>JAMPIV010009427.1:142500-826642 GCA_024509875.1 Oreohelix idahoensis | reverse complement strand
TTGTGGGGTTTTTTATGTTGGTGGGGGTTGGGGGTAGTGATTGGGTGGTTGGGGGTGGGGGTGATTGGTTTGTCGGAAGTATGGGGTGGGATTGGGGGTTGGATTATTGGGGGGGGGAGGTTTGAAAAGTGGGAAGTGGAGGGTTGGGGGGTGGGGGGTGGGGGTTAGGGGTTAAGGGAAATGGTTTGTCGTTTTGAGATTTTTTGTTGTTGAGGGAAAGGGGGGTTTAAGGGAACAACACCATGGTTGGTGTATGGGGTGGAGTATGTTGTGTATTATGAGTGGGGTCCTGGGGGTATTTGGTAGTGTTTGTGAGGGTAGGTGGGATTGTGTATTGATGTTAGGTTTGTGGGAACCAGTTAAGGGACTTGTGGTAATGTAAATTTAATGGTAGGGGGATGTAAGATGGGTGGGAGGTATGGTGTTGTGGATTGTATTAACGGGGGTACCATATGATACTGGGGGGGTGACAGTGATGGTAGGCAGCGGGGAATAGGAAGGTAGCCAAGGGGTGTTATGATGTTTCAGTTTCCATGAAATAACTCAAAACCCAGACCTGTCCAGTATCCAGAAACCTTTGTTTGTTCATCAGAAGGCCAACCACAAACAAACGTGCACGACCCCATCGAGTGAACATCAACTGGTCTTCGGCATCCCCTAGTGCAGGTCTAAAAACCGATACTGGAAATATGGCAACGGACTAGTCCCGTGTCAGCAGGATCAAGAGACAGAATAAGTGTCCACTTAGGACACTAGACCCACCACAATATTTTTATAAAACAGCTAATAGTGAAAATCCATAGTTCAGTCAAAAACAAACCCCCTTGGAAAAAAAAAAAAAAAAAAACAAAAGACAATTAAATTGGAAAGTCAATGAGACTAAAAAACAGTGATTGCAGATTTGCAGTAAAACTTTTAATATTCAAGATCTTGAAGTCTAAACAGACCATAAAGTAATGGTGTGAATACTTTAATATATCATGTATCTATGCTTCTGTATCCAACTAGTAAGAAAATAGAAAATTACGTGTAAATTATTAAACTATTTTAACTGTACCTGAGGCTTTATTTACTTCTTCCAATTTGTGGGTTCAGTGAATGTTCATTTTACGTATCCCCTATAATATAATCATCATAAGATAGTCCACAGGAGGAGACGGCCTTTAAATCCTGGTACAACATCTTACCAAACTGGGCCAGAGGTTTTTCACAGGTCCTGACCAATTTATATGAAATCCAATACACCAGTTACTTATTTCTAAACTGGGGTATTACTTGTAAGAACCAGAACTCTTTACGGGCCTACTATCCCTGGTAGCTTATGCCATACCTGATTCCCTATATAGATATCTAACTCTAATTAACCTCCATAAGCTACAGGTGGGGCTCGTCCCTGCGGGATATCTTTTGATATTCCAGAGCCAACTTCTATTTCTGCTGGTGTAGGAAATTTTTTTTTTTGTAAATTTTTTTTGGAAAGAGTTTAACATAGTAGCCATAAAATAAAAAAATTTTTTTTTTTGTAAGAGTACCATTGAGTACAGATACAGAAAGCTGTTTCATATATGGTGAAGGAGACCATGAGCTGAAAATGAGACAGCTTGATCTTGAACTTCAGGCTGGGACTATCACCCATGGTAATAGCTCACCTCATTCTGCGAATAGCTCTTTTCAGAACACAGCAAATGGGGCCATGAACTTCCACCTAGATCCATTTGTTGAAAAGGAGGACGCAATTGAGTCGTACCTGGATAGGTATGAAAGACTAGCCTCTACATATGGACTGGAAAAGGAAAAATGGAGTCTAAAGTTATCCCAGGGATTGAGAGGTATTGCATATGATGTGTTTCTGAAACTCCCCAAAGAAGATCAGGAAAATTATGAAATACTAAAGCAAGCCTTACTGCTCCGGTATGAAAAGAACTCTGAGGCATATAGGAAGAAATTTAGAACTTCTAAACCTCTGCCTGGAGAAACATATAACCAGTTCTTAGCTAGACTAGAAACGTATTTGTTGAAATGGAGTAGTTTAGGTAAGTATCAGAAAACCTATGAGGACCTGAAAGAAATGGTTATGTTAGAGCAAGTGAAAGATTCCATGCCTCAAGAAATGAGGAAATTCCCTATGGAACAAGGAGCAGAGAGGCTGGAAGACATTTTGAAATGTGCAGAGAGATACCAAGCAGCTCAAGCTGAATTGGTAGGAACAAAAAGAAAGCAGGTAGAAGGATATAAGCCACCACCGCAGAATACCCAGTTTGACCAGAAGGATCATCCATACAGAAATAAGCCAAGATTTGATAATAAGGACAAGAACCCTCAGACTCAGGAAAAGAAACCCTACAAACAGGGAGATAAGTGGTGCAAATTTTGTAAGATGAGCAACCACAACACTGTAGATTGTAAAAGGAAGACTCCTCATCATGCTGCATGTATAGCAACAGGGAATAGGACAGATATGATGGAACTGAACGGGAGTCAGAATAGCCTCCGTCATCCACCTGTGAGTGAACTCGTAACCGTGAACGGTACTCGAGTCATGTGCTTATATGATACCGGCCTAGATTTTGACTCGGTCGTGAGTTCACCCTAGTGCACCCTGATCAACTTACCACAGAGACCGTGGAAATACAAGGAGCAACTAAGGGAACAGCAACCATGACACTTCCCATAGCTAGGATCAATGTGAAATCTTGCTACGTGGAAGGAGCGAAAACAGCCGCAGTGTTAATTGACCCTATATACCCGCTGATATTGGGGTGTAGGTATGTATTTTTAGGTGACCCAATAAAACCTGTTGTCATGGCAGCAGTCCAGACCAGGTCGAGCACCAAACAAGAGGAGGAAAATCCTAACAATACTCAGCCAGAGCAGATGAAAAAGGCTCAAACAGAAGATGACACATTGAAGCCTTGTTTTGGCAAATTGCCAAAGGCCCATAACCCTCCAGAGAAAGGAGACTTGTATATGAAAAATGGACTACTGTATAGAAAAGCTGGTACAGGACCTCAAGGACATGGACAGCTGGTAGTACCAAAGTCATACAGGGAGAAAGTTATGGAGCTAGCACATGCTATTCCATTTAGTGGACACATGGGAATTGGGGCCACAAGTCAACGGATAGCTTGTCACTATTACTGGCCAGGGATCACGGAAGATATCAAACGATATGTGAAATCTTGTCCAGAGTGTCAACGTGTAGCCCCAAGCATAGGACTGCACCAGCAACTCTAGGAGAAATGCCAATCATGGGTACTCCATTCGAGAGAGTTGCAGTGGATATTGTTGGACCCCTCACTAGAACTAAGAGAAGAAATAGTTATATCTTAACTCTGGTTGATAAATGCTCTATGTGGGGAGAGGCCGTAGCCATGGCATCTATAGATTCTAAGCATGTGGCAGAGGCAATGTTGACAATATTCACCCGGTTAGGCTTCCCACATCAAATCTTGACGGACAATGGTTCCCAGTTCAAGGGAAAGCTAACCCAAGAAGTGTTCAGGATTTTTCAAGCCAGACATTATCATTGCTCTCCTTATCACCCACAAGGAAATGGTCAAGTCGAGCGGTTCAATGGTACGCTCATTTCTATTCTCAGGAAGCTGGCAAGTGAAAAACCTGAAACATGGGATGTATACTTACCCGCTGCATTATTCGCATACCGGGAAGTCCCACATAATTCCACAGGAATGGCACCGGCCACTTTGTTGTTTGGTCGGCCTATAAAAGGTCCACTGGAAGCATTGCTGCGGACTTGGACAGATGAGAAGGCACAGGAAAGTGTCACCTCATCAATTCAGTATGTAAATGAGTTGACGTCTCGACTGAAAGCGGGCTGGAAACTGGCTAATGACAACCTTCGCAGAGCCAGAAAGAAGCATACTGAATACTATAACAAGAAAGCCAAGGATAGGGAACTTGCTGTTGGAGAAAAAGTGCTTCTTCTATTACCCAGCAGTAACAACAAACTGCAGATTGGTTGGCAGGGTCCATATAAAGTGCTAGAGAAATTGTCGAGGACTAATTACAAAATTGACAAGAAGGGCAAAGAAAAGGTGTATCATGTCAATCTGTTAAAGAAATATTATGACAGGGTGCTACCATTCGGGTTGAAAAACGCACCAAGCGTATTCTCAAGGATGATGAGGAGATTGCTGGAGCCCTTGAGAAACTCAACCATCACCAATTTTATGGATGACATTCTCATTGCCACGGAAACATTTGAGGATCATCTACATTCTCTATCAATGTTACTGGATAGACTCAGAGAGGCAGGTTTGACTGCGCGTCCAACCAAGTGTGTAATTGGATGTCAGGAATTAGAATTTTTGGGACATACAATTTGTCAGGGAAACATGTCTCCTGATCCCAAAAATATAGAAAAGTTAAGGAATGCACCTAGACCACAGACAAAAAAAGATGTGAGGTCGTTCGTATCATTAGGTGGATTCTACCAGAAATACATCAAAGACTTCAACACCTTATGTGCACCTTTGACTGATCTGACAAAGAAAGGAAAACCTGACACCATAAAGTGGACTGCAGAGTGTGAGCATGCATATTCAGAATTGAAGCATAAACTCACTAGTATGCCTATTCTGAAGCTGACAGATATGACGCAAGAGTTTATAGTACGGACTGATGCGAGCAATGAAGGAATTGGGGCCGCGCTTTTGCAAAAATATCAGACCCAGAATGAGGAACTTTTTCCTGTTGCTTATGCCAGCCGCAAGTTGAACGCGGCAGAACGGAATTACTCTACTACAGAGAGGGAATGTTTAGCATTGGTGTGGGCCATCAATAAGTTTCAACCCTATCTGTATGACAAACCATTTGTGGTCCAGTCCGATCATCAACCCCTGTCATTTTTGGCGTCATCACGTCACGCAAATACTCGCTTACTAAGATGGTCATTATTGATTCAGCCATATTCCTTCACTATTGAGTATATTCCGGGAAAACAGAATGTGGGCGCAGATTTTCTCAGTCGCCATCCCACAGAGCTAGAGCAAGATAGAAGGAAGGAAAACTAACCTCGGAATGGTCGATTTGCAATTGTCTTGTACCCAATAGTTAAGCTAGATTTCATCCAGCTTAAAATATGGGGGAGCTATGTCGCAAAATTGGTTTCAAGTCATTGCAAACGTGTTCATGTAGATTTATAAACCCGTCAACGATCGATTGACCGCTTTCAAAATGGCGGCATATCAGCGAAATGTGTATCAGAGGAAATTGCCAAGGATATATAAAAGCAGAAGGGAACCATTATGAAAAGGATTTCACATTGTGGTCCAGGAAAGGATTATGTATAACTGCATAATAGAAGAAACGGTAGGAAATTATCATTTACGGAGATATATGCGTATTACGGCTGCCCACAGTTACGCTGAAACACTAGTAAACCCACTTCTGTACTAAATACTTAAAATCAACAAATAACAGTTTGGGAAATTACATGGATAAGAAGGTAGAGATTTATCAACTGTATAAAACAAGATTGTTGTTGTTGTTGTTGTTATTGATCCAGCGACACTTGGGCTCTCGCCCTTCGGCCCTATAAAACAAGATAAGATGGAACAATATGGATATTATATATGCCGAGAATGAGAAAGGCAAAATTTCAGTCGACGCACAGATCGGCTGAAATCGCTGCTCGGGAAAGATTTTTCAGGCCTAGTTCTAAGCTGTGACATCAGTACCCTCCGATACGCTCGCGCTATGCGTATATAAGCGTATCGGTAAAACTGGAGAGACACACATCGAAAGAGGTTTGAGACAGACGGACGGACGGCAGATAATCGCCACTACGCTACATCTATCTGAAGTGTGAGCGAATCGCCATAAGTTTCAGTCAGTATCTGGAGTCTGAGGGTAAGCGAAATTAGAATAACTACCGTGTATAATAATTTTTCTTTTATTTCAGGTTCATATGTAGAGTTCACAAAATATGCCTGTATAATATTCATTGATATAATGTATTGTTATTTTGAATATGATTTAAACATGTGCTTTATGGATGATTGTTGTTTGTACTAAAAGGTATTCAAACTAGTCCCACAGCCAAATAGAAAATATTTATTATATTAAATGCTGTATCTCGTCGATATTAAATGCTTTATCGTTTACGAAGATAAAGGCAGTCCCATGACCAGAGATTGCCATAGGGAAATGAATGGTATACCGCGTTTACAAGGTTAAGGTGACTAGTCCCCTTCCTCGCTGCCTTTTCCTTCCCTAGTTCGAGCGCACAACTGAGTGCCCATTTACAGCTGGTAAAATGGAGTGTTCCACAGCCAGTTTCAATTCAGTAATTATGTAATAGTGCTACTGAAGAAAGCAACACTATCGTTTCGTCAGTCGGACACTTACTTTATCTATTTGTGTATTAATTTTGTGTAGATGCTAAGAATGGCATTAGTATTTGAATTTGTACCTGATGTGATTTGGGAAGATCAAGTTATAGAATATGCAGAAAGGATGTTAGGAGCAGAATCAACCAGGGATGTTTATTACTGATAATGTTAATATTAATGTCTGGATCGATTGTCCAAATCCCCTGTGCTAGTCAGCTACAAGTCTAGCCAGATACTAGCCAAGGCTGTTATGATGTTTCAGGTTCCATGAAATAACTCAAACCAGACTGTCCAGTATCAGAAACCTGTGTTGTTCATCAGAGGCAATCCCACAAACGTGCAGGACCCCAACGAGTGAACTTCAACTGGTCTTCGGCATCCCTAGTGCTGGGTCTACCGATACTGATATATGCAACGGACAGTCCGTGTCAGCAGGATCAAGAGTCAGATAAGTGTCACTTAGGACACTGACCACCACAATATATATATATAAAACAGCTAATAGTGAAAATCCATAGTTCAGTCAACTGATGACAATTAATTGGAAAGTCAAGAGACTAAAAACAGTGATTGCAGATTGCAGTAACTTTAATATTCAAGATCTTGAAGTCTAAACAGACAATAATAGTAATTGTGTGAATACTTTTATATATATGTATATGCTCTTTTCCAACTAGTAGAAATAGAATATTAGTGTAATTATTAAACTATTTTAACTGTACCTGAGGATTTATTCACTTCTTCCATTTTGTGGGTTCAGTGAATGTTCATTTTACTTATCCCCTAGAACAGCGGTTCCCAACCTTTTTTCACTTGCGTACCCCTTGGCAGCCCATTTCTATAAATTGTACCCCTAATATTAGCAAAATATTTGAAATTAATATAGTTGCTGTTATTCAAAATTTATAGATTATAACCAGAAATAAAGGGACCAACCACGGGATTAAAAAACAATGTAATAAAAAGGTGAACAAACTGTGCATATATTTTTACATTAAAAAAAAATCAGAAGTTACAATAAAATTTAACACATTTAATTTATTAATAATAATAATAAAAACAAATTTATTGTTAAAAGTTGAAATCACTTTTTATAACACACATGTTACGTGACCATGACAAATGTTCAGTGCGATCCTTGAGCTTGTTTAGAGGCACACAGTTTTTTTTTAAAATCAGGTTCAAGTGATGTAAGATACAGTCTCAATTCTGGACCTGCATTCAGTTTACTACGGTATTTATTTTTTATAAAGGTATAAGAAGAGAAAGCCCTCTCCACTAGCTCAGTATTTGTAAATGGCAACAGAAACTTAAGCGCCTTGTCGGTCAGCTGTTCATATTCTCTGCTAGTGCTTGTGTCTCCCCGAAAGTTAAAAAGGAATTTCCCTTTGAACTCAGCTATTAAAGTAGTATCAGTCGAAAGTTCAATCAACTTCTCTTTTTCGTTGATTGATAATGTGGCTGCTTGGAAATATTCTTCTTCAAAGGGATTTACAATCCAATAGTTCTCTTTTCCAGGTTTCGGAAAGTACTTCTCGAAAGATGATTTTAGCTCTTTCAAGTGTTAAATTTTTTTCTCGCTCATTTCCTGGAAGAGGTGCAGCTCGTTCTCAGATAGAAATTGTGCACAGTTTCAAATACCTCAGGCTGGCCTTTTTCAATACACGACCTCCAAAAATCTAATTTTTTAATCATAGATTCAATTTTGTCTGAAACATTGAAGATCGTTACCGAGCTATTCTGAAGTACCAAATTTAATTTGTTTATTTGTAGGAAAATATCCGATAAGTATGCAAGACTATGAAGCCAATCACAGTCGTGTAACGTTGAAGTAAGTTGTAAAAGATGGTTTTCAAAGAAAAGTTGGACTTCATGTCTAAGTTCGAACAGCCGGGTAAGGACTTTACCACGAGAGATCCACCTTACTTGTGTATGAACAATTAATCACTTTAAGTTAAGTTAAAACAATGACAAAAGCTACTGTCTCACTGTCTCACGTTTGTAAAATTTGGGTAAGGAATCGACACTATTACTTCCGGGACATTATACGTTCATAGATAGTGTGGAAGATCAAACAAGTCATATTTTTAATGAAATATTCAACGGCACAACTATAATCCCATAGTCATCATAATGAAGACTATTGTGTAAAAATATTGAATTTTGGTCATACGAAATACCATAGATTTTCACACATGCCAGTCCAAGCAGACAGCACGCCAGTGGGCGCAAGAAATACGGGCAGAGATTGTCTCACACAGTTCATGTTGTATAGTATAGCGTTGAATTAATTTCACACCTTTTGACTTGTCTTTTTTTACACTGTTGACATATGTATCTTTTTTTCCGCCATTACTCAATTTTTTTCGCGTGCCCCTGAACGTCCTGTCGCGTACCCCCCAGGGGTACGCGTACCACAGGTTGGGAACCGCTGCCCTAGAATATAGTAATCATAAGATAGTCACAGGGAGGAGACGCCTTAAATCCTGGTACAACTTCTTACCAACTGGCCAGGGTTTTCACAGTCTGACTATTTATATGATATCCATACACCAGTACTTATTTCTAAAGACTGGGGTATTACTTGTAAGACCAGAACTCTTTACTGGCATACTATCCTGGTAGCATATGACATACCTGGATTCCTATATAGATATCTAACTCTAATTAACCTCCCGCTACAGTCGTACAAGGCTACTATTATAAGGTCGTGCATGGGGCTGGCAACCTGATGATTTAAAACAACTGCCAGATATTTTTTCACTACATTAGAACGTGAATGCTTTGTGCAGGTTTCTTGCAGAGGGGCGGGGGGGAAGGTGGGGGGGGGGCAGCTACAGTGGTGTCTCCATGCTCCATTGGGAACGAAAAGGAAAATGATGATGATTAACACTTCTCATTA
Organism: Oreohelix idahoensis; assembly: GCA_024509875.1. NCBI lineage: Eukaryota > Metazoa > Mollusca > Gastropoda > Stylommatophora > Oreohelicidae > Oreohelix > Oreohelix idahoensis. The sequence goes on along the minus strand of JAMPIV010009427.1, from coordinate 817,387 downwards.
ACTTGACATTAGCGTTGTCATGGTGATGAAATCTTGTACGGTTTGTAGTCCTATTCTTCCTTCATATAGGAGACCCACCCCCTACCCTGGATCTAAACAGGCCAGTTACCGTTATAAAATAGGTCAAGGTAGTCCCATAGTAGATACTGCCGTAGAAGAGTAAAGTGTTGGAGACTTTACTATACTAAGTCCAGCATTGAGAGGTGAAGTGACCAGTTCCCTTCCTCGCTGCATTTTCCTTCCCTAACTCAAGTACAAAGTCAGGTACCCATTTACAGCTGCGTAGACTGAAGGGTGTCGATACCGTGAATCGAGCGCAGCACCTTTGCCGCGAGAGAACAGCGCTCTAACCACTCTGTCAATCGGCCGCTTCGTTACCGTTATACCAGACCAAAAAAATGTATTGTACATTTGGACATGTGCCCTAATGTAACAGATGAACATTGTGTCTAGGTTGAGCGGAGTGCGCCTCTCCAAAAACGAGACTGAACATATTAAAAAAAATAAGATGTTAAGTATGTGGCCGCGACCTTCTTTGTTATTTCTTCTTAGTTTGAACAAATCGTTTGTGTTTCTGTTTCATTCAAGAGGACTACGCGCATCTGTATACGTGCACATATATGAGCATCCAGTGGCAGGGTGGTTAAAACGTTTGCTTCTCGAAGCAAGGTTACTGGAATCGACACCAGGTAACGTCACGCTCTAGTCCACCCAGCTGCAAAGTGGTTCCTGACTAACCCGTCTCTGCTCTTGAGTTAGGGGGGGGGGGGGGTACAAATGGATGGAGGAAGAGAACCAGTCATCCCAGCTCATGAAGATAAGACTAAGTATAGTGAGATCTCTAACATTTAACCCTTCTAACCCCTCGGCAGGATCTACTTTGAGACTACTATCTATCTATCTATCTATCTATCTATCTATCTATCTATCTATCTATCTATCTATCTATCTATCTATCTATCTATCTATCTATCTATCTATCTATCTATCTGCCTGCCTGCCTGCCTGCCTGCCTGTCTGTCTGTCTGTCTGTCTCTCTCTCTCTCTCTCTCTCTCTCTCTCTCTATATATATATATATATATATATATATTTTTTTTTTTTCTTTTTTTAAACCAGCAACAGTTGGGCTTTCAGCCCTTCGGCCCAATGACATGTCATTGCGAGGCTGGGGAACCTGTGGACATTCCTTCCAACTCGGTCAGGAGGTTTGCTCCTTCCCATCCACAGAGGGTTTATCTCAGGAGCCGTTCAGGTTATTCAGTCAAAATCCCGGTCGATGACACTGCTTCAAATGCTCACGCCCGGGCTTGAACCTTGAACACCTGATCGCCAGTGCGGCTCCTATATATATATATATATATATATATATATATATATATATATATATATATATCTATATATATATATATATATATATATATATATATATATATATATATATATATATCCATCCAATACCATAATTCCTGCCGTAAGTATGTCGGTCGGTCACATCATGCACACCGTCATTTGCGCACTTTTCTATTTTCGAGAGAGTACATTAACTTTCAGCCACAGCTAAGGGGTGCAACTGTGGTTGAAAGTTAGACAATAATTGTATTGTTTCCCTTATATGTGCACTCCCGAAAATATAAAAAAGCGCAAATGACGGTTTGCATGAACAGATTGATTTTGGAAAGAAGCGAACAACACAATTGATAAACAGTACATGAACTGGAGACAGGAAGGTGCGGAGATGCAGATTAAATCAACAGACATCAAGATACTCTTCTGTCCAGTTTCATTCGGGAAACGGATTTAACATCATTTTCTTAAAAATAACCTTAAAATGTAAGTTTTTGATTATTTCTTCAAGACAAAATTGTAATTTAAAGTATTGCAGACTTATTATTATGGATCAAAATGATAAGGTGCCTGCAGTTAAAAACCTGTCAATTTTGACGGGTTATTGCTAGTATTACAATAATTTTATAGCTGAAATGATATACCAAGATCAGGTATATTACAACAATTTTATAGCTGGAATGATATACCACGATCAGGTATTATCATCATCAAAAATCCATAATTTTCGCCGTTTGTACATCGGTCACATCTAAGGTATGCAACTGTGGTTGAAAGTTAGACATTGATTGTATTGTTTCTCTTATATGTACTCTCCCGAAAATAGTAACACTCAACGAAGAAAAGTCGGCGTAGAACCCAGTTTCATTCCGGAAACGGATTTAACTCATCACTTTGTTAAAAATAACCTTAAAATGTAAGTTTTTGATTGTTTCTTCAAGACAAAATTTTAATTTAAAGTATTGCAGACTTATTATTATGGATCAAAATGATAAGATGGCTGCAAAACGATCTGCAGATGCTAAGAGGAAGAGACGATCGCGTCAATCACAACGAGCAAGCGAGACTCTAGAAGAAGCAGCAATAAGACGACAACATGAAGCGGCACAAAGACAAGCACAGCGTCAGTCACAACGAGCAAATCAGTCTGCAGAAGAGCATGAATCTTAACGCGCTGCAGAAGCTTTTCGCATTCGTCATTATTGACGGGTTATTGCTAGTGTGTGTATATATATATATATATATATATATATATATATATATATATATATATATATATATATATATATATATATATATATATATATATTATATATATATATATATATATACAGTAGAACTCCATTTATCCGAACCCCATGGGACCCAGCATCGTTCGGATAATCAAATGTTCGGATAATTGGATTACATAATGTATCGAGTACATGTACACATATTTCTAAAAATAATTAACCATCACAAGGAAAATACACTATAAAACATATTTACTTGTACTGTAATAATAATACCCACACTGTATTAGATCACTGTATCACCAAAATCTTTCATTACACTGCAGTGCATGTACTACTTGTATTAATTATTTTTTTAAGAAAGAGAAATGTTTTCAAAATAACATTACAAACGATTCAAAACCAGGCGCAACTTACGTATACATGTACTTGCACAGATGTAGCCCACTATTTAAAATAATGAGGAATCCTCTTTGCACCAAACTGAATAGTCTCCTTTTGGCTGCTAAGTCCCGCATTCTCTTCAACAGCAGAAGCTGTGTAGGACAGCTGTCATCTTCTTGCTCGTACTAAGCCATCGCTGTTTCTAGTGCTATAAAGGCCTCTTCAGGACTTGGTCGACGTTTTTGGGTTTTCTTCATAATCTACAAGTACATCATGTACCTCTGACAAGTCTTCATTATCACGCACTACATGTATTTGGTTTTCTTCTTGCACAAAAGACAAAATTTCTTCGTCATTCAAAAACTGAAAACCAGAATCATTGTCATCTTCTAGCCACATGTGTGCATCATCTTTGTCACAGTCCGAAAATCCGGGCATTGCTTGAAACAGTTCCACAACTTCATTTATACAATCATCATTTGTGTCCACTGCGGTAGTTTCATTTCCTCCTTTTTTCCCAAGCAATCTATTCCAAGCCTTGTTGAGATTATCTTGTGACAGGGTGGTCCAAGCATCAGCTAACATATAGCAGCAGTCTTTGAGATTAAGCTTTTTGGAAAACGCCACCACACTTTCTTCATCTTCAGCCAACAATAAACGACGCAGGCCTTCCTTCTTGTACATCTTTTTAAGCTTTGCTATAACACCCTGATCCATTGGTTGAATCAGTGCTGTTACATTAGGAGGCAGAAAAATTACTTTAAAATTTGCATCAACTGCATTCAATGTATCCGTCTCTGGATGAGATGGTGCATTGTCCAGTAGAAGAATTACTTTTCCAGTTTTCTTTTCTTGTTCTCTCAACCTCTTCACATTTGGGATGAACTGATTTGTATACCAATCAAGAAATATTTCACTATTCATCCAAGCACTCTTCTGTGCTTTGCAGCACAATGGGAGACATGTCACATTCTTTAAACAACGTGGTTTTTTGGCTTTGCCGATCATTAGCACCGGTAAACGATGACTTCCACTGGCATTCGCGGCTACCAAAATTGTTACTCTCTCTTTGCACTTTTTAAACCCAGGGGCAGCTGCTTCGCGCTGAGATGCAAGTGATTTTTGAGGCAATGATTTCCAGTATAAGCCAGTCTCATCGGCATTGTACACATCATCGAGTAAATAACCTTCTTCTTCCAAAAAAGCCAAGAATGTTTCTTTAAATTTTTCAGCGGCAGTTTTGCATCGCTAGATAAAGATTCCCCTTGAATCTCCAATTCTCGTATGCCATGACGAGATTTAAAGTTTCTTAACCATCCCTGGCTAGCCTTAAAGTCAGGAGGACCGTCAAGTTGATTGTTGAACTGAAGTGCCTTTTCACACAATAGAGAGCCAGAGAAAGGTTCCCCTTTGCTTCTTCTTTGGACAAACCCGATATACAAAGCCTCTTCCAATTTCAAATCTTTCGCATTTCTCATGGATTTACGTACGCTTCTTCGACCCATTTTCACTATCCAATCTCGATGCAAAACTCATAATTTTATCCTTGTTACTTTTGATGTCAGAGCCGGTAGCTCTGCCAACATCGAAAATTCTCTCAAGTGCACACACAGTTTCACCTTTTCCCTAGTTGAACTGTGTCTGTTTTAGCCAGTGTTCTGCCTAGAACGCACACGTACACTGGATTGGTAAACCAGATATTAACTGACTTTATGATATAACTGACATCCTGTGCGTAAGCGACCGACCATTAGTCCATACCATCCTCTACAAATTGTTCGCACACATTTGAAGCTTGCCGCATCAAAAGATTCAGAAATGTAGTCTAACGTGACTGGTGGCGTCTGATTTTTTTTTCTGGAAAAAGTGTTCGGATAATTGGATGTTCGGATAATTGGGGTTCGGATAAATGGAGTTCTACTGTATATATATATATATATATATATATATATATATATATATATATATATATATATATATATATATATATATATATATATATATCCATCCATCCATAGTTAAAGGGTAGAGAACACTGCACAGAAACTCGGGGCCTAATAGCTGGAATAACTGATGCATATTCTGCCGACCAAAAACTTCACCTTCTGGCAATGATGGATGTCTTCCATCCAGCCCATAGTTAAAAAAAGGTATTTTAGAGAACACTGCACAGAAACTACGGATTAATAATTTTTTTGTTCCCTAATATGCTGTCAAGAATAACTTGATGCATATTTCATGCCGACAAAAAAACGGTTAGTCTCACCTATTACCAAAACAAAGGCGCAATGTTGGATGTCTTCCCACATAAAGGAGCTGGAAAACTATTCATATGCTCAGCCTGATCTAACCGTTGACGGTATCTGGTTAAACCACAGGGGAAAACAAGGTGGGGAGGGGGGGCCTTTTATTTTATGTAAAAATCTGTCGGTATCATCATCATTTATTACGGATTAGGCCTTCAACAAATTTTTTTTTGTCCTCATAAAACTTGAGACTTTGATGTGTCCAAGAGCGATGACATTTTAATCAGAAATAGAAATTCATTGTTTGTAGAATAATTTCATGAAAACACAAAAACCGGGGTAAACGCACAAGTACCCGAAATAAAAGGTCAAGTCTATTTAAAAACAAAGGCTGATCACCACATTTAGCCCCCCGGAATGTGCCCCGGTGCTATACTTACACCACTGCCTCTGCACAAATTGTCGACCACGAGTTTTCTTCTGCTCAATTAATGGTATTTCCTCCGTAAAGGGAGATCCAGTTCCAGTTGCATAACCACAATGTAAGGGGCCCTATGGTACATTTAAGGTGGGGGAGGGGGGGCCTCTTTACATCAGTTAATAAACTGCCAAGGCTGGAAATTGTCCTATAATCACCGACAACTGCCTGTGCTTTCTCTCCGACTAAAATCTGTACAAAAAATGTTTACTATTCCTTCAGTTTGCTTACATTTTCATCTTTTAAATCATCGTGAATACCCCATTGCGGTCAAGGATAAAACATTATAGGCCTTCAACAAATTTGTGTCAAGTCTTGCTCTCCTGTGCCATCCGCTCAATTTCTTTCCGTGTCTTCTTTAAAACTTTTACTTATGTATCCAGAAACTGGGACATGCTATGACATTTAATACAGAAAGTTCCGTTCCTCTCTGCTTTTGCCTTTCCTGATTAGAGTAATCAACCCATTTTTCGGTCAAGAAAAACAGTACGGTTCTGCAGACATTCTAATTTTGTGTAATAAAATTTTCATTAGACAATTTGATTGCTCATCTCCACGAAAACCCTCCAGAATGGTGAATGGACACAAAACGCAACACGCCCCTATAGTACCCAGAAATAAAAGAAAAGCTCAAATGATATTTATAAACTAGATAAAAAACGTAAAGATGGGTTTAGGTATCTTCTAATGATCACCACATTAGAGGCTACGAGTTTCATAAAAATGTTAACCCCCCGGATGTGCCCACAAAAGGACCATCCAGGCTATTTTTAGATGTTTCAAGGAGAAGGACACATTCTGACACTTACAAAATCTCTCGCGGCAAAAACAAAATCCAATATGCTAAGACAGAGTGTCTCCCGGGGTGTGTCTCGGGGTGTCTCTGATGAGGCAGAAAGAATAGGCCATGCTCCCTTAGGCATGTCGTAAGAGATCATTAATACGAGGTTGTACACAGGGCTGGCAACTCCCTCATACAATAAGTTGTTATAGAAACCATCACAGCAAGATCATGTGACTGCTTTGATGCAGGTTTTCTGTAAGGGAGACTACCTAACGTTGTGGCTTCTTGCTTCATAAGGGGTGAAAAGAAAGATAGTGATAATGATTTATTATGGTGATGATGATGATGTTGATTATGGTAATGATGATAATGATTATGATGATGATGTTGATTATGGTTATGATAATGATAATTATGATGACAAAGTTGCTGAATGTATAAATCTGCCTATTAACTAGACACAGCAATAATCTATCTTCTTTGATGTATAGATTTAAAAGATGCTATCACAAAGTGATGTATTACAAGGTACATTAATCAGTTAAGGCAACCTCTTTTAGCTACATAATGATCATCTTCGATTAATCAACTGTGGTGTACAGCACCTTCAATTAACGAAACACATTTGTAACATTTTTGTGTGAACTACTGTAAGACTTCACAACGTTTTCAATCGTGAAATGCGTCAATTGTTTAAACTTAAAGGGTTAAATGTACGCTCTGCCGTACAGGAGAAGAGTTAACTACAAAACAAACATACATTAAACACGAGAATCATTAAGTGTCATGATTATTGTCTTTATTCCTGTACGGTGCGAGAACGATGACCTTGTTATAAGCCTTAAAAGACAGAATTGAGATCCTTGAAACTTTATATATATATATATGGACACACACGTACGTGCTCTTACGTAGCTGCCATAACTGAAACGTCCTATTTGTTTCTTTATTTTAATAACTCCCGTTATAGTAAATTCACTGTTGTCATAACAACTTTCTTACTTCCATTACTTAAATATTTTAGCTGACGTTAGACATAATGGAGTTACCAAACGTTAATGTTAGACATTAATGAGTCTCAGGTTTCCCGCCATTTTTTCTTTTCTTTCTGAGGCTTGTTTCTACGTCTGCTTTAATGTTCTTTCATTCATTTATTCATTTGCCTTTTTGCTCCATGAAGAGCATGTAATCATTAATGCGGATGGTTACCGTACAGGAAGCCTGCACTAAAAAATCTATGTGCTCTAGCTACGGTGGTTGTAGTAAGCAACTTGTTTGCCATGATGAGATTTCCAAATCCAAGCACAACCTCACATTTGTCGGCTCTTACGACATTCCTGATGAAGCAGTTTTCTTTGTTTCCTCAGTGACCACCCCCCCCCCCCCCCCCCCCCACCCTCCTTTCCTCCTCAGGACGACACGTGGCTCACTTAGATGTGCTTCTTCTTCTTTGATCCTTAGCCGCCGACCGTCAAAGCAGTCAGTGGCCATCACGCCTAGTGGCGTCTTGTAGGGCAACAACAAATTGATTCCACTTTGCTCGGTCGGTGGCCATCCTTCGTACAGTGCCCCAACTCTGGTTCATTCCCTGCATCTCAGCCTCTACAGTCCTCCGCCAGGTTGTTTTTGGTTGGCCTCTCTTTCGTTTTCCTTCAGGGGCCCAAAGCATAGCTGTTCTTGTGATGGCATCGGGGTCTCTTCTGAGGACATGGCCAACCCAGCTCCAGCGTCTTAGATGTGCAGCCATGTAATATTTTTCTTTTCAAACGTAACGGAAGATTTTAGTCAACGGCTAAACAAATGACTGATATCCAAGTCAAGGCTTGAGTTATTCCAGGAACGCTTAGATTACTGCTAAGGAACTGCTCATCAATTGCATACTCTTCCTATTTTCCCCAAACGTGTTTTTTCCATACAGTTATCTACTATATTGTTATTAAGGGTTGAGTCTTTTCCCCACATATATTGTTATTTCTTGATTATAACTGATTACTGTATATGTGAATATTCTGTTATATTACTTGTACAATGTGTCATTGCTTAAAAATTAATACTTAAAATACATATGAGGATGAATAGATACAGTATAAAAGATGAGAGAAAGGAAGGACAGAATGTTAGACGGGACTGCGCATCAAATTCTCAACCCTTTAAAAATAAAGTTTATCTGTTCCTGTTTTCAAATGTTCCTTTCTTTGTCATGATTTTGTTATACTGCTGAACACGGCTTCAAGTTGAATTGTGAATGTATCTAGTAAGGCTGAACCTCCTCTCTCTGCCTATTCCGTCCTTTGTAATCAAACTGACCTACGCATATGCAGTTTCATTATTTTGTATTCTGTTTAAGGATTGTGATTGTTATACACATGTAAACAGATATCCCCCTTTTTATTGATGTTCATTTTTGTTTTTCAGGTAGGAGAAGTACACTGGAAACTCGAGTGAAATTCGACAACAGGATCTGCCGCGTTGTCATTCGTCTGTGTGCACTTTTAAACAAGAAAAACAGTATTTGTGAAAGAGAGTAGGAACACGAAGCGGTAGTAGCAAGAACTACTTCGATGATTTATGCTTTCTGAAAAATGATACAGTGATCGTTTTTTTATATAACAATCAGCATATAAGTCACCTGTATCGATACAAAGTTACTGAGTGCATGGATTCGATTTTTTTCACCTTTTGGAATGTGTTGACTAATTCTTAAGAGATACACGGACACACAATTTCATAGATACAATGGGAATTTGAGGTGCTTAAAAACATATATATCACACATGTGCATAAGGTAGGGAAAGTTTATTTTTTGCAGTGGTAGTATACGTGAAAGGTGAAGACAGACGTGACGTTATAATCGCATCTTTCTTTGAGCATTCCGTTTCTGGTGTGCAATGCTACTAGAAGTAAACGAACAATCTTAGCTACTCATGTTGACAATGTCGCGGATGGAGAAGATCTTAAATAACTAAAGCTGGACACAATTGACGCGTCAGACAACGTCTATGATGAATTGACTAGTTTTAAGTTATATAAAGATTCCATTCTGCGAATCTCTTGTTGGTGACCATGTTTACTTCTTGTTGATAAACTTCTTGGAGGAGTTTCATGTTCCTGAACGTTCTGTTGATTTAAACTAACATCTTGAATCTTCTTTCGACGCATTGGTCGCTCATTCAACAACTGTAACGTGATAACAAATATACAACAAAATTGTTGCCATTATCAAGTCTATTAATAACATTTTTACGCGCTATGAAGGTCGTGTGAACATCGATAGCTATATAGCATAAAACCACCACACAGTTCAAGTCAAGAACGTTGCCGTGCTGTAGCTCGACAGAACTGTTATAAGTAGCCAAATATCTAAACTTAGTGTTACTGTTGGTGGAGTAACTGACAATAACATTACACAGAGAGTTACAGCTACAAGTCGTCTGACAGCATCTTGAACCCTGCATTAGTGTAGATCTCTCACACAAGAAGTGCGCATGAACTTGGCGCGAGTTTTCTAATTACTTTCTTCAGACGCCTCACCAGAGTCTGTCTACTGCATTTTCCCCCTCTTCCCCAAATCAGAATCAAGCCGTAAGTTATAGTTTCTATTCCTGGCATGATGTAAGAAAGAACATACTGTTATTTTCAAAATCTCGCTTCAACAGTTCTACATTCCTCCCTTCCCGCTGTAGTCCAACCCATCTGACTTCGTGCACCAACCGCAGTTAATTTTTACTCTTCACCTTATCGCAAGAATGAGAGGCTCTCTTTACCAGCTTGGCAGTTAATGAGCAGAGAAGGGAAAAAACCATCTTGACCAACGAACCAGTTACCAAACATAATTGCTCAGTCCCGGCGCCGGGGCCAGTGGAAAACACCATCTGGGAAATTGTCGCCCAACGGGACACTTAGAAATGAAGGAGTTTTACGAAACGTTAACAATGAATGAGCTTAGCTTTATGTTTTCTGACGATATTCTCAACCCGTTCTCAGACCAGAAGACACTGAGTGAACTCAACGATTCGCCCGACACATGCGACGATGATTTCGGCTTCGACCCCTCGATTGCTTTGTTCAACTTCAACGATGACGTCATCATGCAGGATTATCTTTTCTCTCGCGGAACGAGTTTCGGTTGTGTGGAGCCAAATGGCGGGCAAAGCTCAGATTCAAACATTCTGACCTCATCGAAGAGGGACTCTTTGTCGCTTAAAGATTTCGATTCTTTATTTGCATATCAAATGGAAAGTGAAACTGAATTCAAAAATTCCCGACCACTGCCGCATGTAGAGGAAGCGTTTGGATTTAAAATCCATCACAATAATAAATTTTCCAGTCCAGATAAATACAGTGTGGGTACAAATTCTGTTAGCGGAACAAACTCATCGTGTACGGCAACAAACAGTGTTAACTTTATTTGTGATGAAACTTGCGCTAGCAACAGTGGTTTAACTTACGATAGAAGCAATAGCAATAGCAGTTTTTCTGGTTTGAGTGAATGCAGCAGTGGCGATGCTAGCGAGTGGGGCAAGGCGAAGGGGAACAGTAAAGACATGGTTGTGCTAGGTGTCGATATATCCAATCTCATGCATGACTACGCCATGAAATCCTCGCCGAGTCAAACACCGTGTGCCATTGTCACCAAACCACGGTCCTTCAATTCCAGAACAAACACCATTGCTAATGAGTCCTTCCAGTTTCTGTCAAGTCCAAGCGCGCATCAAGTTTGTGTGTACACTACATCTTCTTCACCAGCGTCATCCATGCTGCCGTCCTCAGATCACATTGTTTCACCTGCAGGCACATCTCTGCTTCGAAAGTCCAGTTTCATCACCAACAGAACCAAAGTCAATTCCGGACATAAACTACCACACGGAGCGGGTCATCGTATGACTTCGACCGGCATTGATCCCATGCTAAGTACGTACCAAGTTCAAGGTCACCCAATGTCACCCTCAGGCAGTCCACGTTCATTGGATTGCTCAGGAAATTATTCAAGTTCATCATCATCATCGTCATCTGCATCATCTCCCAGCATAACCGGACAAGGGAACAAGGCAGACGAGAAAATCTACCCGTGCACGTACAAAGACTGTAACAAAGTTTATAGTAAGAGCTCCCACCTGAAAGCCCACCTGAGGCGACACACAGGTGAGAAACCTTTCCATTGTTCTTGGCCAGACTGTGGATGGAAGTTCTCACGCTCTGACGAGTTAGCTCGTCACAAGCGTTCCCACTCTGGGGTCAAGCCTTACAAGTGTGACGTTTGTACTAAATGTTTCAGTCGTTCAGACCATCTGGCCAAACATAGAAAAGTTCATAGGAAAAACAGGTAGATCACCTAAATTTAATACGTTAATAATTACATACTTGATTCATGGGAGAATATGATAACATTGTTTCTGAAATTGACAAGTAGAATTAAACATTAACCAACGAAAATTTATTAATTGAATAGAAAGGCTGAACCAGCATAAAGGAACAAACGCCACTGTTTTAGAAGTTCAAACGGATTTCTGGTCAGGAGCGTCGCGGGATTGGAAGTTTGAATGTGCATTTTTTTTTTTAAATTATAACCTGTTGTAATAATTCTGTAAGATGTTAATAATTATAATTTGGCATTATTTTCGCCAGCCAACATATTTTACATGTCGTACTGTAACTTACGTTAGTTTATTGAATGTTTTATTCACCATGAATAAGTTCCTTGGGATGACGTAGGAAGTAAGCTTTGTCTCGGACTGCGTGTGTAGTGAATAAAAAAGCTTGCAAAACAGTCTAGCTATGCAGAGTTATTTATAACTCGTGCAACAGAGTAAAAATGAAACATGTGTGACCTTATTTGAATGACAGAAGATATCGAGCAAAATTACAGAAAGAGAGCCAAAAAAAAAAAAAAAAACACCACTCCAGAAAACAGAACAGTGGAACAAAGAGGTACGTAGGATGTGTAGGCAAGAAAACAGAGCAGTGGTAGAAACTCAGTACAAAGAAATAGAAGACATGAAAATAAAACATACCACAAGAAATATACACAAAGAAGTAAATAAAACATTAAATGCGGGAAAAAGGCTTGCACAAGGAGGGGTCTGTATGATGATATCAAGAACAAGACTACGGAATCTTGTTTGAAAGAAAGGATTTATGAGAATGACAGGAGGAATAGGCAAGAAGACCATTCAAGGACAATTAAGGCAACAGACTGTAGCTGTAGATTTGTCATGGGCCAAACGTTCTTGTGTTGGAAGAACAGAAATAATAACTATCACGAAACGTGGAAAACCAGCAGGCATGGACTACATAAAAATAGAAATGATTGAATTCCTAGGGGCTTTGGTATAGATACAAGTACGCTTGCGTGTAACAACATATGCAAATCAGGATCAATGCCAGAGTAACCGTAAGACATCAGTCTTTACAGCTTTACCACGCGACCCCCCCCCCCCCCCCCAAAAAAAAAAAAAAAAAAAAAACCCTAGTACAAAAGAGCAACAGACAGACAACACTTCAAGCTGGAAGTTAACGTCATTAGAGGGACACGAAATAGCTGATCAGAGTTTACCATCATGAACAGAAGGTTGAAGATGCATTGCAGCTGACCTTCATTGCTGAGAGCGACAGCAGGTCTTTATAATTCAGTGGCTATAAATTTAACATATATTTTGTGTCATTTTTAGTGATGTTATTGTAATGAAACAAGTAGGCCTCCAGCTATAGTAGACGAGAGGTACACACACAAAAAGGGGGCGGGGGGGGGGGGGAGTAAGACGTGTTGTAGGGTGGATGGATATGAGAAAAAAAGAATCGATAAAAAAATGATACCAGGACAAAAGACAAAGAGAAAAGCCAACGTTGCGGCCACAAGGCTTTCGTCAGGTAAAGGAAAGAAAGCGAGAGCTAAGTCGGAAACATGAGAAAAAGATAAATAAAAATGGGTACTTCTTTCTTCTTCTTCTTCGTTCGTCCTGAAAAGGACGTTGGTTGCGTTGTGTCCGTTAACAGCGAAGCTGTGATATTTGAGCCTTTCGGCAGACGCATCCGACTTCAGCACGGCATTTTTGGGACCGGGTTAGCCTTCCCTCTTCGATCCCTACTCACTCAGCCAGACTGCAGTGATGCAGCCTGTTTCTAGGACCACCACTTGTAGGTGGAGTAGGGTCATGGTCTGCTCTGGTTCGCTGACCCTGACGCAAGCAGTCTAGCTATGGGTCGCTAACTGCATTCCTCACGGTTGACGCGCCTTAGGTCCCAAAAATGAGTACTACCCATAACATTTGCTAAAACTTAGCTTGACCTATTTAGTCGATCAGAGCTCGTGCCATGAAAATATAAAATGGCAGCTATAGTTGCAGTATTTTTCAGTTTAAAAGGAGAAACCCAACTGCTGGAATAATTCCTACTGAAAAACAACGTTGAAAAAAACCACGTTCATAAACATTACGTATCGAAAATATATCGTTTAACGAGGTAAACAAGACATTGCCTGCATGGCAGCTTCCCTTGAAGAAAATACGACTCTTCGCCCCTGCATGATCATTTGCTTTGTAGTATTTAGTTTCTTCTGTTCTTATCTGCAATTTTTGAGTTGTTTGTTTGAAAACTGTAATAATATAGAAGAGCTTTGTTTAAGAAAATAGTTACATGCAGTGGCGTACTAAGGGGGATGCGAGGTGGGAGGTCCGCCCTGGGTGACAGCCAGGAAGGGGGTGCCATCTGACACTCTTATGTTAACCTACTGTTAAAAATATACTTGCAAGTGTGTTTCTTTATGAGCGAGGGGGTGCCAAAAGTGTGGTCCGCCCCGGGTGCCAAATACTTTAGGGACGCCTCTGGTTACATGAGCCGCGTGTTAAGGCCGGGATTGTTTGAACTTCTTGTACACGTACCACAAGTTGTACATTTACCCAAGTTGTACACGTACCACCTATGGTACTGAAAGGATTTTTATGGTGCTGCACGAACACTTTTTTAAAATTATGTTTTTAAAATTAGTTTGTTTTTAACAATACGTTTCAGTTTCATACATTTTTCACTATTACTGAACTGAGAATTAATCTTCATGGCCATAATCATCTCCTTTTCCGCTCCTTGTTTTGGAGTGTAGAGCCACCACTGCAGACTTTGAGGAAGCTTACGTCACAGCACAACCCCCTTGCAGCAGTGGTGTCTATAGCTATTTGTTTTTTATAATGAGGTTGTCAGCCTCATGTACAACCTCCTGTTAGTCGTCTGAGGAAGCAGTAGGTATATTGTCTTTGTCTCCACGGGAAAACCCCCCTTCCTCCTCTCCCCCCCCCCCATCCCTTTCCCGAACCACACGGGACAAAGACAAATTTGGACTTAAAAAAATATTTTTTTGGGTCATGAAGTCATTAGAAGCGTGTGCTTTTAAAATCCCTATTCTCTACCACGTCCAGAAAAAAAAGTATAAGAAGCGATGAGGTGGCACAATTGAGAAGATCTATTCTCCTCCACGTGTGACTGTGCTGTGACGTTTTTAAATTGTTTAAATCAAAATGATGCATATTTATCGTAAAATGTGTAAACGTCTAAAGGAAGTTAGGAACTGCGTGTTATTAACTGAGGTACATGTAGATGTCATGTTAATTTTTAGCGTTTCTGTTCCTGTTGATTTGACTCATGTGCAAAAGACAGGTGTTTCTCTTGCGTGGAATACCAGGTTCAACCCTATGGATTAGAGTTACGTGTAGATGCATTGTTAATACTTAGCTGTTCATGTTGTCGGACATGTAGTAAGGGTAATTCTCATGCATAGATTATACTGTCCAACCCAATGGATTAGAGTGACGTGTAGATGCATAGCTAATACTTCCAGCATTTTACGTGATGTGGTACGTGTAGATGCGTTGCTGATACTTAGCATTTTACGCGATATGGTACGTGTAGATGCATTGCTAATACTTAGCATTTTACGTATGTGGTACGTGTAGATGCATTGCTAATACTTAGCATTTTACGCCGTATGGTACGTGTAGAAATCTTGATGATGCTTAGTGTTAAACGAGTAAAGATAGGGTGCGAGGCGATGTTTTAAGCAATCGTTTTGACGCATTCTAGACGTCTTTATCCCACAAAACTTTGTAAAGAGAATTGCATTAAGTTAAATTAGCAATACATTTTCATTCTCCAAAATTAAAACAAAAATACACAAATGTACAGTTTTAAAGCTACCGGTTCGAAATCCATTTCCGTCTCGCTCCAGTCTTCCAGACTGGGAATGGGTATTTAACTGACTCTGTTCTTCTCTCGGGTTAAGGAAGGCGAAGGCAGTGGTAAAGGAAACTGGTTACAACACCCCATAAAGCTGAGACCTAGTTTAGCAAAGTCGCTTATATTTCATTCCCTTAACGGCAATATGCGGGAATTTGAAAGAGTAACACAAGACAGAAGACCTCAGCATGAAGAGATTCAATGCCTTAGCTTTATACAGAACTGCAGGATGAATGTTGACGATTATATTAATATATATCTATATAAATACTGTATATGTGCTCAGCTCCAACACTCGCTGTATTATTCTTGTCACGTAAGCCGTAATTCCATGTGTAAACAGCTTGTGTAATTAATGCAGCCTACTGGTTAACACGAGAACGCTGGATTCTCTTCACTAGGGACGTTATTTAATTGTTCAACTCAAGAGTTAGGAGCAGGGTTGTGGAGTCGGCCAAGAAAATTTCTGACCGACTCCTGAAATGTTAGAAGTCCGACTCTCGACTCCGATTACAGTTTTTTTACTAGACAAATGGCATGAATTTCGGAGTCAGAGTCCGGACATTTTTCAATCTACTTCGACTCTACAACAACACAACCGACTTCAACACCGACTTCACAGCCTTTGGTTTAGAGAAACATTTAAATTCGTTCTAGTTGTAAGAAAGCACGTGACTATCAAAAATAGGGATGGAGACAAACATTCTTGAGTGAATTCTCAGATTCACAGGATATCGATCTTGTGCATGTGGATCGAGTTTTACCGCAACTGAAAATTGCAACAAGCGATACTAATTTTACTTTGTCATTAATTTCCAAGAAAGAACTCGACCGATCTTGATAAATTATAATTATCGTATTTAATAATTTGCCAATATGTATAATCATTTTCAAATTTGCTCTAAATCGGATAAGAATTAAGAGAGCTTTATTTGATTACCACGGCTTCAATATCGAGGCCGTATTTTTTCACAGCTCATTCACCACCCACTAGTCCAAAAATTTTTTTTTCTTGTTTTAATACCTTTTTACTAAAACTTTTTAAAGAACGCACATGATATAATGCAACGTGGAGACTTTATCACTTGAAAGTTAGGTTAAATATTACAATGGTGTGAATATCATTTACTGAGTCATGCATTTGGAATTAAATGTCTTAATTGTTAATAATCAGCAAAGTTAGATGTGGCGAATTGTTATTACAACTGTGACCACATTTTGTTTCTTCAAAAATTAGGATGAAACGATGTACGACAATTTTAATTTTATTTCCTGTGCAGTTAATGAATACTGCGCGCGGTAACTAGTTTGTTATTTAGTCTTTCCGCCTCTACCCTGGGGTACAGAGGTTTGCCAGAGATAGGATCATACTATCCTATCGGCTGTCTTCCTCCTGACCTGGTTCCAATCTAGTCTTCAGTCCTTTAGAGATTGTCTAATGTTGACCTCACAGCGAACTCTGGGTCGTCCTGGGGGTCTGGATCCCTGGTTCTTGGTTTACCATATTTGTCATGGTAGTTGATTTTCTTCCATTCTGCAGACATGGCCACACCATCGTGATTGGAACTGTTCCACTTTGGTCTGCAGGGGCTGGGTTTTGAGGCCATGACGTATTGTCTGTTTGCGGATCATTTTTCTTCTAGTTATTTCAACCACCTTCCTAAGGTACCTCATTTTTGAGGTTTGTATCTGGCCTTTATGGGTTGTAGTCATTGTCAATGCTGGTTTCTAGATGTTTTAATTTCGTTAGGTGTTGGGTAACTCACAGTGAACAAAATTCTTGGTTGATTCACTCTAAAGCACTGTATTCATTCATTACGCTTCAGTTCACCAAGGAACATAGGCCTTCAACAAACACATACCAAGTCCTCCTGTCACGTGCCATCAGCTCAAGGTATTGTCTCCAGTTCTCTTCTACATTTGTTTTTTGGTCTACCTCTATGTTTCTTACCCTGGGAATCCTATAACGAAGACTGCCTGCTCATGCTATCAACAGGTTTCATCAGTGTATGTCCCATCTATCACAAGCGTCTACCACTGGCATTTATCAGGTTCATGTTATCAGTTCCAAGCGCAAGATTAGGACACGCCTAAATGGCCTGACTAGAAATGAAATTATGTATCATGAGAACAAAGAGCTATATACTTTTGAGGCGTATGTATTCTCCACTGAGGGTCATTGGTTCATGTAATATTGATGCATGAGATATAGTTTCTCTTGTTGTCTTTGTTGTGTTGTCTACCGTCAAACACCGACTGTTTACTTGATCTGGCATATGTTTATAGATTCGCTCTGCCACTGTCGATCTATAGCAAGTTTTCTTTTCCTTTTGTACTCTGTAAGTGAGTTGTTTGTTTTCCAAAAGGTGAAATTCTGCTAGTCGTGGCAAAACTCAGGAGTTAGGGAAGGCAGGGGAAGTAATTAAGTTAACTGGACACCCCCACCATATAAAGCTGGACCTAGTATAGTGATGCCCCAAACACTTAACATCCCTTCGGCAGTATCTGCCATGATACTACCTTTTATATCCTATGCATCGCTACGACCCCCAGGTGTATTGTCTTTTGTCAAATGTTTTGTTTTGCTGCAACAGAATACAGTATTACTATCAGCACTTTTTTTTTAAATCCACAGAGTATGAAACTACCACTACAGCCGGCGCCTTTGCAAGAAGTTTGCACTAAGCAATCCCATCCTGCTGTAGTGGTGGTTTATGTGGTAATTGGTTTTATACGATGAGGTTGCTAACTCCATGCCCAACCTCACACTAGTCGCCTTGTACGACATGCTTGAGGTGGCAGTAGTCCTATCCATTCCAAGAATATATTGTATGCAATATCTACAGTAAATAGCGCGAGACATACCTTAGCCGTGCCAGATAATTTGTGTGTGTGGTTTGGTGAGGACCATCTTCCTTGCACACGGACTAATCCATTAGTGCTCACATCTCCTCCCTTAGATAACACATGGAGGATCTCAGCACAGTGCACGAACTCTGTGGTACCAGTGAGAATCCCAATGTGTGTATACAGGAATCACACATTATATAAACATTTTTGTGGTGGGTAGATTTCTATTTTTTTTTAAATTTTTCCAGGGCAGCGGCCTTAATGGCCTACTATTCTCAAGATATTCTGTAATTTGTATGTAAAACATATTATCTTACGCAAGCCTTACTTCTGTTTCTTCCCTTCATTATTAAACAAACGTAACATGAAACTTGCTAGTGCTGTTTCAACCGGTTTTAACGTCAACCGATGAGCTGATGCAATATGGGGTACAACCACAGATGCGTACCGGTACTTATTGTATTGTTACTTTGGGTCTTAATAGAGCTCGTGTTACGGTTAAGTTATGCCAAGGTACATTTTCTACCTTCTGCCTGTTATAATTACGATGCACTGAACCGTAGCGTTACACACAAGTAATGTTAAGAAGTTTAAAAAAAAAAATATGCTTTGACCCTGCAGCGAAACGCCGGACACTTTTTAACGTGCATATGCATACATTTCTAGTCATGCTATTGACGGAGATTGCTTAGGAGGAATAATATTGATGTAGACAAGAAGAAAGAAAGCCCCGCGAAGTTCCCGGGGGGGGGGGGGGGGGCTCTGAAGAGACAAAAGCATGTCGTACAGGTGACTAATATGACGTTGTGCATTGGGTTGGCTGTATCATTATGTAAAACAAATTGCCACACATACCACTGCTGTAGGAGCTTGTGAATGTTTGGTGCAGGCTTCCAGCAAGGGGACCAACTACAGTGGTGGTTCCACGTACCTCCTTCTTCTACTTCTTATGCGTTCAGTTTGTAGTAGTGATAAATCTGCAGGCCTGTCGCCAGCATGAAGTCCACAGTCTTTTCCAGGTCAGCGCGGCAGCCCCATAGCTTCTGCCTGAGCTCAGCACCCACTGGGCAGGCCAGGCGTCGTGGGGGCATCATGGAATGGGCAGTTAAGGAGAATGTGTTCAGATCTGAATTCCGGTTCCACGTGGATATTCATGAGACGATAGAGTTGGCCCAGTACTCTGCAGTGGCTAGTTCTCAGGCGGAAAATTATAGTCTGCTGGTGTGTATTAAGTTGAACTCCATACTCCGTAAGGAGCGCGAAAAGGAAGACAAAGAAGGAGCAGTAAAAGACGTAGAAGAAGAAGGAAAGATTAAAGAAAAAAATGATGTGCACCATAATTGTGTTCAACGTACCACACAAAGTCAAACCTTGACACAGTAAGTGACCTACGGTCAGATTAATACAGACAATGGTATCAAATTACCACTCTTGGATAACCCGTGACCACTCTAGGGTAAACAATGGACAGGCTTGGATATACAGAAACCGCTCGAGGAAAGTCAGCGGCCATCCTGAAATAATCATAAGCTACTCACAAATTGTACGGCGTCTGTGACCTAATGGATATGAACGCAGTTTCATAATCCAGATATACCAGGTTCGAAACCTGCTGCAGGCGGTTTCGTAGCAGATCGCTTTGAGCGGATTTTTAACAATGGTATAAGCGCCTTACCGTTCAGAAAGCAATAGCAAACTACTGAATGAAAAAAAATTGCCTAGAAAAATCACAAACAGCCAATAAAAGCTGGGGTTGATTGCCACGTCCTGTAAAGGATAAGCAACTAACTAACTCACAAATTACCAACAGCCACTATGTTATAACTAGTCCCCATTCTGGGATAACAAATGGCTACTCCAATGATTGTTGGTCACTTTAGGATAATAAATTCACGACATTTGATTAAAAAGGCAGAAAATGGTCTGGTTCAAAGAGGAGCTCCAGATGTATAGGACAGAAACATTCACATGTCTTGGCAGTCTCAGGTTTCATTTGAAGATGCAGGTGTGGCTGAGACGGCAAGAACATCTTACATTGTGAAGGGGAAATATCTAGAAATAAAGTTAGGCCAACGGAAATAATAACAAAGAAAAAAAAAGTAAAAATAGTCTAATATCCGGTACTGCCGTAGTTAAGTGTTAGAGACCTCACTATACTAAGTCAGCCCAGCGTTATGAGGTGGGATGACCAGTTATCTAGGCGGGTCGCAGTTGTTGTTTTAATTTAACTAAAAAATTCAAAGGAAAAAGAAATACAGTCACTTCTGCTTAGAAATGTTGTCGAAACAATCTTGCACAGAGAACCGGTTAAACAGGACGCCGGTAGCAGCAGCACAGGTTTCATCGCTTGTATTTCTTGAAATAATGAATAATTCTGCGCTTTAAGCAAGCAAAAATTAGTTCACTAACATAATTTAAATGTTAAATTAATGCATCATTGTTTACACATAATCAAACTTCGAGGAATACAAAGCCGAACTTTGCACTTACTTCTGTTCGGTTATTTAACTACTTTATTAAGAGCGTCCAATGATGAGAGCGCTGGCCTCTCGCGGAAAGGAGTCGAGTTGAAAAAAACGATGGCTTCACGCTGCAGTCTACCCAGCTGTAAATGTATAAATGACTCTTGGGTTAAGGAAGGCAAAGGCAATGATGAAGGGAACTGGTCACCCCACCTCGTAGAGCTCGGACCAAGTGTAGTGACGTCTCTAACACGTCACTGTCCTACGGCAGTGTCGGCTGTGGAACTACCATTTTACTATGAATATACTATCTTTCTTTACCGATCATCAATGTTCTTGGTGCTTTTTTTACTGCAGTTAGTTGCGCTTTTTGTTTATTCTCTCCATCCGTTTATTCTGTCATGTCGGTTTTCCAGTCTTTTCTTGGCTTTCTGCAGTTCTTTTCTGAGTTCTGAATCAGATGTCACAGTTTTAACACTGGCTTATATATTGCTATCCTTAAGCCGTGATCAGCGACTAGGGTTAAGTTACACGGGAGTGGGGCAATTTCCAGTTTCTGGGGGTGAATATCAATAGTGAAAGGTAAGGGATCTCATTACACGCCCATGGAAGCATATTGGGAATATGATGTTAAGCCCATGTTTTCTTGACCATGGGCACTCTAGGGATGATGTGGTCATCATCACGCCGGAATATCAATAGTATCACGTGTCAGTTTAGCCATTAGACTAGTTTAGGATTATAATTATATTCTGTAGTTTACCCAGTTTGTCTTGTAACTATATAAAACAACCCAGTTTTCCGTTACCTTGGCTCCCCCATCAATATAACAAGTAGTTTCTGCAGGTCAGGGGTTACGGCGATGCACCAAACATTTGACACAGGGCATTGACTAGCTGCAACCACTGCCTTAACCCACTTTCACTTTTTCTAAAATACTAGCTCAAAGAACGTTGTGTACATTTCATATTTCTTATTCTGTCTATTCTTCATCACATTCTCTCTCTCTCCCTCTCTTTCTCTCTGCCTCTCTATCTATCTATCTATCTATCTATCTATCTATCTATCTATCTATCTATCTATCTATCTATCTATCTATCTATCTATCTATCTATCTATCTATCTATCTATCTATCTATCTATCTATCTATCTATCTATCTATCTATCTATCTATCTATCTATCTATCTATCTATCTATCTATCTATCTATCTATCTATCTATCTCCCCTCCTGACTTCGTCCTTCCTCTAACAACAGACGAGTAATTAATTATCAGCTTAGTTCTGATAATGTACCGCAGTAGTAGTTCTGGTATTTATAATTCACACGTTTAATGAGTTGTATGTTTCTTTCTATCCTTAAATGCCGTTTATTCCTATAATTTGGAGTTACATGTCACATTCCTTTACTGTAAAAGTCGGTATTTTAGAAATAATACAAAATGGGAACTTAAGTTGTTCTACATTCTTTGATTTTGTTAACGTATTCGGATTATAATAACTAAATCAATATGTTGCTGAAAGTCTATTGGGGTTTTTAAAAAAAATAAATATTAATTTATGTAAAATACTGCGTGTTGAAGAAGAAGTTGGTTGGCTAAAAGTGAGATATTTTATTTTGGCCTTAATTATTGCACATTCATCAATTATCTGTCTTCAGCTTCCCAAATAGCACCAGCCTGCAGCAATCTCTTGCCACGACCTCCTGTATCGTGCTATCAACTTACAGTTTGTCCACATCTTCCTCATCCCTTGCATTCCTGTCTCTCAAAGTGTTTTTTTTTTTTTTTTGGTCTTCCTCTACATCTATTACTCTCGAGATTCGAGAACTTGTAATGCTAACAACACAAGCTTCCTTAATGTGTCCTACCCATCGCCAGCTTCATCGTCTTATCTCTTGTTTCATTGGCACTAAATTATCTGTTCTTGTCACAAGTTCCACATTGGTGATCGTGTCGTGTTATTTCAATCATGTACTACTTAAGCATCCAGTTAAATTATTGTACTTAGTTGTCGAGAAGTTTACGCAATGTGTTATATAACATCTCACGTGTATAAGTGTTCTTAACCGGTGTGCTCTGACACACTTCTGAACGCGACGAAACACTTCCGGACCGCTAGAACTCGCTTGGTAGTGCGCTTGACACATTTTTGCAGACGCTTAAAATGAAGACACCGACTCTTGTCGCACATCAGATCCTGCCGTAGGTGAGTGAAGTGTTAAAGACTTCACCATACTATTTCCATCTTATTTGCAAGATGGGTTGACCAGTTCCCGCCCTCGCTGCCTTTTGCCGTCACTAACTCAAGAGTAGATCCAGGTACCTCGGTAGGCTAGAGCCTGACGATAACAGGTTTCGATATCGGAAGCCTTGTAACTTTGAGGAAACAGCTCTAACCGCTTAGAAAATAGCCTCTCTTAAGTCAATGACCCCCAGCAAATTACACAGTAACATGAAAACACACCGGCCTGTTGTGTAGTAATTTGAATACATGATTTCATGACTCATCGATTGCAATATAAACATGACAAGTATTATGACTTATCGATATTAAGGATGATTACACTACATTTACTGTGCCTGCATCAGTCATTAGGACAGCGATGTAATGTTTTTTCACTGATCACAAGTCAACTTGTGTCGATTTGAAGAACATCTCTTCCATTGATGTACATATTTTCCGTTACGTTTGTTTTCAAGTCTTAGTTTAATCAACATTCCAGTGAATAATGCAAACAGCCAGCTGTAAGTAAACACGCAACAATATAATATCTGTCCATGGATTAATGTTGCTCCAATAATCAATCGATCGAATTTATATCTTGTATGCCTTACACAGTTTAATGATGGAGTAACGTTTTTTTTGTGGCTCCTCTTCGTTGATAAAAAAAATATTAACTGACTGAAGGCCTCCTCTGACAAGACCTAGAACACGGGAGAAACAAAAACAGGGCCCAGGTGGGGTTTTTAGTCAGGATATACTTATGTTTTTTTTTAAAGTCAATTGAAGGAATAAAGTGAGAAAGAATATAGCGAACAAAGACAAGGAAGAAGAAGAGAGAGGATACAAAAAGAGAGCTAGTGCGTGTGATTTTATTGAGATGAATCGGGCAAACAATCATCAATAGATAAAGTGAGATGCATTGAAAGAAACAGTAGGACGAAAAGGGGAGAAAGAGTAACAGGATAATGAAAGGAAGGGAATGAGAGAAAGAAGAGATAAAGGGAGTGAGGATACAGCGGGAAATGTAGTAAGGTAATTAAAGAAAATGTAAATAAAGAATGTGAGACAAAATATTAAAAAATAGAAAGATATAGAAGGAATAGGCGTCTGTATATGAATGCAGGATCTATCTGCAGGATGGGGAATATTAAAAGAAGACATAGATAGATAGATAGATAGATAGATAGATAGATAGATAGATAGATAGATAGATAGATAGATAGATAGATATATAGATAGATAAATAAATAGATAGATAGATAGATAGATAGATAGATAGATAGATAGATAGATAGATAGATAGATAGATAGATAGATAGATAGATAGATAGATAGATAGATAGATAGATTAGGCAGGCAGGCAGGCAGGCAGACAGACGGATGGATGGATAGATAGATAGATAGATAGATAGATAGATAGAAGCTATGTTTGAAGGAAAAGAAAACGAAGTGGCTGAACGCTATTTCTGGAAAGAAGGAAAGGAACAACTACAAGATGTATTTATACTAAATTAAATGTTCACATGATCAGCCAAGTTTATCAGTATCTTCGTCAATCTAGAGCCAACATGTTTGTAAGTAACATAAACTCATGTTCATTATTACCAAGTCTTCAAACAAATATTGTTTTATCCATGAGAATTTCCTTGCTTTATCTACCAGAACGTGTGCATCCGCATCATCGCCATCATCATAATCTTAATTTTCACTTGTTATGGAGCCTTAAGCCGCCCTTGCAGCTGGTCCCATCGCAGGAAACCTGCACCAAGCATTCGTATGCTTTTGCAGCTGTGGTTTCTGTAGCAATCTGTTGTACATCATGAGGTTGCCAGTCTCATGCACAATCTCAAATAAGTCGTCTTGTACAACGATGCCCGAGTGACAGTAGGCTTATTATTTCTTTGTCTCACCAGAAACACCTCGACTACACGGGATCGTGTGCATTATAATCCCCTTTAAATAAAATAATTTCTTTCTTTCCAAAGAAAGCGTGGTTTTCTTTTCGTTTTCGTGACCTAAAATATTACAATTTATTTTAATGTTTACTTTTTTTCAATCAGTGAATAACAGATATACTTATTAACACATAAATTTAGCGTTTATTATTTTTGCTGTGTTGCAAATTATCTATGATTTAAAGTAATTGTAAATACTTGTAAATACTTTAAGTTGCCTTTAGATGTGTACCTGAAGAGTATACCTTTGTGTTAAACCTCTTGTGTGCAGCTACAACAATGGCTCCAGGATCCATAAGGAGCAGAAAATGGAAATAATGATGATGATAATGAAAATGATGATAATTATGATAATGATGATGATAATGATGATGAAAATGACGATGATAATGACGATAATAATGATGATAATAATGATTATGATGATGATGATGATGATAGTGATGATAATGATGATTATAATGATAATGATGATGATAGTGATGATGATAGTGATAATGATAATGATGATGATAAAATAATTTATTATTCATAAGCATTATTGTTTTATAAATAGTGCAACATTTCCGTATGAGCAGCTTCATTTTCATGACATAAAATTATTTTACTCCACAAATCTTGTGTGATATTTAACGGAACATAGCCTTATCGACCCTGGTAACGAAAACCTTGACAGCTTACTTAAACTGTTGTATTGTCTGGTATCTTTCCTTGGATTATAATCTGTCTTTGATTATGTCTATGGTGCGTTGCCACAAGAAGAGAAGTCATAATTACTGGGAGGCCATGCCAATGATGCTTCGAAATTTGCAGAGAGACAACGAAACCTTTGAGCCACTAGACCTATGTAGAAGAAGAAGTTGAAGAAAACAAGGAGAAGGAAAAGATGACGAAGCAGAAGGATGAATAAGGGGGAAATATAGAAATAAAATCACCCGTGTGTTACCGGGGCCCGAAAGGGGAGCAAAGAATAGTAACACTGTTCCCTGCCAAGCATGTCGTAGAAAGCGACTAAGGAGGGTTGGGCATGGGGCTGGTTACCCCATCCTGTAAAAAATTTAAACCACAAAAAACTTCAACAAACATGGACAAGTCAATTAAAGAAAATAAAACACAGCCATCCAAGACAGGGGAAGGTCCTCTCGCAGGGAGGCGTATGATGCAACACAGAGAAAGCCGAAAGGAGTCTGTGTTGCTGACTAACCTTCTTTCTTCTAGGAGAACTTCCAGATTTGGCACCTGGAATGTTCGGACATTAAACGAACAAGGGAAAGTGGCACAAGTAGCAGCAGAAATGAGGGAATATAAAATCGAGGTTCTGGGAATGTGTGAAACAAAGTGGAAGGGGGTAGACAGGAAGAAACTCATCACAGGTGAATTGGTGCTGTCCTCAGGACATGAAGACGAAAGTTCACACCACAGTGAAGGGGTAGCTCTTATGTTATCTAAAGAAGCACAGAAAGCACTCATTGAATGGGAAGCTGTTGGACCCAGAATAATAACAGCTACTTTTAAAACAGCTAAAAAGAAAATAAATGTAAATGTCATCCAATGTTATGCACCAACTAATGACAAAGAAGAGTCTGTGAAAGAAGCATTTTATACTAGACTACAGGAAATTATGGAAAAAGTAAAAAGAAGAGACATCACAATTTTGATGGGTGACATGAATGCAAAGATAGGTACAGTCAACACCGGCTTTGAAGAAGTCATGGGAAAACATGGGCTAGGAATAATGAATGAAAATGGGAAACTATTCTCAAACTTCTGTGCTTCAAATCAACTGGCTATAGGAGGAAGCATGTTTCCACATAAGAGAATACACAAGGCAACATGGATATCACCAGACCATAGAACAGAAAATCAGATTGATCATATATGCATAAACAAGAAGTTTAGATCATCATTGCAGGATGTAAAGGTATATAGAGGAGCAGATGTGGCATCAGATCACCACCTTCTGATAGCCAAAGTAAAAATGAAACTCAAGAGATATGCAACAATGCAAAATTATAGACAACAATTTAATGTAGGACATCTAAGAAATCAAGAAACAAGAGACAAATTTGCGGTCACAGTATCCAACAAATTCCAAGTGCTCCAACAGCTGGAAGATGTAGAGAATACAGAAGACTATTGGCAGCAAATCAAAACGGTATGGAATGAGACATGTGAAGAAATACTGGGGAAAAGGGAACGACAACAAAAAGCATGGATAACAACAGAAACCATCAATAAGATAAAAGACAGAAAAAACAAGAAAGCAGATTTAAACACAAGCAAAACCAGAAGTTCCAAAGCCAAGGCTCAAGAAGTGTACACAGAAGCAATCAAAGAAGTAAAAAGAAGTATCAAAAGAGACAAGAGGAAGTATATGGAGGAGTTGGCAAGAGAGGCAGAAGATGCTGCAGCCAAAGGAAATATGAGAGAACTGTATAGCAGCACAAAGAAGCTAACAGGGAAATACAAGCAAACAAGTTGCCTCATAAAAGACAAGAATGGAAAACTGCTCAGCAATATACAAGAGCAAATGAAGAGGTGGACAGAATATTTTGGGACCTTCTCAATAGACCAGCTCCACAAAACCCCCCCAGACATCCAGCCAGCAGAAGAAGAGCTACAAATTAACGGTGAAAGACCAACGAAGGAAGAAATAAAGAAAGCCATAAAGCTTCTAAGAGATGGAAAAGCGTCTGGACCTGATGGCATTCCAGCAGAGGCCATCAAAGCAGATATCGACACGGCTACAGAGATGTTATATAAATTACTTGGTAAAGTCTGGGAAAAGGAAGAGATACATTAAGAAAGGAAATTTACAAGAGTGCACAAATTATAGAGGAATAATGTTACTATCAGTGCCAGGAAAAGTATTAAACAGGATTATCCTTGAGAGATTAAAAGAGTCCATAGACAAGAAACTGAGAGATGAACAAGCAGGTTTTCGACAAAACAGATCATGTACAGACCAGATAGCCACTTTGAGAATAATAGTTGAACAAAGTCTGGAATGGAATTCACCACTATACATCGGATTTGTGGACTACGAAAAGGAATTTGACAGTGTAGACAGAGAATCACTTTGTAAATTGATGAGGCATTATGGAGTTCCCCTGAAGATCATTAATTTAATAAAGAAAACATATGAAGACATGACATGCAGAGTTCTTCATGAAGGACAGCTTACAGAACCGTTTGGGATAAGAACAGGAGTGCGACAGGGATGCCTCTTGTCTCCATTTCTTTCTTACTAGCAATAGACTGGGTTATGAGAACATCGACAACACACAACAGAAATGGAATCCAGTGGACTCTGACTAAGCAGTTGGATGATCTGGATTTTGCTGATGACTTGGCTCTTCTGTCCCATAACCGTAATCAGATGCAGGACAAATTGAAAACACTCGATGAGAGGTCACAGCAATTGGGTCTGAAAATACACAGGTAAAAGACAAAGATAATGAGAATAAATGTAGGTAATGAAAACAGGGTTGAACTTGAAGAAGCACTAATACAAGATGTAGAATCGTACACATATCTTGGCAGCAATATAGACAAAGTTGGAGGGACAGACAATGATATCAAAATAAGAATACAAAAAGCAAGAGGAGCTTTCATAGCATTGGGAAATATATGGAGATCAAGAGAAATCGGATCCAACACCAAAATAAGAATCTTCAACTCAAATGTGAAGTCAGTCATGGAGAACAACAAAGACAACAACCAAAAAGCTACAGACTTTCATAAATGGGTGCTTGCCTAGAATAGAGGGATTAAAATGGTATGACAAGGTTACCAACGTGGAACTGATGACAAGAACTAGACAAGTGCCAGTAGAACAAGAGATGAGAAGAAGACGATTGCGATGGATATGACACACACTGAGAAAACCTGTTGATAGCATTACAAGGCAGTCCTTGTTCTGGAACCCCCAGGGCAAGAGAGGCAGAGTTAGACCAAGAAGCACATGGAGAAGAGAGCTGGAAACAGAGATGAAAATGATAAGGAGAACATGGAAAGAACTTGAGATGATGGCACGTGACAGGAGGACTTGGCATGTGTTTGTTGAAGGCCTATGCTCCTTTGGGAGTGAGAGTTATGAATGAATGAATAGAAATAAAATAGAAGAAGAAAAAACACAGAAGAAATGGACGGGAAAAACAAAAATAAGGAGCATAAGATAGAGAAGATGAGCAAAGAAAAGAACATGGTCGAAGAAAATAAAGAGGACTAGAAAAAACGGGAAGAAAAAGAAGGGCTTAACAGGAAGAATATAAAATGTAGAAGAAGATAACAAATAAACAAGATACTTAACACACCCCACCCCTCCCCCCGGGGCCGCAAAAAAAAAAAAAGTATGCATACTGCATTCTCTAAAGCAGGAAGTCTTAACCTTTTTTGCCCTCACGCCACCACTGAGATTGAACTTAATGTTCACGGCTGCTATCCTTGCCCAAATTAATCAAGGAACCAGTCAATTCATAATTAAGATGTTACTACAGGAGTTATTTTTCCTTGCCAATGCCTCACATACACAGGCCATCGACAGGTGGCGCTGAGCGGAGTTTCGGTTTGAATTGATATACACTACAAAAAAAGCTATTAGGTTTGTCAATAAAATTTAGAATTTTATCCAGTGAGAAAAATGGTAAAAAAAAGATAAAGGTATTCCCATAGCAGGTACTACCGTAGGGAAGTAAAGTGTTATAGACTTCACCATACTAGTTCCATCTTATTTCCAACATCGAGAGATGGGGGTGACCAGTTTCCTTCATCGCTGCCTTTTCCTTCCCTAACTCAAAGAATCATGTACCCATTTACTGCTGAGTATACTGGATCGTGCCGGTACCATGATTCGAACCCAGCACCTATGCCACGAGAGACCAGCGCTTTAACCACTCTGTCAGTGAGAAAGCAACTCCAATGCATCTTCTAGAGGGCACATCGCATATAGGCCTACTGTTTCCCCGCTGCACCTCCCACGGGGCGGCGCACCCTACAGATTAATAACACCCCCCCCCCCCGTTCTAATGCGAATTTGGCCACTTCTAACTAAAAGCAAAAGGTAGTCCCATAGCTAAAACAGCCGTAGGGTGGTGAAATGTTAGGGACTTCACCATACTAAATTCACCTTTATGAGGTGGGGTGAACAGGTTCCTTCCTAGCGGCCTTTTTCAGGAGCAGAGTCAGGTACCCATTTACAGCTGGGTAGACTGGAGCGTTAAACAACCAGGTTTCGAACCCAGAACCTGGTAACTATGTGGCTAAAGGAAATCAGCCTCACCACTTAGCCAAATCAGACTCTCCACTTCTACTGGCTATGATCGGACAAATTGTATTGAATGGGTAGGAAGGTTACATGTTATTGTTCTGTGAGGAAACACTTTGAGCTGCGGTTACACAGTGGTTAGTGCACTGGCTCCCTAGCTCGGTGGTTCACGGTTCGATCCTCAGTTGAGGTTTGATTTTTTAGACCACAAACGGCTGTGGGGTCGATCCAGCCTCATGAGTTGGGTACCAGAGCAACACTGAGCATGATGCTAACCACATCACCCCTAATGTGCCGATGGTTAAGAAAATATGGACCTAATACCATATTCACAATATACATCAAATGCGCGTGTAACGGGATCCTTTACCTTTTTACCTGTCGTTGCTCGGCTTCATGTCCATGTTGTTTTCTTGATTGGTGGTAGATCTTGCAAATTGACCACCCCTTATATTACATCGAGTAACAGGGCCACAATTGGACGAGGTCCAGTGCGGATTCCGAGCTAACCGAAGTACTCAAGACCTAATCTTCACACTCAGACAGCTGAGTGAAAAGGCCCTTGAGTATAAGAGTGAGATCCATCTTTGTTTCATAGATCTGGAAAAGGCGTTTGACAGGGTCCCCTGGAGCAAACTTTGGGTCTGTTTGGCAAAGGAAGAACATTTCAGCACCTCTGATTCATGCTATACAGAGCTTCTACAAGTCTTGCAGAAATTATGTGAGGACAGCAAACCATAAGTCAGAAGAGTTCAGGACCACCACTGGTGCAAGACAAGGTGATATCCTGTCACCTTATCTTTTCATACTCCTCATGGACGATGTTATCAAGGCATGTAAGGAGAGAACAAGAAAGTATTCAGTGGGGTACTGGAAGATGAGACAGGTCTGTATTTCAGAGCTGGCATTTGCTGATGATGTTGCCCTGATTGCTAAATCAGAGGCACATCTCTAATCCAACCTGCAAGTCTGGAAGGAAGAGCTGGAGAAGAGAGGGATGGTCATAAGTAGCTCTAAAACAAAATCCATGGTGATATCACGAGAAGAAAGAAGACACCAGATTAAGCTGGGAGAACAGGTCCTGGAGCAGGTCGACCACTTTAAATATCTCGGAGTTATTATAGACCGAAAGGGAGGCATCAAAGAATAGTTGGCCACTCAAAAAGCAGCAGCTGGGAGACTTTTTCAGGCCATAAATCGAGGATTCCTCAGCAAGAGAGAGAGATTGGTAAGAAAACGAAGATGGCTGTTTACCGCTCCACCTAAGTCTCAGTCTTGACATATGGATGCGAGTCATGGGCAATGACTACAACCCACAAAAGCCAGATCCAAACCTCAGAAATGGGGTATCTGAGGAAGGTGGTTGAAGTAACAAAAGAGACATGGTCCGCAACCAGACGTCAAGCCTAAAATTTCACCCCCTGCAGACCCAAGTAGAACAGTCCCAACTAAGATGGTTTAGCCATGTCTGCAGAATGGGAGAAGATCGGCTACCACGACAAGCATGGGAAACAAAGAGCCAAAGATCCAGACCCCCAGGACGACCGAAAGTCCGCTGGGAGGACAACATTAGACAATCTTTGAAGGACCGAGGACTAGAATGGAACCAGGCCAGGAGGAAGACAGCCGATAGGATAGTCTGGCGCTCTCTCTTCCAAACCTCTACACCTCACGATAAAAGGGGAACGACTAAGTAGTAAGTAAGTAACAGGGCACAAGAAATTATTGGTCTCATGTAAAATGCTGTGGCACCACTTACACTTTTTTGCGCCATAACTAGCCCCACCCTCTCCCTCCTCCCCCAGTTTATTATTTGGTGTTGTTTTGTATTTTTAAACTGCAACACACACAAAAACAAAATTATAAAAAAGTGCACCAGATGTATTTAAAAAGCAAAGCCCATCTGGTTCAAACAGAAGTGGACACACGACGTAACAATATTTCTAGTTTTACTATCAGGCATGGACTAAGGAGCAACAGCGAGTGAAGCGGGTGAAACCAAGGAATATTGGAAATGAGAACACTATACCATGAACTGCCAACTAGACGGCCTTTGGAAGTATCGATACCTCAGGAAATTGTGGATAGAGCAACCCACATAATATTTTGTTGCAAACTTCTTCTTCCTCGTTCGCCCTTAGACTTCTACATTAATGACTCTAATAAAGGCTGTAGTCAGCTCAAGGTTCCTGACATCTCGTTCGCCCTTAGACTTCTACATTAATGACTCTAATAACGGCTGTAGTCAGCTCAAGGTTCCTGATATCTCCAAACACTTTTTCGCGGAGAGAAGTTCGTTGTTGCCATATGCCACTCCGTTCAGTGCTGTATGTTGGGCAGGACTGGAGCAGATGTTCGGCTGTCATAGGACTGGTGCCAAGGGAGCAGAGATCTGTTAGACCAATCCTGTACTTGTGATATAGATGGTGCCTCAACCTATTGTGACCAGTTCCCCCCCCCCCTTCCCCCCCCCCCTTTTCAGCAAGTTTATCTGTCTCTTCGCTGTAAGAATGTTGCAATGGTCTGGTATCCACTGGACTGTGCACTTGTCGAAGCATTTTTGCTTGCAAATACCAAATTTTTGCGATAATTATATATGATTGTATGTATAAAAAAATTACTTACAAAAAAAAAAAGTGTCTTAAAAATGAATGCCACTGGCATCTCCCATTTTTAGTAATGTTTTTGTATCATCAACGCGGTAAACATATGAAATAATCTGTTTTTTTAAAAATATTATTAAGTGTTATTTATCAAAGTTTTTATACAACTTGGGGTACGTAAAGAGAACCGACCCACAGCCTCACGTGAACCGCGTTATGGTCACCCTGGTTAAAGTTAGGCGAATAACAGGAGCTGGAGTCGAGATGAATGGGTAGCGCGTGATTAGGGACATTCATTGGAGTCACGTGCATGCACTGATTAATTAAAATATTACTTGTGTGGTACGCTATTCACACACACACACACACACACACACACACACACACACACACACACACACACACACACACACACACACACACACACACACCACACACACACGCATACACACACACACACGCATACACACACAGTGTTTCATTTTGATGACGAAATTATATTTTATGCACAACAAAAATCAATCAGCAAACGCAGCCCAGCTAACCCATGTACCCATCACTATCATGTTCCGTCGCAGACCAGCTAACCCATGTACCCATCATTATCATGTTCCGTCACAGGCCAGCTAACCCATGTACCCATCATTATCATGTTCCGTCACAGACCAGCTAACCCATGTACCCATCATTATCATGTTCCGTCACAGACCAGCTAACCCATGTACCCATCATTATCATGTTCCGTCACAGACCAGCTAACCCATGTACCCATCATTATCATGTTCCGCCACAGACCAGCTAACCCATGTACCCATCATTATCATGTTCCGTCACAGACCAGCTAACCCATGTACCCATCATTATCATGTTCCTTTGTGCTCCTTAGGGAGCATGAAGCCACAACTACGATTGGTCCCCTCCCTGGAAGAAGGATGAACAAATCATTCACATTAACTTGCAAGTAGTAGGGACCTCCCCTTGTTAGCTCAAGTCCGCCATCTTGCTCCTCCTGCCGCTCCTTATATAAAAAGTCATGCTCCGCCTGCCGCTCCGCCTGTGCTCCGCCTGAATCCTAACCGTTTCCGCCATTCCCTACTACTCTTGCAGCAGTGTTTTCTGTGGCACGTGTTTGATGTGATGAGGTTGCTAGCGCCATGCCCAACCTCACTCATGTTAGTCGCCTTGTACGAATTGCCGGAGGGTGCAGCAGTCATATCCTATTTTTGTCTAAGAGAACCCATGTACTATTGTCGCTAATGCCCCCCCCCCCCCCCCACTATTTTTGTCTAAGAGAACCCATGTACTATTGTCGCTAATGTTCCCCCCCCCCCCCCCCTACTATTTTTGTCTAAGAGAACCCATGTACTATTGTCGCTAATGTTTCCCCCCCCCCCCCCCCCTATCTTTGTCACCCCGTAATCTTCTCATTCTTAGTATTTTTTCTCCCTTACCCCTCCCTATATCATAGACTTGAGTTCAAACACTTAAACTATCACACAATAACATTTTTCAGATAATGAATCTAATTAACCCCTTATGAGATATTATAGACAGTTTAATAACGTCCTGCACTGGGTTCTTGCGGGATCTTCACAGTTTTATCTGATGGTAATGGCTGGTACAAAAATCAAGTTTGATTTCAAATTGTTTCTTTATCTTTTAGAACAGCGATTCTCAAAGTGCAATTCGTGTCCCATAGCTTTGATTGTCCTCCAAATGATCAATTTTTTCTTGGGCTCCAGTGTGATTGAATGATTCAATTATTTATTACTTTTTCTTCAAGGATCCTTAGGTCCTAACTGACAAACAGTCAGTGGCCATCACGCCTAGTGGCGTCTTGTAGGGCAGCAACAAACTGTCCCCATTTTGCTCAGTCAGTGGCCAACCTTCGTGCCGTCCCCCAACTCTGGTTCATGCTTTGCATCTCAGCTTTCACTGTTCTACGCCAGGTTGTCTTTGGTCTGCCTTTCTTACGCCGTCCTTCTAGGGTCCATAGCATAGTAGTTCTGGTGATGATGACAGGGTCCTTTCTGAGGACATGGCTAAACCAGTTCCAGCGTCTGCATGCAATGATAGTGTGCATGCCTTTTTGACTGCATCGTGTACGCAGTTCCTGGTTGGAGATTATTTATTACCTCTCACCTCCAAAATACATTACCAAGAAGAGATCAAGTGATAATTTTCAGACTAAGAACTGGCCATTGCAGACTCAAATACCGTCTGTACAACAAATACCGTCTGTACAACATATTGAACATCGGACAGATACAAGGTATATGCCCACGAGGGGAGGACAAACAAACAGTAGAACCACTTACTCCAAAACTGTCGACTGTACGAGTGGAGCAAAGTGGCAGCATGACCTTCTCTAACCCAGTTGAGGGAGAAACTGTATGGTGACGAACGAAGCCTGAGACGGTCTGCCAGTTGAAGGAGAAACTGTATGGTGACGACAGAAGCCTGAGAGACGGACTGCCAGCTTTATAATAGACGTAGTGTGACAGTCGGGGTTGTTTTGTGTATATATGTTCAACCCATGTTTTGTGTATATATGTTCAACCCATGTTTTGTGTATATATGTTCAACCTATGTTTTGTGTATATATGTTCAACCCATGTTTTGTGTATATATGTTCAACCCATGTTTTGTAGATCGGAAAGCAATGGCACTACAAGTATGATGTTGTTGGGGCCCGTGATGAAGTAGTGGTAGTACTGTCTTACACATAGATGATAACGTACGATTAACAGTCAGCCGCACTTGTAAACAATTGATGACACCCATGATGGTAATTTTTTTATTTAGAAAAAAGACGAACATCAATATCCAACGTTGACATGTTAATGAATATATGAAACTCTCCTCCTTCTGTTCATAATATGTTATATACAGCTGTACAACAAAGTTCTCTTCACAGGTTCTCAAATAATTAGTATCAAAGTTAACGTCTGTTCAAGGGTTCTCAAATAGTCAGCATCAAACTTTCTTCTGGGTTATCTGGTTGGTATGTTAAACCTGTCTATCGCAGGAGTTATACATTTAGATCCCAGTCCATTGTTACTATATCTGACACGTAACTTTACTTCTTGTGCACAGTTTGCACCGGTGAGTGATTTAAGAAATGACTGTCTGAACTCCCTATAACAAGGTAAACATCTTGAGAATCTCTTCAAAACAACAATCCGTTATAAACGTTACTGTTTATATGTGAATTTAAATACCACAGTGTTTCTCAACATCTTCTCGTCATATAACTCATCTGCAACCCTCATCACTCATTAAGTACTATGTATCAGCATATCATAATTCTGCCATCCACATCGCAAAATAAGTACTATCTGCATCCGCAGAGTGAAAACGTACTCTATGTGATCGACGAGGATATCTCAATAATCCATTTCACATTCCAGCACTTGTATCATCTCTTCAAATAATAATAAATCTGCATTTGCAGACACTTTCTCATTTCTTCATAATCCACATCTTGAGAACCACTGTCCTAATATTCTTTATATATAGAAATAAACTATTACTAATGTTTTTTCTTATATCTGAAAATCTGTCTACGAAAATCTTCTCTCTTAAACATGTCACTAAACGTTAAATTTCTAACGCAGTGTGTGAGACCTTCTCGCGGCTACATCTTCGTTCCGAATTCATTGAAAACGCTCATCTCAAGATATTCTTTCTTGTTCCTAAAAATGCCCTTCAACTTTTCTCGTCAGGGTCAGTCACCCTTACTTTTGTCCTCCAATAAAAACCAACCAAAAACGATTCACTAATTGGATTCTACCCCCGACTCAGTGTTCAGGTTAATTTCCTTGCCTGTTGTTACTTTTAGGAAAGCAAATAAGTGTTTTCCTGTTAATAACATGCTTTCTATCGTTCTTAAAGTAGTAAACAAATCATTTTGCAACCTTAAGATTAGAATCTCGAAAAAGACTATAAGTGGGAAAAGTTAGCTACTCGTTAAACGGTCCTTTTCCCATGCTACTTTTCTTTCTTCGGCAGTATGTACTATTTTGTTATCAGACTTACTCAATCCAGGACAATCCCGTTGTTTTCAAATAAACATGTCAACTCTTCCTACAATTAGCCCACCTGCAAAAAAGTCTGCAGTAATTGATTACCAGGCCAGGACGTTGAATTGACCGTAGCCCGCTAGCTTACTGTGCTAATAACCCTTTGTGTGTGTCGATTCAGTTACAGTATAAACGGACTAGGCCTGCCCTTTCTTTTATTCTAGTCCTTCATGCCATTCCCTGCTACACTAGTTATTTGAGAGCGAACGAGGGAGAAGAAGAAGAGGAAGAAGAAGAAGAACCTCCCCAAAGAGCATAGGCCTTTAACAAACTTGTGCCAAGGCCTCTTTTCAAATGTCATCAGCTTTCTCATATCTTTTATTTCTGCCTCTAGTTCTCACCTCCGTGTGTTTTTCGGCTTCCATATCCTATGCTGGGGATAACAGGACTGATATTGCTATCAACAGGTTTTCTCAATGTGTGTCCTATCCATCTCCATCGACTTCTTCTCATCTCTTGTACCACTAGCACTTAATGGGTTCTTGTCATCAGTTCCATATTAGTGATCTTGTCACGCCACTTCAATCCTTCTACTCCTTGCAGCAAGCACCCAAATAAGGAAGTTTGAAACTTATTGGTTATTGCTTTTGTTGTTCTTCATGTTTCAGAGTCATATAGTATGACGGCCTTGACAAATGAATTGAAGATTCTAATTTTTGTGTTGGACTTGATTGCTGTTGATCCACATTTCTTTCCCAATACAATGAAACCTCCTCTTGCCATTTGTCTTCTTTTCGTGTTATTGATAACTGGTGTGTAATTCCTACATTATTTACAGAAGAGAAGAAGTGGGGTAAACGGGAACTGAAGAGTGTGGGGATGAGGCTATATTTTGATTTCTGAAGGCGGTCAAGGCTGAAAAGTTTGGGAGCCACTGCTCTGCAGTTTAGCAGAATTCCAACAATGTTAATTCGAAAACAAAATTCGATTGTTCGAAAACAAAAATTTCCGACCCCTCCCCCTCAGTCAGCTAATACAAAACACAATGATATGTGTAGGCTATTTGTCTTCTACTGACTAATATAATTGAGACAGGACAATGAAAAGGGGGCGGGGCTTATGACTGTGCAATCCAAAATAAGAAAAGAAGAGGAAAGAAACAAATATAAGGCAGTGTTAATAATACAACGTATAATTAAGAGCGTCAGATTGGCAAAGTGGTTACAGCGGATGCCTCTGTCGGCAAAGTTACCGACTTTGGTAATAAATCCGGGTTCAAAGCCTGGTAGGGCCACGCAGACTCTACCTAGCTGTAAATGGGTACGTGTTTATACTCTAGAGTTAGCGAAAGCAAAGGTAAAGAGGAAGATGACTGGTCACACCAACTGATAAAGCTGGACCTAGTATGATGGAGTATGCAACATTTCACACCCCTCCGGCAGTACCTGCTATAGGACTACATTTAACTTTTTTAAAACATTCCTTTGACATGTAATCTCCCTAAATACAGTAGGGCCCCGCTCATGCTGCGGGTTAGGTTCCAGTTCCCGGCCGAAAAGCGGAAATAGAAGGAAAGCGGAACATAGCCTTTTTTAAAACTTGCAAATACATATAAAATCCTAATAACATGTTTAAACTATCATATATTAAGAATGCAATATAACTGGGCCTAAAAAAAACATGTACCACACGAAAGTAAAATGATTATACAACATTTAAAGTAAGAACCATACGACTTTTTATCACTACTACACTTAGATTCCATTGTACTAAATAATAATGTGTGTGTAAACCCGTGGATAACAAGGTGGATAGCAGCTGCCTTAATAGAGAGATCAGTTGCATTTCGCTTGGGAACATGGACATCGGAACCAATGAGCACTTGCCTGGGCTTACCCCAGGGTTCTCCACTATCACCGGTGCTGTTTAACATCTACACAGCAAAATTAGCAACCTTTCAACCAACAGGACTGGGACGAACATTAACTTTCGCAGATGACATACTCATGTACAGAACTGGCTCAGACAGACAGGAAATGGTCCAAGGCATACAAGAGATACTACAGGCGGTTTCTAAACGGTGTGAGGAAAGCGGAACAAAGGTCAATCCCAACAAGGCCTGTGTGATGGTGTGCTCTTTGAAAGCTCCATAGTGAAAGCAGACCTTCCAGACGTCACTTTCAATGGGCATAACTTTGAAAGGCAAGACAAGCTGAAGTATCTGGGAGTAACGTTTGATCGTGGGCTGTCATTCAACTATCATGTCGAACTGATCATATAGAAGTGCAAGCGGTGACTGGCAGTCTTAAAAACAATGGCTGCTGCGCGCTAGGAACAGAGACTATTGTTTTTCCTTGTGATTTCAGTAATCGAGTGCGGGCTAGGAATACTCATTTATTACAAATAAGGGAGGGAAACCTGAGGCCTGTAAACAGTAAATTAATATGAAATTAATATGAAACAAATATAAAGGTATGTTATCAGGCACTCGCAGGAAATAAAGAAGTAGAACACCAGACAACAGAAAAACAACAGACATGAGTGGCTTACCCAGGATTTGAACACTGGACCTTCCGTGCGACAACCCCGCCTAGCCATGCAAGCGAATCACACTATCCGCTCTGCCATCTACGCATCATCAAAAAATGATGTTTCAATGGCAGGTCAATAGTGCGAACCACAATACACGACACCAGAAGTCCTCCATGGGCAGTTCAGCCTATTAATGACGCAATCACTTCTGTTGTATTTCTATCAAGCAGTATAGGCCGAATCCAACAAGACCCTTAGGACCTTAATACTGTGTCCAGTAAATGATAGTAGACTAGAACAGTGAGAACAGGATAGTGGGTAGGTTTGGTATTGTACAAACATTTATTACAAATAAGGGAGGGAAACCTGAGGCCTGTAAACAGTAAATTAATATGAAATTAATATGAAACAAATATAAAGGTATGTTATCAGGCACTCGCAGGAAATAAAGAAGTAGAACACCAGACAACAGAAAAACAACAGACATGAGTGGCTTACTGTTACGGTATATGATATTAACGCCGTCTGCTAAAGGTTACCAGACGTGCAATTATAAAGGTTAAGACATTTAATATATTGCGATAGATGTTTCAATTAATGAACGCTTTATACACGATCGATTATGACGTGTATAGCGTTGTTTAGGACACAGTCGGTAACTAAGAAACGCTACCCTTTTCACATTGACCGTCAAGCTGTTAAGACGCGTTTGACTCTCCTTCCAATGTTGGGCATGGTATTGCCATACAGATATATTTTATGCAAGTACGGACATGGGTCAGTCCATTGCTATTATGAAGATTTGAAATGATTAAAGGTCAGTACGAAAGTAAAAATTAAGGAAGGATGAATTACAGTCCATAGTATTTGATTTTGCCAGACTCATAGACTCACTGTCGGCCGTTGGAAAACCCCAACCGCGCGTGCATACAGCTATGACAATCTGCATACAGTAATTTGATTATTGGACAAGGACTGATAGGATATCTGCATATCTATGCCATATATTTTCAAGTTATAATATGTACCTTTGTGATCAACATGCATGAATCGTTTTGACGTGTAAACTGTATTAAATAATTGTGGACTCAATGGAACCGACTTGTCACATCAATCGTATTCCAAGTCATTCAATTATTGTTCAGAATCTTCCACCCCTGCATTCGCGTAATCTTACATAGAAGGCACGATACACGATCACTCAAGAATATCAAGAAGATAAAACAATGGCCAGACATTTATAACTGTTTTATTAATATCACATGGAACATTATTCAGAGCTAACCAAACCACGCCTTGCAACAGACCACTTCCACTTGCAACAGTGGTGTCCGGTGTCTGGGGACGAGAAAAAACAACCAAAAACAAAAAAAATTTTTGAATGACTTTCGAAGGAAATATTTACGATCAGTTTTCGATCACATGATCCAGCTGAAGATGACGTGGAACACAGTCTAATGCCTAACAACGCGACGTCACTGAAGTTCGTGTAGGTGAAACTATCGGAGAAACTGAAGTCGTTCTGTTAAGCCTAACCAAGGGAAAAATAAGTCATTTGAAGCAGACACAAGAAATGGACTACAGGAGCAGACAGTCAGGGGCTTTAGCCTAGCTGTTGACGACCGCTAGCACTGATCGAAGCAACGGGAAAGATAAGTCTAGCTGTTTAAATTGTCGTCATTGCAAAACCGTAATACTGAGTCCATTTTGCTTTGATTAGGCATGTCTATGTATTTTCATGTATATATGTTAAATTTGTTTTCCATCGTATGTATTTGTTGTTAATTCGTGGGCCGGTTGGAGAGGGAACTGAAATCTCTGGGAATGTCGCGAACAGCTGACCACCTAGATTTCAGTCGTTCTTAGGGAACTTAAACGATTGCATTTTTGGAAGCCCATTGAGGTTGCCATTGGACAGTCTGTCCAAATCTGCTACCGTTTGACAATTTGCGTTAGCTGTACTGTCCCGTAGATAATTGGTGTATTTTATTCGTATTTAGTTAATAATTTTGTTCAGTTCTGTACCATGTTCGTTACTATTTCGTCCATTCTCCTCTGACTATCATTTATTTTATGATTATTAAATTTTCGTCCGTTATGAGTCCTGTGACGTCATCATTTTTCGCAGTCATTTTTTTTGTGTGTACCTTGAATATTCAGTTGACCTCAGGTCAGACCTTGACCCTTCATTTGGTCTGTGACATTTCCGCTTATTTTATTTAGTTCATAAATTCATTTTTAATTGTGAAAATGTCTTGTTTGCGTCTTGACATTGTTTGTACCCTTTAGTTGCATCATTGCTTGTCTGTCCTCATAATATATATTAATATTACATTAATAATATGATAATTATATGCAATAATACACTTGTAATTTAATTTAATTAATTTTTTTTGAAATTTAAGGTTAATATGGGACATTGCATAATTATGCAGTGATAGTCCAAGAAAGTAGCACTACAATTTATCATAGATGCCTAGGGCATAATAATATAATATATATATTGACAAAATAAATAATCTTATATCTACCTTTGAGGTAATAGACCCATTGTATATTATTTAATATACTTTTCTGGTACTAAGAGAGTGACTTAGTACATTGAACAATATAATTACTAGGAATTATACCCAACATTATTGGATATTGAGATTAATTGTGTGATATAATTACATTATATTTAACAGATATCATAACTATTTATGATATAGTATTATTTAGATACAATATTGTTACAAAATATTGTCTATTAGTTGAACTTAGACATTAAGTTCAGTACTATTGTGATTACTTATATTGAATATTTCTAAGTTGAGTAAGTATAATAATTACTCTGAAGCTACTATTGACTATTTTAATCAGTAATTATCAATAATTACTACAGATAAAAGTCAAAATGCTTACTATAGACCATTTCGTTAAAATTGGCCGTGATTATGGCTACAAATCTCAAGAACTTCGTCAGTTTGCTGAATCAGAACTGGAAAAATATGAAAGAAAGGAAGAAGAGAAAAAAGCTGCATTAAAGAAAGAGGAAGCAGAACTTGAGATGAAGCAAATTGCCAAGGAAAATAGATTGAGAGAGATTGCTCAACGTGAAAGAGAAGAGCAAAGAACAATCGCCAAACAGGAAGAAGAGAATAAATTGAAACGAGAGGAAATTATTTTACAACAAGAAATGGAATTGGCGCGTATTAAATTGGAGACAGCAAGATTACAAGCACAAAGTGCTGATGCAAACCAGAATAATAACGCACAAAATGGATCATCATCCAGCCAACCTAAACATTTCTACAACTTTAAATTACCCATTTTCAACTTGAACGTCGACGACCTTTCATCGTTCCTGGCACGTTTTGAACAGACTTGCAAATCTAACCATTTGCCTGAAGAGTCATGGGTACTCAAGTTAAATGAATTCTTGGTTGGAGAACCACTGACAGCTTCTCAAAATGCTGACCCATCAATAGCAAATAACTACGGTGCTATTAAGTCCTTGCTTTTACGAAGATTTCACCTGGACGAGGAACACTGTAGGTTGAAATTTAAGGGAATTTTACCTGAATCTCCAAGGGATTTTGCAGGATTCATTGCGAACATACGCAATACATTTAATAGATGGGTTGAACTGGCAGAAGTCAACAAATCATACGACAAATTAGTTGATTTACTACTGCGGGATAAGGTATTATCTTCAGTTAGCCAGCCATTTTTTGCATATTTGCAGGAGCGTAAACCAGGTACTATGGATGAGTTAGAAAAAATTTCTTTAAACTACTGTTCGGCACATCCGAATGCAACCATTTCTAACTCCTCATTAAGAGAACCTCTACCTGTGGCGTCTAATATGGCCTACAATCATAATAACAAACAAAGACATCACAGTGTAGACAGAAGCAGGTTCCAAAGAAATCACAATGTTAACTTTCAGAAGGGACATAATAATGATTTCAACAATAAAAATGAGTTCAACAGAGGTAGATCACGAGATAGAAATTATTCACCTCAAACAAACTACCACAATGGTCAACATAACACTCATTATAATCGATCACATACTCCCAATAATAATAGTAACTGGAATGGTAATAATCATGGCTCGAGACATCGAGATAATAGTTACTATAGAGGACGACGAGATAATTCTAACAATTATACTCGGAATCGATCTCATTCTCGGGGATCATCTCATTACAACCATAATACAGGGGCGGCAGTTACAAATAATACTACCCCTATAGCTCAGGTCCCACTTGACAATAATACAACACAGTCTTCTGCTGCATGTTTTGCTATTAATTATAATGTGGCAAATAGTTGCCAGCAATGCAATCTTATTTTTCAGAAGGCGAAAGAAACAGTGCTTAACTGCGGACATATTATACCACAGGTAGG
Source organism: Oreohelix idahoensis (assembly GCA_024509875.1). NCBI lineage: Eukaryota > Metazoa > Mollusca > Gastropoda > Stylommatophora > Oreohelicidae > Oreohelix > Oreohelix idahoensis. The sequence continues at coordinate 773,385 of JAMPIV010009427.1, read as the reverse complement.
TCTTGCAGTCAACGATGGAACAGGCCTACTAATTTTTAACAGGGGATTAGTTAATGGATCCGTCGTCTCAGTGTTGAGGGATTCGGGATCCACAACGATTGGTGTACGACAGTCGCTGGTACATCCCAGCTGTGCAACGGGGGAATATGTCCGTTGCATGACGTTTGGTGGAACAATAGAGTTTTACCCCACAGCTATTATTCATGTTAACACTCCTTTTTTCACAGGGAACGTAAAAGTATGTATGCTAAAAAAGCCTATAGCTGATTTGATGGTTGGTCGTATACACGGCAGTAAAGATTGTACTCCAGATGAGATTATAGAATGGGAGAAACATAACCTATGCACTGGAAACGCCGTGACGACTAGAGCGCAGACTCAACTCATGGAGAAAGTTGATGATAATAAAATGGATGCAGACAACCAAGAGGAATTTGTAGTCAATTCACCTATTGACAGGGAAACATTTGCAACCAAACAAAAAGAGGATAAATCTTTAAAAAAAATTTTTAAGCTGGTTGATAAAGTTGACAATCTATCCTCAGGTAATAATAACAAACATTGTTTTGTTATTAAAAATGACATATTGATTAGATGTTTTAATGACAAATCACAAATGAAACAACAAGTTATGGTCCCATATACTTTTAGACGGTACATTCTTCAACATGCACATGACTCACATTGTGCTGGACATATGGGATATACTCGAACACGATCTCGAGTACTGTCTTCATTCTTTTGGCCAGGGGTGTCAAGAGATATTTCGCAGTATGTACGTTCCTGTACTACATGCCAAGAAGTGAAAGCACGTGGAGCTTTTCACACGGCGCCTATTCAGGCTTGCGATATCTCAGTGAGACCTTTTGACAAGATGGCAATAGACATTATTGGTCCATTGCTACCATCGGCCAGAGGACATAGATTCGTCCTTACGTGCATTGATTTGTGCACACGATGGCCAGAAGCTATCCCATTAAAGACCACCACTACCACAGATGTAGCTGATGCACTACATCTCATCTTTTCTAGAATAGGGTTTCCTAGAAAACTTTTATCAGACCATGGGTCACAGTTTATATCTGACACCATGAAGGAAGTCATGAAAACTTGGGACATTGATAGGAATTTAAGTAGTATTTATCATCCGATGAGTAATGGTGCGGTTGAAAGACTTAACCGTACACTTAAACAACTACTACATAAGGTTACTGCTAAGCACCCTCATGACTGGGACAGAGCACTCCCAGCTGTTCTATTTGCTTATCGGGAGGTACCGCATGAACAAACTGGCTTCTCTCCCTTTGAATTAGTTTTTGGTGCTCCCCCAAGAGGTCCTATGGGACTAATAAAAGACTTATTAATTGACGACGAGATGACTCAGGACACTCAGTCATCTTACGAGTACGTGATTAATCTTCGGAAGAACATTATTGAGTCTTGCCAGTTGGCAACAGCTTCTTCTGAGGCTGCAAAAGCTAAGGCTCGATCTCTACAAAATAGGTCTCGACGATTACGCCAATTATTCCCAGGCGACGAGGCTTATGTGTTACTTCCTCACAATAACAATAAATTATTGATATCTTGGAATGGTCCTTACAAAGTCATTGATAAAATTTCCGACGTTGATTACGTCTTAGATATCAAGGGACACAAAAAGATATTTCATATTAACATGCTCAAGCAATTTCATACACGTCCTGAACACTTACAGTCAATTTTTCATGAACTAGATGACAACACAGTATCCACTTGTCATTATACTAACTTATCTGTCATCCAGGAAGAAGAATCTTCTTTTCCTGAGGTACAGTTACCGTTACCTGTACCAGTAGTTCAACCTACTGAATCTTGGCGGGATGTAACCATCTCTTCAACGGTTACACCGCAACAGCGTCTACAGATTGCTAATCTATTACAATCTTATCCAGATGTGTTGACCGACGTTCCGGGTCGCACATCGGCTATCAGTCATGACATTACTCTCAATGATGATACACCTATTCGTGTACATCCCTATTCTGTTCCTTTACATTTCCTTGCTAAAACTACTAAGGAACTTGAACAGATGTTGTCTCTGGGAATCATTGAGACTAGTAATTCGCCATTCTCTTCTCCATTAGTGATTGTCCGGAAGAAGGACAATAACATTAGACTATGTGTTGATTATAGAAAATTAAATGCTAAGACTATAGTTGACAGCGAACCACATCCACTTATCGACGACTTACTGCCACGTCTATCCAACGCAACTATATTTAGTAAGATAGACTTAACTAAAGGTTATTGGCAGATACCACTGACCGAAAAGGCTAAGTACTACACCGCATTTTCCACTCCACAAGGTCTATACCAGTGGAATGTGATGCCTTTTGGGCTTGTTAATGCGCCAGCTACCTTCATTCGCCTGATGCGACAAATTTTATCAGGTAGACCAGACGTTATTACATATATTGACGACATATGCTTGTTTAGTTCGTCGTTTGAGGAACATGTTTCGGGACTTAGATATGTTTTTGACACTCTAAGGAATTATCATCTAACTGCTAAACCTACAAAGGTGCAAATCGCGTGTAATGAGATAACCTTTTTGGGACATATCATTGGATCGGGATATATCCGAACGTTACCTAGTACAGTCTCCAAAATTCTAAACATAGCAGTTCCTCAGACGAAGAAACAGGTCAGGAGTTTGTTAGGACTTGTTCAATATTACAGTAGATTCATACCAAACTTGTCATCCATCACGGCTGTATTGTCTTCATTGTTAAAAAAAGATATGCCGGTGAAGGTGACATGGACTGGTACATGCAATGAAACTTTCAACAAAATTATAAATTTGTTCTCACATGAACCAATTTTAAGACTTCCCGATGCTTCCAAAAGATTTTTCTTACGAACAGATGCTAGTAATACTCGAGGCGATCTCAGGTTATTACTATGTCTAACCTGACATTGATTTTACGTGCACTTGTACAGAGACATTCTCGCCATTCAGCAAATCTCATGACCATTGCATCATTCTCGACAACACTCCTACCTTACTTTTAATCCAGAAATCCCGTAGAAAAATCCTCAAGCCGTGATCTGAATCAAAGTGTTGTAACCAACACTATAAGATGCTAGTAACTACGGCATTGGTGCATGCCTGCTCCAGAACCATGATGGCATTCTACACCCCACCTTGTATATCTCAAGAAAGCTAAAGCCGGCTGAAACAAAATACTCAACAGTTGACAAGGAACTTTTATCGGTGATCTGGGCAATAACGAAGCTTGAAAAGTTTCTCCTCGGTGCTCCCTTTACCATACAGACGGACCAACGTGCGGTCGCATCCTTGCGTCGATCCAACCACAAAAGCCAGAAACTTGCCAGATATTCAATCATCCTACAGCCATTCGAGTTCTCCATTGAACACATACCTGGCACTGAAAATTGTGTGGCAGATGCATTGTCACGTAATCCTATTGACGACGAATAATCAACATTGACACTCTTAAACTACATCAATCAGAACTACATTGGATTGAACGAAGTATCAACTATAAAGGAACTAACCTTGCCTTCAATTTAAACTTTATAAACACTATATGCATCACAGAATTGAATTAAAAGACAATCAAGGTATATATAGACATTCAAACTTCGTCTAACGTCCATACACGAGATATGAATACTCTTTGAACAATCATGGACTAATGTCTGACGACAAACCGAACTGATGTTCCTGTGTATACTTAATTCTTGGATGCTAGGATAAATGACATTTCTTTCCAACGTAAACGTTTGAACATTTTTGCCTAAAAGAATTCATCAGGATCAAGACTACGGATGGATCATCATATCCTATACTAATTAATTAGTTAACTTAACTTCTTAATTGAATTATTATCAATAAAATGAAATGTGAGAAAAAAAATGAAATGAAAGAACAAAAAAAAAAAAAAAAAAGAGAACGAAATACTAAAAGAAGAAATTATGAAAAGAGAAAATAAATCTCACACAAGTATTAGATTAATAATTTTTTTTTAATGTACCTATACATTATTTAGTTAGTTAAATTAGATAGTTATTATTCACTAACACTTAACACACACAATTAAGTTAAAACTTATATTCGAATTTCTTTCTATTTCTTCTCACTTAGTTTGTCTTTTCTTCTCTCATAACATCGCGTTACATTAGAACCTTAATAATTTAACTCTTAGTTTAATTAATTAATTTAATTTTAATTAGTCAAATTAATTCCTATATGACATACTAATACGACAGACCTTACTTTAATTTAATTTTATCATTCACTATTAACATTGGACATTTATTTAGTTGATATAATGATATGTATAATATTGATATATAATGTGATTTATGATTAGATGACTATGACAAATAGTTAGTTGACACGACCGCAACACGGTTCTACTCAGAACATCGTCGGCCATATGTCACAATTGTGTTAAATTTTTTTGAAAAATTGTTAAGTCGGATAGATATTGAAAAAAAATCTATCGATTTTTTTTTCCCCGGTGTACAGGGAATTGTTACGGTATATGATATTAACGCCGTCTGCTAAAGGTTACCAGACGTGCAATTATAAAGGTTAAGACATTTAATATATTGCGATAGATGTTTCAATTAATGAACGCTTTATACACGATCGATTATGACGTGTATAGCGTTGTTTAGGACACAGTCGGTAACTAAGAAACGCTACCCTTTTCACATTGACCGTCAAGCTGTTAAGACGCGTTTGACTCTCCTTCCAATGTTGGGCATGGTATTGCCATACAGATATATTTTATGCAAGTACGGACATGGGTCAGTCCATTGCTATTACGAAGATTTCAAATGATTAAAGGTCAGTACGAAAGTAAAAATTAAGGAAGGATGAATTACAGTCCATAGTATTTGATTTTGCCAGACTCATAGACTCACTGTCGGCCGTTGGAAAACCCCAACCGCGCGTGCATACAGCTATGACAATCTGCATACAGTAATTTGATTATTGGACAAGGACTGATAGGATATCTGCATATCTATGCCATATATTTTCAAGTTATAATATGTACCTTTGTGATCAACATGCATGAATCGTTTTGACGTGTAAACTGTATTAAATGTTGGTGGACTCAATGGAACCGACTTGTCACATCAATCGTATTCCAAGTCATTCAATTATTGTTCAGAATCTTCCACCCCTGCATTCGCGTAATCTTACATAGAAGGCACGATACACGATCACTCAAGAATATCAAGAAGATAAAACAATGGCCAGACATTTACAACTGTTTTATTAATATCACATGGAACATTATTCAGAGCTAACCAAACCACGCCTTGCAACAGACCACTTCCACTTGCAACACTTACCCAGGATTTGAACACTGGACCTTCCGTGCGACAACCCCGCCTAGCCATGCAAGCGAATCACACTATCCGCTCTGCCATCTACGCATCATCAAAAAATGATGTTTCAATGGCAGGTCAATAGTGCGAACCACAATACACGACACCAGAAGTCCTCCATGGGCAGTTCAGCCTATTAATGACGCAATCACTTCTGTTGTATTTCTATCAAGCAGTATAGGCCGAATCCAACAAGACCCTTAGGACCTTAATACTGTGTCCAGTAAATGATAGTAGACTAGAACAGTGAGAACAGGATAGTGGGTAGGTTTGGTATTGTACAAACATTTATTACAAATAAGGGAGGGAAACCTGAGGCCTGTAAACAGTAAATTAATATGAAATTAATATGAAACAAATATAAAGGTATGTTATCAGGCACTCGCAGGAAATAAAGAAGTAGAACACCAGACAACAGAAAAACAACAGACATGAGTGGCTTACCCAGGATTTGAACACTGGACCTTCCGTGCGACAACCCCGCCTAGCCATGCAAGCGAATCACACTATCCGCTCTGCCATCTACGCATCATCAAAAAATGATGTTTCAATGGCAGGTCAATAGTGCGAACCACAATACACGACACCAGAAGTCCTCCATGGGCAGTTCAGCCTATTAATGACGCAATCACTTCTGTTGTATTTCTATCAAGCAGTATAGGCCGAATCCAACAAGACCCTTAGGACCTTAATACTGTGTCCAGTAAATGATAGTAGACTAGAACAGTGAGAACAGGATAGTGGGTAGGTTTGGTATTGTACAAACATTTATTACAAATAAGGGAGGGAAACCTGAGGCCTGTAAACAGTAAATTAATATGAAATTAATATGAAACAAATATAAAGGTATGTTATCAGGCACTCGCAGGAAATAAAGAAGTAGAACACCAGACAACAGAAAAACAACAGACATGAGTGGCTTACCCAGGATTTGAACACTGGACCTTCCGTGCGACAACCCCGCCTAGCCATGCAAGCGAATCACACTATCCGCTCTGCCATCTACGCATTATCAAAAAATGATGTTTCAATGGAGGTCAATAGTGCGAACCACAATACACGACACCAGAAGTCCTCCATGGGCAGTTCAGCCTATTAATGACGCAATCACTTCTGTTGTATTTCTGATGATGCGTAGATGGCAGAGCGGATAGTGTGATTCGCTTGCATGGCTAGGCGGGGTTGTCGCACGGAAGGTCCAGTGTTCAAATCCTGGGTAAGCCACTCATGTCTGTTGTTTTTCTGTTGTCTGGTGTTCTACTTCTTTTTCAATAGTTGAGTAGTTTTGTTCCGCTCTGTTTAATTTGCGGCTGGCATACGCAACTGTGTTCAACTCTGCGTCTGGTGAAGAGGACCTTTGCAATAATGTGGCTCCTAATTCCACATTACTCGCATCGCATATGTTCTCACCACGAATTCCTGACTCAGATCAGGTAATTTCAATATGGGCTTACTGGTGAGTTTTTGCTTTAACTCATTGTATGCCAGCTCACATTCTGCCGACCATTCTATTTTATCTGGTTTCCCTTTACGAGTTAAATCTGTCAGAGGAGCACACACAGAGTTAAAATTTTTAATATATTTTTGGTAAAACCCCCAAAGTGAGACGAAGGATCTCACATCCTTCTTAGTCTGGGGTCTGGGTGCTCTCTGCAATTTCTCCAGGTTCTTAGGGTCAGGGGTCATGCTACCCTGATGTACTGTATGTCCCAAGAATTCCAATTCCTTGCAACCAATACAACATTTTGTTGGTCTAGCAGTTAAGTTAGCCTCTCTGAGTCTATCGAATAGCATATTCAAAGAGTTAACGTGTTCTTCAAATGTTTCCGAAGCGATGAGGATATCATCCATGAAATTTTTAATACATGGGTTTTTCAGGGGATCCAATAGTTTTCTCATCATTCTAGAGAACACACTCGGAGCGTTTTTCAACCCAAACGGTAACATATTGAATTCATAGTGCCCTTCCGAGGTGCTAAAAGCTAGATAAGGTCGAATCTCAGGCTTCACTGGAATCTGGTAATATCCCTTACTGAGATCTATTTTTGAGAAATATTTTGCCTTATTCAACCTGGCAAATAGTTGGTTAGTATCAGGTAATGGATCCACCTGACTTTCTGTGACAGCATTCAGTTTCCTGTAATCTATGCACAGTCTATGTTCACCAGAGGGTTTCCTCAACAATACCACACTGGAGCTATAAGGAGATTCACTGTGAGAAATAATCCCTTCTTGTAACAGATATTCTATCTCCTCTTTTAAAGCTTTCTCTTTTGCGAATGGGATAGTATAGGCTCTCATACAGATGGGTGTTGGGTCTAGCAGTTTCATATCATATTCCAACAAGTTAGTGTGCCCCGGTCTGTCCGTTAACACGTCTGTATGATTTTCCAGAACCTTTTGAATCTTCTCCCTCTGCCCTTTTTCCAGATGATTACTGATCTTTACCTGTGCAGGAGTTTCGCATGGTTTTAGGGGATATTCGTAAGAGGTGAGAGATTCGTTTTTCATCTCAGTAGCTATGGCCAAGGTCATTAGGTGTGCTCCTGCCAAGGTTTTCCTGTCATGGTATTTCTTAAGGAGGTTCACATGATAAGCTTTTTCCTTTCCCTTCTTGTCTATCTTATAATTAGTTCTAGATACCCTTTCCAAAACTGTGTATGGACCTTGCCATCCTATCTGAAGTTTGTTGCTACTGCCGGGTAACAGAAGAAGCACCTTCTCCCCCACGGCAAGCTCCCTATCCTTCGCTTTCTTATTATAGTATGTAGCATGTTTCTTCCTGGCTTGTCTTAGGTTATCATTTGCCAATTTCCAGCCAGTTTTTAATCGAGTGGTCAGCTCGTTCACATACTGATATGATGAGGTTACAGTCTCTTCTGCCTTCTCATCAGTCCATGTCCTCAATAAGGCTTCCAATGGATCTTTTATGGGTCTTTTATTTGGCCGACCCATCATTCATGTAATTGGAAGTAATGTGGTGGTGACTTTTCTCCCTTTAATCTGCTATCACACATCAACCTTCCGCTCCCAATTCTCCGACTGGGGTTTCCCCGCAGTGTCAGTTTCAAAGCGAGAGGGCTTCCCTCTCTACTATTTTCGTCCAGTTCCCGGAATTCCGACCAAGGGATTGTCGGGTGGGACTGGGTTGAGGTCACTTTTTGTACCTTACGCATAGTGGCCATTCTAACTAGTTTATGTGAAGACTGTGTGTGAAAAGGGGTTTTCCTATCCACTGTGTCTACCTTATAATGTTTATTTTCCCGTTTATTTTCACGCCTGTTTTCACCGTAGTGCTTTTGTAGGTCCTGATGATTTTCCCAACGTGTGGGCTTTCCCTTGTTGCATTGGTCACAGGCCTCCACAAATTCTGCAATGTCCGCAGCTACGCCTGGCCAATAGAATGACATAGATACCTTTTGACCGGTAGTACCTATTTTCTCATGTCTACCATCTGATGCAACATGTGATCTTTTTATCACCTTTTCCCTATATGAAGATGGAAGAACTAGCTGTCCATGACCATTTGAACCAGTTCCAGCCTTCCTATACATTAATTTGTTCTTCATATAAAAATCTCCTTTGTTTGGAGGGGTATGGTTTTTTGGAAGTTTCCTGAAACACGGCTTTAGTGACCTATCCTCAGCCTGTGCTCTCCTCATCTCCCCTGGATGAGTATTTATTGGGTTTTCTTTCTCCTTCCTTGAATGTGACCTGGTCTGTACTGCTGCCATGATCACTGGTCTTTTGAGACTTCCCAAAAACACATATCTACACCCCAGTATCAGAGGGTAGATTGGTTCGTTTATCACTGCTGCTCTAATCACTCCTTCCACATAGCGAGTTTTTACATTTATCTTTGCAATGGGAAGTGTCACGGTTGCTACATCCTTCGTCGCCCCTTGGATATCCACTGTTTCCGTGGTATATTGGTCTGGGTGCACAAGGTGAGAACTCACGACTGAGTCAAAATCCAATCCTGTATCATAAAGGCACCTAATAATGGCCCCATTGCATACTACGTCTTCACATACAGGGGGATGATGAGGGTCCTGCTGTATTGTAGGCAGTTCATTCTTTCCTTTGTTCCCTGTTTTTAGGCATGCAGCGTGATGTGGAGGGTTCTTCCTACAGTCTCTTGTATTATGGGTATTTGACTTACAAACTTTACACCATCTTCCTTCCGGCCTGTAGGGTTTCTTGTCATTTGTTTGAGGGTTTCTATCTCTAGGATCATATCTTTGCCTATCATAATTTGGTTTAAATCTAGAGCCTTGTTCTTTATTGTCAAGCTTAGTCTGAATATGTGGGGTTTTATTATTTACTGGTTTCTTTTTAATGCCAGCTACTTCTGACTGGGCTGCCTGATATCTCTCAGCATCATTGAGAATCTCCCCCAATCTCTCTGCACCTTGTTCCCTGAGAAATTGTCTCAAGTCTGGAGCCATGGTCTCTCTTAACTGCTCCATCATAATCATTTCCTTCAAATCTTGGGGTTTCCCCAGAGCAGTCTATTTTTCCAAATAAGTTTCTAGTCGGGCAGATAATTGGTGGTATGTCTCCCAAGACAATAGCTTAGCATTTCTAAATTTCTTCCTATAGAATTCACTGTTCTTCTCATATCTGACTAAGAGAGCTTGTTTTAGAATATCATAATCTTCTTGCTCTTCTCTGCTCAATTTGGAGAAGACTTCATAAGATGTACCCCTAAGTCCGTGTGATAATTTTAAACTCCACTTCTCCCTTTCTAACCCATAATTAGTAGCTAGTCTTTCGTATCTATTTAGGAATGACTCAATGTCATCCTCTTTCTCTATAAAAGGATCTAAGTGAAAGTTCATGGCTGAATAACAGGCCCCCTGACTTGCAGTAGTATCAGAGATAGATGGGCTGCTTCCATTTTCTGGAACATGTCCTTGCAGTTCCAGTTCCTTGAGTCGGAGCTCATGTTCTCTTTGCAATCTCCTTTCCTCTTTGTCAGCCTCCAATTGCAATCTCTTTTCTTCTTCCTCCTTTTGCAATCTCTTTTCTTCTGCCTCCCTTTGCAATCTCTTTTCTTCCTTTTCAGCCTCCAATTGTAATCTCTTGATTTCAGCCTCTCTATCAGTTTCTAATTTCCTAGCCTCCCTATCAGCTTCTAACTGTAATCTCTTCTCTTCTGCTAACCTCCTATCTTCCCTTTCAATAAACTTATCACATTCTGTTGTCACATACTGAATCAAAATGTTTCCCTCCATGCCAAGTTCTTTCGCCTCTGTACAGTGGAAGATCTGAATTTAGCTAAGTCTGCCATCCTTTCTTTCAATACAAATTTATCAATAATATATTTTAAATTAACAAACTATCTAACTAATTAATAAAGGCACTGACAGTTCATCAAATTCCACCAATTATTACTTTTCTTATTTATTTATTTATTTATAGGGTCTGGTGTTAACTTAATCCCGGACAGGACCCCAATATGTGGTGAATGAGGTTAATGGTGTTATTAATTAGGAGTAAACAGAGTGAGGTCAAGCTGTGTAAGTTCCCTGAGTCTAATTGTTGATGCTGATTCTCAGAGTCCCTATCCGCCACCTCTCAGATCTCAATCTGTGTAAAATATACTCTGTGATGTTGTGTGGCTGAATGTGTCTAGGGTAATGAATTTAATATAAAGACGAAATAACATGTAAACAGAAATGTAACTCAATAATATTAAAGTGAGTAAGACTTGTGTTAAAGTTTAGGTAATTATATTACAATTTTAATTTCCCTGTACCTCAAGTTTTCTGGGACAGAGATTGTCAAACTCAATAATTTTGTTTATATACATTATTTAAAATAAATAACTGGAACTCTGTCCAAATATTTTGGTTCTATGACTAAAGATCACTGTAAGAATTTCACTCACTGATCTGTCTATCTGTTTGTACTTATAACTGTTAATATATGGGACAGATTGTCTTCTTCATCATCTCAAGGTGAGTTTATTATTTATTAGTATGCTTATGTTTGTGGTGGAATAAATGATGTACACTCTCAGTGCCGGTTTAACGGACTTATCTCATAAAATAGTGACAACTGTTGGCTCTTGGGTTCGCCTATACATTCAACTGGCTTTAGAGCTGAAGAAATGGGGTAGCTGCGGCAACAAGGCTGAGCGTTCCTCCCAAACTTTCTTCCCTCACCAGATTTCTGCCACCAATAGGTATGCTGGTATATGACCTGTAATGAGAGGAAAATGCCCTCCCCATATAGATCTCATCTAATATTTAAGTCCACACACAAACACGGTGACAACTCACCCTGATCAGCTATGTGTGCTGAGCATTGCACCAACCTGTAGCTTTCATTGTTTAACACCACTGTTGTGTAAACATTCTTCTTTAGTGATAGTACATAGCTCTTGTTTCCTCCTCCAAGAAGTCTCTTCCATACAATAGATAGGGGTGTACAATAAATAGCTTGTGATCCCTTAATATCTTTTTACAACATCCTATACAGGGCTTGTCGTTCATACCATAGATAGCGTGTGCTGAACTTAGCATTAAAACCTGTGGATAAATTCTTTCTTACATTCTCTTCGTGATTTTACATAATATTTAAACATTTATAGCACTGCAAAAGCCAATATCCCTTCTGGGTTTCTGCGTTGGCATGTGCAAAATCTGTAAGCCACTAGCAAATATTTTATGCCTTTCTTTCACTCCGGAAGACTGCATTCCTATTTTGGCTATCGTAACACACTTTGTGGCCTGCATGTTAATTAAAGCAATACAATTACTGATTGTGCCTTACCCTCAAACAAGAATATCACATATCATAAGCTTGACTTTGGCAGTTTATGGGTTCTACCACTGCCTTAAGTGTACAGACGGCGAAAGCTTTTGGTCACACATGCTCTCCCGCTGATGTCAGCTTTAGATAGTTTTACTTTCAAATGGCGGTTGTGGCCAGCGAAATGTTAATTTTATTGTCCCAAGCTACCCTACGCCTGAACCAATCAGAACGCGTGTTAAGAAATTTCTACTTTTCTCACGCAACCAAATTGAGCAGTTTATAAATATATTGGTTCGTCTGTCTCAATTTTTATTTTTACAATATCTTGGTTATTAATGGGTCAATTTTTAATATTAAAAGTGATTATTAAAGGGACCACTGTCCTCTATCTTCCTATATAGGTTTCCTTTACCCATTTATTTCCGTTTTCATCTTGTTAATATTTTTCTAATTTATAGTGCCCTGTTCACTGAACTAAAATATTAATAAAATAATTTTCTAAGGCCAGATAATTTATTATAAGGGAAAATTTTATGATATATATATATTAACCAATATTATTGCTACCCTTCAAGACATCCCTGTTATTTATAACGAAATAAATTATCTAAGTTTCTTTTCAAACGCACAAGTTAGGCTTGATTTCCATTGTAATCCACCTTTTCTCTTCCCTATTAACACGCGGCAACGAGTTGGTTCACTGCCAAGCTTACGGCTTTCGTCATAAATATTGGGAAGGGTCGAGCGTGTGCGTGTGTGTTTGGGGAAAGGGGGGGGGGGGGTTATTTTTTATTCTTGGCGTTAGCAAATTCAAATTCTTTATTTTAAATGTAGCGTTTGATTTGAAGATGGCCTTGAGACCAAGGTCAAACATGGAATTTATTTATAGATTTTTAACTGTAATAGTGGAAAATTCAAATCATTTTGTCCAATTTTTAGCGGTAGGTTTTACCTTGCCCTTGGCAATTTTTCAAATATAGTAGGAGTTGTTTAGAGGTTAAGAATTTACGTTACTAGATTTTTGAATCGGGGAAATTTGAGCAGGGTGATACACGGAGTTATTTTGCTACAGTCAGGTGACCAGGGTTGAAAATGTATCCAAAGGGGAAGAGTGGAGTAAGTCAGGGGAGAACTGAATAAACTACCAGCAGGTCATCATTAGCCTTGGCAGAGAGTGCAGATCTTGGGGCAATGGAAGAGCAGAGCTGGAGATTAATCAGCTGATAACTGATCATGCTGGGGATGATGACGCCTTTGTGTACACTGAGGGCTCTGTAGTGCGTGGTGAAAAATCAGGATGAGGTTTCTCTGCGAGAATAAAGGGCAGGGTCATCGCTGAACAGAGTGGAGCCTACATGACAACAACTTCCAGCATGAGAATGGAGGTAGAGGAAATTACTGCAGCATTGAGGTGGCTGTCTGAAACTCCATCAACCAGGGCAGTTATATTGTCAGACTCTCAAGCCATGCTTTGGAAAGTTAAGAACGGATGGCTGCGGCAGGAATGGAAAACATCAATAGAACCCTCAAGTCTTCAAGAACTGGTGTGGATCTACTGTCCTGTCATGCAGCGGTACGTGGCAATGAGAGAGCTGACACACTGGCCTCGAGAGCACCCATAGTGGGAACACTGGCCATAGATAAGGGAGAGATACTAATGACTATTAATGATCGCCTGCTGGATAATGACATTGCAATGGATGAATCAACAAAGCTGAGGCTGTTGGAGTTTGGCATCAAACGTGGGACTAGCAGAAATGGACATGAGAGAGGATGCATCCGTCGTATGTACAACCAGCGTGCTACAGGTACAATTAGCATTCATACTCTTTAACATTTGCTGAGGGAGACTGAGCACCTATGGGTTTACCCGGAGTGCTATGAGGTCGATTCTGATTAACAATTACAATAACAATCTCGACATCATAGTTTCAGCTAATGCTGTCTATATCTTAGTTTCAGCTAATGCTGTCTACGTCCTAGTTTCAGCTAATGCTGTCTACATCCTAGTTTCAGATAATGCTCTTTACATCCTAGTTTAGCTAGTGTTGTCTACATCCTAGTTTAGCTAATGTTGTCTACATCCTAGTTTAGCTAGTGATATCTACATCCTAGTTCAGCTAATGTTGTCTACACCCTAGTTTAGCTAATGCTGTCTACATCCTAGTTTAGCTAGTGTTGTCTACATCCTAGTTTAGCTAGTGTTGTCTACATCCTAGTTTAGCCAGTGCTGTCTACATCCTAGTTTAGCTAATGTTGTCTACATTCTAGTTTAGCAAGTGCTGTCTACATCCTAGTTCATCTAATGCTGTCTTGTTGCGTCCTTTCTGAATCCTTAACAGGCATATGTAGTCACAGGTCCTACATCTGTTAAGAGATTACGCACCAACTATATGTTAGTAATATAGTTGGAAGATTTAATTTATCGCGCACGATAGCGCACAATTTTGGGAGAGATATTTCTGGCGCGTTTGCTGCCAAACAAGTTAGATGACGTTGTAGCTTGGACAAGCAAGCCAGCATCCCAGTCAGACCTATGGTCTGTTGATATTTTCAGCCCCATGTGTTTGGCAGATATGATTATTCTTTGACATGGCCTTCTGGTTAAAAGTCATTGCCATATGTCGTAAGCGTAAGTTGTTTTTTTTCCAGTCAAGTAAGGCATTGAAAATATTATATAATTTTCGTGACGTTTCACCCAAGTTGGCATCTAGCTAGAACCTACACTCAAGGGTACTATAATGGATCAACTTGGGGAATCAATTCACTGAAAGCCTACATGTATTCTAAAGGAATTATTGCTTCAAAAATGTATATACTAATATGAATTATTGGACCGCCGTCATGCGAGTCACGGCTACAAGGAGAGGTTAATCAAGTATTGTACTTAACCTTTTTTATATGCGCAAAGGATGCCTGGATTATAAATGTTCAAAGGTTCCAGTCTAATTATTTACGAGGCCATTTTAAGGAGGACAGATTTTGATATATATCTCAAAATAACGTGATGGATAATAATGAGGGTCTCTGTCCTTGACACAAGGTCAACCGTTATAGGACTCAATTGATGACCTAAACTGCTTGTTTATTTATGCACATTGTTATATGAATTTAAATACCCGGCCATAAATTGCTCAAAGGATTTGGTCTGGAACTATCTAACTGAATTGTTGAGATGAAAATACTTTACATGCATCATGTCGATTGAACTGTCAAATCATGTCGAATGTCCCGTTCAAGTGTATTTTAAAATAAACTATGTACCAATTTTAATCGACGAGTTCTCCCATGATCGTCTTGGCACTTGTTGACGTGCCCCAGTTGAAATTCCAGTTAACGGATTATCACTTGTTCAAATACTTTTCGCGTAACCAATTCGATCTAGATAGAAGTCATGCTATGCACCATCAAGACACAAATACTGCAAAAAATAACAAACAAAAATGACTTCTACATGTCTACATCCTAGTTTCAGCTAATGCTGTCTACATCCTAGTGTCAGCTAATGCTCTATACATTCTAGTGTCAGCTAATGCTCTTTACATCCTAGTTTAGCTAGTACTGTCTACATCCTAGTTCAGCTAATGTTGTCTACATCCTAGTTTAGCTAGTGCTGTCTATATCCTAGTTTAGCTAATGCTGTCTACATCTTAGTTCAGCTAATGTTCTCTACATTCTATTTCAGCTAGTGCTCTCTTGATCCTAGTTCCAGTAAGTGCTGTCTACATCCTAGTTTAGCTAGTGTTCTCTACATTCTAGTTCAGGTAGTGCTCTCTTAATCCTTGATTCCGTTAATGCTCTCTACAGCCCAGTTTCCGCCGGTGCTCTCTTCATCCTTGTTTCAGTTAGTTATTTTCCGACTCTCTTTAAGAATTAACTTCTCCGACCCACTGTAAGAAGTGTTTCTTCCTCCCCCTAAAAGCTGCCTGTTAATCTTCTATTAACATTTTAACTCCCCACGCTCTATTTGATAGGGATTTTTCTTAATTCCTCGTTTAATAAGTAGCTCATCATTCCCAAATTCATAAATACACTACCTTTTTTTCTAAATCATGTCCATCCCCCGCTTTTTGTTTCATAAAATGCAGTCGCCACTACCTGGATAATAAGTAGACATGAAGACAACTAATGATCGTCTATTAGAGAACGACACTGCCAATCAATGAATCATCAAGGCTAAGATTTCTGCAATTTGGTATCAAATGTAAGACTAGCAAAGATGGACGTATGAGAAGATGCATCCGGCGTGTGTACAACCAGCGCGCAACAGGAACAATTAGCATTCACATCCTTCGAATTATGCTGAAGGAGACGGAGCACCTATGGGTTTGCCCGGAGTGAAATGAAGTCGATTCTGAAAAACAATAACAGTGGATAATGAGTACTCTCCACCACCCCGATTGCTTAGCTATAAAGCACTCTTCGACTCCTTATTGTCTCTTTCTTCTCCCTGTCTCAAAAATATAACAGTCAACAATCCCATTTTCAAATCGCCAGATTAGAACACTTATCATACCAGTTCTACTTACGAAATTTACTGCATATTTTTTGCAAAAACAACGGCTACATTTCTATTTGAATGGAACTTATCTATTCGGTCACAAATTTTTCTGATAATCTATCTATACGAAACTTTCGTATCTTATTGAACAGATAACAAATGTTTTTAAAAAATCGCGCTGATAAACATACAATCATTAACAAAAAAAAAAAAAAAAACAACAACAAAACAAAAATAAAGAAGTTAGTAGGCCTACATTGTAGATAAAAATCTGGATAAAAATCCCGTGAACCACTTCATCATTGACAAATTGTTTTTAGCCCAGGTCCTCCGTACTTCAAATAATCATGTACGGGGACGAAACCGCTAAGTCAGCGCGATTTGTTAGAAAGATAAAGGTTACATACTTTTATATTTTTAATGTAGAAAGATAAAAAGATAATTGTTCATAAGCTACAGACTTTGGAGAACTTGTTTGAATGTTAAAAGCCTGGGCGCTGCTAGTAATAATTTTATTCCGTAGAATAAAAAGATTGAAACTGGTACAGCAAGATCACCAATGTGGAACTGACGATACGAGTCAGTCAAGTGTGGTGGGTTTAGATGTTATGAATGTTGGTGTTGTATTTAATTTGTAACCGAGTGAGGTCAAGCTGTGAAGGCCCCTGAGTCTAACAATTGAAGGGGTGTGTTCTCAGGGAACGTTTCTGCTACCACCCTAAGATCTCACTCAGAGTTATATTTTACACTTAGAATAAATGATGACTACGTCTAAATGTCTAGGGTAATGTAAGTGTGGTGTGATGGTAATCCAATACACAAACACACACACACAGATATTAAATTCTATGATCAACTCAACTAACACAGTGTTTTAAATTTGGTATTTAACAAATCTTTTTACAATTTATTTAGTCCTGAACCTAATATTATTTTGGTCAGGACTATCAAAATCAAATGAAATCAAATTATATGTATATACGCAATTCAATTAAACAAAAAGGGACAATCTGTCCAAACACATAATTTAAAATCTAAGAATAGTGTTAATATATCTCTACTGCTGGTTAAGTGATACTAGATGGCGGGTTGGGGGTTTTTACATCATCCCCTATCTTTATTCACAAAGATTCTGTTAACTTTATTGGGTGGAAATGGATTTTATGTTATATAGTTATATTATTATATGGTGGATAGTTGATGAATAGTTCCGTGCCAGGTCTTATGCACTTATCTGGCACGTGAAGCTAGATGATAGTTGTCTTTCCGGCCAACGGCCACTGTCTCACTTGTCCTGAGGTAATATGGTAGAGAGCTTGTACCGATATTACTACTCCAGTGGTAGAGAGCTTGTACCACTAGAGAAACTTCCACAATCATACAGATTCTTCCCTCAGGAAAACTGGCACTTGACTAGTGCCAGTAAGAAACCCTGCAATATGAAATTTATGTTTCCTTCTTTACATAGTATTCATGCTACCATTTCCACAAACAACACATTCAAAATAAAAGAACAAGGTCAGATCTCTCTGACCAACCCAGCTCATCCCTATAGATTGATGTTACAGTTTGTACCAGTTTTCTTTTTCCTCTCCCCTAATGGCTGCAACACCTCTGCTCTGCCATTATCATTGATCTTTTTCCATAAAATATGATGGGTGATAGGATCCTTGATGACAACCTATATAATCTGTTGGTTCTACCTCTCTGGTAGTTTGTTATATGATGGATCCACATCTAGGCCCTGCATAAGTCTGCTAGGGACCTATGTACTTACAGTCGTAAAATATTTTTCATATGGCAGTATCTCACACTCAAATTTTTAAAGAAAATAATAATAATTTCGTTCTTACCACAAATTCAATGAAATACACACAGGTACGATGATTTGGCACAAATTTAGCTGTGCCGCTTTTAGACTATGACTGCTTTTCTTTAGTTATGTCTTCATAATATGGTGAAGCAAGTTCTCAATCGACCTGTTTAAGGGAACGTTTCTCTTCAAATGGCGTCCAGCCTTCCAATTTTTTCCTCAATATCCCCTACGCTGGCCAATAGAAATCGGCGTCTATCAAATTTTGAATTCAAAGTTAAAAAACCCACTGCAAAAATACTGTGTGTCTTTCGGTACGTTGGTTAGTCTGCCTTAGGCTTTACTTTGCAAAAATATATTTAGCTTCGGGCCAACCAATAACCTCTCTCCCACTTTCTAACTACACCCAATCAAATTACATGTACCCTCTTCTTCCTCATTTCAAAAATGCGTTCAAAAAATGTTATGGCTAAAATAAGCAGGCATGAGTGTTCGTCAGTCTGTCCTAGAATATATAGTATTATTGCAATATCTTGGTTATTTGTTGGACGATTTGGTAAATTAAAATATATTATTGATCAGGAGACACTATTCCACAAAACTATCTAGGTTTTATGGCCCTAAGTATTATAGTTCGGATTTCCATATTTTTCCTTGTTAGTCGTCAATTTTATTTAAATCTAGAAAACCACCATCTTTTCCCTCTCTCCAACGCTTTTTTCAAACTAAAACGACACTGTCTGTGTTTCGTCAGAATTTACGCTACAATACAGGAAATGAGAGCGGTATGTGTGTTTATATATTTCCACTGCGTGACTATAGGACGATACAAGTGTTGGCCTTGTGTCGTATTTTCAAACTGCCAAAGGCAATATCGCGCGTTCGTCACAATTTGTGATTACAAACAACGCGTGTCGATGGCATTCTTCTGTCGCTCCTTTCCCCTCCTTTTCTTTCTTCTCTCACTCTGTCTTTAAACAAATACGTGTTGACCTTGTAAAAATGTTATATTTAATTCTCAAGGACGACTTAGAAAAGCTAGTACCATTCATTCTACGCTAAGGCTTATCAAAACCGACACGATTGCGGGCGCGGGTGAAGAAGCTGATCGCAACTCCACTATTTTATCTCTACCTTATTTTGACTTTATACTCTATGTTATTAATTTTTATCGATTGTATTGAGGATATCACTATATCAAGTGCCAGTGGAACATGAGATGAACTGAAGACATGGGTTTTGTATAGGATATACATGGAGCAAACCAGGCGATAACATTACAAGGCAGTCGTTGGGGGTGTCACAGTGGTTAGGATGAATGGCATCCGGCTCTAATTCTAAATGTACCGGGTTGGCTTCCCAGTACGGGGGATATAGTTAATGGGAATTTTTCAGATGAGGGCGAAAAAACAGGAGGTCCCGTGTGCAATTTGGGCACTTTAAAAATCCCTCGGCAGTTGAAAATCATAAAGAGTAGGTCATACGGCCGTTATCATGGCAAAATTGTAAAATTAGGAAACCTACCCACCACAAAAGTATATGTGATTCCCTTTTTCACATATTGAGATCCTCGCCGGTGCTACGGAGTTCATGCACTGTGCTGAGATCCTCGTTGAGTGAAGTAAGGGAGGAGATCGGAGCACTGATGGAGTTGTCTGTACGCAATGAAGATGGTCCTTAAATACAAACCAAACAAACAAACAAACCATGTTCTGAAATTTCCAGGATAAGAAGTAGAAGTCAGTCCTTGTTCTGGAATCCACATGGAAAGAGAGGCAGAGGTAGACCAAAAACACCCGGAGAAGAGAACTGGAAACAGAGGTGAAAATGATGGGGAAAAACATGGAAAGAACTTGAGCGGATGGCACGTGAAAGGAGGGATTGACATGTCTTCGTTGAAAGCTTATGCTCCCTGGGGAGTTAAAGGGTATTGATTGATTGATTGATTGATTGATGTGCTATATTGGAAACTATAGGGTAGAGATGTTAATAAACGGACACAGAAAACAAAGAGGATTCAAAGATTCAAGTGCTTGACGTGCACCAGGAAACCAACGGCTAAACACTTTTTAAACTTATAGGATAATGTCTGACAGGACGGTTATATCCAGTTTTGACGTTCCCCTAAAGATGAATGAGTATTCCATATGCTGTGAAGGCTTCACATAACCAAGATAGTTCAGTACAGCTAAAGAAGCAGAAATTTTGCGTCCGAGTGTATAAATTCCACTCGGTACTCGTGAAAGAATTAAATTACGTTATTCAAATATATTTGGTTTTGTTGCCAACTTGCGGATTTCAATTGCCGATGAAATTTGTGGACTGAAATAATTGCGTGTGTCACGTAAGACCTTTCGTTATTTATAGTTAAAGGAACGGAACAACGTCAAACAAAACCAATTATGGTTATAGAATATTTTGTCAATACTCTTTTATGAAGTAATGGAAATAATGTCATGAACTTTTCATGAAGCAAACTGAAGTGGTTATGGCATTCAGAAACGATGTCTAACAAAAGAGTGAATGAAAGTAAATACAGAATCTTCAAGTCAAATGTCAAGTCAGTCCAGTCCTATTGTATGGCTCTCAGGCATGGAGAGCAACAAAAACAACAACTAAAAAGCTACAGTTTTATAAACGGGTTTTTCCGTAGAATAGAAGAACTGAAATGGTATGACAAAGTCACAAATGTGGAATTGATGACAAGAACCAGACAAGTGCCAGTGGAACAAGAGATGAGAAGACTCTAGCGTTGGATAGGACACACATTGAGGAAACCTGTTGATAGCATTACAAGGCAGTCCTTGTTCTGGAATCCACAGGGAAAGAGAGGCAGAGGTAGACCAAAAACACACGGAGAAGAGAACTGGATACAGAGGTGAAAATGGTGAGGAAAACATGGAAAGAACTTGCGAGGATGGCACAGAACAGGAAGACTTGGCATGTGTTTGTTGAAGGCCTATGCTCCTTGGGGAGCTAAAGGGTATTGATTGATTGAAACTGAAGTGGTTATAACATTCAGTAAATATGTAAACAGAAGATTTACTGAAAGTAAATACAGAACAGCATATACCACTGAGAGAGAGAGAGAGAGAGAGAGAGAGAGAGAGAGAGAGAGAGAGAGAGAGAGAGAGAGAGAGAGAGAGAGAGGAATGGAGAGAGAGGGGAGGGAGAGAGAGAGGGAGGGAGAGATGGAGGGAGGGAGAGAGAGAGATTGGACAATGAAGTATACACAAACAGATGATCACAATCATGGTCTATGTGGTGAGATGGACAATGTGGGAGAGAGGGTAAGCATGGCGTTACAAGATTATTGTAGATAGAACTAAAAAGGCACACAACAATATAAAAAAAGACGTGTCCACTACAGCTAGACACTACTAGAGAAGGATCATATTTAATCTTCACCATCTCCTTTCCCACTCACTACGGAGCATGGGGGACCAACAGTGCAGATGGTCCCTTTAAGAAAGTATATTGCAGAACACAATCTCTTGCAGTGGTGAACTCAAAATACGCCTTGAGACCTGAAGGTCTTTTATATTTGGACATGCGCCCTAATATGACCGACTAGGTTGAACGGAACGCGCCTCGCTAAAACGAGGCAAAATGTCATTTAAAAAATAAAAAAAATCTTGCAGTGGTGGTTCATGTGGCTGTTTTGTTTTTACATGATGAGGTGGCCAACCCCATGCACAACCTCATATTAGTAGCCTTTTACGACATGCATTAGAGTGCAGATGTTCTGTTCTTTCTTTGTCTTCTCAGAAATCCCAAGGAGCTACATTGACGTAATCGTGTTTGCTGCGTAGAAACTCACTGACGTATATCGAAGCTCAAACGACTTAGTATGAGAAAATCGTGATGTGTAGTTACTTATTTTTCAGTTTGACTCACTGAACATTATGGCAAGGGATTTGTCTTGTAACAGTCAATAATAATGATAATGTTAATAATAATGAAAATAATAAGGCTTATGTTAATGGTAATTTTTAACAAAACGAAAGTGTTAATGTTAATATTAATAATGGTATTGTTAATTATAATGGTAATTAATAATGATGGAAATCGTAATAAATAACAATAGCTATAATAATAATCATATGCAGCATTAGCAGTAGCAGAAGTAGTAGAAGTTGAAGTTGTTGCAGGAATAGACAAAGAGAATAAAGGAAACACATGGAGATAAAACAACAGCAGTAATTAAAAATAAACTGTAGATCGCACCAAGTGGTGATGTTCTCGACGTGCCATCTCAGATTTGGCGAAAAGAAGCTCTCACAACAACCAGAAGAGAGAAGAAATCGACGAAAGGAACACCAGGAATATAAGCAGCTGAGGGCTGTCACCTCAGGGGCGCATTCCCATAGTCAGTTATGACAGAAGGGGCTGTAATTATTAATATTATTATTATTATTAATTAAAAACATTATAATGTAGAAAAAAGTAAAGTAAATGTCAGATAGTTTCCTAAAGTGATAGACCAACTGTCAGATAGTTTCCTAAAGTGACATTCCAGAATATCAATCTTGTCAGTTTTCAACCAGGAAGTACCGAAGCCTGTATATCTGTACTGAGCAAAGAAGATTTAATAAATACAAGTTTACTCTAGAACACATTTAAAAAGTAAGAAGAAGAACAAGGGGCAGGGATAAGACAAAGAAGAAGAAGGTAAGGGGAGATTTTGAAAACGATAGTGACAATGAAAGAGACCATATATTTCGCTCTTCAACCAATCACTTTTCCAACTCCGTGAAACAATATAAAATCATTAGGCGCAGCTTACAAAATTGTTCCGCAAGTTTTTTAAACCGGTGAAAGGGACATAACTAAAACATTTCTGACAATTTTAAAGGGAATATAATATTACTTCCCTCTAAATCCTGATTGTGCAACAAAGTCATTGTACTAGTCATCACTTTCCTGTACGCGTCCACACGGAGCACGGAGCTATTAAAGTAGCTGATCCTCTTGGAGGAAGTTTGCACCAAATGATCCCTTGCTCTCACAGCAGTAGTTTCTGTAGCACTATGTTGCACATGATGAGGTTGCTCGCCACAAGCGCAACCTCATATTAGGGGCCTTTTATGACATGACCGATGAAGCTGTCGCCATTAACCTTACTAATTACCTTATCGGTAACGTTAGTCTGATCTTTTCCCACCAAAATTGCAATCTTGTCATGGCACAGAAATGGCCGGGGAACTAAATTGCGTGCCGCTTGAAATAACGCGCATGTCTTCCCAGATAATTTTTTTTTTCTAAGAAATATTCCTGCCGTATTTGCTTTTAGGTGACAACATATCCAGAATGTTCTCCATTTAAATTAAGCTGTTCGGGTAAGCATGAATAATGACCTTCATAATATATTTATACATTTAGCCAGTGAAGCCTCACAGCTCGTCATAGATGAAGCTTGTATACTTTCGCGCCACTGTTTCCGTACTTCTTAAGCAAATTGGAAATGAATGAAAAGAGCATTTGGTGCCGTCCTCGTGGCCTGCGGCAAAAAGAAAACAACATAATTATTTCCTACCATATTTTGGCGGGTGACTTACTCGTATTCTACACTTGCTTCCTCAGATATCCCCAGGATCTTGACGGGCCTTTCTATTATTCCAGTTGTTACTTATTTCATACCTTGATATTATTGCATTCTGTACTATCATATTACTTAATCAAAGACTAAGTAGGGCGGTCTTCTTTCTCTTTGATGGAAAGTCGAAATGCTGGTTCAGAATCCTAGGTAGTATTAGCTGTATGTTTGGTGCAAAAAGCCATATCAGATCGTGCTGAGTAGTCGGCTGACAGTTCAGAGGCTCAAGCGTGAAAACGCATGCATATGTTTTCCTGAGGATTGCACATTTTGGCCAGACTCCATCAAATTCATTTATTAATTCTCCAACGCCCCAAGGAGCATATGCCTTCAACAAACGCACCCCAAGTCCTGCTGCGTGCCATCCGCCCAAGTTTCTTGTCTTCTTCATCATTGCCAATTCTGTTTCCAGTTTTCATCTTATTATTTTATTTGTATGTCTTTCCTTGACTTGTTAATATTGTTTGTTGACATTTTTGAAGCTTAAAGTTTTTACTGGATGGAGTAGCTGGTCCCATGCCCACCCCTTACGACATGCATGATAGATGTTACGATGTTACTATTCTTTGTTCTCTTTTCGGCCCACGGCTATACAAGGGTGACTATACAAGGGTGACTATACAAGGGTGACTATACAAGGGTGACTATACCTAATATTATTACATAAAGGGAGCAACAGTGAAATTCATAAAACGTGCACGATTAACCAAAACATGTTAAAATAAACAGCTGAATTACATAACCACGTGTTTTGTATAAATAAAATCTTATCACTCAAAACAAAGGTGTCCTGAAGGGAAGTTTATTATTTATATTAGAATAAAGCAATCCACGTTTGTTGGACATGTTATGAGAAGAAGATAGCTACAATCTATTGTAACAACAAAACATAACAGATAGAGGGCAATAAAGCGAGAAGATAATGGGCAGTCTGAAATCGTGGCATAGAAATGATCCAACAACATAATTATAAACGGCATCAGGAGAAGAAGTTGTGAAGATGCATGATCACTTTCGCCAGCTAGCATGGTACTTGAAGATCTTAAGAACAGATCTTAGTAAACATTGATAGATGTAGGTTACCAGCAAGATACTAATCATCATCTTTCAATACCCACAAGAGGATAAGCCTTCAACAAACTTATACCGTCTTCCTTTCCCGTGTCATCAACTCCAGGTCTTTCCATGGCTTCTTCATCCCCTTCAATTCTGTCTCCAGCGCTCATCTCCATATTTTCTTTGATCTTCCTCTACCTATCTTACCCGTGGGTTAACAGTCCCAAGATATCGATCATTTCTGCTGCCACCTGTACAGTTTTCCATTCATCGTTCAATAAACGAATATTTCAGGTACCAAATCTGGAGGTTCTCCTAAAAGAAAAAAAATTATTCAGCAGCACGGACTCCTTCCGGCCTGTTTTGTGTTGCATCATGCGCTTCCTTGACAGAGAACTGTCTCCTGTCTTGGATGACTGGGTTAGCCACTACGCAGCACTGATAAATCCGAGGTGTCTATTCGAAATAGATCTTCAGAGTTAACGAGAATCTCATAGGATTAATATTAGATGCAGAGGAAGACCATTCATTTACGCTGACAAACACAATTTTGACAATCAAAGCCAGCAGTTGACTGAGTCTTTGGCATTTCGGGCACTGCCAGAAGGCCTACAAGCTTGGATCCAGAATCAGTAATCAATGTGGAATCAGTAATCAAGAACCAATGACCTTTTATTGCCCACGGGACCCGAGCACTGGCAGTACGACCCTGATGGAATAATTCAAATCAGTCATCAAAGATCGTAGAAGTTCCTCTAGTAAGATCACTAATATGGAATGATGGGAAGAACCAGACAAATGTCACTGGATTAAGATTCGAGGAAAAGGCGTTGTCACTGTATGATGACATTTGTCACTGTATTGATGACATTTGTCACTGTATTGATGACATTTGTCACTGTATTGATGACATTTGTCACTGTATTGATGACATTTGTCACTGTATTGATGACATCTACTGATAGCATTACAAAGAACCCTTGTTCTGGAGTCACCCATGATAAGAAAAATAGGGGATAGTAAGGAGATGGAACTTGGTGATAAATACAAAAGGAATATATAAGAAAGGGAAAGAACTAGAACGGATGTCACAGTATAGTAGGGCTTGGTATATTTTGTTAAGGGCCTTTCCTCTGCCGGAGCTGAAAAGTACGAACGATGAGGATAATGCAACATTCAGATCGCTTACGCTTGTCCAGGCTAGTTAGGGCAGTCCATTTTAAAGGGCAATACCATAGTTTCATTCTTACGGAAGCTGACTAAAACAAGGATGTGGTCAAGGACACAGGTAACAAAAAATACACAAGTAAAAAAAAAATACACAGGTTAAAAAAAAACCAAAAAAAAAAAAAACACACACGCACACAGTTAATATGAAAAGGTCACTGAAGGTGAGAGCTGAAGACATCGTCTGTTGTAGGACAAGAGATTACAATGAACAGATGTACAAGCTTAAAAGGGTATATGAAAATAAGAACTCTACAAATCAACAAATCAAATATCTGAATTTATAGCAAGACCTGGGTTTGTTTTCGCATGGTTTTGTTGTCACAAATGTTAGATCAAAGAAACGACTTTAAAAAAAAAAAAAACTGTATCTCGTTTTGGTGTGTATTTGCAATGATTAATATCAACCACTCGTGTTTTCATAGGTTACCCCTGAATACTTTGGTGCATATTTTGTTTCTTTTCATTTTAATTTCAGCATACAAAATCAATTCTTTTTCCTGTCTGTTTTAACCTTATCGATGAAAGAAAAGGCCAAACGTGAGATGTGTATACAAGGGGATGTCACATATTTCAAGAGAATTATTGTCATACAGTTAAAACTTGACCCCATAGCATATTTGATAAATAAATATCTACGCCAGGCCTGTCATAAGAGACAACTAATATGAAGTGGGGTCACTAGGGTTGGCGTCACCCAGTCGGTAACTCATGGTGTAACCCCATGGACCTCCTTCCGTACCAAGCCATACAGAATCCTTAGTAATGTTTTTTGTACTAATGTTACTCGTAAATCGTAATTCCCGTATATCACTGAATGTAATGGCACTAGTAGTGACATAAACAACTAACAAAATTAAAATTACACATTTAAATTACAATATCATACGCACAGCCTAAATATTTTTTAAAAATAAAAAAATAATACATTTCTGCTGAAACACTGCACAACAATTTTATAGACAGTCATTTTGGTGTCACCCCTTCTGATAGTGTCACCCGGTGCGATCCGCACCCCCCCCCCCTCCCCCTAGTGACGCCACTGATAATATGAGATTGTACACAGGGCTGGCAACCTCATCATGAAGAACAAATAGCTACAGAAACCACGGCAGCAAGAGCAAATGCAGTGGCGTCACTAGGGTGTACGGACCGCACCGGGTGCCACCAACCGTAGTGACGCCACTGGCATATGAATGCTTGGATGCAGGATTCCTGCAAGAGGACCGGCTGCAAACGTCGCTCATGCTGCTTAAAGAGCAAAGAAGGGAAAATAAAAAGATGATAACTTGTATAATAGAAAATCTGAATCACAAAAGACATTCAACATTCAGTTCTACTTTTATAAACTGTGGACATGAGACATTCAACATTCAGTTCTACTTTTATAAACTGTGGACATGAGACATTCAACCTTCAGTTCTACTTTTATAAACTGTGGACATGAGACATTCAACCTTCAGTTCTACTTTTATAAACTGTGGACATGAGATATTCAACCTTCAATTCTACTTTTATAAACTGTGGACATGAGACATTCAACATTCAGTTCTACTTTTATAAACTGTGGACATGAGACATTCAACATTCAGTTCTACTTTTATAAACTGTGGACATGAGACATTCAACATTCAGTTCTACTTTTATAAACTGTGGACATGAAACATTCAACATTCAGTTCTACTTTTATAAACTGTGGACATGGGACATTCAACCTTCAGTTCTACTTTTATAAACTGTGGACATGAGACATTCAACCTTCAGTTCTACTTTTATAAACTGTGGACATGAGATATTCAACCTTCAATTCTACTTTTATAAACTGTGGACATGAGACATTCAACATTCAGTTCTACTTTTATAAACTGTGGACATGAGACATTCAACATTCAGTTCTACTTTTATAAACTGTGGACATGAGACATTCAACATTCAGTTCTACTTTTATAAACTGTGGACATGAGAAACGACGTCAAGAATGTTTACTCCAGCACCATTCAGCAGATTGTCACTTTGAGAACTCGACGTCTGTTCTGGCTCTGAACTTTTGGAACTAGTATAAGTGAAATCTGTAAAGCTTCAAACATCCCCCCCCCCCTTTTCTTCCCCTTTCCCCCTCTCTTCCCCCCCCCCCCTCCCCATCCTTTTCTGCTGTATCTGCAATTGGATTACCTTTACGGTTTTTCTTTTTGTGATCTTCTTTTTTGGGATTTGTTGATTTAAATATTAGGCAATAGCAGGGGTCGGCTACCTGCGGCTCTTTGAGCCATCTCGTGCGGCACTTGGCCCTCGGCTACTTAACACTTAGTGTTCGTGCACTAAAACCATCTTTTGACATACACTTTTCGTGGACTTAACTTTTGGGTGTGGGGGGAGGGGGGCCTTTAAAGATTCGTTCATATTTTTATTATTTTAAAGACAAGAGAAATGTTTTATATATCAAAATGTGCAGAATTG
The DNA here is from genome assembly GCA_024509875.1 of Oreohelix idahoensis. Lineage (NCBI taxonomy): Eukaryota > Metazoa > Mollusca > Gastropoda > Stylommatophora > Oreohelicidae > Oreohelix > Oreohelix idahoensis. The sequence continues at coordinate 744,567 of JAMPIV010009427.1, read as the reverse complement.
TAAGGGCTTTTTAACTGAACTTTAAAAACAATATATATCTTAAAGAAAAAAGAAACAATTAAAATTAAATATTACGGCTGAAATAATTATTATGTAAATCCAACAGCAAGTCTCATTAAATTTCCTTACTTTTCATTTGTATATTTTATTTTATTATTATGTTACATTTTATCTGAATATTTGTTACTGAAAATGTTTGTATTACTTATTGTGTATTAAAATGGCATTTGAACAATTATGTTTATGTTTTCAATTTATATATATATATATATATATATATATATATATATATATATAGCAAATTGTTAATAAAAGTTATTTCCCATAATCCAGATGATTTCCAAAGCCTGTGATTGTTGCCGCTTGTAATGATGCCCTTTGCTTTTGTACTTTCAATTAGTTCGCTCTCAGAAAACCACATCTATTTCTTACATAAAGTTAACGCTCTGTCTCTGACTGTGATAACGTTTATGGCGGTAACCCTTTAATCCCCGACGAGTCTTGTCGTCCACAAACGTGTAAATAATGCTGCTCGACATCATATAAGCAATGCATCGCCTTCTTCGTAAAAAAAAAATAAAAAAAATAACTCGCAGTCACACATTAATAACGTGTTCTTCTAATAGGGATCAAGACGAACTTCTGCTTAATCTAGACCAAATGTCGACTGGAACTGAAAAAATTACCTCGACTTATTCGATTATTCTATTTAACAGAAATGGACATAACTTTTAACAAAGCCAAAGAAGACATTTGCCGGGAACTGCAGAATTTCTTCGAATGAACCAAAAATAGAGGTCGGCTTAAGTGAACTGCATTGAAGTTATAAACTTTAAAAACCATTTTATATTCAGGGTTGAAGCAAGATACCATTAGACATTAAAAATAACTAGAAACTTTAAAAGAAAAGCTTGCCGACGTGATGCTGACCACATCCCCTTATGTGATGATGGTCAAGAAAATATGGGCCTTACATCATATTCCCAATATGCCTCTATGGGCGTGTAACAGGAACCTTTACCTTTTTAAACAACAGACACAGATCTTCTACTTTATTTAATAAAATTTTTGCGAGCTCTTAGACAAATCTTTCTTGATAGGCATTCAGTGAAGAAAATGGCCACACACGTCCACATAAATTAGAGGTCTCTTGGTGGCAAATGTAAAATAGCAAAATAAGAAGATTTTTAACCAGCCGTAGCCGTCTCAACCTTTATTATTGGTTATATATTGACATCGTCATAATCATCTTCATCAAGATCATCATCATTATAATGATCGTCATCATCTTCATCAAGATCATCATCATTATAATGATCGTCATCATCTTCATCAAGATCATCATCATTATAATGATCGTCATCATCTTCACCTTCATCATCATCATTATAATGATCGTCATCATCTTCATCAAGATCATCATCATTATAATGATCGTCATCATCTTCATCAAGATCATCATCATTATAATGATCGTCATCATCTTCACCTTCGTCATCATCATTATAATGATCGTCATCATCATCATTATAATGATCGTCATCATCTTCATCAAGATCATCATCATTATAATGATCGTCATCATCTTCATCAAGATCATCATCATTATAATGATCGTCATCATCTTCATCAAGATCATCATCATTATAATGATCGTCATCATCTTCATCAAGATCATCATCATTATAATGATCGTCATCATCTTCATCAAGATCATCATCATTATAATGATCGTCATCATCTTCATCATCATCATTATAATGATCGTCATCATTATCATCACCATGATCTTTATTTTGTTTTTACTCACTGTGAAGCACGAAACCATCACTGTATGTGACGTTATGAGGAATGTATTGACACAGTATATGCTCCTGTAGCGTAAGTTTGTGCAACAATGTGTTGTACCTGAGGTTACCAGCTTTATGTACAACTTCATATCAGTCGTTTCTCACAACAGTGACAACAGTTGTCATATTCTTTCTGTGCCTTCTCACAAACCCCTTCCCCTCTCCGTAACTACACGACGGGGTAGGTCATCTCGTTAATTATTCTCTCGTGAAACTGAAACCTCAATTAATGTTCTGTAAAGTCATTTTATTTGTTTTTTTTTTTTTTTTTTACTAATGCCGTCGGAAGTGCGAAAAGTAACATATCAGCCGGCTAAAAGCCACCGACTTAAATTGCCACAGAAATAATGGAAGGAGAAATCAGCCGAAGCTGACAGATTAGTGCTTGTCTCTAACGGTACACTGAGCTGTCAGTGCCATATCTGGTGTCTTCGAGCCTTCAATGAGTTAAGCGTTTTAATGAATCCAGCCCCAACTCATTTTTACCTGCTGCAGGTCTGCATCACTAAATATTCACTCAGTGGAAAGGACATTTACAAGGTTGACCGAACATATATGATGACTGTTTAGAAGTCAGAGGTCAGACATAACAGTGGTTAAAAAGTTAGTTGCTTATCCTTTACAGGACGTGGCAATCAACCCCAGCTTTTATTGGCTGTTTGTGATTTTTCTAGGCAATTTTTTCATTCAGTAGTTTGCCATTGCTTTCTGAACGGTACGGCGCTTATACCATTGTTAAAAATCCACACAAAGCGATCTGCTACCAAACCGCCTGCAGCAGGTTTCGAACCTGGTATATCTGGATTATGAAACTGCGTTCATATCCATTATTAGAAAAGGAATAAACAAAATATGAAAACTATCATCAGATAAAAGAGGATCACGCTTAGTTTTTTGTGAAGAAGTAGTAGGATATTTTCTTCGATCTCTATTTATACGTCGCAGACATCATATCTAGCAAGTTTGTTTTTTTTTTTTTTTTGGACGGGTCCTAAAATGCATCTAATGGCAGCAGTGGAATTCCACTTCCATAGTTCCATCAGTACGGATGAACGAAGTCATTTGACACACACAACAAAAAATAAAATAAAAAATATCGTAAACCAAATATGCGGCACTACTGAAAAGTCGTGTCTGTTGTTAATGGACAATGATTAATCACACTTAAGTCTTGAAAACCTGGATTTAGCAACGGCAAATGGACAGTAATGCGTTTATTTTCACCCCCAACTGCACCACATCAAGCGTACCTTAACATGAGAACAAAGGGTCAAATTAAAGGACATGTCACGGGCAGTGCATCAACATTTTATAAAAATAATTCTGATTCATATGCATCCTCCATGGGATGTTACGTAAATGTATCGTCTATTGACTTATTTTAAACCTTTCTTATTGTATTTGCCGCTGCAATCTACAGGTTCTGCTTCTTAGAGATGAACTTAGCTCTGTATTTTTTACCATTTAGGTGACTGCAGTTATTGTTAATGCATCGGCAAAGAACTTCAAACATTTTTTTTCACATTCTAGAAAACGTGACAAACGTACTTCTGTGACCAGATAAACTTGCAATTGTTTTTCCAGTGGTAGAATTTTGTGAAGCGTATCTTAAGGAATTGAGCCTAATTTCTCCTTTAGGATTTTTTTCCTGTAGTATTTTCTCTCACACCCAGTATTTTAAAATGAGCGTTTATGGAGTTCGCATAGTACATACACTTGTGACATTTTACTGCTTACTTACTTACTTAGTCGTTCCTCGTGAGGTGTAGAAGTTTGGAAGAGAGAGTGCCATACTATCCTATCGGCTGTTTTCTTCCTGACCTATTTTATTCTAGTCCTCGGTCCTTCAGAGATTGTCTAATGTTGTTCTCCCAGTAGACTCTGGGTCGTCATGGAGGACTGGATTCCTGGCTCTTAGCCTCCCATACCTGCCGTGGCAGCCAATCTTCTCCCATTCTGTAGACATGACCAAACCATCTTAGTTGGGACTGTTATTTTTTACTGCTAACACTATTACTGTAGTAAGTAGAATAATGAATGCTTGAACTTTGCTCTGACACTGACAAATAGCATTGGGCTACACGTACAGTTAGCGTCCATGAGGAACCACAGGCCATCAATATATATATAAAATCCCAGCTTTTTCTGTCACTAACGCTACGGGATGCAACTTTGGATGAGAGTTAGACATTAATTGTATTGTTTCCCTTACATGTACTCTCCCGAAAATAGTAACACTCGACAAAGAAAAGTGCGCAAATGGCGGCGTGCACAAACATATTTATAGAATGTGTGATCCCGTATACACATATTGGGATCCTCGCTGCTGCTACGTAGTTCGTGTACTGTGGTGATGCACTGTGGTTTTAAAAAGTACTTTTGAATTAGTAAAATTGCTGTTAGGTTTTGGTGCTTTTGAATTTAATTCCCATCTTATGACGGGCTTTTACACTAGTATTTTTATAATATTAGAAATGTAATGTAGGCCTACTCTCGAAGTGTGATACAACCGACAGTATTGTATTCCAACCACCAAAATTGTAGATGTAGTTTCTGAATTTATGTATTCACAAACGTCAAAATTGTTGTGTAATAGAACATCTAACATTTGATGAGGAATACCAACATTGTAGTGTGATGCAACTTGTAAGTATGTCATCTAATGGCAAGAGTGGGCCGTTGATTTTGTTATGTCGCTTGTCATTTATTTATTCCAAACACGAAAGATGAAGTCTGGTGCAGGTTTGTGAGAATTTATTCCAACAACTTAAATTATAATGTAGTATACTATAGTTTGTTGTCAAACATGTTTTCAATTACACATTTACTGACCTAAGAATGCACTCATAAGCTCGTTCCATCGTCTCTACACTTTTTCTTCTTCTTTCTTTTTTTCATCGCATTTGCACTTTTCTTTCTTGGCCTTCATTAATTTCCGTTTGTGACTGACGTCTTTATTCATTCGTTAATTTGTTTCTGTGACATGTATTCTCCACTCCTCTATGCCGTTATTCACTATTCATTATTTTACTTATCACCTTTATTGCCGATAATTATCTTATTCTCGGATTGACACTCCTCGTCAACACCCTCATGTTTTAGTATTGACCGTACATGACATGTTATCCTTTGATTATTGTCAGTCAACGGTTAATCGGATGGAACAATACGATTAAATCAACATTTGGCTTACCGTTTGTCGCAGGCTTATTGTTTAGACATACGGGCTATTCATAGAAGCGAGTTGATTGCTTCAGTCAGGTCTGGTATGCGATTAACAAATATATGGTCGGATTAGCAAGGAATAGTGGCTTAAAGATAACGAATGTCTACTCGGGCGGACATGACTTGCAGAAACATGCAACTTCCAAGTTATCTTGATTTTAACAATCTGGACACCAGGCATATCACGTTACGATGTCCGGCAAGGTCTCTTAACAATTTTGAAGTATTAGAACAGGTGATATGACATAACAGTTTCCGGTGATGTAAATAACAATCAGTTGCATTACCTTATATGGCCATGGCAATAATTATCCTGATGATGGGTAGGGGGGAATTTTACTGGAAACAAGATGCCCTACCTTGTGATTGGTTTCTGAATAAAAATGAACTAGCCTAGAATATTGATTCACTTTAGGGAAAATTAACTAAGCGAAATTAACTTTCGCGTAGGCGCGTTTCTTACTAAATGACCTGAGTGTTCGATGATTCGCCTCTCAGATTCCTTTCTTACCAGAAACCAGGATTAAGAGATAGAAGATTAGCTAGGGAGTGATAAAAGCTGACTTACTTTTTCGGATGAACTAAAAGTGTCAAAAGGTTATTCAGCTTTTAATGCTGATCCCTGTAAATCTGCTCCTGTGTTAAAAAGCTAGAGGTTGTAGCAAAGCAATTAGTGTTAGCTCGCGGGGGAACGGCAGAATCTTCACAGTTGCAGAACACTATCGGACATTTCTGTGCATCAGAGTTGGGAAATAATAACCCATTCATTTTAAGGAAAGTTGTAACATGTATATTTTCTTAATTTATCTGTCCATTTAACATAAATGCTTACGGATGCAAAGTTATATATGAGTCTGGAAACTTCACCATGTACAATAACTTGCCACATAAACCCCCACTGATAGAGCTGGTTACTGCTTCGTGCGAGTTTCCTCACAAGGAACCAATAGCAGAGATAGCTCCAGGCTCCATACGAAACAGAAAGAGGATGATGATGACATCAAGGTGTATACGAGTATATATGAAAATGATGCATTTGTGTATATATGAAAATGATGCATTTGTGTATACATGAAAATGATGCATTTGTCTTCCTCCGCTCTCCGAACCCACTTCCATCTGACTCGAGGGTCTGAGATGTTAAGCTTAAGCGCATAGGATAAAAATCAGAAGGGGGGGGGGGGGGGTAAGAGGAGGGGGGGGGGGGTAAATGGTGTAGAAAAGCAGAGGTCGCCTGATGCTTACATCAGGAGACATAAGACTTAAGAAAACGATAAAAAGACAGCAGTATCAAGCCAGTTAACATTATACGAATAATAACAAGGAAGATAAGGCGCCCACCAAGAAGAGCAATAGAAAATAGAAAAAAAGATGAAAACATCACAAACACAAACACCAAAATTATAGCAGAAATCAAGTCTATAAAAGAATAAATTAAAACTATTAAGACGCTCCTGTCGAAAGAAAAAGACCAGAAATAACTAATAAAACAAAAGAAAACAGTCAGCCAGACAGTTCAGCTACAACATTGGAAAATGTGAATGCGCTGAAAAGTGCAGAGGCAGAGCTTCAAAAAGTGAAAGCCATTCAGCACCAAATTGCCCAGGATGTAGCTAAACTGACTGTACTGAAAGAAGAAAATGAAATAATACTAGTTAAATTGTCTGAACTAAAAGAGGAAAATGAAATAATACTAAAAAGAATGGAAAGTGAAAGACAGGAGATAAACATAGACAGAGAAGCGAGTGTAGTACTTACTTACTTAGTAGTTCCCCTTCTACCGTGAGGTGTAGAGGTCATTGAGGCATATTGGGAATATGGTGTTAGGCCCATATTATCTTGACCGTCGGCACACTAAGGGTGATGTGGTCGGCATCACGCCGGCCGCCTTAACCTTCCCAGAGTTGCTCTGGTACCCATTTGGGGCTGGGTCGACCCAGGAGTCGTTTGTGGCCTAAAAAATTCCCACCTCATCTGGGGATCGAACCATAGACCACTGCGCTAGTAAGCCAGTGGCGAGTGTAGAATTGGATGAAAATAGGAATGTGGTCAAAAAGAGCATAATACAACAGGAAAACAAAAGCATCCTAGCATAAACAATCAAAGAACAAGTTGAGGTACTTTTACCATACTTAGTGGAAAAAGTTAGGGACAAAATGAAGTCTGAATGAGGACTTTCTTGAGAACATGGTAGATAATGGGCCCAAGAGTACATGAAAATATCAATAAATCACCACAAAAGATTAATGCCTCAGGCAACTGATAGGGACAATAAAAAATAAGAGTAAATTTGATAGTTTAATACAAAATAAAAGGGATACTAGGTAATATTAAAATGGATAAGAACGGATATAGAATTATACAGTGGAACTGTGGGGGTATCAAAAAGAATTTTGCACCCCTACTGGCAGAGACAGGAGGAACTTATACTATATATGCTCTTCAAGAGACACATTTAAATCCCAATAATACATATAGTTGTAAGGGATTTAAGATGTTTAGGCATGATAGGAAAGAAGGCAGAAGAGGGGGTGTCGCAGTCTTAGTAAGCGACACATTAAAAATTATAGACTGAGAAGTATTCGATACAACCAACATAGAAGGTCTCAAGGTAACAATAGCTAGTGAACCAAACAATCTAACAATCTTAAATGTATACGCTAAGAATGGTACAATTAAAGATGAAGAAATATTAGTCATAAGCGCCAGACTAGGCCCCAAAACAGTCATAGTAGGCGATTTTAATTCCCATCATTATGCTTGGGGTGGACAACATGCGGACAATGCAGGAAAGCGCCTACTTGACTTTATAGAACACAACGACCTACTAATACTTAACGATGGAACAGCAACTAGAATCAATCTACAAGCTAACGGGGCAGATACAATAGACATAAGGATAGCAACTAACAATCTAGCCAATGCCAATTGGGAAGTGTTACCTGACACAAACTCAGATCATCTACCCATCGTACTAACCATGCAAGATAATTTTGTTCTAAACCCAGGATCAGAAAAACTAACTTTCAACTATAGAAAAGCAAACTGCGAAGCCTTCTAATCAGAGCTGGCGGTGATGGAATATAAAGACATGGAATCAGATGATACTGACTTGTTAGCAGAGACACTGACATATGACATTCTTAAAATAGCAATAAGATATATACCAAGTAAAAATGTGCCACAAAATTTAAAACCAATAAATAACATTAAAGGAAAATAAAACTCAGTGGAATAAAGAACCAGTTGCTTGGTGGAATAAAAGATGTTCAGATATTCATGAGAGAAGAAAAAAAGCCTTAGAAAAATATAGAAATAACAGAACAGAGGAAAATTATGATGATTATAAACATATTAGGAATGAATCTAACAGAATAATATTCAAAGCCAAAGAAACCCACTGGAAGGAGTTTTGTCAGTCACTTAGTCCTAGCACACAAATTAAAGAAGCATGAAAAAAACTTAAGGCAATCAAAGGGAACAAGAAGAAAACAATAATGCTAACAATCAAACTACTAAAGAGAGGAGAAACAGATACAGACAATGCTAATGCCCTTGCTGAGTATTTCTATAAAGTCAGTGCAAAAGTAGTCTTGAACAGGAAGAAAATGAGAGAAGAGAAAGACTTAAGATACAGTTTTTAAAGGAATTACCAGACCAGATAGATGAAACAAACTATTTAGATGCTGATGTAACAGAGGAAGAAGTAGCTAATGCAATAAAAGAGAAATCTAATACTGCCTCAGGGCATGATATACTTAGTTATGAAATTCTTAAGAATGTACCCAAACAAACTATACACGTAATAACTTCCCTTTATAACAAAATCTAGAACTTAGGAAAGATACCAAAGCATGGAAAGTAGCTATGATAGTACCCATCCTAAAACCCAGTAAAGAAGCCCATGATGTAAGTTCAAATAGGCCTATCTCCTTAGGCAAAATACTGGAAACTGTTGTTAACAAAAGAGTTAAATTCTACCTGGAGAAAAATCAGTTATATAGCTCAACCCACTCAAGGTTTAGAGCAGACAGAAGTACTGTAGACCAGCTGGTAAGATTAGAACACAATGTAAAGCTAGGGTTCAAGAGAAAAGAGAAAACAGTGGCAGTCTTTTTGTTTGTCGCTAGAGCATATGTTGAATGCTGGAGAGATGGAGCTCTTTACAAAATGAAAACCATTGGTATTACTGGTAAAACGTATAAGTATCTAGTAAACTTTTTACAGCACAAGTATTTTGCTGTACAGGTGAACAATGACAAGTCAGAAATATATGAACAACAGAATGGGATTCTTCAGGGATCAGTGATTTCACCTTCAATGTTCACGATATTTGTAAATGATTTAGCAGATGAGTTTAAAGACATTCATAATGAACTATCGCAATTTGCAAATGGCTGTGCCATTTGGCGATATGGAAACAACAATTGGGAAATCATAACGGCAAAATAACAAATAAAGAATGGATGAAAAATCAAATAGACAAAGTGTAAGAATGGATGAACATTTGGGGCTTCCAAATTAATGTATACAAAACAATTGGTATGATATTCAGCAAAGGATTTTTAAAGAAAAATAACAAAATCAATATAACCATTAAAGGACAGAAAATATGTACCTCAATAACTAGATTTCTGGGCATAACTTTAGATAAACAAATGAATTGGAATAAACATATAGACAATTTAGTAGAAAGCTGTATCTTCTTTGATCCTTAACCGCCGACCGTCAAAGCAGTCACTGGCCATCACGCCTAGTGGCGTCTTGTAGGGCAACAACAAATTGATTCCACTTTGCTCGGTCGACGGCCATCCTTCGTACAGTGCCCCAACTCTGGTTCATTTTTTGCATCTCAGTCTCCACAGTCCTCCGCCAAGTTGTTTTTGGTCGGCCTCTCTTTCGTTTTCCTTCAGGGGTCCAAAGCATAGCTGTTCTTGTGATGGCATCGGGGTCTCTTCTGAGGACATGGCCAACCCAGCTCCAGCGTCTGCCAGCTATGATGGTGTGCATGTCCTCTTGCTTGCTCCGAGTAAGCACATCTTGGTTGGTGATGGTATTCGGCCAAAAGATTCGGAGAAATTTTCTTAGGCATGTTGTGTGAAAAGAGGACAATTTCGACATTTCCTTCTCTGTAACTCTCCAGCATTCCGCACCATAGAGAAGCACAGAAAGCACACAGCTCTGATATAATCTTAATTTTGTGCTTGTGCTGTATTGAGAGGACTTCCAGATGTTGTTTAGGCTAAAAAAGGCTGTTCTTGCCTTATTCATTCTGATGTTGATGTCTTTGCCCGCCCCGCCGTCTGGTGTTACTATGCATCATAGGTATGTGAAGGTGTCTTTCTGTACCAGTTGCTGATTCCTTACTGATATGGGCTCAGGGTTGCTCACATTGAGCGTCCCGACCTCTGACTTCTTTAAGTTGATGCTCAAGCCCACCTGCTGGCTAAACTTATTAAGTCTATCCGTTTTTTCCTGGTTGTGTTGATGTGAATGTGCTAGTAGTGCAATGTCATCTGCATATTCCAGATCTTCCAATGTAGAAAATGTAGTCCATCTGATTCCTCTTGGACTGTCCTCTGTTGTCTGGCGCATCACCCAATCTATGACTGTTAAAAATAGAGTGATTGATAAGGGGCATCCCTGTCGTACTCCTGTCTTCACCTCAAAGGTTAGGTTGCTCTGCCCAACACTACACGTAAAGTTGGCATAGAGGCTTTTTATGATTGACACTATGCAGCTTGGAGTTCCATAACCCCTCAGTATTTTCCACAGCAACCAAGTATATTGACTAAAAATTCCCAGCAAAGCTTTGGACACATGCATATAATGATGGCTCAGCAAAAAATGCAGTTGAAAATGGGGGTGCCGGCATCCTCATAAAATTAAAGAATAGAATCCACTCTATGGCAATTGCCACTGGCAAATACAGCAATAACTTCAGTGCTGAAGCAGAAGCCCTGAAACAGGCAGCAGAAACTCTTATTGAATGCAAAGCACAGGCAGAAAAACAGATAGTAATCTTTACAGATGCCCTCTCAGTAATATCAGCGCTGAAGAGACACCAAGCTTGTCACGTGACTGATAATTTATTTTACCATTCCGTTCCATATCATGGCATATGTTATTACTCTTTAATGTTCTGTTTTCCTAGACATTTTGTATTTCTTTTCTTTGCTACCTGTGTGGCCCAATTTTTTCTCCTTCTCAAACCCCACCCGACGGTTTGTTTACGTTCTGGCTTTCAATAGAAATTCGTTCTGGCCAGCTGCGGTCAGCTAACGATAACGTAATGTTATCTAAACGCACCTGTGGCTCGTTGACCAGAGAAACATTTCTGTTACGCTTATAGTGTTTGAACGAGCGAAAGGGTTTCTGTGAAAGAAACGGCTTGTCTGTGGGAGGTAACTTCTGCAGGTGGTCTTTGTGTTTGGCCTTCAGAATAATTCCTTCAACGGTCAGCGTAGCGGTAACGTAACGTTATCTAACGCACCTGTGGTCTGTCTGACCAGGGGGAATTTCTCTAGTCGCTAAGTCTTTGATCACGAGCGGGTGGTACCCTTTGAGGCCTGGGTAACGAGTTTGATCTGTTTCAGGGGGAGAAAAAACCCGCTGTTGGCCTTTGGGGATTTTCGCCCTTAGAACACAGCAGTAGAGCATAATATTATGCATCGCCGATCTGGGGAAATTTCTGTTGTCTTTGATGTAGTCTCTAAGAGAAACCTCTGTCTACTCTGTATTACGTTGCACGCCGATACATCTGTAGAAACAAGCCATGCCAGGTGTTTATTTGTAAACTATAAGAGTAGAAAGGGTTAATAGACAAACACACTCGTGAATATATTCCTGGCCCGAGATGGACCCTCATGAGATAAGGCAGACTTTAACACATAACTAAAATGTTAAGGCATATCTCTAGTTATTTTTTGGGTTTCAGGGATACCGAATCGCTAGAGCATACTCCAGTCAGGCGAAGAACGTCATGTTCTCTTCGATCTAGTGGGTTTCTGAATACCGCTAGCGTCACGAGCCGTCAACCCCGTTCCTGAATCAAAACCCCTTTTGTCAACGCCAAGTTAAGCTCACGCAAAGCAACGAGCCAACTCTAAATCTGGAATCATCGAATGCAGTAGTAGTCCTCTACTCGCCTATTGGATTACCAGTCAGAACATGGCGGCTTCCAGCCCCCCTCACGCAAGTAGTGGTCACCAAAGTTAGCACCAACAAGGAAAGGTATGCAGTTTATCCCATCGCCTTGAAGGACATCTATACGTAAGACTCTTTTCTGGAGCTAGCACATTTGGTCCCACGAAAGTGGACAGGCTGTCGCTCAGTTCGTTTATTTGGTCAGCAGGAGAAATGGACAGAGTTCCAGCCCCTCACGCAATTAGGGGTCACCAAAGTTAGCGCCTACATTGGATTTACAGGTCAATTCCATCACCCATGGAGTATATATTTACGTAAAGACATTGGAGCTATAACATTTGGTCCCACGAAAACGGACGGACTGTCCCTCGGTTTATTTATTTCTCTTGTGTTCTATAGGTTATTTTATGATTTGTGTCTGTGTGTTCGTTGGTGTATTTGCATTATTGTGGTTATTGATGATTTATTGATGACTATTGATGACTATTGATTTTGATTATTGATGTAATTTTATGTTGTTTGTGATGAGATGCATTATTTTCATGCTTTTCTTCATTTAATAAAGTTTACACATTTATTAATGCTCTGTTCACGACCCTTCCATCCATAATTAACTTGTTTTAGCTCTTTACTAGAATCTCTATGTTTGATAAGAGAAAAGAGTGAGAGCAGGAGGTGCTTAGACAGTAAAAGTGAGTTGAGGCTTGGAGAGAGAGATCATTTTGATAAATCTTCTTCCAGGTTGTCTCAAGTCCATCTCCTATTTACACCTTTCTTTGTGTGTAATCTATAACTCTGTCAGTCCACTATCCCTTGTCGATTTCACTACTATTGTCCAATTCGACAAATACTCTACACTTTACTCAACCACGACAAAGCTAAAGGATTGAAAGATCTGATAATCTCCCTTGAAAGACTGGCCAAATGCTTCAACAAGTGCACTATCCAGTGGATACCAGCCCATTGCAACATACCAGGAAATGAGGAGGCAGACAAACTTGCTAAGGAAGGAGGTGCCTTACAACAAAATGATATAGAGACAACTTACGGAACGGCAAAGACTACTATAAATGCTACATTCAAGTCCAAATGGGAAAGAGAGCACCCTGGCTATTTGAAAAATGATGCATATCATCAACTATCCAGGAAAGAACAGGTCATCATTTCGGCTACGCACTGGACACAACAGATTGAGATACCATCTATACCACAAATACAAAATTGATGCAACAGATCTCTGCACCTGCGATACCAGCCTGATGACAATCGAACACCTGCTGCAGTACTGCCCAACCTACAGAAGTGAACGGAATAGCATATGGCAAAAACCCACTTCTGTCAACGAAAAACTGTTTGGAGATGTCAGGAACCTTGGGTTGACTACTGCCTTTATTAGAATCATTAATGTGGAAGTCTGAAGGCGAACGAGGACGAAGAAGAAGATATCAATTATCCGATATTTCAGCAGTGATCATATTATTAATATAAATCGTCCAAGTAGGAGTTGATAACTCATCATCATCATCAGCTGCCATCTCCACAACGAAGGTTGGCTGTAAAGGATCTCCAACGTCTTCTGTCTCTTGTCTTGGTTTTGCACTCTGATAGGCTCTTCCCTGTCCATCTTTTGATGTTATCTTCCCACTTATAGCGCTGTCTTCCCCTTGCACGTTTGCCTTCACCTCTCCCTTCTATTACACTGGTATACACACATTTTGGTGCCTTAAATTTTATAGCTGTTCTTGTGTAATTTTGAGTTGCTGATTCCAAAAATGTAATCAGATTTTTTCTACCAGCTCTAGTTTTTGAGATAACTAAAAATGACCATATTAGTAGGGCAATTGTTATGTACAATCCTAGAGTTAGGTGCTATCAGTGGCATTTTGATTTTAGTCTGCATTCGTATTATGTGTAATTACTGTGCATTTATTACCATAAATGTAATAAAACTTTATCACTAGCACTTGTTTAGTCAACACGCAAAAACGATCTTTTCGAGGACTTCCTGGAATGTGATATGCCCGGACAGTCACGCTTAAGGGTCCAACAGTAATCTGCCATCATGTGGGCATCCCAAAGTCCCGGTATCTCTCTTCCATTGTTTTTATATCTTGGTGAAATCTTTCACCTTGCTCCTCACTAAAGTCGCCACGATTCTCCGGAAATAAATGTAAATGGTTATGGAGGTAGTGCAATTTTATGCTCATGTTGCATCCAAGTTCACAAAAACTCGACAGCATGTTTCCAACTAATTCAGAATAATTGTCTGCTTTAAAGTTACCCAGAAAGTTTTGCACAACTAAAACAAATGATGACCAGGCTGTGGACTCTGTTTTGTTCATGGAATCAATAAAATTTGGATCGTTTATTAACTTTCTAATTTGAGGTCCATCAAAAATTCCAGCTTTAAGTTTGTCTATGCTCAATTCTGGAAACTTTCTGCATAAGTAATTAAAACAGGTACCATCTTTGTTCAGTGCCTTAACAAATTGCTTCATCAAGCCAAGCTTTATATGTAATGGTGGCAGTAGAACTCTTTTTCGATCAATGAGAGGCTTATTGACAATATTTTTTTCTCCAACTTTAAATTCATCCCTCAACGGCCACTGTTTCTTTGTCTAGTGCATATCTTTTGCCCTGCTATCCCACAAACATATAAAGCATGGATATTTGGTGAATCCCATTTGCTGGCCAAGCAAGAAGTTCATCATTTTAAGATCTACACAAACCATCCAGTTATGTTCTAAATACTTCAATTTTTCCAGAACTGTGCTTATTGTAGCATACTCCTCCTTCATTGTAATAGAATGAGCAAATGGAATTGAGCCATATTTGTTACCATTGTGTAAGAGAACACCCTTCAAACTTCTTTTAGAGCTGTCAATGAAAAGTCGCCACTCATCTGGTGTATAACTTACACCCATTTTGTTAACAAGACTTCCTACATTAGTGCAAAACACAAGGTTGTTTTCTTTAAAAAAGAATGGAATAAAACCTTGCTCTCTGCTGCGATAAAATGTAACCTTTGTTTCAGCAGTCAGTAATTTTTTTTCTTTCAATCTTGAAGCCAAAAGTTCTGAAGATTCCATGGAGACATATAGATCTCGGATTAGATCATTTAGTTTAAGCTGGTCGAAGCGTTGAGCATCTGAAAAATCATCTTCGAAATCACTATCACTGTCACTTGTCGTTCCACATGCCACTGCTGTCTCATCTTCTAGCAGGGAATCCGAAATCTGACTGAAAGTTGGAATTGGTATGTCATCTCCGTGTGGAACAGGTCGCCTAGCAGAATCTAAATCTGAATATTTCCACTTTTTGTGATTTTTTTCATTAATTCCCTTAATATTCACAACACAGAAATAACAGTCATCATAGTGGTTCTTGGGCTCTCTCCAAACCATTGGAATTCCAAATTTTAAACATTTTCTTTTCCCACAAGTCCACTGTCGCAGGTGTTCAACACATGTTTTGCAAACAATATGAGGAGCCCAAGACTTGTCGTGGTCACCTAGTTTTACTTTAAAGTAAACAAAGTATGCCTTTTTCACACAAAAACAGTAAAATGCTTCCTATGTTCTTCTTTGAAAGTGTACTCTCCACAAATATAACAAAATAAATGCGGTGAAAGAAAACGTGCTCTTCTTGAAGATGATGCCATTCTCTGTTAGAAGTGTAATAAAATAAGTAGCATACTAACATGCATGCAGTGGCTTAAAATCTAAAAAAAGGCAATTCTGGGAAGATTCTTGGAAAACTGAAACTGAGAGTAAACAAGCAGTTTTCTTTTGTAAAGGACAAGACAACAATAGTTTTTTTTACATAGCCTTATATAGAAAATATTGTAATAATACAGGGTGACCCACACACACACACACACACACACACACACACACACAAAACCGGGCCCGCGCGCGCACAAAAAGTGCGCGCGCGGGCCCTTTTTTTTGGGATCAGCCTGTATTAATGAAATACAAAAATGTCTGTATCTAAAAAACTAGAGCTGCTACAGACAAGAAAATATGATATTTGGATTGAGCAGGCCTCATTTATGTACAATCAAGAGTAAAATGTTTGGCATAAAAAAAATTTTATTTTTGTAGGGCTGTGTTATGGCCTTCTGCAAGGTGTTATGCCTTTTTATGTGGCCAAAGTATTTTAGCTGCCGAACTTTGATCTCCATCATTAGTTCTCTTTTCATACCTAGATTTTCTAGGACCCCCTTATTTGTTTTCATCTCTTTCCATGAGATACGCCCCATTCTTCTATATATCCACATTTCAAGAGCCTCAATTCTTTCTTCAAAATGCTTGTACATCGTCCATGTTTCTGCCCCATACAGAAATGCAGAATATATATAACACTTTATGATTCTCAGTTTTAATTTGTGAGATAACAGTTTTGATGTCAGTATATGTTTCATGTTGTTGAATGTAGCCTTAGCCATTCCTATTCTCTTCTTGATTTCTGTTTCACATCTGCCATCTTCTGTTATTATATGATCAAGATATACGTAGGAGTTGATAACTATTGCGGATTAAAGTTAAATAGTGCGAATGAGCGTTAGTCATTGCAAATAAAAATAGGATCACCATTTATGAAAGTTGCGAGTGTGACATATATTTTTGTGCAACATCACATTTTTCAAAACACATATCCCCACACAACGTTATAACATTTTTACCAACTCCTCCCCCCCCCCCCCCCCCCCCAGGTTTTTTTTTCATTGCGTGCCGTCATATGTGAACGACCCCTATGACGTCTAACATTCTTTTCTGCTTGATGTAATAGCCTCTTTTTGTATAATGTGAGGTGACGCCGTAAGCAGTATCTCCACAAGGTGCGAACGGTAGCTCCTGCTGTGAACTCACTAACGTGACTCACTTTTCTGTGTTCGCTACACAGCCAGACCTTGACATTGAGAGCTCTTCTTGATTTTCTATCAGGATCACTTAGCATTTTCCCTCACACTCAAACGTTAATATAGCGTTATGCGAGATACCAATGGGACGTAATTTGTTTTGTTTTTTTATAACAAGGGATGCAATGTATTTATCATGCTAATTATTGCAATCAATGCATTAAATTAAAAATTTCAAATTATTTTCAAGCAATTTTTTTTAGCAAAGAAGAAAATTACAAACTTTTACACATTTTAGACAAGATTTTTGTGATATATTATAAATGTAGGAATGCGCGTTTCCATTTTATAAGAGATTTAAAAAAAAACAAGACGGAGTTCCTACTCATCATCATCATGTGACGTATTCTTTCCAGAACGTTGTCTCCATTACAGCTGCTCTGAACGCATCACGATTCTGGGCAAGTCGACCTGCATCAGCCAAAGACAAGTTCAGACTCTCTGTGATGTCCTGGGTCCACCGTCGTCTAGGTCGACCCCTTCCCCTTTTTCCAGGGACCATGCCTTCCATCACTGTTTTTTCCAGACTATTATGTCTTTTTATATGACCGAAAAATTTCAGCTTCCTTATTGCGATGGTATTTAGGAGCCAATGTTCCTGTACATTTAGTGAGTGCAGTACTTCTCTGTTGGTCTTTTTTTCTGTCCAGGGTATTCTCAACATCCTTCTGTAGCATTTCATTTCGAATGATGTAATCTTTTTTGCAACTGTTTTATTGAGTGTCCAAGTCTCGCAGCCGTATGTTGCTACTGGGAATATACATGCTCTGATCAGTTGTAACTTTGTTTCTTTGCTTGTGCCTTGCCATAGGTTTTTCATCTGTATTAGCTTATGTGAAGCAATTGCAAGTCTTCTTTTAATTTCTACTGCACAGTCGCCAGAGCTGTTAATGATTGATCCTAAGTATTCGAATTCATTGACACTTTCCAGTTCTTCGTTATCAATTTCAATTTCTGGTTTGGTCTTTACTTTGTCTGTTGTCAATACTTTGGTCTTCTTGGTGTTTAGGTATAGATTCTGGGCCTCGCTGTGTTTTTTGGTGGACAGAAGTAATTGTTCAAGTCCTTCTGGGTTGGTCGATAGGAGGACTGTGTCGTCAGCATATCTGATTTCCGGGATCTGGTACCCGCCGATGTTAAATGAGTCAAACTCTGTGTGTTCTTGGTCATCTCTTACGTTTCTCATGATATTCTCGGCATAAATGTTAAACAGGTAAGGGGAAAGGGTACAGCCTTGTCTTACTCCTTTCTGTACTTCAAACCATTCTGATGTTTCCCCCTCTATTCTTACGGCTGCCTGTTGTTCTTGGTACAGCAGTGCGATGAGTTGTATAAGGTGGTTTGGAAATCCCATATTTTTCATAATAGCCCATAACTGCTGATGTTGTACACAATCGAAAGCTTTTGTGTAATCAATGAAACAAGTATGTAGGTCAACGTTGAATTCTCTACACTTTTCTATGATGATCCTCATGTTGAATATATGATCCCTAGTGCCTCTACCTGGTCGAAAACCCGCCTGTACTTCATTTATTTCTGTTTCTAGCTTTTGTTGCATCCTTTTCATTATGATTTGTAAAAGTATTTTGCTGGCATGGCTTATAAGAGCTATAGTTCTGTAGTTTGTGCACAGTTTCAGGTTGCCCTTTTTTGGCAAGGGTATGTAAATTGATCTTTTCCATTCCTTGGGCCAAATTCCGCTTTGCCAGATCTTGCAGCATAATGCATGGTATATACGAGCGCTGCCTTCTCTTCCTGCCTGTATCATTTCAGCTATTATTTCATCACAACCAGGAGATTTTCCACTTTTTAAGTGTTTGATTGCATTCCGGACTTCCTCTATGAGTTCCTACTCAGGCCAGTAAAAATATAAAATGTCAGTCCCTCTAATGAGTAATACCTACCCAGTAATTACTAATATTCCAAATAAATGCCTCTAAAACTAAAGCTATGAACTTTTCTAACGAGACCTTTGATATCATATTGAACGGGGAAAAACTACAGAAAGTTGAAAGTTTCAATTATTTAGGCAGTAAAATGACAGGATGGTGACACAACAAGAGAAATCCATACTAGAATTGCTTTGGCAGCTAGCGCCTTCAATAGATTATCTAACATTTGGAAATTACGATCATTGAATATACATAACAAGCTTCGTCTGTTTAATTCAAATGTTATCTCAGTGTTAACATACGGCTGTGAGAGTTGGAAAATAACAAAATCATTGGAGAACAAGCTGAATACATTCGAGAACAAATGTCTTAGAAAACTCATGAACATCAGTTGGAAAGAATTCAAGACTAATCGACAAATAAGAGAAGACTCTAGGCAGAAATATGTCTCTGACTATATAAGGAAAAGACGATGGTCATATATCGGTCATGTCCTACGAATGCAAAACAACAGAATACCACTACAGGCGCTCACTTGGGTTCCTGAGGGTAAGAGGAAAAAAGGAAGACCAAAAGAAACACCCAGAAGAACAATAATAAGAGAAGGAAGAACGTTGGGCCTAAATAATGTGCAAGAGCTAAGAGGAGTGGCGTCACAACGAACAACCTGGAGAGCACTGGTTTCTGCCTTATGCGCCGTGTTTGGTGCTTAAAGAATTTATTATTATTATTATTAATTACTAAATATTTTTGACCGGCACCTAGTGCTGCCTAAACTAAAGTTATGATAAACGTTTTTGTGAGCCCGACAATGACTTTAGTCACCACCACCCCCTGCGCCAATCTTTAAATGAGGGGACAAAAGCAGCTGTCAACATATTGTGACCTCTATGGAAAATAAAAGACATGTAGTCGACCACAAAAATAACAATCTTCAACTCACATATTAAGTCTCACATGATGGGTCTGAAACTTAGATAACAACGAAAACGTAAAAGAAACAGTGGTTGTATCACGATTAACCGTACGTTGCCATCTTGACAAAAAAATCACGTTATAGCCTAACCATAAATTCAAACGCTGTATCACGATTAACCGTACGTTGCCATCTTGTCAAAAAAATCACGTTATATCCTAACCATAAATCCAAACGCTGAATCCCGCTAACCGTTGTCTTGGGCAAGTGTTTTTGTTCTTGTGTCAAGTTGTTTATAAAATTTCAGTTCTATTAATACTCTCTAGCGCTCCAAGGAGCATAGCCCGTCAGCAAACACACACCAAGTCCTCCTGTCACATGACATGAAGTCAATTTTTTTTTCCAGATCTTCCTGATCGTTGTTATTTTGTCACCAGTTCTCTTCTCCACGTGCTCTTCTGTCTACCTCTACTTCTCTTAGCATGGGGATTCTAAAGAAGAACTGGGCGGGGGGGGGGGAGGGGGGGATAATAATGTTGACAGCCAACTATAACTAATGTGTGTCCAATCCCTCGCCAACGTCTCTCCGTGTTCCTTGGTCCAATGTTACTTGTCTGGTTCTTGTTATCAGTTCATTAATATGAATTGTCTGGAGACGGTTTAATTTTGTTTTATAATATGGAGTATGTATAATGTTTGTTAAACTTGAAATACATTGGGCTATCCTCAAAACATTATCTAAACGCTCATTTGTGAGTGATATGTATTTTATTCTAGACCGTGTAGACCCCACGTCTATGAGCATAGAAAGACAAGATTATTTCGTCCACAAGCATGTCCTAACGGGCAGCAAAGGTGAGACTATTGAAAGTGCTAGCAATTACATAATGCACTAAACATTGTTACAGAAACACGTGCTGCAAAAGCAGGTGAAATGTCTTACTTCAGGATATGTAGTTTAATCTAAGAATTTCACTGTTCTGGTTCTAGAGTATTGTGACGTATAATGGAAATATAGCCTACAGTAATCTTACAGCCTTGTAATCCCGTTAGCGTTCTATGAGTTGCTAGCAAAAACCACGCATTTTTCTGCCTGTCTTAATCTTAAAGCTTAATCTTTATCCACGCCTCTTTTCCTTGAACATAAACAAACGAAGTTGTTTATCAACTTTTGCGACCTGCCAGTCATAACAGGGAGCGAATCAGGTTTGTTTATCAAGTTTCTCACGCGAGCTGATCTGTCAATCATCAGACCGCACGTGAAAAACACCGGACCTTTTTGAAGTAGACGCTTACTTACTTACTTAGTCGTTCCTCTTCTACCGTGAGGTGTAGAGGTTTGGAAGAGAGAGCGCCAGACTATTCTATCAGCTGTCTTCTTCCTGGCCTGGTTCCATTCTAGTCCTCGGTCCTTCAAAGATTGTCTAATGTTGTCCTCCCAGCGGACTCTGGGTCGTCCTGGAGGTCTGGATCCCTGGCTCTTTGTTTCCCATGCTTGTCGTGGTAGCCGATCTTCTCCCATTCTGCAGACATGGCCAAACCATCTTAGTTGGGACTGTTCTATTTGGGTCTGCAGCGGGTGGGATTTTAGGCCTTGACGTATCGTCTGGTTGCGGACCATGTCTCTTCTTGTTACTTCAACCACCTTCCTCAGATACCTCATTTCTGAGGTTTGGATCTGGCTTTTGTGGGTTGTAGTCATTGCCCATGACTCGCATCCATATGTCAAGACTGGGACATAGGTGGAGCGGTATACAGCCATCTTCGTTTTCTTACCAACCTCTTTCTTGCTGAGGAATCCTCGATTTATGGCCTGATAAAGTCTCCCAGCCGCTGCTTTTCGAGTGGCCAACTCTTCTTTGATGCCCCCCTTTTGAAGTAGACGCACGGGCAAAAATCTTTCCCCGAGTACTCTTTGATGTTCGTACATAGAGGGAAAACCCCGAGCTTTGATCTTCAGATACGGGCAAAATCTATGAGAACCCCGTTACACGGATTTGAGGCTTTGATGGCGATCGAACGCCAGAGAAAAGCCGACCGTAAACTTTTATCTTGGGAACTTAGGTTTCTGATTCTCTCGATACACATGGTAACGTGAAAAGTAGCATCATCTATAGATCATACAACCATGATGATATATAAACGGTGTCTTCCTAAACCAGCTATCAGTCGTCACTCAGAATTTTTGGAATAGTCTAAGCACGCAGTAGCTAGAACCATTTCGCTAAATGTGTGAATGATATTCGTGGGGATCATTTCATGAGGATTTTCTGGTAATAGAAATTAGTGCTTAAGTGTTAAAGTGTTAAAACTTTTACCATTATAATTCACTTAGAGTTCTCGCTGTTAAAACCAGTGAAATAATAACGCGTAGCTATTTTATACCAGAGGTTCAGTTTTAATGTTAATTTTACCACCCGCTTTCTCACACAAGAAGAGACGTTTTAGTTGACTGAGTATATGCTAGGCGCGACTGATAGAAAGCTGTATAGGACTCCTAAATATACTTAAGATAGTAAAAGGTAATGGATGGGGGGCCAGCAACAAAATAATGGTTATGTTCTACAAGTCTTTCATCAGGGGAAAACTAGACTATGCCAGCATAGTTTGTGACTCAGCTGCAGCTTCTCACAAAGCAAAATTAGACAGAATTCAAAATGCAGCCATGAGAACCATTACATTTAAATCAACACCAGTAGAAGCACTAGAAGTAGCTCTTGGCATACCGCCCCTTGGTCTAAGACGGAAAGGACTAAGATTACATTATTGGAGCAAAGTAGCACAAGAAGTGACCCACCCAGCACATAAAGCATTTGTCAAAAACTAACCAAGTGTATGGGATGTCCCCTTAAATAAAGAAAGATATCCAACAGGGTGGAGAACTATAGAAGATCTAATACAGTTCAAAGAACTGTCAAACACAATTAATAATAGTAATAAATATAGAAACACAATACCACTCTGGGAACTAAAAACACCAATCATAGACAACTCACTTACTGAAAAGACTAATCAAAACATAGGAGACAAGGAAGCCAACATGACAATAAGAAAGTTCATAGCTCAACTTACAAAACAAAGTCTGGCCGTCTACTCTGATGGATCCAAGGGTGATAGTGGGCAACTAGGCGCAGGAGTAGTAATACCACAGTGGGGAATTAAGGAGATCTACAGTGTAACTGAAGAGGCTTCGATTTTTACCGCAGAGATGGTAGCAATACTAAAAAGTTTAGAAATAATCGAAGATAACCCGCCAGAAGCTGTGACGATATTTACAGACTCACTATCATCACTACAAGCACTAGAACACCCAGGAAAATGTAGCCAGCCAGACATAAAGGAAGACATTCTTGCAATAAATACACCACTAGGGAACAGAGGATGTAGTGTGAGGCTAGTGTGGGTTCCAGCACACGTAGATATAGCTGGTAACGAGTTGGCAGACCAGACCGCCAAGTATGGAAGAGTAAGAAAAAACAATACTATTAGTGAAGCTAATTATAAACGAGGAATGGAAGACAACATGGAAGGACAGTAGTAAAGGCAGACACGCGTTCAAACTGCTGAAAGAACCAACAAGGACGTGCAAGATCAGAGAAGAATTAAAGGTACCCTCGAACAAAAAGCTGTGGCGTCTCCGTCTCGGTGCAGCGTACTTTATGATGGAGGAACCACACTGACAAGAGTGTCAGGAAAAAAATGACATAGACCACTACCTGATCGACTGTAAAAAATACGAGCAACAGAGGCTAGAATTAAAAACATACTTTAGAAATCACAATATGGACATGACAGGTGATAATATTTTAAGTATAGATGCCACAGAGGAAGCCCAATCAATACTTAAACGATATATACACAAAAAGGAAAACATATAAGGTTAATAACAGTGACAATATTAGTAATAAGAATAACATTAATAATACCCCAGAAAAGAAATTAATCCAAAATAGAAATTAGGCAACAGAAACTAACAAATCATTAAAAAAAAAACAATAACACATAAAAAGGCAACTTACTAACTACTAATGGGACAAGGAAAGACAACGAGGAAAAAAACCAATACTTAAACGATATATACATAAAACAAAGGAAAACATAAGGTTAATAACAGTGACAATACGGGTAATAATAATAACAATACTTCAGAATAGAAATTTAACCTAAATAGAAATTAATCATCAAAAACTAACAAATCAATGAAAAAAAAAATGCAACCTTAAGGACAAATCATAGGACAAGGAAAGACAACGGAAAAGAAAACCCCACCAACTTAAAAACAACAAATACTAAAATAAATTAAAACCAAAAACTACAAAAGTCAATAATTATTAAAATATATTACAAAACTGAAAATAAAATAACACCAAATACCCTAATTATAACCAAATCTTAGGTTGAACATGTTACACCAAGAAGGTGGAAGAACAGGGGCAATAATGGTCAGCCGTTAAGTGCCATCTCATCTTCCTCATCATCTTTAAAAAAAAAAAAAAAAAGTGGATGCACAGTGTAATGAAACACGCAAGAATAAAGGTGAGTCTAGCAACAATAACGGGAAGAAAAAAGGGATTTACAATAACCTATAGGTTTTCTTTTTTTTTTTTTTCTTCCTTGGAAATTTTTTTTGTAATTGTGGTACTGTCAGACAAATTCCACATTGTTTGTTCTTTCTGTGTCTATCATTTCCACCTCTATGTTTTCACTAGTATGTCCTGCCAACATCTGTTATTTCCTCGTCTTTTTTTTTTTTTTTTTTTACACTGGTATAACCAGTCCACGTCTATCGTTTCCCCATTTATTGTTTTAATGATATATCCTGTCCGTGTCTATTATTTCCTCACTCCTTGTTTCACTGCAATGTCTTGTCTACGTCTATTATTTCCTCACTTCTTGTTTCACTGCTATGTCTTGTCTACGTCTATTATGTCCTCACTTCTTACTTCACTAGTATGTCCTGTCTACGTCTATCATTTCCTCATTTCTTGTTTCACTGGTTTGTCTTGTCCATGTCTATCCTTCTTGTTTCAATGCTTTGTCCTGTCTACGTCTATCATTTCCTTATCTCGTTTCACTGAAATGTCCTGTCTATAACTATCATTTCCTCACTTCTCGTTTCACTGGTATGTTCTGTCCACGTCTATCATTTCCTCACCACTTGTTTTACTAATATGTCCTGTTCACGTCTGTCATCAAGGGTTTACAGCAAAAGTGATAGATGTAGAAGCAGACGCAATATGTCAGCTATATAATCTATTGAAACAACCGGGCCTGAAAGGACAATCAAGAATAAAGACACTTAAACGACTTGCCAAAAGTGCAGAAAAGGCATCATGCTGTCAGTGGAACTATGGCGACCGCGTATTTAATTCAGAACAGCACGTTTATATATAACTTTTGTTACTTTACGAAACACTTCAGATTGCCACAATGGAACAAATCAAGAGCAATTTGCCATTTTAGAGATGCAGCCATAACATGTTGGTTTCAATTCCAAGGGCAGGCGAAAATACAACTTGAGAGCCATGACCCAAGCGGGCTCGCCCTGAGAGAGTGTCAATGAAGATTAGATGATTTGAGTATGGGATATAATTTTTCTATAATATGGATAGTGTCACGGCGCTATTTCGCAGTGACGATAAAACCAGACTGGCAACATTGAGGTTGGCAACATTGGGATAACTAAACAGGCAAGTCATCTGACTAGCTGAAGCGGGAATTATTAGGCGCGAAATAGTGAGTTCCTAGCCAGCGTCCTAGTGAGGACGGATATATTTTTCCCTTACCAGCATTCTTGCTGTGGAGTGCATGCCATGGACTAATTGTTATAAGTTCTTGCCATATTTCGGTTTGAGTAGATTATGACGTGTAATTCTAGATTTGTATAGTATCTAGTGGGCATTTTCTATAGACCGCAGATTTATAGGTTGTCAATGAGTTGAGTGTACCATTGTCACAGTTTTTGGCCGTCCATTGTGAGCGATAGTCATTCAGTGTTCGTTCAGTAAGTCATACTGGAGTGTATGATGATGATAGATTGAGCTGTTATTAAGGCAAGTTTATTGGCATTAATATATTGTATTTCATACTTTGTTGGCCGTGTGAGGCCTGATTGTGTGTGCATATTTATTAAAGGGAAATTCCTGTTAATGGTGCTGATTACTTATGTCAGCCATTGTTGTGTAGTCCTACTCCTAGAGGAGCGAGCCTATTACTATTAGTATTATTGTTGTTCTAAATCCACATTACAGTGGTGCAGCACAGTGGAGTGTTGTAAATGATAAGTCTATTCTGACAGATAGTGTAGAGTCCGTATAATGTTCCAATAATATAGGGAGCAAGTTGTGTGTTAACTCACATTCCACAAGGCGGAAGCGATCATGCTTTGTCACCAATCGTGATCTGTGATATTCTTCTTGAAGTATATCGTTGATCTCCCCACATGCTTTATGTGAGATTGTCCAGTATCTGTTCTCACAGTTGTCACAAGTTCACCAGACCATTATCTAGGGCAATCGATATTTGAAACAACGGATAGATTGTGCGCTAATCGTTCAGAAAATGGGAATAAAGAGTTCAAGGCATGATCTTAGATTGCTAAAGAGTAAACAATATGGAAGGAGAGAATCGTAGACACTTGGATGTGTTTCCATTAACAGTAGAGACCAACAAGAGGATTTCTTCTGATAAAGCTAGTCTAGTTTAATAGTACATAATTTGAGCTTTATTCTGACGCCTGTATTATCGTTGTGTGAGCAGTATAAGCGAGGGGGGGGGGGGAATGGAGTTTGAAGGCAGTAAGTCATTTGCAGTGTTTTACTGTTTCGGCTGCCTTGGAAAGAGATACAAGGGTCAGAAGTCAGAGAAAGTTAACTATAACAGTAGATCCAAATCGTCTGAGTTAAACTAGCTTTGGATGAAGCAAATAAGTTGGATATTAACTGAGAAAGGCCTATTGGAAGTTTTAGAACAAGCACAGTTTGTCTAGGAACGAAAGATGCTTGAAGTGTTTGAAGGAACGAGGGATGAAACATAACAGCCAATCAGATCGTTGATCACTATTTGCCGGTTGTTAATTTGAAAGAATAAAAGGGGAGACAAATCTTAGGAAAATCACTCGCCGCCATAATTGAACCAACACAGAACTCAGAGTTTCACCACCCTAGCGTCTTTGTCATCCAACGGTGCGTGCAGCCTGTCAAAGGTTTTAGAAACCCTGTGTGTATTCTGGATTGAGGGTAAGAGTGATCTAAGTATAAATATGTGTATACTATTAATTGTGCGCATATGGGAAGGGTTGTGTGTGTAGATTCATCTGGAACCAGTAGAGGAGGGAAACCACCATTTTGTGCTGTGTAATTCTTTTTGAATTAAATCAGAAGAATGTTTGGAAAAGGTAGAACAGTTTTCAGAAGGCTAAGTAAGACTTTTCTGATTACTGGATGGGACAGGACTAACAAGGACACTGAGAGAATAGGAGGAATGATCCACTGTGTAATTTGAGTATATAGTTAAACATTATACTAAGACCTATGCTATTTCACTGAAGTCTATCATGGACCGAGATGGGGAATTGAGTTTAAGGAATAATATGTACATAATTATATAACAAATAAAGGCCTATACTATATCACTAAAGAGTAATATGTAAATGGAAGAATTTAATGCACAGGAATAATGATATAGCAGTTTATGTTAATATATGCTTGTAGTAAGTCACTGAAGTGATCTGTATGATTTGAATTAACAAATGTTTTCTGATGTTTTACTTAACCTCTCACCTGTACTAGGGAAAGGTTTTACTAGAAAGATACTAGCCTAGAACTATTATGTGTTACAGGTCAGATCCTATCATACTAGACTGTCAACCAGGCAGATGTTTGTGTATACCAGTGATAGTCATAGAAGCAACACATCACCCAGAGTGTACTTCAGATCCGGACTCGTAACCCTAATGCATGGGCATTGCCAGCCACTGTCCACATCAGATTGACAGATCGGTAGAGTCCACAAGATAAGTACCTATCAGAAGGACTGAGATCTAAATATATGGTTCACCACACTTATAGTAATATCAGATGAGGAAACCATACTTTGTTAAGATCATTACATCTGTAAAGACAGAATCATAAATACCAAGGGACTAATTGAAAAGTTAAGAACAGTGATTCACAACAGTTAGTTCCAGTCAGACCACAATGAATGTCAGTACAAGTGACGATGTATATATATATTCTAAAGTGACTTTTGATTTTAAAGTATTAACTCCATAGAGGAAGGAGTCTGTGACGATCTGTGTGTAATTTTTCAGTTGTGTGTTACACCTATATTGTAAAATTTCATCATCATCAGTTTGATTTTCATGCCAATTTCCTATTTTCAAAAAGATAAAAGAATCAATAACTGTAGGTACAATAAATTATTCAATTGTACCCAGATCTTTGAGTAACTCATTTCAGTTTGGTTTGATGTTACTTTTACTTTATTATTTTCCCAAGACACATATAGCATACAATCACATAGGATAGTCTTAGGGAGGGACAAGTTGGAATAGGGCATTTCATTATTACCACCTGGGCCTGAATTCTTCACAGTTTGACTATTACCTATGACAACCATACACCATTGCTCATTTCCGAGAATGTGGTATTGCTTTTAAGACCAGCACTCTTATCTGGCAGCTACATTTTGTATCATCTGATACATCATGTTGTCTGTTAACATCTACACTAAAGTAACCTCTCGCTACAAGTCATCTCTATTTCTCAAATTCTCTATTTTCCCCGATGTAAAACTATAATCAAGTACTCGTCTTCTTATGACATGTTGTATAGATGTGGACGGCGTTCTAATCCTTGTTACTGTATGCCATTGTTTATCCGCACGTGTCAATCATTCTTTATTTGTTATTTTGCCGTTATGATTTTCCAATTGTTGTTTCCAGAATCCGCATGTGAGTTGATGTCAGTGAGCACCACCTTTGTTTGCTCAGTAGCCAGGACTAATGAACTTAAGTAAAACTGAGTCTACGAAATATTTCACTCTCTTGCATTTATTTTCATTTATTATAGCTTACAGACGAGTTTATCTAATGCTGTACAAGACACACCGAAAAGATAGAGACTTTCATAAAAGGGGGTTAGCACAGAATAGTGTTACAACACTTCACGAAAATACGGCCAAGTACAATATGATCAATAATTCAATTCCACTCCGTGAACACACATAACATATTTAATGACATCCACTTTGAATTCTTCACATATACTTTCCTCAATTACATTTGTCATTGCTTATCCATAATATTTGTGACTCATCCACATACTGAACATTCTGATGCTTCTTTGAATATAAGTATATTTTATTTATGTCTCCTGCGACAAGTCCACTGGCGGACATTATTTGACTATCATTCAACTATAATGATTTAGACACATCCAGTTCATATATATATTTCTTTCTATCCACAAACATCTGTTCGACACTTTCCTTTAAAGCTAAAACACTTTGCGATGCTTCATTCAAAACAGCAGATACTTCGTCAACACACAAGCAGTCCATAGAATGAATTTATTGCTGCTACAAACACATCCTCGCAACCACATACAGAAACTTTCACGCCTTTGCCTGCACCACATAGTTTTCAATTACAAGACCTTATGAAGTGCGCAAAAAGGGTCATAACACTTATTTACTTACTTATTTACTTACTCAGTCGTTCTTCTTCTAGCCTGGGGTGTAGATGTTTGCCAGTGAGAGCGTCATACTTTCCTATTCGCTGTCTTCCTCCTGGCCTGGTTCAATTCTGGTCGTCGGACCATCAGAGATTGTCTAATATTGTCATCCCAGCAAACTCTGGGAGGTCTAGATCCATGGCTCGTGGTTTTCCCATATTTGTTGTGGTAGCCGATCTGCAGACAAGCCTAAACCATCTTAAATTATAAGGTTCCACTTGAATCTGCAGGGGCTGGGTTTTGAGGCCATGGCGTATCGTCTGACTGTGAACCATGTCACTTATTGTTACTTATGTCACCTTCCTCAGACACCTCATTTCTGATGTTTGAAGCTCGCTTTTGTGGGTAGTAGCCATTGCACAGGACTCACATCCATATGTCAGTACTAGAACACAGGTTGAGCGGTAAACAGATATCTTCATTTTCTTGCCAATATCTCTTTTGCTGGGGAATCATCGAGTTATGGTCTGAAAAAGGCTTCCAGCTGCTGCTCTTTGGTAGGGAAGTCTTTTTTTATGTCTCCCATCCAGTCTATGACAGCTCCAAGGTATTTAAAGTGGTTGACTTCACCAGGACCTGTTCTCCCACCACAGTTTGATGCTTTTTTCCGTTGTTTTAGTGAGGCGCACACCCTTCAAGTCAGACACAAGGCTTATCGGTTATATTAAGTGAAATCTTAATTTACTAGCTCTGTTTTAAGTGTATTTATGGTGAATGAGATTAACGGGTGCACTAAACTCAAAAGGATTAAATCAACTTTAAAATTGTGTACATATACAAATAACACATTTAATACTCATTTATATTTAACAATGAAAATGAATAATTATTTTTATAAAAGGTAATCATCATAGAGTGATGTTATGGATATTGAGGGAATTGTCTGAAAGTTCACTTGGCAGCTTTTAAGCGTGTACTTAGCTGCCAGTAAGCTTGTTGGTTTCTGCTCCAGCCGATGTTTTGTTCTTCGCAGGTTATGGACTGATTCACTCTCGTCACTGGTAAAGCTTGGAAGTTGTGACACGCTCCAAGAAATACCAAGGAGAAATCACGAAGCTGGTCCAGCGACTACAAGACCCATCTGATGATGGTGTCTAGCGTTGACAGCAGGCCTCTTATACACTTTGTTCCAGAGAAAGGAAACAAATACCCTTCTCAGTATTGGGTTTTCGGACATACAATCATGTGCCCCCCCCCCCCGCCCCCTTTTTTTCATTCCACCATCCCATCTAACTCAGCACTTTACCCTATCTGAGCATTAATATTAATCCAAGTGAGCGGAAAACATTCATTACATTTATATTGAATATTTTTCATTTGCAATGATTGAAAATGTAAATAATGTATGTACATCACTTCTGTCATTATACACTCTCTGCTCCATATAGATCTTGAGACTACCTCTGCTTTTGGTTCTCTATGAGAAACCCACATAAAGCAGTCACCAGCTCTTGCAGTGGTGGTCCATGAAACCATCATTATATAAGCTGAGGTTGCCAGCCTTATATGAATTGAACATCCAATAGCAATTTTCACATGTTAGTAAATGCAAAATATAGCATTTAAAAATGGACAACTCACCCCAAAATCGCTTTGGGAATACTGACTCCTGGCTCAAACAAATAGTTAAAGCAACTTCCTTTAAGATGCTTCTGACACAAAATCTGGGATGTTATTTTACACTATGCTCCCACTCTGACTTTGTGCTCAGATACCTAG
Organism: Oreohelix idahoensis; assembly: GCA_024509875.1. Classification (NCBI taxonomy): domain Eukaryota; kingdom Metazoa; phylum Mollusca; class Gastropoda; order Stylommatophora; family Oreohelicidae; genus Oreohelix; species Oreohelix idahoensis. The sequence goes on along the minus strand of JAMPIV010009427.1, from coordinate 713,164 downwards.
GATTTCGACTTTCCGTGTTAATGTAGGTAGAATTTTCCTGTGATGTAAGTCCACGAGATGCTTTAACAAGGTCCGGTCCGATAAATGGAATTCTGATCCTATTCCTTACTCTGGCTAGCTGGCTGTTGTCTTGACGAGGTGAGTTTCACAGTGCTCAAAACCGGCGAAAGAGTCAGATTATATTGCAAGTTTGTCCCACGCACGTTGTTGTTACTATCTGACCAGGCTCCAATCAGAAGTGTTGTTTATAACATCTAGAATTACCCAGCCAATTGCATTCAATCATGCGTGTTATGATGGCGATTACGATTATCTCAACAATTTCCTCATAGGAAAATTCTGCTTGATTTTTAAAAACATCACTTTCCATATAAGGAATTGTTATTTCCGTCGATTATAGGTCCTGTTTACACTCAAGACTTCCTACATTATCACAAATAATGTCTTCCATGAAACTTATTACAATATTCCGTCTTTCATGTGCGTGTCTGTAAAAGGTCACCACCTGGATAATTTACTACCCTGTAGCTGTGCAACCAAACATTCATCGTGTGACCATCTGGCTTGTGTTCTCTCCACGAGAGAAATTAGGAAGTTACAGTAGCCATATCAGCTATAACCAAGCTTGCGGGGCAATCTTTGTGTTAATCCAGCGGGCCAATGTCTGGTACACGAGAATTTTACCAATAAAACTGTCGGTCAGTATATTACATCACCTGTCTACTCTCTCAGCAGGGATGATCAAGGAAACATACATGACGAATTATTACAGCAAGATGTGTAAACAAGTGATTGGGCACGTATTTCAGTGCTCCGAAAATGAGAAATGAGTAGATAATCGGAGAGAGAACATACGAAAATGGGAGCGACCAATAATGTGACTGTCACGATGTATTCCATATTTTGTCTTCTTATAATATGTGGAATAATAAGGAAAGTGGACTACTTTCTTGTAAAATGATGAATTAGCGTCCTTTGTGCATTGGCCTCTTTCAGGGCATCCTCATTACTCTTGTTTAGCTGTCTATGGTATTTTTAACATTATTCTTTCAAACCACTTATCTTAGCCTCTGGTGCGTTTTCTACTTCTTTACTAATTGGCCATTACTCACTTCCATATACCAGGATTGAGCTCTTCACTTCTGAGGTGCATGTTCCATCCGCTGTTATTAGAGCGCCTAGGAATTTGAATCACAACATCGATTTAGATTACAATTTGTGCCGGTCAAAAAAATACAATTGCATCTCTGAAAGCGACACACTTGAGAGAAAGACAAAGCAAATAAATATTCACTATGCAGCACTCATGCTTGATGCATAATTTTATTTCATTTAAAATACTAAAACTATTTTTTTGACAAAATAAAAAAATTTAAAAATACTTCTGCTATAGCAACAAAACGTTTTGTTTGTAAATTTTTTACAAAGTAATTATATATTTTTTACAGAACAACATTTTTTTTCTAAATAAAATATATTACTAACTAGTGTAAAAGCCCGTCATAAGACGGGAATTAAATCCAAAAGCACCAATACTTAACGGCAATTTTACTTATTCAAATACTTGTGAAAAATAATGTTAGGTGTGAATATCCGATTGTTCATCAGAAGAGTACACAGATTTTCTGTTGTTTTAATTTCTAATTTTGCTTTGTTGCGATTTCTTGATCGAGGCAATTCGACGATGTACAGCTGTCCGTGAGAGAAAACTGGCTCGATCAAGAAAATATTGTTAAACTCTAAGTGATATAGAACACGGCTGTTTGCCCGCTATTTAAAGTCGCTACGTTAGTTCTGGAGCGTCCGATTGGCAGAGTGGTTAGAGCTCTGGTCTCTCGCGGCAAAGATGCCGGGTTCGATTCACAGTATCATAACGGTTCAGCTTACCCAGCTGTAAATGGGCACATGACTTTGCTCTTGAGTTAGGGAAGGAAAAGGCAGCGAGGAAGAGAACTGGTCACCATACCTCTCGATGCTGGACCTAGTATAGTGAAGTCTCTTAATTCCCCATACTTGTCGTGGTAGCCGATCATTAGGAAAATACCAGTTGATTTTACTCTAACAAAAGCGTGAAACTTAAATCATTGTACGGGCATTCCTGTTAATTATAGTAGTAAAATAATTTTGTACAAAGTCTGAACATGCACGCCGTTCACATTGCGCATGGACACCAACCTTTGTGCACTTTTCTTTGTCGAGCGTTATTATTTTCGGGAGAGTATTAAAAAAACCAAAATATTTGTTTTGCATCCGAGGTTTAAAAAAAAAGTCTGAACACGCACGCTGTTAACATGGCGCATGCACACCGTGTTTTGTGCACTTTTCTTTGTTGCGTGTTACTATTTTAGGGAGCGTTACGTACAGACAGAAAAAGCTGGGATATTATATATAGGATATTATTCTTTCACGTCATCAAATTGTGCGCTCTCTCGAACGTCCGCCACAATGCTTTATTCATCGCCGTTTTCGGTTCCATGTTTCACAAATCCCAGGCGGGCTGTCCTCGTCCAAGCCACTAAGTCCTGGGTGTGCCACCGACACTCTTCGGGAATCCTAGGTAGTCTGTTGACTCGCAGACGGTAAAGCCTAGGTGGACTGGTTCATCAAGACCAGTGCAAAAATGAGTCAAAGGTCACGCGGTAAGTGGCCATTTTTTACTAATGAACAATGTTTTTATCTCAAATGCTTTATACTGAATCTTCACAGTGAAATATATACTCAATTTTTTCTATTTTCGAGAGAGTGCATTAACTTTCGAGCACAACTAAGGGGGTGCAACTGTGTTTGAAAATTAGACAATAATTGTATTGTTTATCCTTATATGTACTCTCGCGAAAATAGCAAAGTGTGACGGTGTGCATTAAATCAACAGAAAATCAAGATACTCTTCTGTCCATTTTCATTCGGGAAACGGACTTATTTTTCTTAAGAAATAACCTTAAAATGTAAGTTTTTAAATTGTTTCTTCAAGGCAAAATTTTAATTTAAAGTATTGCAGACTTATTATTATGGATCAAAATGATAAGATGGCTAAAACGAAGAGACGATCGCGTCATTCACAGCGAGCAAGCGAGACTATAGAAGAAGCAGCAATGTAATACGTGTAACAAAAACAACACACTATAATTAAAAACCTGCCAATTTTGGCGGGTTGTTGCTACTAGAATATAATCACTGTGTCTGATGAAGATATATCCCTGAAATATTGGATTCATAACTAATGTGATGCATCAGTGTAATCGGGTTTAAATATTTACGTGTACGACAAGGAGTTTGATAACAGTCCATACTGTTGGCACGATTTGATGCCGTTTTCTACGTTGAATATTTGATAGTTTCATTTGGCCTGGGACCTAGGCAACCAGTCATATATTATATTACGACCGCAGTCGTTTTGACCATGCCACAGATATGGGGGCTTTTCTTTTGAATTTAATGAAGCTATCACACGAACTCTCGTCCAGACGTTGTTGTTTGATTATGGAAAAAGACATTATCATTAATGCCTGCTATGAATTTTTGTCTTCAAGTCATGGACACTTGAATTAACTGTGGCTCAGGTTTTGTTATTTAAAGGATTATTCTTTCATGAATCTGCAAGAAAGAAGTTGCAAGCAAAATATCAGTTTGAATTCGTACTCGAAACGTGGATTGTTTAAGATGGAACTTCATTCTATTGTTGCCTACAATGTAAAGATGGTCCATACTTTTTTATGTCAATAACTGAACTACAAAATTATCATTGAGCTAACAGTCATTTACACCACGGACTGCTTGTTTGAATGATCTACTGTGCTTCACATTATTCGCTGTCATTATCGTGCAGAAAATTGACACTGGCCGTTTGTTGAATTCCCAAGGTAACCTCAACCGTCCAATTCGTTCGTCAACTGTGAACACCACATGGATAACTTTTATGAACTGATAATGTTTTCTTTGAAGAATCATCTCGACATTTGTGATAGAGATTCTACACCTGATATGTGGACAATGTTTAACATATGCGCCTTTTTTTCGGACGACTGACTTTTCACGTCAGAAAATTTGTCGATCGTTGACATTAAAGCTACAGACGCTTCAAGTTCGCATGGACATATCAGCGACGTGCCATACTCTTCAAGTTTGCAGGGGCATTTCAGATTTCTGTTCAAGTAATTCAGCACCGTGAGAGGTCTACACCTTCAGCTGATTTCAAGTGACTACTGCGTATTATGTATGCCTCTTCATTCGCATCTGTACTGCAGTGGGAATTGGCAGAACTTGGTTTTTGAGATAAGTAGATCGTTTGTGCAGTGTCTTGGTTATTAGTTCAGAGTCTTATCAGGCAAAGCTTGATTCTTTTATGTTTTCTTCTTCTTCTTCTTCTTCTTGCGATCGCAATTTTATGTTTTCTAATTGTTGTTCTTTCTGTTCGTGGGCGGTTGGCGGGAGCACTAATGATTCTCATCTTATGATGAAGTCGTAGAGAGCTGTTCTTTAGATATATTATATAATATTCTCTTTCGGAGGCCGGCATTCATTGCTGAGAGTTATTTAAGCTCCAGTTGAGTCTATTATATTCTTACTTGTTAGTTGTGAAGTCACGTCTTTTCTTGCATTGTCTTTCCGTTATTTTCACTTTCTATCCGTCTGGATAACATATGTAAACTCCGTAACCTGCTTTGATGGTGGCCTTAAAAGCAGATCCGTCAGTATAGACATGTAACCATTCTTCAGGGTAGGCATCAATGGTTCTTTGTGCTGCACTCATAAGACTGACTGGGTCGGCCTGTTTGGTTGTTCCATCTACTAATTTCATCTGTACTTCTGGTGTTTTTAAGTGGGTATGTGGTGGTAAATTCCTTACTACTTTCTGTATTTCTTGTCTTCTTTCTGGGAGGTGGTATCCATCTTGTATTTCATGGACATGGTGCAAGACTGACTTGTGCTTTATTCTTTGCTTGTGTACCCAGTTGTCTACAAGGTGCCTGTTAGGGTGGTTTCGGTTCATTCTCTTGCATCTTTCATAAACTTCTAGAGCAGCTTTATCTCTCCGTAAACTGGGGGGCTCCACATTTGTGTGTATTTCACATGCAGCAGTCGGCGTTGATCTCATAGCTCCACTGATTAGTCGAAGGGCATTGCTTTGTACTCTGTCGAGAGACTCTAGGTTTGTCTTGGAGCAAGTAGTAAGCAGTGAGTTATTATATTCTATCACAGAACGGACATAGCCAAGGTACAAGCCTCTCAGAGTATCCTTGTCTGATCCCCATGTAGTGCCAGCAAGCTGTTTGATGCATGCGGGGAGTTTTGCACCAACTATGAAGCTGAAACCATTGCACTGGAAACAGCTGTATACCATCTGAAGACTGTATTTGATGCCTTTCCCTCAAAGGCTCAAAACATTGTCATTTTCACTGACTCATTGTCTGCATTACAAGCTCTGGAGGCCAATGGACAATGTAAAACTGAATTAGCTAAACTAATCCTGGATGCTGATCAGCTTATCACTTCCTATGGCATCAGAATAGTTATGCAGTGGATCCCTGGCCACTCAAATACACCAGGTAATGACAAAGCAGACAGATTGGCAAAGAAAGGAACAAAACAAGAACAACCACTCACAGCAACAACTCTCCAAACAGCCAAAACACTCATACGAACAATAAACAAAGAAACTTGGCTGAACAGATGGGCCATGGGACACACTGGAAGAGAAGTTTACAGACATATGGCTGGCCCTGATCCTAACGACAACATCAACCATCTCACAAGGAGGGACCAAAGCACCATTTTTCGACTCAGAACACAACATATACCACTCAACAGCCACTTGAACAGAATCCAACCACAACACCCTCCAGGGTGCCAGCTATGTAACTACCCCCATGAAACTGTTGACCACCACCTCTTTGAGTGCCCAGCACTCGATGATGTTAGAAAAATGCTTCTTCCTCCCAGGCCAGATAAGTGGAACACCTTGTACGGAGATACAAAACAACTTGCAAAAACATGCAGATATCACTACATGGCATTGGGCCGAAGGGCGAGAGCCCAAGTGCCGCTGGATCAATAACAACAACAACAACTTTCTATCAGTTTAGTTATGTTTGTGATACGTTAGCCTTCCCTTGATATCTTTTTAATATTTACATCATCTATGTTATTGGTATATTGCATCTTGTTTTGTCTTCTTTTGGTGGAAGCATTTGTTTTATTTTAGTCCGATTATATTTCTGAACGCTATACTTTCTGTTGTTCCATTTGTTTGTTTCCACTGATGTCTTTGCCGTCTCAGTTTGTTGTCATATTGTTTTAATCGATTCTTCATTGATGCATTGCTTATTTAATGGTATTAGATATATTTTGACAAGAGTCTAATTTAGTTTATGATTAATGATACAGCTACGCTGTTATATTATTGTTAGTAAGTATCGTATATGATCTATGTCAATGTTTGGTGGATGCGTGTCAGGTGGCGACTGACGCATCTGAAGCTGCTAAAGCGAAGAAACGATTACGTTTTAATCGTGAAAGACGACTAATTTCTTTATCTGTGGGTGATGATGTTTTCGTTCTTTTGCCACTAAAGGAAGACCGCTTGCTTATAACATGGCAGGGTCCTTTTAAGGCGGTTGCGAAAAGAACTGACGTGGACTGCGTCGTCAACGTAAGAGGCAAACATAAAACATTTCATGTAAATATGTTACGGCAATACATTACACAACTTACACAATTGCAAGTGATATGCGATTCAACTGATGATCAGTCATTACAACATACAGCTAGTGCTTTGATTGACGAGGAACAAACTAGTTTTGAGGATGTGCCTTCATCTTTTCCGGTGACTACTCTTCAGGCTTCTGAAACTTGGAAAGATGTAGCAATATGTGATGATTTGCCCATGGAACACAAGAATTCGGTTCTGGGTCTGCTACAGTCCTTTCATGATGTTTTAACGGACGTACCAGGACATACAAATATTATAGCTCATGACATGAAGATAACAGACTACACATAGATTAAGCTAAGACCATATGCTATTCCACTACATTTTAGAACACAAGGCGGTAGTGAAATTGGTAGCATGCTTAAAATTGGCATTACTTCGCCTTCGGATTCACCTGTTACTCTTCCGATAGTGGTGGCACGTAAGAGGCATACGTCTGTCAGGACATGCATTGACTTTCGTCGTCTCAACAAGGTTACTGATCCTGACGCGGAACCAATGCCTCTTTTGAATAATTTGTTGCCACAACTATCGTCGGCTACTTTTTTCAGCAAATTCGACTTATCTAAAGGTTATTGGCTAATTCCGTTGTCTGAGGCTTCAAAACCGTATGCGGCTTTTTCCACACTTCAGGGTCTTTTTAATTATAATGTCATGTGTTTTGGGTTAATGAATGCTCCAGCTACGTTTGTTCGCATGATGCGTCGGATGTTTGGTAACAGACCAGATATTTTTACCTACATAGATGATATTTGTCTTTTCCATGATAAGTGTACGACAATGAGTTTGATTACAGTCCATACTGTTGGCACGATTTGATGCCGTTTTCTCTGTTGAATATTTGATAGTTTTATTTGGCCTGAGACCTAGACAACCATTCATATATTATACCACGACCGCAGTCGTTTTGACCATCCATACTGTTATTGTCCCACGAAAAAGTAAGCTAATCCTCCATTGAACGAACTATAAATCCACTTACTTCCAGATCAACATCGTTTATTCAAAAGATGAATATTATTAATTTTAAAAAAATATATAATAAAAAAAACTATTTAAACTAGTTAAAGATTATAACTATTAGGGGTTTTCCACAAATGAAATCACGCAATTTTTGGTATTTTAAACCCCCACTCCCCCTTGACACACTTGTAAATAAAATACAGACTCTGGCTTACGTGACGTCACAAATATCATATCCATATATATATATATATATATATATATATATATATATATATATATATATATATATATATATATATATATATATATATATATATATATATATATATATATACTGAAGGACATTAAAAACGCACCACTATTATTTATACTGATGCCGAGAAGCTGGAAAAAAAGTGTTTGAATGGATTTTCCCCGTATTTGCCATGAGGTAAAGAGCGAATGGCTGCTGGAATGGAAAGTGCATGATTCAACCCACGGGTTTGTGTACAGACTACATGAAAACAATGAAAGTTACACGTGCAACACGATTCCCAACAGCTATGACCCTGAAAATGTGTACGCGTTGTGGCAGTATACTCGGTATAAAAAGGCCGTTAGAAAAAACACCCAGTACATGTGCTTAAAATGCCACTACTGTCTGAAAACGACTGCCAACGAGCCATTGGTATGTTGGAGACCGGAATGAGCTCGCGGGCCATTGCCAGAAGGATGAATTGCCACCACAGCACTATTGTACGTCTCAATGAACGTTACGGAATCACTGGCCGTGCCCGCGATAGACTTCGGAGTGTCCAACCACGAGTTACTACCCCTGCGCAGGATCGTCATATTGTGCCGAGTCACCTAAGGAATCGTTCTCTCCCGGGAAGTCAAACAGCAAGAGCAATAGTGGGTAGACGTGGGCAAGTCTCTCGAATGACAGTCATACGACGACTCAGAGATACAGGCTTTACTGAAAGACGACCTTATGTTGGGCCAAACTTGATTCACAGACATCGTCAGCAGCGCCTGCAATGGGTAGAGCAACATGTCAGATGGACTAGACTGCAGTGGAATGCTGTCCTATTCACAGATGAGAGCAGATTCAACATATCCTGTGCAGATTGCTGTGTTCGTCAGCACAACCGATTTGGAGGGGGCAGTATTCCCATTTGGGGGGGATTCAGTTTTCACCATCGCTTGCCTCTTCACGTCTTCCGTGGAAATATTAATGCTGTGACATATCGAGATGAGGTTCTGGATGCATTGGTTTGGTTGCTCTTGCGTTCACAAATTATCCAGACTTGCAGCTTCTCCAGCATGATAACGCACGTGCGCATACCGCATGCATTATGCAGCAATATCTACAGCAGCAGAACGTTGTGACGATTGATTGACCTGCCCTATCACCAGACATGTCCCCTATAGAACATCTGTGGGACGAGCTTGGACGCAGAGTTTACAGGCAAGGTTCTCCAGCTAATCTGCAACAGCTCGAAGCTGCTCTTACACGTGAATGGGACTTGATTCCCCAGAATTTCCTTCAGAGACTTGTGCGTTCCATGCGGAGCCGCTGCCAAGCTTGTTTGCAAGAACACGGTGGACATACCAGATACTGAGGATAGTGTGAATGAATTTTTTTATTGGTTGCATTTTTGGTTTTCTCCCTTGCCTGCACAGAATGTAATGAATTTCATAACAATCAAATGTACAAATTAATGACCAGCATGGGTTCATAGGAAAATGAATAAAGATTCCAAATATGTAAACTTGTAAACACTTATATTTACATTTCACACTCTGTTCCTGAATTATACAGGTGGTGCGTTTTTAATGTGCTTCAGTATATATTTCCTACAACTACACATACCTACACATACATGTTACGACATTGAGGCTAAGTAAACTGTACTGTTGATTAAAATTATATATATTGTATATATAATGTTTTTTTAATGTACAAAGTAGTACCACTGACAAAAGCTCAGTGAGATCAAAGCTCAGTGAGATCAAAGCTCAGTGAGATCAAAGCTCAGTGCGATCAAAGCTCAGTGAGATCAAAGCTCAGTGAGATCAAAGCTCAGGGAGATCAAAGCTCAGGGAGATCAAAACTCAGTGAGATCAAAGCTCAGTGAGATCAAAGCTCAGTGCGATCAAAGCTCAGTGAGATCAAAGCTCAGTGAGATCAAAGCTCAGGGAGATCAAAGCTCAGGGAGATCAAAGCTCAGTGAGATCAAAGCTCAGTGAGATCAAAGCTCAGTGAGATCAAAGCTCAGTGAGATCAAAGCTCAGGGAGATCAAAGCTCAGGGAGATCAAAGCTCAGGGAGATCAAAGCTCAGTGAGATCAAAGCACAGTGAGATCAAAGCTCAGTGAGATCAAAGACACAGGCATTTGGTTTGGGTTTTAAGGACCATCTTTATTGCACACGGACAATTTGATCAGTGCTCCCATCTCCTCCGTTAGATCGCATAAGGCGGATCTCAGCACAGTGCACGTAGCATCGGCGAGGATCCAAATGTGTGTATGCAGGAATCACACATTCTACAAACATTTTTGCAGTGGGTCGGTTTTCCTAATTTTGTAAGTTTGTCCAGGGCAGCGTTCGGATGACCTACTTTTTACGATTTTCAACTGCCAAGGGATTTTCGCCGTGCGCTTCTTGCATACAAGGTCTACTATTTTTTGGCCTTTGTATGAGAAGGCTAGTCATCCGATCCTACTACCTATGAGATCAGGGGGAAGTATGATATTAGGACACAGTGGTTCTACCAAAATTCCATAAAATAAATTCTCTGTTTTGGGAACCGAACCCGGAGCCTTTACAATTAGAGGCGGACGCCATCCATACCTCTTAGCAACTCCCGAGTCACATATTAACGTTTAGCTAGTTGAAAGAGGAAATTATGGTAAGTGGACAGGTTTTAATTGTTTTGTTTTGCGGGGGGGTTGGGAAGGGGGGGGGGGGTTGTGCTAAGCATTTAGCTAGGTAGGCAAAGGTTAAGAGCTGTCTCGTGGTGGGATGTAGCACATTAAAGGGATTTGTTTGGTAAAGGCCTGATGATATTTAACACTGTTTTACTACAACGTAAGAGGCGGGGGAGTTATGAAATTTGTGAAGTCAAATAAGAGGCAGGTCTGGGTTTTGCCGACACAATGTGACAAGAGTGTGGCGGGGACGGGGTGGGGGCTTAATAGGTCAACAATTGCGTGATGTCATATGGGGGGGGGGGGGGAGGTCGTTCAGATATGACGTCACGCAATTTTTGACATTGTTAGCCTCCTCCCCCCGCGCCTACCTCCTGTCACACAAAAACTCAAACGCGCCCGAAATCTTGCTTCCCTCCCCATATTTTTTTTCTATTTTTCCCTGATTTGTTGTTTTTTTGGTAATACTTACTTACTTAGTCGTTCCCCTTCTACCGTGAGGTGTAGAGGTTTGGAAGAGAGAGCGCCAGACTATCCTATCGGCTGTCTTCCTTCTGGCCTGGTTCCATTCTAGTCCTCGGTCCTTCAAAGATTGTCTAATGTTGTCCTCCCAGCGGACTCTGGGTCGTCCTGGGGGTCTGGATCCCTGGCTCTTTGTTTCCCATGCTTGTCGTGGTATCCGATCTTCTCCCATTCTGCAGACATGGCCAAACCATCTTAATTGGGACTGTTCTACTTGGGTCTGCAGGGTAAGACTGACAAGAAATGTAAATGAGTTCACTAGTCGTCATGATTATTTCATTTAAACTCCCTAATGAGCAAATGGTTTAGTCCAAGTTGTCATGCCCAAGGTCAAGGTTTTTCCATATCTTCTTCATCCGCTTCATGTCTGTTTCCAGTTCTGTACTCTGTATTCGCCTTCCTCTGCCTCTTCTACTCCGGCGGTTCCAGAACAAGGACTGCCTCATAAAGCTATGAGCACGTTTGTTCAGTCTGTATCCTATCCATCTACAGCGCCTTCTTCTCATGTCTTGTTCTTCTGGCACTTGCCTGGTTCGTGTCTTCAGTCCCATTTTACTGATCTGGTCATACCACTTCAACCCTTTTATTTTAGGCAAGCACACATTTATGAGAGTGTCCGTGATTAGAGGGCATGCGTCTCGTGGCAAAGGTAGCGGTTAGGAAACACTGTGATGTCGCGTTACAGTCTACCCAGCTGAAAATGGATGCCTGACTCTGCTTTTGGATTAGGAAAGGCAAAGGAGGCGAGGAGGGGAACTGGTTACTCCACCAGTCGAAGCTAAACTTAGTATTGTGAAGTCTCTAACACTTCACTTCCATACGGTAGCATCTGCTATGAGACTACCAATTTATGAAAGTCTGAGGCTTTCTGATTGTTGTTTTTGTTGTTCTCCATGTTCACAGTCGTACTATAGGACTGACTTGACATTTGAGTTAAACATTCTGATTGTTGTTTTTGTTGTTCTCCATGTTCAGAGTCGTATTATAGAACTGACTTGACATTTGAGTTAAACATTCTGATTGTTGTTTTTGTTGTTCTCCATGTTCAGAGCCATACTATAGAACTGATTTGACATTTGAGTTGAACATTCTGATTGTTGTTTTTGTTGTTCTCCATGTTCAGAGTCGTACTATAGAACTGACTTGACATTTGAGTTAAACATTCTGATTGTTGTTTTTGTTGTTCTCCATGTTCACAGTCGTACTATAGAACTGACTTGACATTTGAGTTGAACATTCTGATTGTTATTTTTGTTGTTCTCCATGTTCAGAGTCGTACTATAGAACTGACTTGACATTTGAGTTGAACATTCTGATTGTTGTTTTTGTTGTTCTCCATGTTCAGAGTCGTACTATAGAACTGACTTGACATTTGAGTTGAACATTCTGATTGTTGTTTTTGTTGTTCTCCATGTTCAGAGTCGTATTATAGAACTGACTTGACATTTGAGTTGAACATTCTGATTGTTATTTTTGTTGTTCTCCATGTTCAGAGTCGTACTATAGAACTGACTTGACATTTGAGTTGAACATTCTGATTGTTGTTTTTGTTGTTCTCCATGTTCAGTGCCGTACTATAGAACTGACTTGACATTTGAGTTGAACATTCTGATTGTTGTTTTTGTTGTTCTCCATGTTCAGAGTCGTACTATAGAACTGACTTGACATTTGAGTTAAACATTCTGATTGTTGTTTTTGTTGTTCTCCATGTTCAGAGTCGTACTATAGAACTGACTTGACATTTGAGTTGAACATTCTGATTGTTGTTTTTGTTGTTCTCCATGTTCAGAGCCGTACTATAGGACTGACTTGACATTTGAGTTCAACATTCTGATTGTTGTTTTTGTTGTTCTCCATGTTCAGAGCCGTACTATAGGACTGACTTGACATTTGAGTTGAACATTCTGATTGTTGTTTTTGTTGTTCTCCATGTTCAGAGTCGTATTATAGAACTGACTTGACATTTGAGTTGAACATTCTGATTGTTGTTTTTGTTGTTCTCCATGTTCAGTGCCGTAATATATGACTGACTTGACATTTGAGTTGAAAATTCTGATTGTTGTTTTTGTTGTTCTCCATGTTCAGAGCCATACTATAGAACTGACTTGACATTTGAGTTGAACATTCTGATTGTTCTTTTTGTTGTTCTCCATGTTCAGAGTCGTACTATAGAACTGACTTGACATTTGAGTTGAACATTCTGATTGTTGTTTTTGTTGTTCTCCGTGTTCAGAGTCGTACTATAGAACTGACTTGACATTTGAGTTGAACATTCTGATTGTTGTTTTTGTTTTTCTCCGTGTTCAGAGTCGTACTATAGAACTGACTTGACATTTGAGTTGAACATTCTGATTGTTCTTTTTGTTGTTCTCCATGTTCAGAGTCGTACTATAGAACTGACTTGAAATTTGAGTTGAACATTCTGATTGTTGTTTTTGTTGTTCTCCGTGTTCAGAGTCGTACTATAGAACTGACTTGACATTTGAGTTGAACATTCTGATTGTTGTTTTTGTTGTTCTCCATGTTCAGAGTCGTACTATAGAACTGACTTGACATTTGAGTTGAACATTCTGATTGTTGTTTTTGTTGTTCTCAATGTTCAGAGCCGTACTATAGGACTGACTTGACATTTGAGTTGAACATTCTGATTGTTGTTTTTGTTGTTCTCCATGTTCAGAGTCGTATTATAGAACTGACTTGACATTTGAGTTGAACATTCTGATTGTTGTTTTTGTTGTTCTCCATGTTCAGTGCCGTACTATAGGACTGACTTAACATTTGAGTTGAACATTCTGATTGTTGTTTTTGTTGTTCTCCATGTTCAGAGCCATACTATAGAACTGATTTGACATTTGAGTTGAACATTCTGATTGTTGTTTTTGTTGTTCTCCATGTTCAGAGCCGCACTATAGAACTGACTTGACATTTGAGTTGAACATTCTGATTGTTGTTTTTGTTGTTCTCCATGTTCAGAGTCGTATTATAGAACTGACTTGACATTTGAGTTAAACATTCTGATTGTTGTTTTTGTTGTTCTCCATGTTCAGAGCCGTACTATAGGACTGACTTGACATTTGAGTTGAACATTCTGATTGTTGTTTTTGTTGTTCTCCATGTTCAGTGCCGTACTATAGGACTGACTTGACGTTTGAGTTGAACATTTTGATTGTTGTTTTTGTTGTTCTCCATGTTCAGAGTCGTATTATAGAACTGACTTGACATTTGAGTTAAACATTCTGATTGTTGTTTCTGTTGTTCTCCATGTTCAGAGCCGTACTATAGGACTGACTTGACATTTGAGTTGAACATTCTGATTGTTGTTTTTGTTGTTCTCCATGTTCAGTGCCGTACTATAGGACTGACTTGACATTTGAGTTAAACATTCTGATTGTTGTTTTTGTTGTTCTCCATGTTCAGAGCCGTACTATAAGACTGACTTGACATTTGAGTTGAACATTCTGATTGTTGTTTTTGTTGTTCTCCATGTTCACAGTCGTACAATAGGACTGACTTGACATTTGAGTTGAACATTCTGATTGTTGTTTTTGTTGTTCTCCATGTTCAGAGCCGTACTATAGGACTGACTTGACATTTGAGTTGAACATTCTGATTGTTGTTTTTGTTGTTCTCATGTTCAGAGCTGTACTATTGGACTGACTTGACATTTGAGTTGAACATTCTGATTGTTGTTTTTGTTGTTCTCCATGTTCAGAGCCATACTATAGGACTGACTTGACATTTGAGTTGAACATTCTGAATGTTGTTTTTGTTGTTTTCCATGTTCATCCGTACTATAGAACTGACTTGACATTTGAGTTGAACATTTTGATTGTTGTTTTTGTTGTTCTCCATGTTCAGATCCATTCTATAGGACTGACTTGACATTTGAGTTGAACATTCTGATTGTTGGTTTTGTTGTTCTCCATGTTCACAGTCGTACTATAGGACTGACTTGACATTTGGGTTGAACATTCTGATTGTTGTTTTTGTTGTTCTCCATGTTCAGAGCCATACTATAGGACTGACTTGACATTTGAGTTGAACATTCTGATTGTTGTTTTTGTTGTTCTTCATGTTCAGAGCCGCACTAAAAGACTGAATTATGACGTCTAACACCCGTTTCTGATTGTTGTTTTTGTTGTTCTCCATGTTCAGAGTCGTACTATAGGACTGACTTGACATTTGAATTGAAGATTCTGATTTTTGTGTTGGACTTGATTTCTGTTGATCTCCATGTATTATATATTTTAATGAAAGCTCCTCTAGCCTTCTGTAATCCTGTTTTAATATTATTGCCTGTTACTCCAACTATTTATTTCGCTGTTAAGTTATATGTATGATTCTACATTTTGTAGTGATGTTTCTTCAAGTGCAGCATTGTTATCGTTTCCATCATTTATTCTCGTCATCTTTGTTTTCTACCTGTGTATTTTCAGATTCACTGCTGTGACCTCTAATCAAGTATTTGCATTGTGTCCTGCATCTGATTACGATTACACTGGTATACACATATCTTGGTGCCTTAAATTTTATAGCTGTTCTTGGGTAATTGTGGGTTGCTGATTCCAAAAATGTAATCAGATTTTTTCTATCAGCTCTAGTTTTTGAGATAACTAAGAATGACCATATTAGTAGGGCAATCGTTATGTACAATCCTAGAGTTAGGTGCTATCAGTGGCATTTCGACTTTAGTCTGCATTCATATTATATGTAATTACTGTGCTTATATTACCAAAAATGTAATAAAACTTTATCACTAGCACTTGTTTAGTCAACACCCAAAAAGGATCTTTTTGAGGACTTCCTGGAATGTGATATGCCCGGACAGTCACGCTTAAGGGTCCAACAGTAATCTGCCATCATGTGGGCATCTCAAAGTCCCTGGTATCTCTCTTCCATTGTTTTTATATCTTGGTGAAATCTTTCACCTTGCTCCTCACTAAAGTCGCCACGATTCTCCGGAAATAAATGTAAATGGTTATGGAGGTAGTGCAATTTTATACTCATGTTGCATCCAAGTTCATAAAAACTCGACAGCATGTTTCCAACTAATTCAGAATAATTGTCTGCTTTAAAGTTGCCCAGAAAGTTTTGCACAACTAAAACAAATGATGACCAGGCTGTGGCCTCGATTTTGTTCATGGAATCAATAAAATTTGGATCGTTTATTAACTTTCTAATTTGAGGTCCATCAAAAATTCCAGCTTTAAGTTTGTCTATGCTCAATTCTGGAAACTTTCTGCATAAGTAATTACAACAGGTACTGTACCATTTTTTTTCAGTGCCTTAACAAATTGCTTCATCAAGCCAAGCTTTATATGTAATGGTGGCAGTAGAACTCTTTTTCGATCAATGAGAGGTTTATTGACAATATTATTTTCTCCAACTTTAAATTCATCCCTCAACGGCCACTGTTTCTTTGCCCAGTGCATATCTTTTGCCCTGCTATCCCACAAACATATAAAGCATGGATATTTGGTGAATCCCATTTGCTGGCCAAGCAAGAAGTTCATCATTTTAAGATCTACACAAACCATCCAGTTATGGTCTAAATACTTCAATTTTTCCAGAACTGTGCTTATTGTAGCATACTCCTCCTTCATTGTAGTAGAATGAGCAATTGGAATTGAGCCATATTTGTTACCATTGTGTAAGAGAACACCCTTCAAACTTCTTTTAGAGCTGTCAATGAAAAGTCGCCACTCATCTGGTGTATAACTTACACCCATTTTGTTAACAAGACCTCCT
This sequence comes from Oreohelix idahoensis, assembly GCA_024509875.1. Lineage (NCBI taxonomy): Eukaryota > Metazoa > Mollusca > Gastropoda > Stylommatophora > Oreohelicidae > Oreohelix > Oreohelix idahoensis. The sequence continues at coordinate 696,310 of JAMPIV010009427.1, read as the reverse complement.
ACATTAGTACAAAACATAAGGTTGTTTTCTTTACAAAATAATGGAATAAAGCATTGCTCTCTGCTGCGATAAAATGTAACCTTTGTTTCAGCAGTCAGTAATTTTTTTTCTTTCAATCTTGAAGCCAAAAGTTCTGAAGATTCCTTGGATAGATATAGATCTCGGATTAGATCATTTAGTTAAAGCTGGTTGAAGCGTTGAGCATCTGAAAAATCATCTTCGAAATCACTATCACTGTCACTTGTCGTTCCACATGCCACTGCTGTCTCATCTTCTAGCAGGGAATCCGAAATCTGACTGAAAGTTGGAATTGGTATGACATCTCCGTGTGGAACAGATCGCCTAGCAGAATCTAAATCTGGATATTTCCATTTTTTGTGATTTTTTTTTCCCATTAATTCCCTTAATATTCACAACACAGAAATAACAGTCATCATAGTGGTTTTTGGGCTCTCTCCAAACCATTGGAATTCCAAATTTTAAACATTTTCTTTTCCCACAAGTCCACTGTCGCAGGTGTTCAACACATGTTTTGCAAACAATATGAGGAGCCCAAGACTTGCCCTGGTCACCTAGTTTTACTTTAAAGTAAGCAAAGTATGCCTTTTTCACAAAAACAGTAATATGCTTCCTATGTTCTTCTTTGAAAGTGTACTCTCCACAAATATAACGAAATAAATGCGGTGAAAGAAAACATGCTCTTCTTGAAGATGATGCCATTCTCTGGTAGAAGTGTAATAAAATAAGTAGCATACTAACATGCATGCAGTGGCTTAAAATCTAAAAAAGGCAATTCTGGGAAGATTCTTGGAAAACTGAAACTGAGAGTAAACAAGCAGTTTTCTTTTGTAAAGGACTAGGCAGCAATAGTTTTTTTTTACATAGCCTTATATAGAAAATATTGTAATAATACAGGGTGACCCCCCCCCCCCAAATAAAAAACAACAAAAAACGGGCTCGCGGGCGCAGAATAAGTTTTTTTTTGGTCACCTGTATTAATGAAATACAAAAATGTCTGTATCTCAAAAACTAGAGCTGCTACAGACAAGTAAATGTGATATTTGGATTGAGCAGGCCTCATTTATGTACAATCAAGAGTAAAATGTTTGGCACCAAAAAAATTGGTTTTTTTTTGTAGGGCTGTGTTATATACAGAACAGCCAGTTCTTTGGCAACACTGTAAACTGTGCGTTACCTAGTGCAGAGAAAATAATCTTTTAAGCAAAATAGTGTAAAATTAATCGTGCTTTTAAAAAAAATTTCCCTTTCATGTGCTGCGTCCCAGCACGAAATTGGGGCCAATCTTTGCAGTACTCTACTAAAAGCAATTGTATTTTATCGTCCCACCCCACCGTAACACACACACGCACGTACACACACACACACACAGTTGATTAAGCTAGATAAACGTTTGTGTCTTTATCTCACCAGACTGTTGTCGCGACGGTGATAACTAGTTTTGGTTTTTAAATATAATTTTACATAGTAACGTTTATTTACTCTTCTTTTTTGTTCAAGATGTGTATTACGCTACTTAAATATATATATATATATATATATATATATATATATATATATATATATATATATATATATATATATATATATATATATATATATATATATATATATATATATATATAATTAAAAACAATTCAACATTTAAAGGCTATATCAACACACTATTTTTACCTTGTCAAATAAACCACAGCAAGCAAAGCTACAACTAAATGGGCAGGCAGTACGAGAAGATGAAACACCAACATACTTAGGAATCACACTAGACCGCTGAATGACGTGGAAATCACAGATAACCAAAATACAGCTAAGGGCAAAACTTCGCATGGCCATCATGAAAAAGTTAGCTGGTACGACATGGGGTCATCATGTAGCATGTCCTTTGCAGAACGTCGCTCTCATCACAGCCCGCCTGAAAGACTCTCAATCTCTAGCCAGCCTTCCTGCCTCCTCCATTGTCATGTTCAAGGTGTCTTCAATGTCCTGTGTCCACCGTCGTCTTGGTCGGCCCCTGCCTCGCCTTCCAGGTACCATACCCTCCATCACTGCTCTCTCTAAGCCACTATGACGTTTAATATGGCCAAAATATTTCATTTTCCGGGACATGATGTTTTTTATGAGCCAGTTGTCCTCGATGTTCAGGTCGTGTAGGATGTCTATATTTTTCTTCTTCTTGGTCCAAGATATTCTGAGAATTTTTTTTTCAGCATGGGGTGCTGATGAGAATATCCTCAAAAAGCTGTACACAGGCAGAGTCAGACCTGCTATGGAATACGGCATCACAGCTTGGTCGACGGCAGCAAAGTCAAATTCGACAGAGTAAACAGACTCCAAATCCAAGCAGCACGTATTATAACAGGGGCCCTAAAGTCCACAAAAATCAACCATATGGAAAACATTATAGGGCTACAGTCAATGGAGGATAGACGTGACAGCAGAGTCCTACAACAAGCCGAAAAATTCAAGAGACTCGAAGGACACCCCATGTTCCAAAGAATGAATAGGTTAGGAAGAGGCAGGCCCAAGCGAACCAACTTTGTGGCCCAAGCAAAAGAAAAAATTAGCAAAAATACCATGCTAGCAAGCTCAGTTGCAAAGAAAATACCAACAAGCACAACTATCCCACTGTGGAAAATACGATGCTTTCCTGAGTTAAAATCTGATATTCCAGGCATTGAAAGTAAGGGAACACAGGCAGAAACACAAAGAAAGTGTATAGCAACCAAGTATTTTGTCCAAAAAATTCCCAGCAAAGCTTTGGACACATGCATATACTGATGGTTCAGCAAAAAATGCAGTTGAAAATGGAGGTGCCGGCATCCTCATAAAATTAAAGAATAGAATCCACTCTATGGCAATTGCCACTGGCAAATACTACAGTAAATTCAGTGCTGAAGCAGAAGCCATGATACAGGCAGCAGAAACTCTTATTGAATGCAAAGCACAGGCAGAAAAACAGATAATAATCTTTACAGATGCCCTCTCAGTAATATCAGCGCTGAAGAGCCACCAAGCTAAAGGATTGAAAGATCTGATAATCTCCCTTGAAAGACTGGCCAAATGCTTCAACAAGTGCACTATCCAGTGGATACCAGCCCATTGCAGCATACCAGGAAAAGAGGAGGCAGACAAACGTGCTAAGGAAGGAGGTGCCTTACAACAAAATGATATAGAGACAACTTACGCAACGGCAAAGACTACTATAAATGCTACATTCAAGTCCAAATGGGAATGAGAGCACCCGGGCGATTTGAAAAATGATGCATATCATCAACTATCCAGGAAAGAACAGGTCATCATTTTTCAGCTACGCACTGGACACAACAGATTGATATACCATCTATAACACAAATACACAATTGGTGCAACAGATCTCTGCACCTTCGGTACCAGCCCGATGACAGTCGAACACCTGCTGCAGTACTGCCCAACCTACAGAAGTGAACGGAATAGCATATGGCAACATCCCATTTCTGTCAACGAAAAACTATCTGGAGATGTCAGGAACCTTGGGTTGACTACTGCCTTTATTAGAATAATTAATGTGGAAGTCTGAAGGCGAACGAGGAAGAAGAATAAGATATCAATTATCCGATATTTCAGCTGTGATCATATTATTAATATAAATCGTCCAAGTATGAGTTGATAACTATTGCGGATTAAAGTTAAGTAGTGCGAATGAGCGTTAGCCATTGTAAATAAAAATAGGATCACCATTTATGAAAGTTGCGAGTGTGACTTGTATATTTTTGTGCGACGTCACATTTTTCCAAACACATATCCCCACACAACGTTATAAAATTTTTACCAACTCCTCCTCCCCCCCCCCCCCCCCGGTTTTTTTTTTTTTTTTCATTGCGTTCCGTCATATGTGAACGACCCCAGCGACGTCTAACATTCTTTTCTGCTTGTTGTAATAGCCTCTTTTTGCATAATGTGAGGTGACGCCGTAAGCAGTATCTCCACATGGTGCGAACGGTAGCTCCTGATGTGAACTCACTAACGTAACTCACTTTTCTGTGTTCGCTACACAGCCAGACCTTGACATTGAGAGCTCTTCTTGATTTTCTATCAGGATCACTTAGCATTTTCCCTCACACTCAAACGTTAATATAGCGTTATGCGAAAAACCAATGGGACGTAATTTTTTTTTTTTTTTGTGTTTTTTTTTTTTTTTGTACCAAGGGATACAATGTGTTTATCATGCTAATTATTACAATCAATGCATTAAATTAAAAATTTCAAATTATTTTCAAGCAATTTTTTTTAAGCAAAGAAGAAAACTACAAACTTTTACACATTTTAGACAAGATTTTGTGTGATATATTATAAATGTAGGAATGCGCGTTTCCATCTTATAAGAGATTTAAAAAAATTTAAGACTGAGTTCATATTCAGGCCAGTAAAAATATAAAATGTCAGTCCTTCTTAATGAGTACAAGTTTATATCATAATTACCAAATATTTTTGACCGGCACCCAGTGCTGCCTAAACTAAAGTTATGATAAACGTCTTTGTGAGCCCGACAATGGCTATAGTTCCCACCACCCCCTGCGCCAATCTTTAAATGAGGGTACAAAAGCAGCTGTCAATATATTGTGACCTCTATGGAAATTAAAAGACATGTAGTCGAACACAAAAATAACAATCTTCAACTCACATATTGTGACCTCTATGGGAATTAAAAGACATGTAGTCGAACACAAAAATAACAATCTTCAACTCACATATTGTGACCTCTATGGGAATTAAAAGACATGTAGTCGAACACAAAAATAACAATCTTCAACTCACATATTGTGACCTCTATGGGAATTAAAAGACATGTAGTCGAACACAAAAATAACAATCTTCAACTCACATATTAAGTCTCACAGGATGGGCCTGAAACATAGAGAACAACGAAAACGTAAAAGAAACAGTGGTTGTATCACGATTAAACGTACGTTGCCATCTTGTCAAAAAATCACGTTATAGCCTAACTGTTGCATACATATTTTTGAATGCACAGATTACAAATATACGATATGTCTATTTAATAGGGAAAATATATATTTGTATTTAATTGTGTACGAAAATGCTTCCCTTGGGAAAGCGAGATAATCCATGATTGATTTATACGTTTGATTATATGGATGATCTCTCTTGATATTGATTCGGCGTATGAATATGGAAGTCATGTCAGTTCTCGTTTGTTAGGGCCAGAAAATAGATTGATCTTGTTCAATATGTTTATGTCCTGAATTTATATGTATTACTTGTCTAGTACAAGAAGATTCAGTCCTATATTGTATATCTTCGTATGCTAAGGTCGGACTGTACCGAACTCTGGCGGAGGTATCCGTTGTCCGAGAGAGTTGTAGTGAGTTCCGAAGAAGCTGGTCGTAATGGCCGGGTGTGTGTTTTCTAGGCTGGTCCTGTTAAAGGTTAAAAGTGATTTGTGGATGATTTTTCCATAAGGAAGGTGTCGTAAATTTATTGTGAGAGAAAAGAGTCTTAGAAATAGTGGTCCGGTTTAGAGTGAAATGATGTTGGAAAACTCAGTGATAGAAAATGTAGAGATTAAATAGTTGCTTCACAGCGTGCTGGAGGAGAGTAAAGACAGACTTATTTACGACAAATCGTTTCTCTCTATCTTCTCTTCCGCTCTCCTGGTCAAACAATTCTTTGCCAGTTTTCCAGACACACCTCTGCGCGCACACCGATTAGGTGTTTTCAAACACACAGACGACGTAGATACAAACTATATTAAACGAATAGGGGAAAAGTTGGGCTTTGGGTATCTCCAACGCAGTACTCAATGGGTTTATGTGATTTTATTCACCTTAAACATCAATCACTAACAAATATCAGGTATTACATAAATTATCATAAGTACACAAATGCAAATAACAAGTTTGGGAGGGGTGAAAAAGATTGGTATCGACTAAGCCCTTCCCGCTTATTAGACAAAGATAAACCCAGTCCAGAGATAGATAATATCAGGAACACGGGTACGTTAACCTAACAGTGAAGTTAATTACTCTGAAAGAGGTGTTACAAAGTTAGGTATAGGTGATAGAAAAAACCTGTTCTTCCCAGCTGTTCTTCCTTTTACTAAGCAAATGGAAAGGAGGGGGGTTTAAAACAGAGTTAACCAATTATCACCTCCCCCTTAAAGGAACAGTGCAGGGAGTACAGAAAAATTATATTACCAGGCACGAAAGTTAACAGAAGGGTTACAAGAGAAAAAAAGATTAAATTTCCTGTCATTCATGCACACGCGTGAGGATCCACACTCATATACTCACACACTTACCGAATGCAGCCTCAGACGATCCATAAAAGTATATAAAACAGCAAGTATTCTCTTGACATGTGAACTGTCTAGTCCTTCGATGTCCCGCCCCAGATGTTTGCGAGATTTTGCTGGTAACAAATATTCTCACTTATCGCAAGACTTGAAGACTAAGAGTTCTTGTGTTTTTTATTATATAAAAAAGGAGTCTATGGGATGGCACTGACACAGTTCGGCACAGGGGTGAAAATGAAGTGGTCTCTTTTAATCTTCCGCTATGGTAAAATTCCTTCAATGCGTGATGATAGTAACTGACCAGAAAGTTTTATTAAATCCAATTGAGGAAAAACTAGGCTCAGTCACAGTCAGGAAAATATGTACTCTCTCACAGTAAACAGTAAATATAATATCGCTACTGGCGATGATTACCTTCCAGTTTATCTTACAGGTTTGTAATGGTAATTTGATGATTGTTCTTTACAATGTTCTTGGGTGGGCTTTATTTCATTTAATTCTGACAGCTAGGTCGCAAAGGACCGCCACAAGATTATATTTAAAAGAAATGTTTCTTCAATATGACTGGAAGTTTATAGGATGATTTCTTTATTTCTTTCTTTATTTAGCTGGGACCGCAGGTTACGATCACTCTGTGTGAAAGAAAAAAGACATGTAACATACCGAAAAATCAAGCGCGATAAATTTCCCGTTAAGCCTATAATACACTCGAGTATTTAATTATGTATTTAATAAACACTGCGCGAATTCTAGTGGTTAAAAACACACATCTATAAAACTAGGACTTAACTGAATTTATTAATTATAAATTCCTTCGCGACTTTAAAAGTTAATTTAAGCATCTATTATCTTTTGAAATAATATAATAGATAGATCATTATATTTACAACTGGAACTATTGAGATGGTTTAATTTAATAGATTTAAATTAACACAAAATCCATTGAAATAGAATGACTGAACTAGACCACTGATCACTTTACACAATATATTACCGCTTTGCACAGAATAGAAATCACTGCAAATATATATATAAAATCCAGGGGAAAATCTATAACAAGATTTCAATAAAGCTAGTGCTTCTGTAAAGGTCTGGCCAGCGAGTGATAAAGTGTCTATTCTTCATGGTCTATTTATCTAAAATGGAATGTAAGTTGAGTGGGACATGATAAACTTGACAGCTTATTTGATCTCACGAACTTTTGGGGATCTGACCGCCAAATCAAGGGAAGAAGCCGCCCCCTGGTCTTCGTATCTCCGTTCGCTGCTGCCCGTTTCGGCTTTCCCCGTTCGCTCGGTTCTGCGATTGACACCGAGACGCGAAAATAGCGGCAAGCAACTGCGTCTCGTATCAGGGACCACTACTGTCTTTGATAACGCCGATAGTCTCCCCTGAAATCCCTCAGTCTGTCTCTTTGATCGTGGTCGCATTATCTGTTTGATTCTGGCAACGCCCCCCACTGGCCAAGTTAATGAAAATAACTGCCTATGATTGTTCAAGAGATGTTAGTGGGCGTGATTTAATCTCTCCTTAAATCAATGCGATGACCAGAATAAACGATAGGTAAACTTTCCGCATATCAATCAGCAAACGTGTTTGCCCTCTGTGTGGAACAGTTGCATAGCTAATGAATCCACGTGAAAGAAGTCCCGTTTTACAAGAATTACAACAAAGTTCAGGGTCAGCCGAGTTCGTCCATCACAATCGTCCCCTCTTTTGAGACGTGAAAACGTGTTTTCATGTTTGATTTATGACGATGAAGCTGCCCTGATCGGTAACTTTTGGATGATTGGTATCTTCACCTTCCTCCTCTTCCTCTGTAGTCCAGTTTCTACTCAGGAAATCAGCCCCGACATTCTGTCTTCCCGGAATATATTCCACTTTGAAAGAATAAACGCTTAAAAGGAGGGCCCAACGCATGATCCTAGCGTTAAATTCTTTATTGGCACCAAGAAATGCTAACGGAGCGTGGTCTGTTTGCACCGTGAAAGATGTACCATAAAGAAACTCATGATGGCGTCTGATACCGTCAATCAGAGCAAGACATTCCCTTTCAACTACGCTGTAGTTCCGTTCCGCTTTATTTAATTTCCGACTGCCATAGGCAACTGGAAATAGCATGTTCAGGTCACTGTCATCGGCTTGAAGCAGTGTTGACCCGATGCCCTGACCTGACGCGTCGACTCTCAGTACAAAAGGTTTCTTGAGGTCAGGCAACCTCAAAATGGGGTATGCAGACAACTGTCCTTTCAAAGTGCTATACGCGTGTTCGCACTTTTGATCCCATATGACCTTATCAGGACAACCTTTCTTTGTGAGGTCAGTCAGAGGTGCCGTCAGTCCGTTGAAGTTCTGGATGTACTTCTGATAGTATGCACATAGCGATATGAAGGAACGTACGTCTTTCTTCGTTCGGGGTCTTTTTGCTGCCACTATTTTCTCCACGTTCTTCTTAATAGGCCAACTGCATCCGTGAGAAATAGTGTGCCCCAGGAAGTCTAACTGTTCAAACCCGATGAGACATTTGCTAGGTCTGGCTGTGAGACCCGTTTCCTGTAGTCTCCTGAGGAGCATAGCAACCGTAGCAATATGTTCTTCATAGGTTTCCGATGCAATTAAGATGTCATCCATGAAATTATGGATATGGGGACTTTGCAAAGGTTCTAGAAGCTTCCTCATCATCCTGGTGAACACTCCTGGTGCGTTATGCAAACCGAACGGCATCACATTAAATGTGTAATGTCCTTCACTAGTGCTGAAAGCTAACAAAGGTTTAATTTCCTCCTTGACTGGTATTTGATAATAACCTTTACTGAGGTCAATCTTGGAGAAGATCTTTGCTTTGCTGAGCTTGGTGAACAACTCAGAAACAGTTTGGAGAGGTTCGGGCTGGAATTCCGTTACAGCGTTTAGCAACCTGTAATCAATGCACAGCCGAACTTCCTTATTGGGCTTCTGCAACAGCACTACACTCGAGCTGTAAGGAGATGTAGACTCACTGATAATTCCTGCCTGACGCAGCTTGTCTATTTCTCCGCGAAGTGCATCAGCTTTAGCGTACGGGATGGGGTAAACTCTGGTTTGAACAGGGGTCTCGTTTGTTAATTTCATATCAAATTCAATGAGATTTGTTCGACCAGGTACATCCGTTAAGACTGCACTGTACTGTTTTAGTAGAGCCCTGGTTTCTGTTTGTTGTTCTGGTGAGAGATTGTCGCCGAACTTGACATCTTTAAAGGATTCTGTGGGTTGCAGTGGATACTCCATGCAACCATCATCATCTTCCTCGTCTTCCGTTGCTATGGCGACAGCCAGGAGATGCTCGGAGGATGGCACCGGTCTTTCCAAATATTTCTTTAGCAGATTTATGTGGAAGACCTTCTCCTTTCCTTTGATGGAGATCTTGTAGTTGGTACGTGAGATCTTTTTAAGGACGGTAAACGGTCCTTGCCATCCGATGCGAAGTTTATTGCTTCCGGTTGGAAGTAGCAATAGGACTTTCTCCCCTGGTTGTAGTTCTCTCTCTTTTGCAGCTTTGTTGTATCTTTTAGTAATTTTAGCGCGGGCTTTCTTAAGGTTGGTAGTAGCTAGATCCCATCCTAGCTTTAGCCTTTCCTTAAGCTCAGATACATACTTGCTTGCAGAGACGACTGTCTCGTCAGCCTTCTGGTCTGTCAGGGACCGAAGTAAGGCTTCTAGTGGCCCCTTAATAGGTCTGCCAAATAAAAGTGTAGCTGGCGCAAAACCCGTAGACGCTTGGGGTACCTCTCGGTAGGCGAATAAGGCAGCCGATATATATTGGTCCCAGTCTTCCGGTTTCTCCTGACCCAGCTTACGTAACATCATGGTGAGGGTACCGTTAAAACGTTCCACGAGCCCATTTCCGGCCGGATGGTAGGGACTTGTGTGGATATGTTTGGCCCTCAAGATCTTAAAGATCTCCTCCATTAACAGGCTACGGAATTGGGATCCATTGTCCGTCAAAACTTGTTGAGGGAATCCCAACCGTGTAAAAATTTGCACAAGGGCTTCTGCGACATGCTTGGAATTAGTGCATGGTAGCGGTACAGCTTCGGCCCACATAGTGCAAGTGTCGACTAAGGTCAGGATGAACCTGTTCCTTCTTTTGGTCTTTTCCAGGGGACCAATAATGTCGACAGCAACCCGTTCAAATGGAGTCCCTACTATTGGCATTTGCCCCATAGGTACTGGGGGTGTCAAGTGCTTGGGTGCTACCCGTTGGCACTGGGCGCAGGATTTCACATACCTGACAATGTCAGAGTTCATTCCTGGCCACCAATAGTGGTTTTTTTTTCGCTGAATAGTGGCGTTTTGTCCCATATGTCCGCTAAAGGGAAGAGAGTGCCCCATTTCTAAGATCTGGTTTCTGTACTGCGTCGGTACTAGGAGCTGGTTATTCCCCGTGTCCGGGTTGCCCGTTCTACGATACAATACGCCATCCTTAGAAAAGATGTCTCCGTTGTGTCTGGGGTCCTTAGCCATGGGCAGTTTTTTAAAGCAGGGCGCCAGAGTAGGGTCCTTTTGTTGCGCCTCCTTCAGTTCATTCGGCAACAAATTTGGCGCAGGCTCCCTCTCCTTCTTGGCTTGCCCTCTTGTGGTTACCGCTGCCACAATCGGCTCCTTAGGTCTCCCAATGAACACATATCTACATCCCAGGATAACTGGGTAGATAGGATCATCCATAATGGCCGCTTTAATAACACTCTGACAAAGTCAGAGTGTATTTCTACCAGTGCGATAGGAAGCGTCCTGGGTGCATCACTCCTGAAAACTCCACTAAGTTTGACGGTTTCCTCTGTCTCCTGACCGGGTTTGACTAGGTGCCTAGCGACAATACAATCAAAACTTAATCCAGTGTCAAAAAGACAAGTAGTAGAGGTACCGTTCAAAATTACAGTTCCTCGAGTTGAGGGTCGGTCCCCCTCAGGTTGAGAATCACTGACATTGACTCTACCTTTCGAGGCTGTATGCAAACATCCAATGCGGTTTGCACCGGTTTGTTTGCCCTGATCAGACGTTCCTGGTGTAGGGGTCTTCCCTTTTCCTTGACCTTGGTGGCCGCGCTGCCACGTAGGCTTGTTGGGTTGATCAGAATTGTTGTTGGGGGGTATCGGGTTTTGTAGAATTTCGATTTTTCCTGGGGGGGTTTCTGGGTATTGTTATCTCGTTGGTTATAATGTTGAGAGGAAGTGGAAGAATAGGATGCCTGCTCTAGATTCTGTTTTCGAGATGGCTCATCGGTGGGTTTACGTTTAGTGCTGGGAAGTTCGGCCATTGCATTGCTATAGCGTTCGGCTTTATTGAGTATGTCTTCAAGCCTGACTGCCCCCTGTTCAGCCAAAAATCTACGAGTTTCATTCGACAAAGTGGATTTTATCTGCTCCACAAGAACAAGTTCGAGGAGTCCCTCATATGAAAGAGGTAGGTCAGATAATTCAATGCACTTTGTCAGATAACCCGTGAGACGTGAAGAGAACTGGGGAAATGTTTCCGTGCTCTCTTTTCGGCTGTTTCTGAACAACTGCAGAAACTTTCGGGCAGTCATCTCAAACTGCTGTAGTAAGGCCTTCTTCAACAGGTCATAATCATGTTGATTCGGTCCCAGCTTTGTGTACACGTCATAAGCATTGCCTTTCAGTGACATTGAGAGTTTAAGCGCCCAGCGGGTACTCTCTAACCCATAAAGATTCGCGAGTCTCTCGAATTTTTCTAGGTAGCTGTCAATTTTTTCGTTAGGGCTAGGAAAAGATTCTAAAGAAAACGACATAGCAGTTAATTGGGCAGATTGAGTACTGGAGAGGTCCATTGATTGAGACTGGGGCGAAGACGGCTCTCCGTTAGTCGAAGTAGAGGCGCCCCGACTCTCTAGAGCCTTAAGCGCCAGTTGATGCTGTCTTTCCTTCTCTCTCTCTCTCTCTCTCTCTCTCTTTCTGCGAGTTTCCATCTCTGCTTCAATTTTCTTCTGTTCCAAAAGACGTTCTTCCGCTTCTTTCTTATCTGCCCTCTCCTGGGCTTCTCTCCTCTCTGTTCTTTCTTTCTCTTCCTTCCTCTCAGCTTCTGCTCTCTGTTGCTCCGCCTTCCTCTCAGCTTCGGCTCTCTGTTGCTCCGCGTCATATATTTCCAATTCCTGGTTAATAAACGCGTTTGCAGCTTCTGCATCTAATCCTGCCTCTTTCGCTTCCAGCCTCAAGATGGACCTCATCTTTATCCTCTCTGCCATTGTTAAAGAATAAGATGAAGTATGCCTAGAGAACTAGTAAGAAGCAACGCGAAAGGGAGGAACTCTGAACCGCTACGAGAAAAAAAAAAACAAGTATAAATTTACCTGTGTTACCTCCTACCTGTACTGTGCAAACTTATCGCTGCTATTATCTGGCAATTAAGGCTCTAAACGCAAGCGACTATGCCACTAAATGGTAAGTTACACTGGAAAAGAATCTACTTTTACTAACAGTCGAGAAAAATTTATATTAAAACAATTTAAAAGGAAAAAAAATATTTTCCCCTAAATTTTAAATCTCTGACAACAAACTCCGTCCCTAAAGTCAATTATTGAGATGAGACGTTGTTAACTTAATTTTTAAAAATCAGAACAATCCGTCTTTAGCTAAGCTCAACTCTTTTTAACTTCAAAAACCTTAGTGACTGTAAAACAATCACGCAATCCCAGCAACTCTTATAAAGAAAGAAATATAATTATCTCCGCCAGAGGATAATAAAAATAGCCAATATTTTTGTTTATCTGTACTTTCTACTGCTGTGGAGAGAAAACAACCTGTAAATATGCTGTGTGGACAACCCAAATACTTAAAGAACGTTTGTCTAGGGGTGTAATTATTTATTTATTTCCCTAATTCACAAAGACAATCATTCACACTCTACCTAGTTAGACCCAGACTAAATCAGACTCAAAATATCTTTAACCCGGCTATGCGATTGCCTCAAATGTAGCTCAAGATCCCAGAACCAGCCCACAAATATGTGTGCATCAAATGTATCTCAAAATTATCCCGGCGAGCCAGCCAAATATTGTCGTAAATTTATTTTGAGAGAAAAGAGTCTTAGAAATAGTGGTCCGGTTTAGAGTGAAAATGATGATGGAAAGCTCAGTGATAGAAAATGTAGAGATTAAATAGTTGCTTCACAGCGTGCTGGAGGAGAGTAAAGACAGACTTATTTACGACAAATCGTTTCTCTCAATCTTCTCTTCCGCTCTCCTGGTCAAACAATTATTTGCCAGTTTTCCAGACACACCTCTGCGCGCACACCGATTTGGTGTTTTCAAACACACAGACGACGTAGATACAAACTATATTAAACGAATAGGGGAAAAGTTGGGCTTTGGGTATCTCCAACACAGTACTCAATGAGTTTATGTGATTTTATTCACCTTAAACATCAATCACTAACAAATATCAGGTATTACATAAATTATCATAAGTACACAAATGCAAATAACAAGTTTGGGAGGGGTGAAGAAGATTGGTATCGACTAAGCCCTTCCCGCTTATTAGACAAAGATAAACCCAGTCCAGAGATAGATAATATCAGGAACACGGGTACGTTAACCTAACAGTGAAGTTAATTGCTCTGAAAGAGGTGTTACAAAGTTAGGTATAGGTGATAGAAAAAAACCTGTTCTTCCCAGCTGTTCTTCCTTTTACTAAGCAAATGGAAAGGAGGGGGGTTTAAAACAGAGTTAACCAATTATCACCTCCCCCTTAAAGGAACAGTGCAGGGAGTACAGAAAAATTATATTAGTTAGTTGCTTATCCTTTACAGGACGTGGCAATCAACCCCAGCTTTTATTGGCTGTTTGTGATTTTTCTAGGCAATTTTTTTCATTCAGTAGTTTGCCATTGCTTTCTGAACGGTACGGCGCTTATACCATTGTTAAAAATCCACACAAAGCGATCTGCTACCAAACCGCCTGCAGCAGGTTTCGAACCTGGTATATCTGGATTATGAAACTGCGTTCATATCCATTAGGCCACAGACGCAGAAGGGTTACAAGGAAAAAAAAGATTAAATTTCCTGTCATTCATGCACACGCGTGAGGATCCACACTCATATACTCACACACTTACCGAATGCAGCCTCAGACGATCCATAAAAGTATATAAAACAGCAAGTATTCTCTTGACATGTGAACTTTCCAGTCCTTCGATGTCCCGCCCCAGATGTTTGCGAGATTTTGCTGGTAACAAATATTCTCACTTATCGCAAGACTTGAAGACTAAGAGTTCTTGTGTTTTTTATTATATAAAAAAGGAGTCTATGGGATGGCACTGACACAGTTCGGCACAGGGGTGAAAATGAAGTGGTCTCTTTTAATCTTCCGCTATGGTAAAATTCCTTCAATGCGTGATGATAGTAACTGACCAGAAAGTTTTATTAAATCCAATTGAGGAAAAACTAGGCTCAGTCACAGTCAGGAAAATATGTACTCTCTCACAGTAAACAGTAAATATAATATCGCTACTGGCGATGATTACCTTCCAGTTTATCTTACAGGTTTGTAATGGTAATTTGAGGATTGTTCTTTACAATGTTCTTGGGTGGGCTTTATTTCATTTAATTCTGACAGCTAGGTCGCAAAGGACCGCCACAAGATTATATTTAAAAGAAATGTTTCTTCAATATGACTGGAAGTTTATAGGATGATTTCTTTATTTCTTTCTTTATTTAGCTGGGACCGCAGGTTACGATCACTCTGTGTGAAAGAAAAAAGACATGTAACATACCGAAAAATCAAGCGCGATAAATTTCCCGTTAAGCCTATAATACACTCGAGTATTTAATTATGTATTTAATAAACACTGCGCGAATTCTAGTGGTTAAAAACACACATCTATAAAACTAGGACTTAACTGAATTTATTAATTATAAATTCCTTCGCGACTTTAAAAGTTAATTTAAGCATCTATTATCTTTTGAAATAATATAATAGATAGATCATTATATTTACAACTGGAACTATTGAGATGGTTTAATTTAATAGATTTAAATTAACACAAAATCCATTGAAATAGAATGACTGAACTAGCCCACTGATCACTTTACACAATATATTACCGCTTTGCACAGAATAGAAATCACTGCAAATATATATATAAAATCCAGGGGAAAATCTATAACAAGATTTCAATAAAGCTAGTGCTTCTGTAAAGGTCTGGCCAGCGAGTGATAAAGTGTCTATTCTTCATGGTCTATTTATCTAAAATGGAATGTAAGTTGAGTGGGACATGAAAAACTTGACAGCTTATTTCATCCCAGGAACTTTTGGGGATCTGACCGCCAAATCAAGGGGAGAAGCCGCCCCCTTGTCTTCGTATCTCCGCTCGCTGCTGCCCGTTTCGGCTTTCCCCGTTCGCTCGGTTCTGCGGTTGACCCCGAGACGCGAAAAATAGCGGTAAGAAACTGCGTCTCGTATCAGGGACCACTACTGTCTTTGATAGCGCCGATAGTCTCCCCTGAAATCCCTCAGTCTGTCTCTTTGATCGTGGTCGCATTATCTGTTTGATTCTGGCAACTCCCCCCACTGGCCAAGTTAATGAAAATAACTGCCTATGATTGTTCAAGAGATGTTAGTGGGCGTGATTTAATCTCTCCTTAAATCAATGCGATGACCAGAATAAACGATAGGTAAACTCTCCGCATATCAATCAGCAAACGTGTTTGCCCTCTGTGTGGAACAGTTGCATTGCTAATGAATCCACGTGAAAGAAGTCCCGTTTTTACAAGAAGTTACAACAAAGTTGAGGGTCAGCCGAGTTCGTCCATCACAGAAGGAATGTCTCTGCGAGAGTGTTATGTCAGAGACTCTTCTCATGTATTTCATTATGTTTAGATTCGGACTCCAGGTAAAGCCAGACCCTTTTTCCTTTGATGATCTCCTTATGGTTAGACCTAGATGAAACATCGTATTTTCGAGCATCGTTGGTCGTTGAAATATAGATTGATGAAGATGACAGGTTCCATCAGCGCTTATGTCTTTATGAAGCAACCTTCTGACTAAGGGACTGTATGGAAACTCTAGGAAAGTCTATATATACAAGTTATAAATTAACTCTGGCTTATGATTATCCTCCCGCTGGGCGAGTGAGCGAAAACTCAGGGAAGGAAGCCATTTTGTATTCCTGTCATCATTATGGATCACTGTCCAGAGAACGGATCATGAATCTTACTATTCAGACAGTGGCACGGAGATCTCATTAAGATTAAAACCCCTACCGTGGTTTAACTTTGTTACTTAAATATGTGACATATACAGCTGGAGAACTTAGCCAAAGAAAAGGTTCGTCCAGTGAACTCTTTGTATGTTTACACACACATACCCACTGATGCGTTCAGTCAGTTAGGGGATATGGCAATAGTCCGCCAGAACATTGAATGACTATTTAATATTGAATGCTGCATGAAATATGTACTACTATACTACTACCTAATGATTTGCTATGTCAACACACTCATGACTGTATTCCGTGCTGTCCAAGTGTGTGCGTCATTATTAAAAGCATAGAAACGTCAACAGCGGTTCCTAACATCTTTGACTTGCATAAGAGTGTGAGTGAAATATTATCAAGTGTCAACTACATCGAACAGTACACCATTCGCGTATTTTCCACTCTCACTCCATACATACACAACCCTGCGTCGGTCGAGTTGACCTTTGTTGTACTTGCCTTCTCATGTGTAACGAGCAGGAAGAATACTCTACCCTTTACGGTGATGACCACCAGTACCACCTGGGGAACGATTACTTGACAGTAGTCCCATAGCAGACACTGCCTCGCTGTCTTTGCCTTCCCTAACTCAGGATTAGAGTGAGTTACCCATTTACAGCACAGCTGGGTAGACTGGAGCATGCCTGGTATCATCATCGCAGTACAACGCACTACTCTACAGTAGTGGCCAGTAAAACAACAGTATTCTACAGTGGTAGGCCAGTTCCTGGGTCCAGCCTTCGCAGTCTTGATGATTGAAGTCACCAAGTATAACAAGAACGTTTATTTTGGCAAAATGTGACACACATCAACACCAGTAGGAACTATACAGTCGATGTCAGCTTGACCTGTTCTGACAAGTGAAATGAATCTGGGTCAATGTTTGTTGACATTTTTTGCAGTACAGAGCTGAAAACTTTGAAGGACATAAACTGTTCGGTTGTTACAGTGTTTGATTACCTTACTAAAGAAGAACATAAGTGTTATTATTTCATCGGTGGATCTTCTCATGCTCAAAAAAATTGAACAATGTAATAAGATAGTTCAATAATTTAAAATTGATTAAAAGTGCCAGTTTATTTTGATTAAAAGCTGTGCCATTAAAGTGAAAGCTGAACATACTTTGCAACACATTCTATCCACAACACATATATTGTATTATATGCATTTATGTTTTACATGTATTTATGTTTACATGTTATTTGTTGTGTGTTAAGTTAGTTTATATGTTAGCGGGTTTAAGGTTGGGTGGCGACTAGTACAAGGTATACCGAGTGACATTGGTCTGGTACTAGTGTTCAATAGGTACAAATTTTCTTAATCGGAAATTTGTTAGCAACAATTTGCTATTTCTGTTAGCTATGACGACTGTGTTCATATTTGTTTTTGTAATAGTTTTTCTGTTCTTTAGTTTTGTTTTGATTTGTTTGTATTTGTAGGCCTACCCTTTGCTATCTTTCAGTTCTATACACAGTTTATATCTATACACTGTAGCGTCATTTGTTTTGTTTAGTTCTATTGCAGTTATCATCACAGATTCTGTGAGTGTTTACTTTAGTTTCCTATTTAATTTAATTTGATTTCTGCAATTGTTTTCATATTGTCTTTTCTTGTTTGTCCTTGTTAATGTCTTTAGTTGACAGATGATATATGAGGTATAGTTGAATACACTTACATTATAGTACAGATCAGTACTTTATGATTATTATTGTTATAAAAGAAAGTGTACAAGACCTTTGTAAGGCTTGTCTCCCACAGTGATTGGGATAGAAAATATTATTTTCCACAGGTACTCAAGTGATCATTGATTACATTAAGGAAGTATACAAGACCTGTGTAAGGCTTGTCTCCCACAGTGATTGGGTTATACAGATATTGTTTCCACAGGTACTCAGGTTATCATTTGTTATATTATAAACAAGATAACCATATAAGGTTTGTCTCACACAGAGATTGTGATTGTGAGCTGATTATTCAACTTATTATAAACTTGTGGTTGCATTACTTGGAAATATATATATAATCATACACTATTGATACTATAGAGTACTTAGATTATAAAGGTGATTATACAAGCTCTTTATTAGAGACTTGTTTCACACAGTGTTGTGGTAAAGTGATACTTATTTAAGAGACTTCTTCCCAGTGAGGTTGGTACAAGGTCTTTGAATAATACTAAGAGAGTAAAATAGAGTGAAGTGACTATACAAGTCTATAGTATAGACTTGTCTCCCATTAAAGTGGGATAAGGTAATTTATTTACTTTTTCAGGTTACTGATTTAATAAGACAGGATGTCTACATTAGATTACTTTATTACACAAGGAAAATCCCTTGATAAGAATGGTAAAGACTTAGAAGAATGGGTAATGGCTCAATATGACAAAGCATTAGCTGCAGAAGAGAAAAGATTAGAAGCTGCTGCTGAGGAAAGAAAAGCTGCTGCAGAGGAGAAAAAAGCTGCTGCTGAGGAAAGAAAAGCTGCTGCAGAGGAGAGAAAGCTTCAAATAGAAGAAAAAAAAATTAGAAGCTGCTGCTGAACAAAAAAGACTAGACAGAGAAGCTGCTGCTGCTGCTGAACAAAGGAAATTGCAGATGCAAGTGGAAGAAAGGAGATTTGAGGCAGAGCAAAAAAGACTAGACAGAGAAGCTGCTGCTGCTGTTGAACAAAAAAGACTAGACAGAGAAGCTGCTGCTGCTGTTGAACAAAAAAGATTAGACAGAGAAGCTGAACAAAAAAGATTAGACAGAGAAGCTGAAGAGAGAAAAGCAATAAGAGAACATGAATTTGAGTTAGAGAAATTGAAATTGACAAGTATGAGTAATATTAATCAGGCATCTAGTGGTAGTGGTAAACCCTTTGTTTACAAGGTCAAGGTACCAGCGTTCAACTCTGCCAGTGACGATATAACATTCTGGCTTGAGAGATTTGAACGTGCTTGTCGAGCTCATAATGTGGACAAATCACAGTATGTGAATCAGTTGTCTGAAAATCTATAAGGGGATTCTCTGAATAAGTTATGGTTGGTTGAAGAGGCCGACAAGGATAACTATGATGTTATCAGGTCAGCCTTGATAAGGAAGTATCAGTTGTCAGAGGAAGGTTACTGTCTTTTGTTTAAAACAATGAGACCTGAGACAGGTGTAGAATTCTCAGAATTCATTGCAAAAGCACGTCTTACATTTTCACGATGGATTGAATTATCCAAAACACAGAAAACATTTGAGGCTCTTACGGATTTATTACTCCGAGACAAGATCATGTCTTCGGTGAATAAACCATTCCTAGAATTTTTACATGAGGGTAAACCAAGTACATTAAAACAAATGGAAGAATATTGTGACCAATATTTCACGGCACACCCTGACGTAATTCTAAGCAACACTAACATTAAAGAGGGTATGCCAGTTGCGTCAGCAACTCAATACAATAATAATTACTCACACAAGTCTCAAGGAGCTCAAGATAAATCTCACAAAAAGGTTAATTGGAATAGTTATCAAAACCAAGGTAACCACTCAAATCAGGGTTCTTCTTCGAAGACCTGGAATCGGGCTGACAGTCCTCGACACAGGGGTGCCCATAATTATAGAAATTTCCGAAAAGGGAGTAACTATAGGAACTACCCAAGTTCGTCTTGGAAACAACAAAACCAACATTACAGGGATACTCATTATAATGAGTATGATGATTACGATCATGAACATTATGATTCAAACCCAAATAGATGTTATAACAGAGGAAATAATAATTACAGAGGCAATTATAACCGAGGTGGATCACAACACAAAAGACATGGTAAATCTCATTACCAGGCTCACTCTGCACGACAAGAGTTCAATGAAGCCGGTAATCAAAATAATGATAGGAAAGACTCTAGTAATGTAGGATGTTCTGCTTTTGATTTTAGTAGAGCATCTCAGTGCTCCCAATGCAAAACGTTATTCGATCCAACCACGGTTTCTACTTTAAGCTGTGGTCATCCTCTTCCTGCTCTTCCTGCGTCAGTCGCGCATGATGGAAGAGGTGCTCTTGTCTTGAATAGAGGTCTAGTAGATGGTACTCCGGTCTCAATTCTTTTCGATTCCGGGTGCACAACCATTGGAGTGAGGCAGTCACTCATAGATCCTTCTCGAGCCACTGGCAAAGTAATCAAATGTGTAACATTTGGTGGCACATTGGAGAAGTACTCTACTGTCATTGTTAACATTGCTACTCCCTTCTTTACAGGAGATGTGCACGCATGTCTTCTCCCGAATTCGATCGCTGATCTTATAATCGGTCGCATTCATGGAGTGAAAGAATGCACTCCGCAACAAATTATTGATTGGGAAAATAGGAATATGCAAACTGCTAATGCAGTAGTTACTAGGGCTCAAGCTCTTAACATGCCGCAATCTTCGCCTTCTGAAGATAATGATGCGCAGATCCAAGATGATCCCTTGGAAATTTCTCGTGATTCATTTATGAAACAGCAGGAAGATGATCCTACTCTTAAAAAATTCTTTACGCTAGCAACAAAAGGTGATCCGAATAAAGACACAAATCGTAAATCTTGGATTACGATGAAGAATGGCGTACTTGTACGTATGGTACAAGACTCTGCTAAGTCCATTCATTCTCAAATTCTAGTGCCCAAAAATATGAGAGTTAAAATCTTACAGCACGCTCATGATTCTCAGTGTGCTGGGCATATGGGTTTTTCCCGTACTAAATCTAGAGTTCTTGCGTCTTTCTTTTGGCCTTTTGTGAACAAGGACATACGGATCTATTGTCGATCTTGTAAGGTATGTCAAGAAGTTAAATCCAAAGGTCCACACCATGCTGCACCTATTCAGGCTGCAGATATTCCAATTCGACCATTTCAAAAGATGGCGATAGACATCATCGGTCCATTTAAGATAAAGTCTGCTAGAGGACACCAATTTATCTTGACGTGTGTTGACATGTGCACACGTTGGCCAGAGGCTGTTCCTCTAAAGAGCATAACTACTGCTGATATTGCAGATGCTCTTTGGTTAATTTTTTCTCGTCTGGGATTTCGAGCAGAAATATTATCGGACCATGGTACCCAACTCATATCGGATACCATGTCTCAAGTAATGTCGACTCTTAAGATAGAGAGATCTTTAAGTAGTATTTATCATCCTATGTCCAATGGGATGGTAGAACGTCTGAACAGAACTCTGAAAAACCTACTAGGTAAGATAACTGAAGATCATCCTCAGGATTGGGACAGAGTTTTACCCGCGGCTCTCTTTGCATATAGAGAGGTCGCCAACGAACATACAGGATTTTCTCCCTTTGAACTTGTCTTTGGCGCGAAACCGCGAGGTCCTATGTCCTTACTTCATGATCTCATAACTGCTGATAATATTGTCGATGACACAAAATCCTCTTACGAATATGTCATTGCGCTTAGACACAAGATTATTGAAGCATGCAAATTGGCAACTGCTTCTTCTGAATTTGCCAAACAGAAGGCAAGGCAATTTGCCAATAAGAAGAGATGCTTGCGACAACTTTGTCCAGGAGACAAAGCATTTGTCTTGCTACCTTGTAGGGAAAACAGACTTCTTATTTCTTGGAAAGGTCCATATGATGTAATATCAAAAGTTTCCGATGTCGACTATATTGTCGATATTGATGGGAAGCATAAAACCTTCCACATCAACATGCTCACGGAATTCCATGAACGTCCGGATTATTTACAACCTGTTTTCCAGGCAACGGACGATTCTCCAGTCCAACATGGGCATTACTCATCACTGTCAGTAATACAGGATGAGGAAACGAGTTTCTCGGATGTGAATTTGCCTTTTCCGATGATTCCACTTCATTCTAATGAATCATGGAAAGATGTTGCGATTTCTCCCGAATTATCTCCAGGAGAACAGAAACAAGTTTCTACTATGTTACAACAATTTCAGGATGTCCTTACTGACATTCCTGGTCAAACTGATGTCATTGAACATGACATTATTCTTACTGACCATAATCCTATAAGGGTCAGACCGTATCCTATCCCGATACATTTTCAAGCACAGGTTGAGAAAGAGTTGGATGAGATGATAGATTTAAAAATAATTGAACCATCCACATCAGCATATTCTTCGCCGATGGTTATTGTACGGAAAAAAGACAATAACATACGTCTTTGCGTTGATTATCGCAAATTGAACCAAGTGACGAAATTTGATGCTGAACCTATGCCTTTACTAGAAGAGCTACTTACAAGACTATCGAAATCTCATTTCTTCACTAAACTTGATTTGTCTAAGGGATATTGGCAAGTTCCACTATCCGAACACGCCAAGCCGTTTACTGCTTTTTCGACACCTAGGGGTCTATTCCAATGGAATTTCATGCCTTTCGGCCTTATGAACGCCCCTGCAACATTTGTACGCATGATGCGTCGAATCCTATCTCATCGCTCAGATGTCATTGCATATCTTGATGACATCTGTCTTTTCAGTGATACTTGGGAAGATCACTATAACGGGTTAAATGAACTATTGTCTATCTTACGCGAGCATAACCTGACAGCGAAACCATCTAAAGCCTGTATTGGTTTTAGCGAAATATCTTTCTTAGGTCACCGTGTTGGTCATGGTTTCCTAAAAACAGAAGACCATAATACAAGTAAGATACTTAACATTTCTATTCCTAAGACTAAAAAGCAAGTGCGAAGTCTCTTAGGTCTAATACAATTTTATGGACGATTCATTCCGAATCTGTCCTCCATTATGTCACCTCTTTCTTCCTTGCTAAAGAAAGGGTCTCCTAATATAGTCCATTGGACTCAAGAATGTCAATCCTCTTTAGATAAGGTTAAAACTATGTTTTCTACTTCACCTATCTTGGTATTACCTACTAAGGATAAGACATTTGTTCTTCGTAGTGACGCTTCATCCACAGGGATTGGAGCAGCACTAATGCAAGAGTACTCTGGAACTCTGCATCCTGTGATGTATATTTCTCGAAAACTAAATGCCGCAGAGAAGAATTACTCGGTCCTAGACCGTGAATTATTGGCTATGGTTTGGTCAATCCTTAAACTTCAAAGATTTCTTCTTGGCGCGCATTTCATTGTGGAAACTGACCAGAAAGCTCTTACTGCTATTCAGAGTAAAAATCTGAAGAGCGCGAGATCAACGCGATACGCGATTGCTCTTCAACCTTTTCATTTTTCGGTGCGAGCTATCCGTGGGTCAGAAAATGTGATGGCAGACATTTTGTCTAGATGCCCACATGATTCCTAATTGTTAGATCCTGAGATTTCTAACATGTCTAACTTTGCTACAGTTTTTTTTTTGCTATGTTAAAATGTGTATACATAAGTAATGTATCATATATATTGATTGTATCACTACTTAGCGGTTCATTGATGTATATTCACCGCTGATCTTTGGATGTTTTTTCGTCTTTGATAATCATGATGTTAAAATACCTAAGATGAATTTTTTGGATAAACTAGTGTAGAAATTGTGGCATTGCCAGTATTGTAGTATGCGTTGGTGACACCTCTCTGGAAATATTTATACTCAGAGAAACACTTTCTCTGGTTCCTGAGATATATTCTCACTTGTCGTGCCATATGACGACTTAGCCTTACATTAGGCGTTACATTTGTTTGGAATGCTTATCATCTGCGCATTGTTATTCGTGCGTTGTGAGCCTATTGTATGTTGCTCCTAGATGTATTTAAAAAAAAAATGTACCATTTTTCTCCCGGGGGGTGTGGTAATCTGTTGCATACATATTTTTGAATGCACAGATTACAAATATACGATATGTCTATTTAATAGGGAAAATATATATTTGTATTTAATTGTGTACGAAAATGCTTCCCTTGGGAAAGCGAGATAATCCATGATTGATTTATACGTTTGATTATATGGATGATCTCTCTTGATATTGATTCGGCGTATGAATATGGAAGTCATGTCAGTTCTCGTTTGTTAGGGCCAGAAAATAGATTGATCTTGTTCAATATGTTTATGGCCTGAATTTATATGTATTACTTGTCTAGTACAAGAAGATTCAGTCCTATATTGTATATCTTCGTATGCTAAGGTCGGACTATACCGAACTCTGGCGGAGGTATCCGTTGTCCTAGAGAGTTGTAGTGAGTTCCGAAGAAGCTGGTCGTAATGGCCGGGTGTGTGTTTTCTAGGGCTGGTCCTGTTAAAGGTTAAAAGTGATTTGTGGATGATTTTTCCATAAGGAAGGAATGTCTCTGCGAGAGTGTTATGTCAGAGACTCTTCTCATGTATTTCATTATGTTTAGATTCGGACTCCAGGTAAAGCCAGACCCTTTTTCCTTTGATGATCTCCTTATGGTTAGACCTAGATGAAACATCGTATTTTCGAGCATCGTTGGTCGTTGAAATATAGATTGATGAAGATGACAGGTTCCATCAGCGCTTATGTCTTTATGAAGCAACCTTCTGACTAAGGGACTGTATGGAAACTCTAGGAAAGTCTATATATACAAGTTATAAATTAACTCTGGCTTATGATTATCCTCCCGCTGGGCGAGTGAGCGAAAACTCAGGGAAGGAAGCCATTTTGTATTCCTGTCATCATTATGGATCACTGTCCAGAGAACGGATCATGAATCTTACTATTCAGACAGTGGCACGGAGATCTCATTAAGATTAAAACCCCTACCGTGGTTTAACTTTGTTACTTAAATATGTGACATATACAGCTGGAGAACTTAGCCAAAGAAAAGGTTCGTCCAGTGAACTCTTTGTATGTTTACACACACATACCCACTGATGCGTTCAGTCAGTTAGGGGATATGGCAATAGTCCGCCAGAACATTGAATGACTATTTAATATTGAATGCTGCATGAAATATGTACTACTATTCTACTACCTAATGATTTGCTATGTCAACATACTCATGACTGTATTCCGTGCTGTCCAAGTGTGTGCGTCATTATTAAAAGCATAGAAACGTCAACAGCGGTTCCTAACATCTTTGACTTGCATAAGAGTGTGAGTGAAATATTATCAAGTGTCAACTACATCGAACAGTACACCATTCGCGTATTTTCCACTCTCACTCCATACATACACAACCCTGCGTCGGTCGAGTTGACCTTTGTTGTACTTGCCTGTCTCATGTGTAACGAGCAGGAAGAATACTCAACCCTTTACGGTGATGACCACCAGTACCACCTGGGGAACGATTACTTGACAGTAGTCCCATAGCAGACACTGCCTCGCTGTCTTTGCCTTCCCTAACTCAGGATTAGAGTGAGTTACCCATTTACAGCACAGCTGGGTAGACTGGAGCATGCCTGGTATCATCATCGCAGTACAACGCACTACTCTACAGTAGTGGCCAGTAAAACAACCGTATTCTACACTAACCATAAATCCAAAACGCTGTATCACGATTAACCGTACGTTGCTATCTTGTCAAAAAATCACATTATATCCTAACCATAAATCCAAACGCTGAATCCCGCTAACCGTTATCTTGGGCAAGTGTTTTTGTTCTTGTGTCAAGTTGTTTATAAAATGTCAGTTCTATCAGTACTCTCTAGCGCTCCATGGAGCATAGCACGTCAGCAAACACACACCAAGTCCTCCTGTCACATGACATGAGGTCAATTTTGTTTCCTCCAAATCTTCCTGATCGTTGTTATTTTATCACCAGTTCTCTTCTCCACGTGCTCTTCTGTCTACCTCTACTTCTCTTAGTATGGGGATTCCAAACAAGAACTGGGCGAGGGGGGGGGGGGGGAGAGAAGTAATAATGTTGACAGCCAACTATAACTAATGTGTGTCCAATCCCTCGCCAACGTCTCTCCCTGTTCCTTGGTCCAATGTTACTTGTCTGGTTCTTGTTATCAGTTCATCAATATGAATTGTCTGGAGACGGTTTAATTTTGTTTTATAATATGGAGTAGTATAATGTTTGTTAAACTTGAAATACATGGGGCTATCCTCAATACAATATCTAAACGCTCATTTATGAGTGATATGTATTTTATTCTAGACCGTGTAGATCCTACGTCAATGAGCATAGAAAGACAAGATTATTTCGTCCACAAGCATGTCCTAACGGGCAGCAAAGGTGTGACTATTGAAAGTGCTAGCAATTACATAATGCACTAAACATTGTTACAGAAACACGTGATGCAAAAGCAGGTGAAATGTCTTACTTCAGGATATGTAGTGTAATCTAAGAATTTCACTGTTCTGGTTCTAGAGTATTGTGACGTATAATGGAAATATAGCCTACAGTAATCTGACAGCCTTGTAATCCCGTTAGCGTTCTATGATTTGCTAGCAAAAACCACGCATTTTTCTGCCTGTCTTACTCACACAAGCTTAATCTTTATCCGCGCCTCTTTTCCTTGAACATAAACAAACGAAGTTGTTTACCAGGTTTCGCGACCTGTCAGTCATAACAGGGAGCGAATCAGGTTTGTTTATCAAGTTTATTACGCGAGCTGATCTGTCAATCATCAGACCGCACGTGAAAAACACCGGACCTTTTTTGAAGTAGACGCACGGGCAAAATTCTTTCCCCGAGTACTCTTTGATGTTCGTACATAGAGGGAAAACCCCGAGCTTTGATCTTCAGATACGGGCAAAATCTATGAGAACCCCGTTACACGGATTTGAGGCTTTGATGGCGATCGAACGCCAGAGAAAAGCCGACCGTAAACTTTTATCTTGGGAACTTAGGTTTCTGATTCTCTCGATACACATGGTAACGTGAAAAGTAGCATCATCTATAGATCATACAACCATGATGATATATAAACGGTGTCTTTTGAAATCAGCTATCAGTCGTCACTCAGAATTTTTGGAATAGTCTAAGCACGCAGTAACTAGAACCATTTCGCTAAATGTGTGAATGGCATTCGTGGGGATCTTTTCATGAGGATTTTCTGGTGATAGAAATTAGTGCTTAAATGTTAAGTGTTAAAACTTTTACCATTATAATTCACTTAGAATTCTAGCTGTTAAAACCAGTGAAATAATAACGAGTAGCTATTTTATACCAGAGGTTCAGTTTTAATGTTAATTTTACCACCCGCTTTCTCACACAAGAAGAGACGTTTTAGTTGACTGAGTATATGCTAGGCGCGACTGATAGTGACAAAATAGAATTCACGTTATATTTCATTTTGTGTATTTATAGTAAGTGACTATTATTTAATACCATACGATGACAAACAGACGCCGACAATGTAATAGCTATTAACGAAAAGCAATATTTATGTAAGTGCGCGTATGGACAATTGAATAATAATTGACATTGTACGCTGATCATTGTCTGGGAGCAGGAGGGATAGAGCTGCATAACTCAGCCAAACTTACACTCGCTACGCTACGCGCGATAGGATAGGCTAAAGTCACCTTGTGCCTTTTAACGTTATTCAGGACTGACGGAGTGGATAAGAGATCGTCTTGTCCCCGTCGTGTATATATATATATATATATATATATATATATATATATATATATATATATATATATATATATCTATATATATATATATATATATACTTACTTACTTACTTAGTCGTTCCCCTTCTACCGTGAGGTGTAGAGGTTTGGAAGAGAGAGCGCCAGACCATTCTATCAGCTGTCTTCTTCCTGGCCTGGTTCCATTCTAGTCCTCGGTCCTTCAAAGATTGTCTAATGTTGTCCTCCCAGCGGACTCTGGGTCGTCCTGGAGGTCTGGATCCCTGGCTCTTTGTTTCCCATGCTTGTCGTGGTAGCCGATCTTCTCCCATTCTGCAGACATGGCCAAACCATCTTAGTTGGGACTGTTCTATTTGGGTCTGCAGCGGATGGGATTTTAGGCCTTGACGGATCGTCTGGTTGCGGACCATGTCTCTTCTTGTTACTTCAACCACTTTCCTCAGATACCTCATTTCTGAGGTTTGGATCTGGCTTTTGTGGGTTGTAGTCATTGCCCACGACTCGCATCCATATGTCAAGACTGGGACATAGGTGGAGCGGTATACAGCCATCTTCGTTTTCTTACCAACCTCTTTCTTGCTGAGGAATCCACGATTTATGGCCTGAAAAAGTCTCCCAGCCGCTGCTTTTCGAGTGGCCAACTCTTCTTTGATGCCTCCCTTTCGGTCTATAATAGCTCCGAGATATTTAAAGTGGTCGACCTGCTCCAGGACCTGTTCTCCCAACTTAATCTGATGTTTTCTTTCTTCTCGTGATATCACCATGGATTTTGTTTTAGAGCTGCTTATGACCATCCCTCTCTTCTCCAGCTCTTCCTTCCAGACTTGCAGGTTGGATTGGAGATGTGCCTCTGATTTAGCAATCAGGGCAACATCATCAGCAAATGCCAGCTCCGAAATATAGACCTGTCTCATCTTCCAGTACCCCACTGAATACTTTCTTGTTCTCTCCTTACATGCCTTGATGACATCGTCCATAAGGAGTATGAAGAGGTAAGGTGATAGGATATCACCTTGTCTTACACCAGTGGTGGTCCTGAACTCTTCTGACTTATGGTTTGCTGTCCTCACATAATTTCTGCAAGACTTGTAGAAGCTCTGTATAGCATGAATCAGAGGTGCTGGAATATTCTTCCTTGCCAAACAGTCCCAAAGTTTGCTCCAGGGGACCCTGTCAAACGCCTTTTCCAGATCTATGAAACAAAGATGGATCTCACTCTTATACTCAAGGGCCTTTTCACTCAGCTGTCTGAGTGTGAAGATTAGGTCTTGAGTACTTCGGTTTGCTCGGAATCCGCACTGGACCTCATCCAATTGTGGCTCAGCTAGGCGTCGGAGTCTCTGCTCTAGGATTCTAGAGTAGATTTTACCAGGGACACTGAGAAGGGATATGCCTCTATGGTTTCCACATTGTCGATTGTCACCCTTTTTGAAAATTGGTGTTATGATGGCAATCTCCCAATCCTTTGGTATGGTCTTGTTGCACCATGCTGCCTGTAGGACCTTTAAGAGTAATAGGTCGCCTGATGCTCCCATGTACTTAACCATTTCTGGTGTTATACCATCATGCCCTGCTGCTTTGCCCATCTTGATTTTCTCTAGTGCTGCCCTCAGTTCTTCCATCTTTATGTCATCTTCACCATCATTGGTTTCCTCTTCTGTGTCAGTGGTTATCATTTCTGATGCTTCATCATGCTCACCATCCAGGAGTTCTGAGAAATATTCTTTCCATCTTTCCATTACTTCCTTCGGGGCAGTAAGCAATTTGCCTTGCTTGTCCTTTATAAATTTGAGAGGGCATTGTTTTTCTTTCCTCATGTTCTTTAGGGTCTTATAGAACAATTTCTGGTTTTCTTGTGCATCTTTTTCTAGCTTTTCTCCAAATTCTTCCCAGGACTTCTGTTTTGCTGCTAGCACTTTGTTCTTTGCTTCTGTTCTGAGTGTCACATATTCTCTATATTTTTCCATTTGTCCTGTTGTGTTTTTAGCTCCTAAGTATTGTTTCCATGCCATTTTCTTCTCTCTTATTTTCTCTTTGACTTCCTCTGTCCACCAAGGTGTCCTCTTTCTCTGGTTCCCAAGTCGGACTTCACCGCATGCTTCTGCAGCAGCTGTCTTTATGATATCCTTGAATTTATTCCAGAGGGTTTCCAAGTCATCAGGTCGTTTTTCTGTGTTGCTCACTGCTGTAGCAATAAGCCCCTGATATCTGGTCTTAATTTCTGGCTCTCTCAGCTTGTAGGTCCTAATGCTCATTTCTCCTGCTCGTTTACTTGGTTTCTTGCGTGATGTTGGGCAGTTCCTAGGCTGAGCAACTCTTTCAGTTGTTCGTTTGATTGTTAGCAGGTAGTGATCACTTCCAATCTCTGGCCCCCTCCAGACTCTTGCATCTCGGACATATCTGAATGAGCTTCTCCGAACAATGGCATAGTCGATCACTGACTTCTCATTCTTGGTTGGTTCACATCTAGTGTATGCATGTATGCGCTTATGGGGGAACTTTGTGTTTGTAATGATCAGATTCTGCTCACTGCAGAATCTAAGGAGTCGCTTTCCATTGTCATTGAGAGTATCTTCTCCATATCTTCCGATAACTCCACCCCATCTAGCATGGTCATTTCCAACTCTGGCATTAAAATCTCCGAGCATAATAACTTCATCTAGGCAGTCATCCACTGTCCTTTGAAGCAGCTCGAAGAATTCCTCCTTGACCTCTGCTCTCTCATCCTCATTTGGCCCATACACTATGACCAGGTTGACTATGGTTTCTCCTTCTTTTAGTTTTACAACCATAATGCGCTCCGAGACAAAGTTCCATCCCTTGATACTATCTTTTTGATTTTGGGCCACAATGCAACCCACGCCCCCTTTAGCCCTTTCAGATACGGGTACACCACTGTAGAGCAACATGTTGCCATCGAGATCCATGACTCCTTGTCCTTTTTTCTTCGTTTCCGTTATAGCCAGGATTTCTAGTTTTGCTTTCTTCATCTCTTCCACCAGCTCCTCTTCCTTCCCATTTATACTTCTTGTGTTCCAAGTTCCATAAGTCGTAGTCCGTAGTCCGTTCCAGTTCGTCGCCTTTAGAATCAGTCCGGTTTTCTCTCTTGTAGTTCGCGTAATCATGATTTAAAGCAAACAGGTGATTGGCCTGTTGTGCCTTTGCATGGTGGAGGGGCTGCCTCCTTACGGCCTCCATGCAGGCCGCCCTCCTCCTTTTTCATCCGGGCTTGGGACCGGCATTGGCGGAGTTTATATATATATACAGTATATAGAATAGTAGCATTTTTTCCATAAATGTTTTGTTTATTCCACGCAGACCTGACCAAAGGGCGTCCAGCGGTCTTTTTCTTCATTTTACTGATTAGTTAATGTTGTCTTTTTCTTGGCTTGTGCGTCCCCAAGTTCATTTGTGAACAGGATTGGTCAAAGAGACAAATAAACATTGTAACTGGTAAATTTAACTGGACTTATAAAGGCCAACAATATTTTTTAATGTTATAAGCCCACTGGGATTGTACAGAACAATAACATTATCTGACGACTGACAGTCGTATTCAAGAGTATCATCCAGAATTTACGCTGTTTCAGAATTGACCTTCACCATAGAGCCAGCAGATAGGATTACCTTCATTTATCTACTGTAACAGATTTTTTGCGACCAGATGTTTCCCAATACTGGAAGTATTTTCCTCTGCTTACTGTGAACCTAATATCTCGGTTTTTCTACACTAACTATTCGAGGTGACATTTGTTTATCCACGAATAACTCACCAAATTTGGCGTCCCCCTCATTAATCCTAATTGTTAGTGGATGGACTGGGGCCAATTTGGGAAATACACCTGACATTTTGTATATTCAGGAACCATTGTAATTCCAAGGGATATCACCAAGATTAAGTAAGCGTGATTGAGTGGCCACGTATGACAGAAAGAGTGAATATTTTTTTGTTACAGGAAATTGTATCAACCTTGATTTTGCTTAAAATTATTTACTTTAGTTTGTAGCTTTTAGTAGGAACTTGTTTCTTTACTGTCTATTTTGTAACATAGTGCTAACCTTTGACCTTTGGTGTATTAACTTTTTTTGTTCTTTTCTCATGAGTGGGAGGGCACATTTATTCAGTTATTTCCTATACATGTAAATCTGATTTTATTTGATTTGTCTTTAAATATTTGGTGTTGTCAAGTTTAATGATAATAAACAACAAAAAAACTTAACGTTGTGTGTTGGTCAGACCCATACCCAATTAATCGTAGTTTTTCACGTTTGTGTCTTGTTGTCACATAGCTGTGTGTGTGTGTGTGTAGTTAAACTCATATTTATATGTTTCGGGATGGAAAGATTGTCTTGTACTAAATTATAGTCGTATAGATAGGCTGGACTAGAAATACTACTCATTCCAGAGACAGATCTTCTCCTTAAACTATTCCCCGTGAAATCTATTTTTCACGTACGTATCACCATCCACTCTACTCAGACGGGACCATAAATAACTTTCAAACCTACCTGTACGACAGGTATGTAAACATGTCTTACTTCAGGATGCGTAGTTTAATCTAAGAATGTGGAGCCGCACTGGTGTAATGATTACCACATTGCGCTAGCGATCAGATGTTCAAGAATGAAGCCCGGGCGTAGGCATTTGAAGCAGTGACATCGACTGGGATTTTGACTGAATAACCTGAACCGCTCCTGAGATAAACTCTCTGTGGATGGGAAGGAGCGAAGCTCCTGACCGGGTTGGAAGGAAAGTCCACAGGCCCCTCAGCCTTGAAATGACATGTCATTGGGCCGAAGGGCTGAAAGCCTAAGTGCAGATGGTCAAGGAAGAAAAAATCTAAGAATGTCGCTGTTCTGGTTCTAGAGTATGTAAACATGACACAGTACAGGAAAACGGATTTCACTTATTTTTGGATGGTAAATGCGCTCTGATATAACCAAATAGGTTGAAAGGTACGCGCCTTGCCACAAGAAGGCAAAAACCAGAAAAAAAGATACTTGCCAGATCAAAGCTCGTAATTGAAGATAATAAACTATTAGTGCTGTCAAGTGACAGAGAGGAGTAAGGGTGAGAAAGTAATTATAAACCTGTGTTGGTGTATCACCAACGAATTTGTCAATCTGCATTGACAGCCAATAGTCGTGGAGGGAGGAAATTAATGGCAAGGACTTACTGTCAGGATCGTGACACACGATGGGACTGTTATTCGCGTGTTTCACTATCTCAGTGCCGGCGGCAGTTTTTGCCGGTTAAAAATAGGGAAGATTACTCCATACTTATGATCCTGTGGGACAAAAACTAGGACATACATTATTACTACACCAAACTAAAATCGACTTTGTAATTTAGTTTTAATGTATGAAAAATAATTTAAAAAACATTAAGATGTAAATAAATGCAAAATTGCTCTTTACAGGAAATAAAAGCATTATATGCTTTACTTTACTCTTAGACAAAAAATGAAAATATTTGTAACAAACATACATTTAAGGCCCAAAATTATTTGTAATTTATATTTTATATTTGTGCCCATAATAATAATAATTACTTCTCCTAAGCTGCAGGCAGCAATATTATATATATATGTATAATTGCCGTGACCTCTCATCGAGTGTTTTCAATTTGTCCTGCATCTGATTACGGTTATGGGACAGAAGAGCCAAGTCATCAGCAAAATCCAGATCATCCAACTGCTTAGTCAGAGTCCACTGGATTCCATTTCTGTTGTGTGTTGTCGATGATATATATATATATATATATATATATATATATATATATATATATATATATATATATATATATATATATATATATATATATATATATATATATATATATATATATATATATATTGCGTTGCGGGTCTTATTATTATATTATGAATGTTCATATGTGGGAACCGACTGGTTACTCTGGCCAAGAAGACTGCTAGGGTTGCATATAGAGACCACCGCACAAAATCTACATAACAAATGCCATAGCAAAGTCACTAAGGCGAAGTGGCATAAATACAATATATTTAATGTTACTTGAGACGCTGCTCCACATGCATTATATAAATCCAGCCAATATATACTGAAGCACATTAAAAACGCACCACTGTTATATATACTGATGCCGAGAAGCTGGGAAAAAAAAGTGTGGGAATGGATTTTCCCCGTGTTTGTCATGAGGTAGAGAGCGAATGGCTGCTGGAATGGAAAGTGCATGATTCAACCCACAGGTTTGTGTACAGACTACATGAAAACAATGAAAGTTACACGTGCAACACGATTCCCAACAGCTATGACCCGGAAAATGTGTACGCGTTGTGGCAGTATACTCGGTATAAAAAGGCCGTTGAGACAAAACACCCAGTACATGTGCTTGAAATGCCACGACTATCTGAAAACTACCGCCAACGAGCCATTGGTATGTTGGAGACCGGAATGAGCTCGCGGGCCATTGCCAGAAGGATGAATTGCCACCACAGCACTATTGTACGTCTCAATGAACGTTACGGAACCACTGGCAGTGCCCAGGATAGACTTCGGAGTGTCCAACCACGAGTTACTACCCCTGCGCAAGATCGTCATATTGTGCTGAGTCACCTAAGGAATCGTTCTCTCCCGGCAAGTCAAACAGCAAGAGCAATAGTGGGTAGACGTGGACAAGTCTCTCGAATGACAGTCATACGACGACTCAGAGATACAGGCCTTATTGCAAGACGACCTTATGTTGGGCCAAACTTGACTCACAGACATCGTCAGCAGCGCCTGCAATGGGCAGAGCAACATGTCAGATGGACTAGACTGCAGTCTATGGAATGCTGTCCTATTCACAGACGAGAGCAGATTCAACATATCCTTTGCTGATGGACGTATGCGGATTTGGCGACGGTGTGGAGAGCGCTCTGCAGATTGCTGTGTTCGTCAGCACAACCGATTTGGAGGAGGCAGTATTCACATTTGGGGAGAATTCAGTTTTCACCATCGCTTGCTTCTTCACGTCTTCCGTGGAAATGTTAATGCTATGATATATCGAGATGAGGTTCTGGATGCATTGGTTGCTCCTGCGTTCACAAATTATCCAGACTTGCAGCTTCTCCAGCAGGAGAACGCACGTGCGCACACCACATGCATTTCGCAGCAATATCTACAGCAGCAGAACATTGTGACGATTGATTTGCCCGCCCTATCACCAGACATGTCCCTATAGAACATCTGTGGGACGAGCTTGGACGCAGAGTCTACAGGCAAGGTTCTCCAGCTAATCTGCAGCTCTTACACGTGAATGGGACTTGATTCCTCGGAATTTCCTTCAGAGACTTGTGCATTCCATGCGAACCGCTGCCAAGCTTGTTTGCAAGCACACGGTGGACATACCAGATACTGAGGATAGTGTGAATGAATTTTTTTATCTGTTGCATTTTTGGTTTTCTCCCTTGCCTGCACAGAATGCAATGCATTTCATAACAATCAAATGTACAAATTAATGACCAGCATGGCTTCATAGGAAAATGAATAAAGATTCCAAATATGTAAACTTGTAAACACTTATATTTACATTTCACACTCTGTTCCTGGATTATACAGGAGGTGCGTTTTTAATATATATATTTTCGTGTGTGTATGTGCTTGTGAGTGTGTGTGTATGTGATTAGGCGTGTGTATCCTTCTTCTTAGTTCGTTCTCAAATAATCACATCTATCTCACTTATAAACTTGGAATTTCGTCTCAGGTATCTCTCGTAACCATACAGTTTCTCCCTCAACTGGGCTGGAGAAGGTTGTGCGGCCACTCTGCTGATCTCATGGTGCACACGTTATAGTGTTTGTTTGTCCTCCACAAAAGGACACATTTGTTTGTCAAATTTTCTATTTGTTGTACATTTGATATCTGTATCTGTAAAGGCCAGTTCTCCGTCTGAAAATTATCGTTTGATCTCTTGTTGACCAGGCCTAGTATAGTTCTGCTGTACCAGAGGATCAATGAGTCATTTTTCTATATACAGTAGAACTCCATTTATCCGAACCCCAATTATCCGAACATCCAATTATCCGAACACTTTTTCCAGAAAAAAAAAATCAGGAGCCACCAGTCATGTTATACTACATTTCTGAATCTTTTGATGCGGCAAGCTTCAAATGTGTGCGAACAATTTGTAGAGGATATGATGGGCTAATGGTCGGTCGCTTACGTACAAGACGTCAGTTAGATCATAAAGTCAGTTAATATCTGGTTTACCAATCCAGTGTACGAGTGCGTTCTAGGCAGAACACTGGCTAAACAGACAGTTCAACTTAAAATAATTGTTTCTGCTACTACAGCAGAATAATTTTGGTGTACAAGTATTTCTCTGTGCGATAAGGCATCTTCCAGTAAGCCTAAAGCATATAAAAGGAACCGCAATGTTTTGACAATTGAAACGAAAACAGAAATTATCAAGAGACTAGGAAAAGGTGAAACTGTGTCTTCACTTGCGAGGATTTTCAATGTTGGGAAAGCTACCGTCTCTGACATCAAAAGTAACAAGGATAAAATTATGACTTTTGCATCGAAATTGGATAGTGAAAATGGGTCGAAGAAACACAAAACCATGAGAAATGCGAAAGATTTGAAATTGGAAGAGGCTTTTTATATATGGTTTGTGCAAAGAAGAAGCAAAGGGGAACCTATCTCTGGCTCTCTATTGTGTGAAAAGGCACTTCAGTTCAACAATCAACTTGACGGTCATTCCTGACTTTAACGCTAGCCAGGGATGGTTAACAAACTTTAAATCTCGTTATGGCATACGAGAATTGGAGATTCAAGGGGAATCTTTATCTAGCGATGCAACTGCCGCTGAAAATTTTAAAGAAACATTCTTGGCTTTTTTGGAAGAAGAAGGTTATTCACTCGATGATGTGTATAATGCCGATGAGACTGGCTTAAACTGGAAATCATTGCCTCAGAAATCACTTGCATCTCACCAGGAAGCATCTGCCCCTGGGTTTAAAAAGTGCAATTTTGGTAGCCGCGAATGCCAGTGGAAGTCATCGTTCACCGGTGCGGTGCTAATGATCGGCAAAGCCAAAAAACTACGTTGTTTAAAGAATGTGACATGTCTCCCATTGTGCTACAAAGCACAGAAGAGTGCTTGGATGAATAGTGAAATATTTCTTGATTGGTACGAGTATACAAATCAGTTCATCCCAAATGTGAAGAGGTTGAGAGAACAAGAAAAGAAAACTGGAAAAGTATTTTTTCTACTGGACAATGCACCACCTCATCCAGAGACGGATACATTGAATGCAGTTGATGCAAATTTTAAAGTAATTTTTCTGCCTCTCAATGTAACAGCACTGATTCAACCAATGGATCAGGGTGTTATAGCAAAGCTTAAAAAGATGTACAAGAAGGAAGTCCTGCGTCGTTTATTGTTGGCTGAAGATGAAGAAAGTGTGGTGGCATTTTCCAAAAAACTTAATCTCAAAGACTGCTGCTATATGTTAGCTGATGCTTGGACCACCCTGTCACAGGATAATCTCAACAAGGCTTGGAATACATTGCTTGGGAAAAAGGAGGAAATGAAACTACTGCAGTGGACACAAATGATGATTGTATAAATGAAGTTGTGGAACTGTTTCAAGCAATGCCCGGATTTTCGGACTGTGACAAAGATGATGCACACATGTGGCTAGAAGATGATAATGATTCTGGTTTTCAGTTTTTGAATGACGAAGAAATGTTGTTTTTGTGCAAGAAGAAAACCAAAATGCATGTAGTGACCGATGATAAAGACTCCTGAGAAGTACATGATGTACTTGTAGATTATGAAGAAAACCCAAAACGTCGACCAAGTCCTGAAGAGGCCTTTATAGCACTAGAAACAGCGATGGCTTGGTACGAGCAAGAAGATGACAGCTGTCCTACACAGCTTCTGCTGTTGAAGGGAATGCGGGACTTAGCAGCCAAAAGGAGACTATCCAGTTTGGTGCAGAAGAGGATTCCTCATTATTTTAAATAGTGGGCTACATCTGTGCAAGTACATGTATACGTAAGTTGCGCCTGGTTTTGAATCGTTTGCAATGTTATTTTGAAAACATTTCTCTTTCTTAAAAAAAAATAATTAATGCTGTACAAGTAGAACATGCACTGCAGTGTAATGAAAGATTTTGGTGATACAGTGATCTAATACAGTGTGGGTATTATTATTACAGCACAATTAAATATGTTTTATAGTGTATTTTCCTTGTGATGGTTAATTATTTTTAGAAATATGTGTACATGTACTCGATACATTATGTAATCCAATTATCCGAACATTTGATTATCCGAACGATGCTCGGTCCCATGGGGTTCGGATAAATGGAGTTCTACTGTACTTATTTTTGATGTTATCTCTTCATGTGTTGCCCTGTATTCAATTGGGATTGTATTCCTTTTGT
Organism: Oreohelix idahoensis; assembly: GCA_024509875.1. Taxonomy (NCBI): domain Eukaryota; kingdom Metazoa; phylum Mollusca; class Gastropoda; order Stylommatophora; family Oreohelicidae; genus Oreohelix; species Oreohelix idahoensis. Next base: position 657,884 of record JAMPIV010009427.1, on the reverse strand, counting down.
GTTTTGACAAGTCTATCTACCCCTCCTGTTTTAAGAGATGTACTATTTTCTCTGTCTCTCAGTGTGACGTAATCAGTCGCGCACTTTTATAACTTTCATCCACTCCGGCAGTATCATTTCTTTTCTTCATGTTTCTTTCCCTCATCATCCTATTATTTGGCATATTACATGCATCTTCATTATTCTTGCGGTGACTGCTCCCAGACTGTTTACGTTTCACTAAGTGAACATAATATTTTCAGGTTAATTGACCAGGTCAAGCGGTAATACGATTATCACGCAAGTCAGTCTTGCAAACTTTGAAAGAGACGTCAGTTGTTTATGCAACGTGGTATCGCACGAACACGCACAGAAAGCCAGATTGCTATCTAAGGAAGCCGCCTGAGGGATGGGCGAAAACACCTGTGATAATTTGATAATCGTTGCATCTGAGCCCTCTCGGTATCAATATTGCCGATAATCTGTCTGGGTAGACAATCTTGGCGGAAAGTATTACGTCAGGAAATAAGTTCACAGGTTTGTTTATGAGTTGGCGGAAGCATTACGACATATTGAAAGAGTTCATGCGATGGAATTTTAAAATGTAATATTTTAAAACACGCGGGGGAGATTAGGAATTTACACACCCCCTCCCCATATAGTGCAAAAGAGCTTTCGATTGTATTGAAGTGAGAGCCGGAATACACAATGGTTCTCATTGGCAAATTCACCGGAAGCACAATCTTGGATTTTAACTGAGAATGAGAGACAGAATATAGCGAAATAGGGGTCTCAGATCAGACGCTTCGCAACTCCAAACTAGCAACTCCCAAAAGCCAGGAAGAAAAGGATCGGACAAAGGATTCCAATATTATAAGTGACAGATCAGAGTATTTGGGGAACTTTAAACTTACAAGTAAACCCGCATTTATCAATACCAAAACTGGAAACTTAAAAGAACCAGGACAGATCGAAGTATTTGGGAAACTTCAAACCTTAAAAAAGTAAGCCCGCCTTTATAAATACAAGACTGGAGTCCTAAGGAATCAGATTCACCCGTCTTAAGTGGAATCATAAAATTACCAGACCACGTGATTCGCAGAACACCCGTCATAAGAGGAATAAATACAATTTCCAGACCAAGTGATTCGAAAGCATATAACCTAAATTGCTTGTGTCCATTCTACACTGTGCGAGGAGATTGTATAACCCAAATGGGGTAAGTTGTGAACATTTATTTTACAAATGTGAATTTGACATGTTTTCTTGCATAGTGGTTATATATGGCAACGTCATCATATGAAAATAGTATATTCATAAACCACTACAGCAAGCGCTGGATTTGTTTCATGCTAATTCGCTCAGAAACGCGAAAGCAGCAGCGACCCCAGACTCCGACTGGAGCAGTGATGAATGATGATTACATCTCAAGTGTATCATATCATTTTGTGAGATATGTAACTTGTTAATATTAGTTCAGGCACAAATCCTTGTTCGCGCTGTCCAAGCACATAGTTTCCCAGTAAATTATACAGAAGAAAAGTGGTGATTTATATTCATCTGTCCTGAGTTACACTGTGCATACTCAAGAATTTTATTATTCTGAGAGATTAACAATGGTGGGTGCACAGCGAGACAATGCGCCTGTTAATTGGCAGGCAACAAATGCACTTAGCAGAGGCATTTGTTCTTTCTATTTTGTCTAAAAAATTCGTGGAACGAAGCTGTGAGTTAAAAGAAGATCATCAACTTTACCTGCCTAAATGGGACAAGTTGTGGATGAAGTGTCCCTATCACAGAAGAATTGACGAAAACACATCTGTAGGACTCCCTTAGACAAGCTAAGTTGTTTGTTACAGGGAACAGCAACAAGACATTTTTTAAAATATATCCTCCACCTAAGTCTCCAGGAAGACAACTTTAACCCTGATCTAAAATTCGTCACCATTTTAGCGTTATTTTAACCTGTTTGTGACGGTACTGCCTCCCCTGCTTAACAGTAATGGTCCAACAGTGGCCAAAACTCAAGAGTATCTAAAATGGGCTTTAAAGGTGTCTACCTTCGCACTAGATTACTCTTGGCAGATTTGTAAATAGAAGGGTAATGACGCTTTTATCTCAATGGCGTTTCCACAAGATATTCAGATAAGCAAAAACAATGCTGTATTGACTGCGCACGTTAATTCTAGAATCTGCCGACACCTTTTGTGAAGAATTAAGCAATGATTAATCTTAGCTCGTTCAAGCCCCCACCTCTGATTTACTCAGTGGAATTCTTATTATTCTGGCATAGCTCAGTTTAGAGTGTGTTTAGTAAATTGACTGTTACAAACATGCAGAACATTTAAAATGATTAAATCGAAGTTTAATTAGTGAAATTACAAATAACAAAATTTAATAATCACTTACGTTTTAACAATTTAAAAATAATTGAATAGTTTAAAAGAAAAGGTTCTATGAAAAAAGTTCACTTTGGCAGCTTATATATTGCACTTAGCTGCCAGTGGTTGTTTCTATTTCCGCTGGGTTGGTTTTTTTTACACTGCTCAAGCTCGTCGCTGGTCAATATTGTAGGGTGCAGCTCGTTCCCATGTGTGACAGGGAGAATCTAAAAAATTGGTCCCTCGTCTTAAAGTTCAGGTCACTGTTCCCTTCTTGTTCCAGTGATAGTACCCTTCAACTAGTACCACCACCAACAACTACGGTAAAAGAATAGAAACGAAATGCTCTGCTGCTTATTGCGTTTCCCGTCACATACTAATTTGTTCCCTTTTCTATTCAACCATCCCATCTAACTCAGAATTTACCCTCGATGAGAATTAAACTTAATCTCTCGAGCGAAAATTTTCTTTACATTTAAATTGAATAGCTTTTATAGTTACTTTACATTTAAATGAAAAGGTTAATAGTACAGATAGAATATGTTTACATTTCCCCTGATTGAAAAGTTTGAAACTTTCATTACTGTTAAAATGAATAAGTTTACATAGACATTAACACCGGTTTGAAACTGTAAATATTATAATTAGAATGTACATCATTTCTTTCAGCTTTCCCTCCCTGCTCAATATGGAACCTGGGATTGCCTTTTGCTTTCAGTTCTCTTTAAGACACTTGCAATAAAGAAATCACCAGCCCATGCAGTGGTGGTTCATGAAATCATCATTCTATGCGCCGAGGTTGCCAGCCTTAAATGACTGGGACATCCACTAGCGATTTTCACATATAAATATTCACATGGTAATATATAAATATTAGTTCACATGTTAGTAATGAAAATATAGAATGTATAATGACAACGTACGCCAATCCTGGCTCACAGACTTTTCGCTGAATTAAGTTAAGGCACTAGCCAATGCCTTTTTTACACGTGAACTTGGGGTCGTTAATTCCCTCTCTGACTTCGTGTGTTCAGCTTCCACAGATATTCTGGATTTCCTTATTTAAAATGATAGAGATTGCCTGGGCTGTTTAGTAAGTCCTCATAAATACTCCAATTAAAGGTCCGCTGTGATCAAATGGAATTCTGAATTCTAGGCTTTACTCTGGCAAGGGCTAGTTGTGTCGTCTTGGCAAGCGATCTTCACAGTGTCTTAACACTGAAACGTGTCAAGTTATATGCCTGTCCTACCCCCGCATCTGTTTGTTATGCTGTTGAGCAAAAACGCCAATCGTTTCAAACAAAAAGGTTGGGTGGGGGGAGGGGGGGGGGGAAGGGGGAATTCAAAAGATTCCTGAAATGGACAAATTTTGAACGTAATGTCAAGGACTCGACTTCCGTATATGGCATGAAATATCCGATCGCTTGTGTTCCAACTCACAAACATATCGGTAAACCCATACGACAACGTGTTTCAGATGTAACAAATTATTACTTTATCGAAGGTAATCTTGTCATAGCAAGTCGGACAGGAAGTGATTAGGTCATCCTTGTCTGTCCAAAATGTGTCACCCAGACAAGTAATCTCTTATCTGTCGCGCACCCTGGCCTTATAAGCAATTAGCCAAATTAGCTGGCGATTTTTAGTGTTAATCGGTGGCGGCCAAGGTTGGGTACGCGAGAATCACCAACAAGCCAGTCGTTAATATTATCTCTGCCGCTCCTTGCAAAGCTTTAGGGAAGGGACGGGTAACAAACAGACGTGATGACTTATCCCTGATAAGAGTGTAAAAAGGAAAATACGAGGGGCGTTCAGAAAGTAATGCACCACATCGTTTTTCTCAGCTAATAATGAAGATAGAAGTATGAAATTTAGCACACTTCAAATAGAGCGTGTGGCACTTGTGTGCACCAAATTGCGCTGCAACCGGCCAAATAATACGGCTGACCTAAACCGTTGAAATGGAGCGTGTTAGCAACTTGCGTTATAAGCAGCGAATTGTCATAGAATTTCTCGTTGCAGAGAAGGAAGCTGTTATGAACATTCACAAGCGTATATGTGATGTGTATGGAAGTTTTGCAGTCGACAGGAGTACAGTCAGTCGCTGGGTTCAGAGAATCAAAGAATCAGGAAGTGGAGATACGGAGCTGCTTGATCGGTCGCGCTGTGGACGTCCTGCCACAGCCACCAACGCAGAAATGTTGAAATGCGCTGAGGGCATTATTCTTACTGATAGGCGAATCACTACTCAACAATAGGCCTTACAGCTGTTAGTCAGCATTGGTAGTGCAAATGCAGTTATAAAAATTCTCGGATTTTCTAAGGTTTGCGCAAGATGAGTTCCTCGAAGTCTCACAAATGACCACCGATTGCAAAGGAAAGCAATTTCTTCTGAATTGTTGGAGCGTTTCAATGCTGATGGAGAGACCTTTTTGGCTAAGATCGTTACAGGTGACGAAACATGGGCACATCATTTTGAACCTGAGACAAAAAGACAGTCAATGGAGTGGCATCATCCGCAATGACCACGAAGAAAGAAATTCAAGACAATTCCTTCAGCTGGAAAGGTCATGATCACTGTCTTTTGGGACATTGAAGGTGTGATTCTTGTGGACGTTATGCCAAGAGGAGAGACAATCAATCCGCAAGCTTTCATTAAGACATTGAAAAAACTCAATCAACGTTTTCGCAGAGTTCGGCCGCACAAGAATCCAGCAGACCTGCTTCTCCTTCACGACAATGCGCTACCTCACACAAGTCTGGCAACACGGGAAGCAATCACCAAATTAGGTTGGATTGTACTACCCCATCCACCCTATAGTCCCGATTTGGCACCCTCTGATTTTCATCTATTTGGTCCACTTAAAGATGCACTCCGTGGGACAAGGTTTGAAGATGATGAAGGAGTGATTCATGCAGCGAAGAAATGGCTACATGATCAAGACAAAATCTGGTACGGGCTAGGAATACATGCACTTGTTTCGCGCTGGCATAAAGTCGTACAAGCTGATGGGGATTATGTTGAATAATACCGATGTTTACATGACAAATCCATGTATATTGTTTATAAATGTCATGCTTTTTGAATAAACAGCTCCTGAGAAAAACTATGTGGTGCATTACTTTCTGAACGCCCCTCGTACATAATATCTGCTACAGCGGACAGAGAAAGAAAAGAGTACGACTCGGAAAAATTCGCAATGAAATCGGTGCAAAAATGTAACTGATTACAGCCGTAATGAAAGAGAGATCAGAAAGAGGTCGCCCCAAAATTCATCTTGCGACACTGTTAAAATCAATTGACTATTACATTTGTTATGTGTTATGTGTCACAGAGAGTTTATTGATCATAAATTGCCTATATCCTGTTCTTTTTCTTTCACCCGTATCCTCAATTTTATTATCACTCTTTACCTTTTTCCTGTATTTTTCGCATCCATTCGTTTGCGAAAAATATTTTCTTCCCCATTCTCAACTGTACCGTTTTCTTTCTCATACTGGTAAACGCATTTATGACATAACGTGTCAGAGAGAGAGAGCGTTAAAATGCATTCTATTGCATTAGGTGTCAGTGGACGAAACTGTGAATATATTCGTCTGGCCAGACATAGGAGCAGACATATGTCTACAGCATTCCCTGCACCAGACGAAATACACTGTGAATTTTCGCTTTCGCCAGACCTATAGGCGACAAAGTTGTCTGCATTTTCACCTGCCACAACGAGTTGCATCGGCTGAGCGCTTAGGTGAGGCGCGATAGCCGACATCTCCTCGGCGCAGTTTGAGACATTTGTCTGGAAATCCCAGCTGACAAGGCACTCACTGTTGGCCTGGTCAGCGTGAGGTGTGAAAACGCACGAGTGTCAGTTCATGGTAGTCTTCTAGTTGATGTAAGGTGTTTTAGACGGAAAGGGGAGATTAGTTCGTTCGGCGAAATAAAGTTGGGACCCCTTTGTCTGGTAATAGATATAACCAGAATGTTAAACTTTATTTTCATTCAGTCCTCAAAATTCGCAGTAGACAGGTTGTTCGTGAATAGAATAAGCTGTATAGCGAAGCGCTAGTTTGTTCGGAAATTTGCCGAGCTCTAGACTTCAAATAAATATATCAGCGTATAATTCTAAAGTGTGCGATTACCTGTAGTTCTGTGTGTTGAGGTATACTTACTTACTTACTTAGTCGTTCCCCTTCTACCGTGAGGTGTAGAGGTTTGGAAGAGAGAGCGCCAGACTATCCTATCGGCTGTCTTCCTCCTGGCCTGGTTCCATTCTAGTCCTCGATCCTTCAAAGATTGTCTAATGTTGTCCTCCCAGCGGACTCTGGGTCGTCCTCGGGGTCTGGATCCTTGGCTCTTTGTTTCCCATGCTTGTCGTAATATCCGATCTTCTCCCATTCTGCAGACATAGCCAAACCACCTTAATTGGGACTGTTCTACTTGGGTCTGCAGGGGGTAGGATTTAAGGCCTTGACGTTGTTACGGTGTTATTTTTAAATGATGGCGTCTGCTGGGGTTTACCCATGCGCAACGTTTAGGGGTCATTAATATTTATAGAATATGTCGATATTTTACGGTATAGTGAACGCGAAATATATGCGGAGATTATGACGCATTCGCATTGGGAAGGTCACGCCGGGTGACTTGGTTACAGGGCCTTTGTTACGCTATCCGTCAAGCAAGAAAGTCGTGTCTTGTATTTCTTCCAAGGAAATAAGGCTGAGTATATAGGTCTGTGGCCTAATGGATATGAACGCAGTTTCATAATCCAGATATACCAGGTTCGAAACCTGCTGCAGGCGGTTTGGTAGCAGATCGCTTTGTGTGGATTTTTAACAATGGTATAAGCGCCGTACCGTTCAGAAAGCAATGGCAAACTACTGAATGTAAAAATTGCCTAGAAAAATCACAAACAGCCAATAAAAGCTGGGGTTGATTGCTACGTCCTGTAAAGGATAAGCAACTAACTTTTTTTTTTTATATAGCCTATATTTTATAGATGAATCGATGTAGACTTCAGGGTCAGTTCGGAAATTAATCTAAGCATGAGATTAATTAAATTAAACTAATAATGGAAGAAGAATCGTATTATGATTCAATTTGTAGATGTCAAGAACTCATGTGCTCATTTCTGGCTGTTGACTATAACAGCGCACGTATATAGCCACGATGTTCTTCTGACACATTGTTTTGACACGGACGGATACATACTGATATTATTTGGAATTCAAGTGTTACGCTGAATTGTACATGAAACCTTTTTGTGAATGTCGATTATCGTTTTGTATGAATCTTAATACATGTGGACTCTAAGCAGAAGGCTTGATCCTTTATTTACGTTTCGGGTTCGGTTCTACAACTGTTGGTGTTTACCTTTGTCAGCACGATAACTCTCCCACAAGGGAAATCAAATACTATAGACTATGCAAATCAGAACGTCGAAGGGATGTTCTGATGCCCAGAGCTAACCAGTCTAACCAACATTGCTATGTCTACAGAGTGACTTTATTATTCAATAATAATACCATAACGAAGGAACCGCAACACCAACCACACCACCACCACCGACCCGTCACAACTGGTGGCCAGTATGGGGATTTTGGAATTTTTTCAGAAGAACGAACCACAAAAAAATGAGACATTTGTCCTTTCGATCCGAAACGAACATTATTTGCATAAACACCGGTGACGTCATGCCCTTGACGACAGATGAACGGTTGGGAAAGCCAGCAGCTGACAATGTCCGTCAAACAAACTTATTTGCAGCTTTCAAACATGAAATGAAACCTATTGCTGACTTTCTCAATGATACAAACAAGCTCTAGAGTCCGTCGGCGAAGCATATAATGTACGATATTACCGCCAAAACAAGATAAGTCACTGATTTTAAAGGTTAAAATATTTCGTCCTGTTTGTCCAAATAATGCCATGTTCTTTTTTCTATGTATCCATGTTAAATATTGTTTCTGTCCGTTTTTCATGTAGCGGGTATGGTTGGGCGGCGGTTCATAATGAATAAAATGGCTCTCAGGATGCCGATATTCATTCTGAATGTTCCTAAGGCTGTGAATTAATAGCACCTCGCGAAGAAAGCGTCGAATTATCGTTATCGGTGATCGGTTTGGTTCGGACTTGCATTAATTCACTTTGCATGTTAGGTGTATAGTCATGTTATAACTGTTGTTTTCTGATGTATTTGGTTCTTATTTTTATTCATTTACAGTCCTATGTTCGTAATCTATCTTGTTATTCTGATCTAGCTATCTTTAATTTCATTTCAATGTATTGTATTAACGTCAAATGAGTCCTGTGACGTCATCATTCTTAGTGCCAAATATGTTCGTTTCCTTCAGTTAACCTTCACCCTTCTACATTTCCTGTTACTAAACTTGGTTTTATAATATCATTTATTTTTGTGAAAATGTCACTTTTGTATTGTGCTACTGTTCTGTACTCCTTGGTTAACCCATTGTATTGTTTGTCTTCATTTCATCCTTCTATAATTTAATATTAATGCTGTAATTTCTTCATTAATAATAGTGTAGATGAATATGATTAAATTTTTATCAACTTTGATGAGGAATTAGGGACTTTGCACATATTTGCAGTAGTAGTCCTAGAAATGGGCAATGCACTTTATGCCTCATGATTATGGCATAAAATATAATGATTAATTATTAAAACTTTATAACATATTAATACATATTTAATATAAATTAGTACACTTTCTCAGTACTATATTGTGAACTTAGTGACAATTAAGACTAATTATTTGGGGATAATACATATAATTATTAAATATTAATATTAAGCGCTTGATATAATTTCAGCAGCTTATATAACTAACTATCATAACTATTTATGATAGATATCAGTGAGTATATATAATATTTTTACAAAATATTATAGATTGTGGAACTTATACATAACATTACAGAAATATTACAATTTCTTATAATAATTATTCATTCGTTGAGTAATTATAATTATCGACATAGATTCCAGTGGTGATTACAAGACATAAGTAATTCAATACTTAAATAAATTAACGTCAAGATGCTTAACTTAGACTATTTTATTAAAAATGGTAAGGATTTTGGAAAAAAAAGGAGAACTTCTCGAGGCTTATGCATTGGCTGAATTTGCAAAATATAAGGCAGAAGAGGAGGAAAGGAAAGCTATTGCTAAAGCAGAGAGAGAAGAATTAAGACAAGAAGAAGAAAGAAAGATAGCGAGAGATGAAATCCTACGGATTGAAGAAGAAAATAAATTGAAACGACAAGAAATCATACTACAGCAAGAAATGGAATTGCAACGGCTTAAATTGGAAACAGCAAAACTTAATTCGCAGAGTGCTGCAGCAAGCCAAAATGATAATGCTCAATCTGGATCTTCATCCACCCGACTTAAGGGCAATTATTACTTTAAATTACCACCATTCAAATTACACGTGGACGACCTTTCATCGTGGCTGGCGCGCTTTGAGGATATATGTAAGGTCAATAACCTTGACAAAACTGCATGGGCACTTAAACTTAAGGAATTTCTGGATGGCGAACCTGCAAGTGCAGCACAAAACATTGATCCTACATTAGCCACAGACTATGAGGCCATTAAGACGTTGTTATTACGTCGTTTCCACTTGAACGAGGAGGCATGTAGATTACGTTTCAAAAGTTTATTGCCAGATAACAATAAAGATTTCACAGGTTTTATTGCTAACATACGCAATACTTTTAACAGATGGGTTGAACTGGCAGGTGTCAACAAATCTTACGACAAATTAGTTGATTTATTATTAAGGGATAAAGTATTATCTTCTGTCAGCCCACCATTCTTTGCTTATCTACAAGAAAGAAAACCAGAATCTATTGATGAGTTAGAAAAAATTTCTTTAAATTACTGCACAGCTCATCCGAATGCTAATATTTCTGGCTCGTTGATAAGAGAACCACTTCCTGTAGCCTCCAATATGGCATATCATAATCATAACAAACCTAGAACACACAGTGTGGACAGAGGTAGGTTCAAAGGAAACTATGACATTAATTTTCATAAGGGACAGAATAACTTTAACAATAACTTTAATAAAGGAAGACAACAAACCAGAAATTATTCACCTCAGTCAAGATACAACAGTAATCCACGTAACTCAAGTTATAATCGGTCATATCAATATAATAATGGTAACAATTGGAAGAATAGCGATAATTATAACTCGAGACATCGAGATAACAATTATAATAGACGTCAACGAGATAATTCAAATAATTATTCTCGTAATCGTTCTCATTCTCGTGGATCTTCAAATTATAACCATAATACCGGGGCAGCAGTTACAAATGATATCACCCCTAAGGTTCAGGTTCCACCTAACGATAATACAATGAATTCTTCTGCTGCATGCTTTGCTATAAATTATAACGTGGCAAATAGTTGCCCACAATGCAATCTTATTTTTCAGAAGGCAAAGGAGACAGTGCTAAACTGCGGACACATTACACCAGAAGTAGGTCTTGCAGCCAATGATGGAACAGGCTCTCTGATTTTTAACAGAGGGATAGTAAATGGTTCTGTAGTTTCTGTATTGAGAGACTCGGGGTCCACAACCATTGGAGTGCGACAGTCGCTAGTACATCCTAGCTGTGCAACGGGGGAATATGTCCGTTGCATGACTTTTGGGGGAACTATTGAGTTTTACCCCACAGCTCTTGTCCATGTTAATACACCTTTCTTTTCAGGACAAGTTAAGGTATGCATGCTTCAGAATCCAATTGCAGATCTGATGTTGGGACGCATCCATGGTAGTAAGGATTGTTCCCCACAGGAAATTGAAGAATGGGAATTAAATAATGTGCAATCTTATTGCAATGCTAACGCTGTCATTGCAACAGCTACATTACGGGCCAACAAAATAAATACATGTGGCACAGTTTTCTCCAATTTCAGTCTCAGTACCATTCTGGAAATCGATAAGGAGAAGGATAAGACTCTCCTACAGGATAAAAAGTATACTAAACTACCAGTCCATCCTAGGAAGATTAGAAAATCATTTCGAGGCAGATATACCTTTTCTCAAGAGAATGCCGCCAAGTCGGAAGATAGATGTTGGCGACAGGATCATATTAACAGTGATCTGAATAAAATGGTTGAAAATGGGAAAAGAAGGGATGTCCCGAACAAAGGTAATGATGATGAAGTTCTTACGAACTTAACTAATAAAATTAGGACAAATAAATATGTCAATCATTATGAGACATCATCTCATAAGACTACCATATCCAAAAGATTAAATAGAAGAACTATTTATCACGTTAGTGACACTGATCCCACTTACATTGGGAAGGGTGCATATTCTCGCACCGTGTTAGTGCGCAATCTGCCACAAGGTACCAGATGGCAGGCACTTAGCAATTTCTTTAATGACACGGCAGACGTTATGTTTGTACGGTTGTTGTCACCTACCAATGACAGGTATGGTGAAGCTATAGTTACATTTCGTAACAATAGAGAAGCTCGAATGGTCATCGAGCATGATAATGGTGCTTACTTTAACCATCATTGTCTACGGTTACAATTAGTACCTAATGCTGCGTCACGCAGATAACATGCTATGGTAATACAATTGTCTCATATCATTGATGACTCAGCATAGTCATTCATCATTTCTTTTCCTTACTGGTCCTTATAAGGTTACTGATAAAATTTCAGACGTTGATTACGTCTTAGATATCAAGGGACACAGAAAGATATTCCATATTAATATGCTCAAGCAATTTCATACACGTCCTATACACTTACAATCAATTTTTCATGAATTAGATGACAATACTGTATCTACTTGTCATTATTCTAATTTATCTGTTATACAAGAGGAAGAATCTTCTTTTCCTGAAGTGCAGATGCCTTTACCAGTACTTACTGTACAATCTACTGAATCTTGGCGTGATGTGACCATTTCTTCTACGATTACACCGCAACAGCATCAACGCGTTGCTAATCTTCTACAATCTTTCCCAGATGTGTTAACTGATGTACCGGGTTGCACATCTGTAATTAGTCACGATATAATTCTTGTGGTAAAGTGGGATGTTATAAATATTTATAGGGGACTTAGTGTACTGACTGAGATCAGCTGTGAAGGTATATATATATATCTAATAAGAGTAGTGTATTATATATAACCTTACTTGCTGCCACATATGTATACCTCAGTCAGAATTATTCTGGAATAGTGTGATGACTACGTTATATGTCTAGGGTATGTGTATGATGAAGTGTAAGTCAAAACAACAACAGACAGATAAACAATTTAATTTATTCCACTACACTTGACAACACTGTGACACTCACATACATAAAACACTCTACAAGGATATCTTAAAGGAGTCACTGATAACTTTTCAAATAACAATATGTATTCATTGCTGTCATGAATGTATATGTGTCCTGATTCAAATACAAAGGAACCAGGAGTCACAATCAATTTTAATTACAAGTTATATGTACAGAATTTATTAATATGAATCTTGTAGTGACATCTCTTTTTAATAGTATCCTATGTGTGTCAGTTGTGTAGTGGTAATATGAGGTAATACTGGTTTTGTTTTGTCAAGCTCTGTTGGTATTTGTCATCATGACTTCAATAGTTTGTCTTTATTGGAACTAGTATTGGAGATGTTCTCAGTTCCTGATATTAAAACAATTAAATTCCCCTCTTAATTGTATTTTACACTGTCATTTTAAGATGGGGGTACATAATGTTGAGCTCAGCTGGCCACATCAGCTTATCTTGCGTGATGGCGGCAGGAAAAGACTCCTCTGCTCGATTTCTCCCCTGGTTCTGGAGACACCTCACTGATAGCTAAATGGACCAAGGAGTATGCTGTCCGACTCTGGATTCAGCAAAGCTCTGACCAGGTGCTGCTCAATAATTGTAAGACCACGGTCCTTGAAAACAAGAAGGATGTACCTTCTACTTCATAACTAATTGATACTCTAGTTCTACACTGAGCACAATACATCACAAACATTGAGTTCAGAGCGTTAGGCCAACTGTCAGCTTCATCTGAAATACTTTATACCAGTATTTCCCTCCCTAATGGTCACTACGCCTCTGCAATTCCAGCATTATTTCTGTCTAATCAATAATCTAGGTGTCAGTGTACTGTTTGGCCATTCCATGCAGTTTTACTTCCCTCCGACACCTTCTGTTCAGGCTGGAGCATTATAGGCTTTTCCTCATGTTCGCTACTGAACTACACATATATACAGGCATAAATTAACAATTTACATTCAATTTTCATTAAAAGATATTGAATATTTCAAACCTACCACAATTCATGGAAATACACAGATACGTTGACTAGCAATGAATTCTGGCACAAATACTGGCACAAATTCCCATCTGCTTATGTTCCAGGCTTTTATTTAGCAAAAATATGAGCTGGCTTCAACGCACTGTTGCTTCATCAAGCTTATTTGAACTAGTGGTCTCGAACTAACGCTCTGAATTGTGTATATTCGCAGCTCTAACCAATGAAACCCTGTCCACACATCTTTTCAAAAAATACTCCTACTCCCGTTTCCCCTGACAACGAAAGATAGTATTTATAGTCCGACCAATCGTGTTTAGTCTTATATTTGTTGCGCTCCAATCAATTTGGAGTTAACATGGTAGGCTATTTCCGTACGTAAGGTTTTTTTCAAACACGTTATAAAAAAATTTTATGAGCAGAAATGATTTCATGCTGTCAGGCATCCCCACTATTTTATTTTGGTTATAATTTGGTAATTCCTAGACTATTTGCGTAACGTTTTACATATTCTTTGTCAGCAAGCCCTAAGGAACCCAAATATACAAATTTAAAAGAGCTAAGTGGCTGCGTTCAAAATATGCAATTTCTTCTACCTCCTGTTTCGAAGATGTGCTGTCTGGGTACTGTAATGTTTTCAAACGTAAACCCATCTAATGTTATCTTTTCTAATAAGCGTTTTTCAGGATTTTAAAACCTAACTCTGGGAAGGTTAGTGTTTTTATCACTGTCCGTCTGAAAAAAAGTTAGTGCATGTGGCCTTACACGCGTGATAGTAGTAATTGTATATCGCGCGACGCGTGTTGGGGGTGGCATTAATAGCGAGACACGTGTTTAGTGTTGCATGCGTTCCTGATTTTATTCGCCCCTCTCTCTTTCTATTTGAGTCCATCTGTTCGTTCGTTTTGGTAACGTAGTATAATTAAGGTTAGGATTAATTTAGGTCATTACGCAGTGTGCCTCTCAATGTTTTTTCTTAGAACTGCAATACCCGTTTTAATGTGTTGTGGAAACGCTTGTATTTATGCAGTGGCTTATATTTAACGTGGAAACGTTCCAATTTGCAGACGAAGCATAAAACAAAGGGGATTTCGAGTACTGCCATTGTGACAGCACTGTTCTTTTACCATTTTTCTTCCTTTTATAGAATTTATTTGTTAGGCTTTATATTTACCTGATAATTTATATATGTGGATTAGAATATTTCACGACACCTCCCCTCTTAAAACAGACATCCCATGTCAGTCCTTTATTCTATATACACATAGATAAATGTAAGTCAACTTGACTTTACTCTGCTGTGGTGCTATCATGGTTTTATGTAGTTGGGTCCATTCAGAGTAGGCACTACTCATGAAATCTGCCTCAGACTTCTACAACCAATACTATATTTCGGTTATGTTACTGAACAGCCGCAAGTGTGAGTGCTTGTCTTAATGCTGCTTCGCAACCCGTATTCACCATTTCTCTTCTCTGAGTCTGCGCAATGACATGTCCAGAGAACATTATATTTCCCTCAAAATGTACGTTATGAGGAGATAACATATACCTGGTGATAGCAGAGTTTTCGTAGTGGATTCCATAATCTTCTTATTATCCTGTATGAAACATTCGGAATATCCTCAATCAAAGAGGCAACTCAGGGATTCATTACGTTCCTCCGAAATGTTTACATCCAACAATTTTGTCTGATCTCAGGTTTTACTGGAATCTGATATTATCCTTTACTCAGATCCACCCTTGAGAAATATTTAGCTTTATTTAGTCTGGCAAACAGCTGATTTGTATCCGGCAATGGATCCACCTGTCCTTCTGTAATAGCATTCAGTCTCCTGTAATCTATACAGAGTCTATGTTCTCCAGAGGGCTTCCTTAAGAGTACAACACCGGAACTATACGAAGATTCACTGTGTGAAATAATTCCTTCCTTCAATAGATAGTCTATCTCTTCCTTCAAAGCTTTCTCCTTAGCAAACGGAATCGAATATGGTTTCATACAGACAGGTGTGGGGTCTATCAGTTTCATATCATATTCCAATAGGTCTGTATGCCCTGGTCGGTCTGTTAACACCTCTGCATGATTATTTAGAACCTGTTGCACTCTCTCTTTCTGAGTTTTCGTTAAATGTGTACTGATTTTCACCTGTACTGCTGTCTCACAGGGGTGTAATGGATATCCAAATGATGAAAGTGGTTCCTTTTTCATCTCCATGGCGATGGACAAGGTCAACAAGTGTGTCTCTTCCTGATGTTCTCTTTCCAAATATTTCTTCAGGAGATTCACATGATAGATTTTTTCTTTCCCTTTCTTATCTATCTTATAATTTGTTCTAGACACCTTCTCTAGAACTGTATATGGACCCTGCCATCCAATCTGTAACTTATTCTGACTCCCGGGGAGAAGAAGCAGTACCTTCTCTCCCACAGCCAAATCTCTGTCTTTCGCCTTCCTGTTATAATAGGCAGCATGTTTCTTCCTGGCTTGTTTCAAATTTTCATTGGCAAGTTTCCAGCCAGTTTTTAAACGAGTGGTCAGCTCATTCACATATTGGTATGAAGATGTAATGTTTTCCTCTGCCTTTTCATCAGTCCACGTTCTTAACAAAGCTACATATGGACCTTTAATTGTGTGGACCTATTTGTCCATGCACCGGTATGGTCTCTTCCACTCGAAGCTCTATAGTGATGATTTTTCTTCCCAGAATTATTCACAAAACGACCGCTACCAATTCATTTCCTGGGGCTTTCTCCCCACTTAAAATTCTTGATGAGAGATTTCCTCTCTACATCCTCTTCCTCCAGTTTGTTTAAGTCCGATTGAGGGATTGTCGGCTTATCCTGGGGTAAGACATCTTTTTGCACTCTCCGCATAGTGGCCATTGTAAAACAGTTAAGTGAAGCTTGTCCGTGAAAAGGGGCTTCCCATTCCATTTGGTCCACTTTATCAAATTTATATTTCTTTTTATTGTCAGGCCTAATTTTGCCCCGTGGCGTGTCCAGGTCCTGATCCATGTTCCCACTTGTGGGTGTTCCCTCATGTGCTATGCTACACCTTTCTACAAAATTCTCAATGTCCCATCTTGCTTTGGGCCAATAATAATTGTGAGCCACCTTTTGAATGATGGTACCTATCTTCTCATGGTCCCCATCTGGTTTCACATGTAGGCTCCTTATTAAGTCTGCCCTATATCTTTTAGGAAGTACCAGCTGTCCCTGACCTTTGGATCTAGCTCCAGTCTTCCTATACATCAACTTGTTTTTCATGTAAAAATCTCCCTTGCCTCATTCCATGAGAAACTTTCTCAGGTCTGGAGCCATGGACTCTCTTAGTTGCTCTATAAGGACCATTTCCTTAAGATCTTGGGTTTTCCCCAGAGAAGTCCATTTCTCCAAGTATGTCTCTATTCGTGCAGAGAACTGGTGATAGGTTTCACCTGGCAGTAGTTTAGCATTCCTAAATTTTTTCCTATAAAATTCTGCATTCTTTTCATATCTTAACAAAAGAGCCTGCTTTAGCATGTCATAATTTTCCTGATCACCTCTGCTCATTTTTGCAAAAACTTCATAAGCTGCCCCACGCAGTCCTTGAGATAACTTTAAGCTCCACCTTTCTCTCTCTAACCCATACGTGGTAGCTAATAGTTCATACCTATTTAGGTAGCTCTCTATATCATCGTCTTTCTCAACAAAATGATCTAAATGAAAATTCATAGCTGAGGTTGAGGCTCCTTGGCTAGCAGTGGCATCAGAGGCAAAGGGACTGGCACCATTTTCAGGAGCATGGCCCTGAAACTCAAACTCCCTAAGTCGTAACTCATGTTCCCTTTGTAATCTTTTATCTTCTGCTTCCCTTTCTGCAGCTAATTTCTTGTCTTCTCTTTCTGCAGCCTGTCTTCTTTCCTCGGCTTCCCTTTCTGCAGCTAATCTTTTGTCTTCTCTTTCTGCTTCCAATTTCTTAGCCTCAGCCTCAGTCTGCAACCTCTTAGTCTCAGCCTCAGCCTGCAACCTCTTAGTCTCAGCCTCAGCCTCAAATTGTAACTTCTTAATTTCCCTTTCAGCCTCTAACTTTCTTTCGGCTTCAAACCTTCTTTCTTCGCGTTCAATAAATTTGTCACATTCCGTAGTGACATAGGCAACCATAACTTGCCCATCTAATCCTAACTCTTTTGCAGTCTGAACAGCAGCAGATCGAAATTTGGCTAGGTCCGCCATTGTCTATCAGGTAAGTTTATACAATGTCTAACTAACAATTCAATCTCTAAATATATATCTAATGGACAACACAGGCACCGAGAGCTCAACCTTATTTAATTCCACCCAAGGATACCTTTTAATTCTTATATTCCCTGAAGTGAATTACCCGCAATATTTTTAATAGGGAAAGATTCAAAATCCCAAGAGCGAGACCCCAATATATGTGGTGAAGTGGGATGTTATAAATATTTATAGGGGACTTAGTGTACTGACTGAGATCAGCTGTGAAGGTATATATATATCTAATAAGAGTAGTGTATTATATATAACCTTACTTGCTGCCACATATGTATACCTCAGTCAGAATTATTCTGGAATAGTGTGATGACTACGTTATATGTCTAGGGTATGTGTATGATGAAGTGTAAGTCAAAACAACAACAGACAGATAAACAATTTAATTTATTCCACTACACTTGACAACACTGTGACACTCACATACATAAAACACTCTACAAGGATATCTTAAAGGAGTCACTGATAACTTTTCAAATAACAATATGTATTCATTGCTGTCATGAATGTATATGTGTCCTGATTCAAATACAAAGGAACCAGGAGTCACAATCAATTTTAATTACAAGTTATATGTACAGAATTTATTAATATGAATCTTGTAGTGACATCTATTTTTAATAGTATCCTATGTGTGTTAGTTGTGTAGTAGTAATATGAGGTAATACTGGTTTTGTTTTGTCAAGCTCTGTTGGTATTTGTCATCATGACTTCAATAGTTTGTCTTTATTGGAACTAGTATTGGAGATGTTCTCAGTTCCTGATATTAAAACAATTAAATTCCCCTCTTAATTTTATTTTACACTGTCATTTTAAGATGGGGGTACATAATGTTGAGCTCAGCTGGCCACATCAGCTTATCTTGCGTGATGGCGGCAGGAAAAGACTCCTCTGCTCGATTTCTCCCCTGGGCTCTGGAGACACCTCACTGATAGCTAAATGGACCAAGGAGTATGCTGTCCGACTCTGGATTCAGCAAAGCTCTGACCAGGTGCTGCTCAATAATTGTAAGACCACGGTCCCTGAAAACAAGAAGGATGTACCTTCTACTTCATAACTAATTGATACTCTAGTTCTACACTGAGCACAATACATCACAAACATTGAGTTCAGAGCGTTAGGCCAACTGTCAGCTTCATCTGAAATACTTTATACCAGTATTTCCCTCCCTAATGGTCACTACGCCTCTGCAATTCCAGCATTATTTCTGTCTAATCAATAATCTAGGTGTCAGTGTACTGTTTGGCCATTCCATGCAGTTTTACTTCCCTCCGACACCTTCTGTTCAGGCTGGAGCATTATAGGCTTTTCCTCATGTTCGCTACTGAACTACACATATATACAGGCATAAATTAACAATTTACATTCAATTTTCATTAAAAGATATTGAATATTTCAAACCTACCACAATTCATGGAAATACACAGATACGTTGACTAGCAATGAATTCTGGCACAAATACTGGCACAAATTCCCATCTGCTTATGTTCCAGGCTTTTATTTAGCAAAAATATGAGCTGGCTTCAACGCACTGTTGCTTCATCAAGCTTATTTGAACTAGTGGTCTCGAACTAACGCTCTGAATTGTGTATATTCGCAGCTCTAACCAATGAAACCCTGTCCACACATCTTTTCAAAAAAATACTCCTACTCCCGTTTCCCCTGACAACGAAAGATAGTATTTATAGTCCGACCAATCGTGTTTAGTCTTATATTTGTTGCACTCCAATCAATTTGGAGTTAACATGGTAGGCTATTTCCGTACGTAAGGTTTTTTTCAAACACGTTATAAAAAAATTTTATGAGCAGAAATGATTTCATGCTGTCAGGCATCCCCACTATTTTATTTTGGTTATAATTTGGTAATTCCTAGACTATTTGCGTAACGTTTTACATATTCTTTGTCAGCAAGCCCTAAGGAACCCAAATATACAAATTTAAAAGAGCTAAGTGGCTGCGTTCAAAATATGCAATTTCTTCTACCTCCTGTTTCGAAGATGTGCTGTCTGGGTACTGTAATGTTTTCAAACGTAAACCCATCTAATGTTATCTTTTCTAATAAGCGTTTTTCAGGATTTTAAAACCTAACTCTGGGAAGGTTAGTGTTTTTATCACTGTCCGTCTGAAAAAAAGTTAGTGCATGTGGCCTTACACGCGTGATAGTAGTAATTGTATATCGCGCGACGCGTGTTGGGGGTGGCATTAATAGCGAGACACGTGTTTAGTGTTGCATGCGTTCCTGATTTTATTCGCCCCTCTCTCTTTCTATTTGAGTCCATCTGTTCGTTCGTTTTGGTAACGTAGTATAATTAAGGTTAGGATTAATTTAGGTCATTACGCAGTGTGCCTCTCAATGTTTTTTCTTAGAACTGCAATACCCGTTTTAATGTGTTGTGGAAACGCTTGTATTTATGCAGTGGCTTATATTTAACGTGGAAACGTTCCAATTTGCAGACGAAGCATAAACAAAGGGGATTTCGAGTACTGCCATTGTGACAGCACTGTTCTTTTACCATTTTTCTTCCTTTTATAGAATTTATTTGTTAGGCTTTATATTTACCTGATAATTTATATATGTGGATTAGAATATTTCACGACAATTCTGAATGATGATACACCAATTCGTGTTCATCCTTATTCTGTACCTCTACATTTTCTGAGTAAGACATCTCAGGAACTCGAACAGATGATATCATTAGGTATTATTGAGACTAGTACATCTCCATTTTCTTCTCCTTTAGTCATTGTCCGGAAAAAGGACAACAACATACGTTTATGTGTTGACTATAGGAAACTTAATGCGCAGACAGTACCAGATAGCGAACCACATCCTATCCTTGACGATTTACTTCCTCGTCTATCCAATGCTACACTGTTCACTAAAATTGACTTAACTAAAGGTTATTGGCAGATTCCACTAACCGAAAGAGCCAAATACTACACAGCATTCTCAACTCCACGAGGTCTTTACCAGTGGAACGTGATGCCTTTTGGGCTAATGAATGCTCCAGCTACCTTTATCCGCATGATGCGAAAAATTTTAGCAGGTAGATCAGATATAATTACCTACATTGACGACATATGTTTGTTTAGTTCATCATTTGAGGAACATTTTTTGGGTCTTAAATCAGTTTTGGAAATATTGCGGGATAACCATTTAACCGCTAAACCAACTAAAATTCAAATAGCGTGTAATGAGATAACATTCCTGGGGCACATTATTGGATCGGGACGTATCCAAACAATTCCCAGTACAGTTTCTAAAATATTAAATTTATCTGTTCCTCAAACGAAGAAACACGTTAGGAGTCTGTTAGGTTTAATCCAATACTATAGCGGATTTGTACCTCACCTATCATCCATCACGGCTGTCCTGTCTTCGTTACTAAAGAAGAACATGCCTTTAAGGATAAATTGGACCGACGAATGTGACAAAACTTTTCGCGCTATCTTAAAAATATTTTCATGCCCATCCGTTTTAAGATTACCAGATGCTTCTAAAAAGTTTGTTCTACGTACAGATGCGAGTAATTACGGACTCGGGGCATGTCTACTGCAATATCATGATGATGTCCTTCACCCGGTAATGTATATCTCACGCAAACTGAAACCTCCGGAGATGAAATATTCCACTGTGGATCGAGAATTGCTCTCCGTAATCTGGGCAATTACCAAGTTAGAGAAATTCTTACTGGGATCTCCATTTCTGATCCAGACTGATCAGAAATCAGTGGCAGCATTACGTCGCTCAAACCATAAAAGTGCTAAACTTGCACGATTTGCTATTACGTTGCAACCCTACGAATTCGAGATACAGTCGATACCTGGAACTGAAAACGTCATAGCCGACACGTTGTCCAGACATCCTACGGATTCTGAATGAATATAACAATTTCAAGAAAATGTTCTGACTAGTCAAGCATTACATTTGCAATGAACGGTATTGATATCAAGTCAGAATATACAACAATTCAGTTGGACTTCCTACCTAAATAAGGACATTTCGAAATAAACTATTATGATCAAAATATCAAGTTTTACGGATCGTTTGAAAATTTGAACTTCAATTCCACTTTGAGTATCACTCATTTCGATTGAAAACTGTTAAAAAGGAACAATCTCTGATGTAGAAAGGACAGATACGTTGATGACTTAGTCAATTAACTTTCAAAGTTTATTAAAGGAACTAACAATGAATGGATAATCAAATCATAATTTGATAATATGAACCTTGTGTCTTAATGAACTTTCATACAAGTCAATAGGAGGTAACAACGATTGGATCTTCATGTCCAAAATTATTAAATTTTCTAGTTATTAAATTAGTATATAATAGATAATAAAGTCAAAGTGTGATGAAATAAAAAAATAAAATATACTAAGAAAAGATGAAACAAAAGAATATCACACCAATTAAACCTTTTAATTAGTGTAATTATTAAGGTAATAGATATTACATTATGACATTTCATATATATAGTTAAAATGTATGAATTTTTTCTGCTCTTTTCTTCTGATTGCGTTAATTTAATTAGGTATCTATCCTTACACTTCATTTTCACACCCATGCTAATTTAATGTATACTTTAATATTTGGTTTCAATTGTCCGTACTTCTCAATTTTTATTTCTTTTACTCTCTTATTCTATTTCTCATTTTCTTCAATTAGATATTAATTAGCTAGTACCATACTTACATACTTTAATTAATTATTTTAATTTTAGTTAGTTAGAATAATTTTAATAACACCTCACATTATTAGTTAGTCTATACATACAACAAATTAATTAGTTAATTAGTTAGTGACAGTGACATTTCCTTGTTTAATATAAGGTATATGTATGATATGACGTTGATTTTATTATAATATATTACTGACATGACTGCGACACTGTTCTAGATAGAACATCGTAGGTCATACGTAGGGTTTTGTTAAATTTTTGATAATTTGATTAATATTGTTCAAAAAAAAAATCTATTTAATAGATTTTTTTTTGCCCCCATCTGACAGGAAATCTGTTACGGCGTTATTTTTAAATGATGGCGTCTGCTGGGGTTTACCCATGCGCAACGTTTAGGGGTCATTAATATTTATAGAATATGTCGATATTTTACGGTATAGTGAACGCGAAATATATGCGGAGATTATGACGCATTCACGTTGGGAAGGTCACGCCGGGTGACTTGGTTACAGGGCCTTTGTTACGCTATCCGTCAAGCAAGAAGGTCGTGTCTTGTATTTCTTCCAAGGAAATAAGGCTGAGTATATAGCCTATATTTTATAGATGAATCGATGTAGACTTCAGGGTCAGTTCGGAAATTAATCTAAGCATGAGATTAATTAAATTAAACTAATAATGGAAGAAGAATCGTATTATGATTCAATTTGTAGATGTCAAGAACTCATGTGCTCATTTCTGGCTGTTGACTATAACAGCGCACGTATATAGCCACGATGTTCTTCTGACACATTGTTTTGACACGGACGGATACATACTGATATTATTTGGAATTCAAGTGTTACGCTGAATTGTACATGAAACCTTTTTGTGAATGTCGATTATCGTTTTGTATGAATCTTAATACATGTGGACTCTAAGCAGAAGGCTTGATCCTTTATTTACGTTTCGGGTTCGGTTCTACAACTGTTGGTGTTTACCTTTGTCAGCACGATAACTCTCCCACAAGGGAAATCAAATACTATAGACTATGCAAATCAGAACGTCGAAGGGATGTTCTGATGCCCAGAGCTAACCAGTCTAACCAACATTGCTATGTCTACAGAGTGACTTTATTATTCAATAATAATACCATAACGAAGGAACCGCAACACCAACCACACCACCACCACCGACCCGTCACAGACGTATCGTCTGGTTTCGTACCATGTCTCTTCTTGTTACTTCAACCACCTTCCTCAGATACCTCATTTCCGAGGTTTGGATCTGGCTTTTATGGGTTATAGTCATTGCCCATGACTCGCATCCGTATGTCAAGACTGGGACATAGGTGGAGCGGTATACAGCCATCTTCGTTTTCTTACCAACCTCTCTCTTGCTGAGGAATCCTCGATTTATGGCCTGAAAAAGTCTCCCAGCCGCTGCTTTTCGAGTGGCCAACTCTTCTTTGATGCCTCCCTTTCGGTCTATAATAGCTCTGAGGTATTTAAAGTGGTCGACCTGCTCCAGGACCTGTTCTCCCAGCTTAATCTGATGTTTTCTTTCTTCTCGTGATATCACCATGGATTTTGTTTTAGAGCTGCTTATGACCATCCCCCTCTTCTCCAGCTCTTCCTTCCAGACTTGCAGGTTGGATTGGAGATGTGCCTCTGATTTAGCAATCAGGGCAACATCATCAGCAAATGCCAGCTCCGAAATATAGACCTGTCTCATCTTCCAGTACCCCACTGAATACTTTCTTGTTCTCTCCTTACATGCCTTGATGACATCGTCCATAAGGAGTATGAAGAGGTAAGGTGATAGGATATCACCTTGTCTTACACCAGTGGTGGTCCTGAACTCTTCCGACTTATGGTTTGCTGTCCTCACATAATTTCTGCAAGACTTGTAGAAGCTCTGTATAGCATGAATCAGAGGTGCTGGAATATTCTTCCTTGCCAAACAGTCCCAAAGTTTGCTCCAGGGGACCCTGTCAAATGCCTTTTCCAGATCTATGAAACAAAGATGGATCTCACTCTTATACTCAAGGGCCTTTTCACTCAGCTGTCTGAGTGTGAAGATTAGGTCTTGAGTACTTCGGTTTGCTCGGAATCCGCACTGGACCTCATCCAATTGTGGCTCAGCTAGGCGTCGGAGTCTCTGCTCTAGGATTCTAGAGTAGATTTTACCAGGGACACTGAGAAGGGATATGCCTCTATGGTTTCCACACTGTCGATTGTCACCCTTTTTGAAAATTGGTGTTATGATGGCAATCTCCCAATCCTTTGGTATGGTCTTGTTGTACCACGCTGCCTGTAAAACCCTTAAGAGTAATAGGTCGCCTGATGCTCCCATGAACTTAACCATTTCTGGTGTTATACCATCATGCCCTGCTGCTTTGCCCATCTTGATTTTCTCCAGTGCTGCCTTCAGTTCTTCCATCTTTATGTCATCTTCACCATCATTGGTTTTCTCTTCTGTGCTAGTGTTTATCATTTCTGATGCTTCACCATGCTCACCATCCAGGAGTTCTGAGAAATATTCTTTCCATCTTCCCATTACTTCCTTCGGGGCAGTAAGCAATTTGCCTTGCTTGTCCTTTATAAATTTGAGAGGGCATTGTTTTTCCTTCCTCATGTTCTTTAGGGTCTTATAGAACAATTTCTGGTTTTCTTGTGCATCTTTTTCTAGCTTTTCTCCAAATTCTTCCCAGGACTTCTTTTTTGCTGCTAGCACTTTGTTCTTTGCTTCTGTTCTGAGTGTCACATATTCTCTATATTTTTCCATTTGTCCTGTTGTGTTTTTAGCTCCTAAGTATTGTTTCCATGCCATTTTCTTCTCTCTTATTTTCTCTTTGACTTCCTCTGTCCACCAAGGTGTCCTCTTTCTCTTGTTCCCAAGTCGGACTTCACCGCATGCTTCTGCAGCAGCTGTCTTTATGATATCCTTGAATTTAATCCAGAGGGTTTCCAAGTCATCAGGTCGTTCTTCTGTGTTGCTCACCGCTGCAGCAATAAGCCCCTGATATCTGGTCTTAATTTCTGGCTCTCTCAGCTTGTAGGTCCTAATGCTCATTTTTCCTGCTCGTTTACTTGGTTTCTTGCGTGATGTTGGACAGTTCCTAGGCTGAGCAACTCTTTCAGTTGTTCTTTTGATTGTTAGCAGGTAATGATCACTTCCAATCTCTGGCCCCCTCCAGACTCTAGCATCTCGGACATATTTGAATGAGCTTCTCCGAACAATGGCATAGTCGATCACTGACTTCTCATTCTTTGTTGGTTCACATCTAGTGTATGCATGTATGCGCTTATGGGGGAACTTTGTGTTTGTAATGATCAGATTCTGCTCACTGCAGAATCTAAGGAGTCGCTTTCCATTGTCATTGAGAGTATCTTCTCCATATCTTCCGATAACTCCACCCCATCTAGCATGGTCATTTCCAACTCTGGCATTAAAATCTCCGAGCATGATAACTTCATCTAGGCAATCATCCACTGTCCTTTGAAGCAGCTCGAAGAATTCCTCCTTGACCTCTGCTCTCTCATCCTCATTTGGCCCATACACTATGACCAGGTTGACTATGGTTTCTCCTTCTTTTAGTTTAACAACCATAATGCGCTCCGAGACAAAGTTCCATCCCTTGATACTATCCTTTTGATTTTGGGCCACAATGCAACCCACGCCCCCTTTAGCTCTTTCAGACATGGGTACACCACTGTAGAGCAGCGTGTTGCCATCGAGATCCATGACTCCTTGTCCTTTTTTCTTTGTTTCCGTTATAGCCAGGATTTCTAGTTTTGCTTTCCTCATCTCTTCCACCAGCTCCTCTTCCTTCCCATTTATACTTCTTGTGTTCCAAGTTCCATAAGTCGTAGTCCGTAGTCCGTTCCAGTTCGTCGCCTTTAGAATCAGTCCAGTTTTCTCTCTTGTGTTGCTAGTAATCGTGATTTAAAGCAAACAGGTGATTGGCCTGTTGTGCCTTTGCATGGTGGAGGGGCTGCCTCCTTACGGCCTCCATGCAGGCCGCCCTCCTCCTTTTTCATCCGGGCTTGGGACCGGCATTGGCGGAGTTGTGTTGAGGTATATATTATAATAATTATCTAATATTTTGTAAAGTGTTTAAAGTGATAATCGCTTATTTCATATTTCACTAGTTAGATTTGGTGCATAGTGCTTAATTTATATAGTCTGTATTATTTTATAGTGACGAGTTACAGTGGAAAACAGAAAGTGTAATTTCTAGCTTAAACTCAGTCGGCTATTAAGGAATTTAATTTTACGGCTAAATAATCAGACGGGAAAAATTTTTCTAAACTATCTTATAAATGCTAGATGCCTCATGAGTGTTGACGGAATACGTATGTATTCCTAATTCATGAGGATTGATGATTTTTAAATATATAACTTATTGCACGGGAAGTTTTAAATGATAAGTCAAGCTGTACGCTTGCATTTTAAAAACGTAAGTTATATTGAGTACATAATATGTAACATATTTCATATGTGTTTTTTCTTTATTCAGTGAATACTGGGGTAACCCAAACTTTGCCGGCGTTTTGTACAGAGACATACCTAATAAATGCTTATACTGGGCCTTGGAGCCAGTGCATATTTCTACACTAACTCTAATGTACATGCTGCCTTGTGGCGAGAAAAATTACAGAAGTCTAAAACATTAACTTTCCGACATTGTTGACAAGTGTGTGGTGAACCAAGATTATTTGTTGAGAGAAGTTTTCCACCGGTCATCTTCCTAATTAAGGGAAACCTCGTGATCTGACATTGTGTGCTCTTTTAAGCCTAATTCGTACCTCGTGAGTCAAGTGACACTAACTTTAGTCTGAAATAACTATCGCATGAAGCAGACGCTCCCCGGATCCATTTTGATGAAACCAACAAACAAATCTGCAGAGCTGGGATCCGCTTCATTTAACGACAGTAACAGATAAAAAGTGTGTAAGTGTCACAAAGTTTGCGCCAGACGGCGAACCACAGCACGATTGTAAGTATATCAGGGCCCTGATGAAAGAACCGAGTGAAAGTAGACTGAAGGATGTTCTTTGTTTGAGTCACCCACGTTGTAACTTCCTTTATGCAAGTTATTGCTAACAATATTTACCCCTAGAATAAAGCAGAGTATCAAGTCTGTCCATACCTTAAAAGGGGGAAACCATAGACTCAATCATATGCATCTGTAACTCTTTGGGGTTATCACTTTCTTCTAACGTGACTGTGAGCTATATATCCAGGGAAGGACCATACAAACGGGTCTATCACTATTGTAGCATTCCTTGATTCTTATGACTATTTGTATATGCTTTTGATGTATTTTATATGTTGTGATGTAAGTTTTTTGGAAGTCTTCCCAATACAGCACAAACACCAAATTAAGACTGCATGAGAGCTGTGTACTTTCTGTGCTTCTCTATGGTGCGGAATGTTGGAGAGTAACAGAGAAGGAAATGTCGAAACTGTCCTCCTTCCACACAGTCTGCCTAAGGAAAATTCTCCGAATCTTTTGGCCAAACACCATCAGCAACCAAGAACTACTTATTCGGAGTAACCAGAAGGACATGCACACCATCATAGCTGGCAGACGCTGGAGTTGGGTTGGCCATGTCCTCAGAAGGGACCCTGATACCATCACAAGAACAGCTATGCTATGGACCCCCGAGGGAAAGCGAAAGAGAGGCCGACCAAAAACAACTTGGCGGAGAACTGTGGAAGCTGAGATGCAAAGAATGAACCACAGTTGGGGCACTGTACGAAGGATGGCCGCCGACCGAGCAAAGTGGAATCAATTTGTTGCTGCCCTACAAGATGCCACCAGGCGTGATGGCCGCTGACTGCTTTGACGGTTGG
Source organism: Oreohelix idahoensis (assembly GCA_024509875.1). NCBI lineage: Eukaryota > Metazoa > Mollusca > Gastropoda > Stylommatophora > Oreohelicidae > Oreohelix > Oreohelix idahoensis. The sequence continues at coordinate 629,425 of JAMPIV010009427.1, read as the reverse complement.
CGGTTATGGATCAAAGAAAGAAGAAGAAGAAGATGTAAGTTTACTATCGTAATTAAACTATACCTACATTTATTTCAGTGTGGTGGTCAGTTCGTTTCCATAATATCTATATAATCATTGTTATAGTTGTTCCCACGTCTGTGTGTCTAACTGTCGTCACTTGTATGTGCGGGCACGTGAGTGGATAGATATATATTAATATACCTATTTTTTTAGTCTGTCTGACTCCTTTGGATCTATTGTAGAAGATAGGTGGAAAGAGAGAGAGAGAGATTCCTCGATTTCCGGGACAGCCTCTATAAATTTCTACCATCTCACTCGTGGAACTCTATTTCTATTATCACATCTCACTGTGGCTATCACTCATTCTAACCTATTCAGAAGGGACCAACCCAAGTCTTAATTTCCCTATCAAAAATCTACGACATTATGTTAAAACTAAACAATCATTGTTGATTCAGTTATTATACGTATGAAAGCAAACGTATGAGCAGTGCTATTTTATATATTAACATATATGTCTAAACGTATATTTACATTTAGAGAGCAAATACCTATACATGGAATTTTTGTGGCTTTACACCAGCTGGGGGCTTGAACTGGCTAAAACCATTGCTTAATCCTTCACAAAGGCGACGGATCAGATATAAGTTAACAATTGTTCAGCCCAATGCAACATTGTTCTTGACTTCTGAAAATATCTTGTGGTAGCTCTCTCGAGATAGAAGCATCATTACCCTTCTATCTACATCTCTGCCAAGAGTAATCTTGTGCGAAGGTAGACACCTTTGACGACCCATTTAGATACTCTTGAGTTTTGGCCCCTGTTGGTCCACTACTGCAAAGCAAGGAAGGCAATCCGTGACACTCTGTTTCTGGTACTAGTTACCAGTAATCAACGCTGAACACCATCGACAAGAGACGGGTCTAGAGGCCACTCAAAGCAGTGACCTCTCTGGTATTTACTCCTGCACAACAGCGAACGTGCTCCAACAAGCCATTCGGCTCCTGACTTGAGAAAGAACTGTCAAGAGTACACTGAGAACAAGCGGTGACTAAACCAAAATTCAATGATAAATCAATGTCAAGACCTGGCCAGTTAGGTACAAAGTACTGGTACAGCATAAAGACTCAACAAACACCACCATACAATAAAATCTTCCGATGAAGACACACCATAAATGAATCTTATTCCTTGACAAATCGACTTTATTCATTTTGACCATGTTGATCAAATATTTCATAAATAGTTAACTTGTTATCTATGTTAATATAATTCCTTAGTTGGCGTTAATAACTTGGTTGAATGGGTTTGATGCCTGCACCCGTTTGACTCATTAAAAAAATGCTGATACAGAAAGTTAATCATACAATTAATACTCTGCTGAATTACCTTCAGCTGGGGGCTCATTAAATACGAGTCTAAAGCATATTTCTCTCAGAAGTGGGCGGGGGTATATAAAGTTTATAACAAACTTAGAAGACGCAGTTATGGTACTTACCATCCTAAAATCCACGAGAGACTCCCTAAAATAGGGTCATAAAACCTCCTATTTTCATCACTGCCAAGAGTAAACTTCTACTAATGTGAGGTTGTGTATGTGGGTAGCAACCTGGTTATGTTCAACAAACTGCCATAGAAACCACCATTGTAGCAGCGCATAAAATGCCTTTGTGCACGTTTCCTGCAAGGACCCAGCTGCTAATGTATCCACATTCTCTTTAAAAAGTGGACACAGAAAATGATAAATGAATAAATACACGAAACAAACAAAACGAGAATGAACTATTTAAAAAATACTGTATGTACAGAAACACAAAAGTCCGTGAACAATAAATAAACGACTAGTGGTTTAATGAACTGTCACAACAGTAACAATAAAAACTGATGGACAAAACAAATCGTGAGAACAAAATAGAGTATTATTTGGTTCCTGTTTGTCCCATGACGAAGACGTACTGGTCGAAACGGTAGGATTTCGTTCCAATCAAGCTTCTGTTCATCTGTTTTAGTTTTAGGTGTTTTTCACAAATGTATTATTTTCAGATCCCCGTTTAAATATTTTCATTTCTAGGAAACTGAGATTTGTTACAAACACACTTCTGTCCAGATTAATAGAGATTAATTTTTTTTAATTTTTATTATTATTTTTTTAACTTTCAGTAATAGAATTTGGAGTGTACAGACACAAAATCAATACTAAGGACATCTGGACTAAGACACGTTTAAGATGGAGATGCTAGCAATAAAGATAGATGGCTGGAAGCACGTGAACATTACTCTCCATAAAACCAACGTAAATTCAGAAATGTATTCATAATTAGCATGCACATCTAAAATCACATAAAATATTTTAAAATGCTCAAGAAATGTCATGTATCGAAGCTCAGACGACTTAGTATGAGAAAACCGGTATGTGTAGTTACTTCTTCTTCAGTTTGACTCATTGAACATTATGACAAGGGATTTTGCTTTTTCCTTCTTTTTTTCTGTTTTTTCATTGCTCGAAACTGAAAGGATCATATGACTTATTGAATATCATGACAAAGAATTTTTGCGTTTTCTTTGTTTTTTTGTTTTTTTTCATTGCTGAAACTAAAAGGATCGTATGACGTATTGAATATCATGACAAGGGGTTTTTGCTTTTATTCATAGTTCGAAACTGAAAGGATCGGTTGACTCATTGAACATCGTGACAGGGATTTGTTTTTTTTTAATTGCTCAGACCCGAAAGTATTGTATGACTCATTGACATAATGAAAAGAGATTTGCTGTTATTCACGGTTCGAAGCTGAAAGGATCGTATGGCTCATTGAACATCACGACAAAGGATTTTCTGTTATTCATGGTTCGAAGCCGAAAGGATCGTATGACTCATTGAACATCACGATAAAGGATTTGCTTTTATTCATGATTCGAAGCTGAAAGGATCGTATGGCTGTGACATGGTTGTTCGGTAGCCTGAAAAGAAAAAACAAACATTTCATAACATGATTGAAGTTATTCTTATCTGACTGTTTAATACAGACACAGTGGACGAAAGAGTTACGTTGTAGTTAATGAGCAGTGTGCTTTGATATCGTGTTTTATCATTCACTACCCTTCACCTCCATAAGGAGACTTGGCCTTCATGAAATTCACGCCACGTCTTCTTGTCCTGTGCCGTCCGCTCAACGAGCTACCATGTTGTCTTTATCCCTTTAATTTATGTCTTCAGTTCTTGTTTCCGTGTGTTTTTCAGTGTCCCTCTACCTATCTTACTCTGGAAATTCCAGATGAAGTATTGCCTTGAAGTGTTGTTGACCCAAATTGATTCACTCGAACTCGAGTTGGACTTAAGTCACTCATAAAGTACTTTTACGAAGAAACAGAAACTGGTTGTGTTTAAATAAAGCAACTTTGTAGAATCAACCACAACAAAGATGAGAGCAGTTTCCACAAATGCAGTAACAACAATTAAACCCATCTACACTGCACACAAGCTTTCAGTATGGAAACAACGTCGGTTCCCTGAAATGTTAGAAAAAATTCCTGGAATTGAGAGAAAGAAGAGCCAGACTGCAACAGAGAGAAAAACCATAGCGACAAAATGCATAGAGAAACATTACCCATGCAACACCTGGACCCATGCATACACAGATGGATCAGCAACAAATGCAACAGAAAATGGAGGTGAAGGTGTCTTTCTGAATTTAAGCACTTGTGCACAAAAAACGCTGTCAGTGGTAACATGACAATTCTGAAGCAATCTCAGAGCAGAAGCAGATTCCTTGAAAACTGCAGCAGAGGTTATAGTGGCAGAGGAAAGCACAGAAAGATAAGTTACTTTCTTCACTGATGCACTGTCGGTAATTGCAACGCTAAAAAGCCAAAACAATACAGACGTAGATGACCAAAGAGTAATGCTCCACAAACTATGTCAAAGATTCAAATAATTGTGATCCAATGGATCCCATCTCAGTTTAACATCTCTGGCAGTGAAGAGGCTGACAGATTGGCAAAGGACGGTGGAAAGCTATCTCAGCCTGATGCTATAATTACTTTCGAAGAGGCAAAGAATGTTATCAGAATCAGATACAGAAACAAACGGGATGCAGAGAATCCAGGTCACACAAAATGATGCATACTACCAGCTTAACAGAAGAGAACAAGTGATAATCTTCAGACTCCTCACAGGCCACAGCCGACTGGGACACCATCTATTCAACAAGATAAAAATAGGACTTGACTTGAAACTACTGTTACAGACTTGAGACTCGACTTGAGACATGTACTGCTGCTTTGTAATGCAATCAACAGGTTTCCTCAGCATGTTTCTTATCCATGACCAGCGTCTTCTTGCTGTGGTTGACTTTTTGACAATTTTGTTAGCTTAAAGTTTCGACAGGAATTGGTACCCAGCCTCATACCCAACCCTCCTTAGTCGCCTTGTAGAACATACTTGGTAGATTACAATGTTACTATTGTTTGCTCCCCTGCCGAGCCCAGATAACACATGTATTCTCTTACTTTCAGTTTTATCATCATTATTATTTTCTTTTGCTCTCCCTGTGAAGCATACAGCTACTACTACATCTGGTCCCCTTACAGGAAGCCTCAATCAAGCATTCACATGCTGTTGTAGCAGTGATTTCTGTGGCAATTTGTTTTACATGATGAGGTTGTCAGCTGCACGCACAGCTCGCCTTGTCCGACATGCCTGAGAGTGAAGTAGTTCTACTCGGTTTTTGTCTCTTTTTTAACCCCCCACCCCTCCACCGGGGGGGAGGGAGGGGGCAGACTATACTTGGCAGTTTCAGTTTAATACTTGTAGGTATGCGCGTGTATTGTGTTTATGTTGGATAGTAAATAGGTGATTTAGACCTGAGCCAAGTGCTTTATTTTGTAGGAATGAAAGTGGTAAAGTGTCTATCTATCTATCTATCTATCTATCTATCTATCTATCTATCTATCTATCTATCTATCTATCTATCTATCTATCTATCTATCTATCTATCTATCTATCTATCTATCTATCTATCTATCTATCTATCTATCTATCTATCTATCTATCTATCTATCTATCTATCTATCTATCTATCTATCTATCTATCTATCTATCTATCTATCTATCTATCTATCTATCTTGGTGATTTCAATATTGATATGCATAAGCCAAATCAAACATGGGCCAACATCATAGCATCGTACAACATGAAACAAATAGTCAACAAACCTACAAGAGTGACAAATACATCATCCACACTGATCGATCACATCTATGTAACCTGTCCAGAAAACATTATAGAATGTTCCATCCCTACTATTGCTATGAGTGACCACTATCCCATATGTTGCACTTGGGCAAAAAATGAGTACAAATCTCCAAAAAATAAACACATCAGTATTGAATATAGAAGTCTAAAAAATTTCAACCAAGAATTATTTTTAAATGATTTGCGAAATGCGCCTTTCGCCGATGTTTACCAACTTCCTGATCCTGATGACGCCATTGCATATTGGACGCGGACATTTTATAGTATTTTTAATAAGCATGCGCCTACTAAAGAAATTCGCGTAAAAAGACAAATAAAATCTCCATTTATCACACAAGAAGTACTTGCCGCTATGAGGCAGAGGGACAGAGCGCACAAAAATAAGGATATTATTACATATCGGGCAGCAAGGAACAAAGTACAATATTTAATTCGCAGAGAAAAGAAAAACTACTTTAGTAATTTAGTTCAAAGCAAAAGCAACAGTAGAAATATATGGAAGGCAATCAATACCCTAGTGAACAAAAGAAATTCGCCAGACTCACAAAATCCTAATACTTCACTTACTTGTACAGACTTCAGCAATCATTTTTAGGCAGACATCCACAATATAAAATCCGCCATACCTTCTTCCCCTTGTGACTTCAGCGAATTATCTACGTTCTGCGAGAACAAGTATACTAACCCCATTCCCTGCGACATTCCTTTTATAACAGTTTACGAAGTTTATAACTATCTTATTGATCTTAAAGATAATAACGCATCGGGACTTGATGGAATCAGTAATCGAATACTTCGTTATGCTGCACCAGCTATTACTGATACACTAACATACATATATAATCAATGTCTCGCAAGGAGTTACTTTCCATCTGCCTTTAAAATCGCTAAAGTATACCCTCTTGTTAAACCTGGTTCATCAGATAATAGCAACCTTGGTAACTATAGGCCCATTTCGCTTATATCATCGCTGTCCAAACCAATGGAAAAACACATACACAAAACAGCAATGGAACACCTAGCTAATAATGACCTGCTTGTTGATAGTCAGTCGTGGTTTAGACCAAAGCATTTATGCGACACAGCCTTAACAAAAATGATAGAGAACTGGCATCTAAACATCAATAACGATAATTTATGTGGAGCAATCTTTGTAGACTTTAAAAAAGCATTCGATATGATAGATCACACTATTTTAATAAGAAAATTAGAAACAATGAAAGTAAACCTTAAGCTGGTGAAGTTAATTAAATCATTTCTGACAGACAGACAACAAGTGATGTCTTACAATAATTCTTTGTCCAACCCAACTGTTGTCGATATCGGTGTTCCTCAGGGCTCTATTCTCGGCCCTCTTCTCTTTGCCGTATACATCAATGATCTTCCTCTGTACATCAAACATTCATCCTGTGACCAGTTTGCCGATGACTGTACTGTTTACACTAGTGACAAAAGTTGCACTGCACTAGAACTATCTTTACAAACTGACACACATAATATTATTAAGTGGAGCAACGAGAATCGAATGCAAATAAATATTAGTAAAACGAAATGTATGTTAATATCAACCAGACAAAAACTACAAAACTCGCAGAAAACAACACTTCAGCTCTACATTGGAACATCACTAATTGAAAACGTAAATGAACATAAAACTCTAGGTCTAACTGTTGACCAGCACCTAAGTTGGAACTCACATGTAAGTGCACTCACAAAGCTACCGGCACAAAAAGTTTACCAATTAGCCAAAATCAAACACTTCCTGGATGAGGGGGCAAGGAAAATGTTCTACACATCTCACATACAAACATACCTAGACTATTGTTCCACAATCTGGGATGGTTGTTCCATATCCAACACAAAAAGGCTTCATTCACTTCAAAAACGTGCAGTGCGCCTAGTTGCTGATAAACACCAAACACATTGTATAGATCTATATAACTATCTTAAAATATTACCCCTTAGAAAGCGCTTTCTATTTAACAAAGCTAAATTCGCTCACAAAATCTTGTCACAGAATGCTCCAACGTATTTGTGGCCACTTTTAAAATTCAATGAAAAACGTAGTAACCGCTTAAACCAGTTACAGGTACCCAAGCCCAGGCTAGATTTGTTCAAGAAGAGCTTGGCTTACTCAGCTGCTCATCTTTGGAACAATCTTCCACATTATCTAAAAAACATGCACAGTCCCTACTCATATAATCGTAGACTGTTCAAATACATTATGAGTGCCAATTATATGCCGCCCTAAGGGATTACATTTCGAATTATTATCTAATATACTGTATGGAGGGTCTGATGATCTAGTTTTTCATTTTAATATACCTTACTTCTTAATTGTAATCAAATACTGTAAATGTACGCCTTTATACTACTTATAATGTTGCATCGCCATTAAACTAATACCTTAAGTATGTTGGAGAATGTCTGGATAACTAGCAATAAAAGATGAGTAAGAGGAAGGGCAAAATGCAAGACAGGCCTATATGCACGATTCTCATCTATCAGTCAATACCCTTTACCTCCCCAAGGAGCATAGGTCATAAAGCTGGATCTCGTATAGTGGAGGCGTCAACAATTCACTCCCTGTTGCAGTATCTGTTTGGGACTCAAAGCTGCTCACCTGTGGAAACATTTTCCGCATGCGCTGACAACACACTAAGTCCCAGGTCATTCAGCAGCAGATTTCCAATATGTCACGAGTTCTTATTATATGCCACCATAATCTGATTACGTTTCAAATTATGTCTAATTTACCGTATGAATGGTTTAAATTGTGTGTGTGTGTGTTTTTTTAATTTAAATTTTAAATTTATTTTTTTTAAATTAGTTATTTTTATTTTTTTTTATTTTTATTTTTATTCTTTTATTTTTATTTTTATTTATTTATTATTTATTTTTTTAAATTTATTTATTTATTTTATTTTTATTTATTTATTTATTTATTTATTTATTTTTTTAACATACTTGTTGCGCACATATTCTGTATTCTATATTTGTATGGAATTGTGTGACGCACGGATTACTTCAGTGAGGCATACAATTCGTCCTGTATGTCTATTTAATATGGAAAAATATATATTTGTATTTATTGAGTGTACGAAAATGCTTTCCTTTGTAAAGCTAGATAATCCATGATTGGTTTATACTTTTGATTATGTGGATGATCTCCCTTGAATATTGATTTAGCGTATGAATACCGAATTTATGTCATTTCTCATTTGTTAGGCCCAGAAAATAGATTGATTTTGTTTAGAATGTTTATGGCCTGAATTCATATGTATTACTTGTCTAGTGCAAGAAGATTTAGTCTTATATTGTATATCTTCGTATGTTTAGGTCGGACTATATTCTTTGTGCCGAACTCTGGGGCAGGTATTCGTTGTCCTACGGAGGCGTACTGAGTCTCGACAAAGCCGGCTGAGAATGGCCGTGTGTATTTTTTGGGCTGGTCCTTTTAAAGGTTGAAAAGTGATTTGTGAATGATTTTCCAGAAGGAGATAGTGTCTCTGCGAGATTCTATTGTCAGAGATTCTCCTCATGCACTTTATTATTAATTCGGACTCCAGGTAATACCAGACCCTTCTTTTTGATGATCTCTATATTGTTAGACCTAGATGGACATCGTGTTTCGAGCATCGTTGGTCGTTTATATATACAGTTGAAGATGACAGGTTTCCCAACAGAGCTTATGTCTACATGAAGCAACCTTATGAATGTGGAACTGTAGGGAAACTCTATGAAATTATTGATATTCAAATTGTGAATTAACTTTGGCTTATCATTATCCTTCTTCTGGGTGAGTGAGCAAAACTCAGGAAGGTAGCCATCTTGTATTCTTGTCATCGTTATGGATCACTGTCAAGAGAACAGTATATCAAACTTATTATCGGACAGTGATATGGAGATCTTATTAATATGAAAACCCCTATCGTGGTTTAACTTTGTTACATAAACATTTGATATATACCGCTGGAGAACTTAGCCAAGGAAAAAGTTCGTCCAGTGAACTCTTTATATGTTTACACACCCACACCCACTGATGCGTTCAGTCAGTTAGGGGATATGGCAATAGTCTGCCAGAACATTGAATGATTACCTTATATCGCCCATCATATTTGAATGCTGCATGAAATATGATCTACTATTCAAATGCCTAATGATGTACATGTCAACATGTTTCTATGACTATGTTCCGTGCTGTCCAGATGTGTGCGTCCTTATTAAACAGTGTGAAATGTCAGCTGTAGTTCCAGTCATCATTGACTTGCATAAGAGTGTGTGAGTGTAATATTATCAAGTGGTCAACTACACAGAACCATTCCACCATTCGCGTTACCTGACACTCCCACTCTGTGTCAACATGACCGGTTGATTCACTTATGCAGTGGTAACCCAAAGAAGACCTTCTTCACTGATGACCAGTACACGACCCCGAAAAGTCGACAACCTTTTCAGTGGTAGGCCAGATTCCTGGGGTTATTGTAACCAGACCATTCCTGACGCCATATACGACACGTAAACACTGATGTACAAGTTGACAGTACAACTATACAGTCGAGGTCAGCATGACCTGTCCTATCGAGCGAAGGCAGTAATCAGGTCAGCGCTTGGTGACATTTTGTAGTACAGGCATTGTTTATGTCAAGCAGACATACAGAGCTGAATACTTTGAAGGCCATAAACTGTTTTTTGTTGCAGTGTTGTTGAACATAAAAGTGCATAGATTTCATCGCTGGATCTTCTAATATGCTCAAAAAATTTGAACAGTGTAATAAGATAAATCAAAGATTTAAGATTGATTAAAAGTGGCAGTTATTGTAATTAAAAAGCTGTACCATTAATGTAAAACCTGAGCATACTTTACAACACATTTCAACCGCAACACATCTCATTATTTAATGTATGCATTTATGTTTTATATGTATTTATGTTACATGTTATTTGTTTATATGTATAGTTGTTTATATGTCCGTGGGCGGTTGGTGAGGTGACTAGGACAAGAAATACCGAGTAACATTGGTCTTGTACTAGTGTTCTGTAGGGGCAAATTTCTTAAGTGAAATTTGCATGCGACATCTGTTGCAATATCTGTTAGCTGTAACGAAACTGTCCCTATTGTTGTTTTTGTAATATTTTTCCTGTTTTTTAGTTTTGTTTTGATTTGTTTGAATTTGTTGGTCTTATCTTTCCTTTCATTCAGTTCTCTACACCCTTATGTTTATACACTGTAACGTCATTTGTTTTGCTTAGTCCATTGCAGTTATCATCACAGATTCTGTGATTATTTACTTACTTCAGTTCCTTATATTTAATTTAATTTGATTTCTGCAAGTGTTCTCATATTGTCTTTTCTTGTTTGTCCTTGTTAATCTCTTTGGTTGACAGATAATATGAGGTATATTTGAATACACTTATATGATAGTACAGGCCAGTACTTTATTATTATTATTACTGTACAAGGAAGTATACAAGACCTGTATAAGGCTTGTCTCCCACAGTGATTGGGATAGAAAGATATTATTTTCCACAGGTACTCAAGTGATCATTTGTTTCATTATAAACAAGATAACCATATAAGGTCTTTGACTAAGACTAAGAGAGTGAAATAAAATGAAGTGAGTATATAGTCTATAGTACAGACTTGTCTCCCATTAAAGTGGGATAAGGAAATTTATTTACTTTTTCAGGTTACTGATTTCATAAGACAGGATGGCTAATTTAGATTACTTTATCCAGCAAGGGTTAACCCTTGGTAAGTCTGGTAAAGAATTGGAAGAATATTCATCTGCTCAATTTGCCATTGCATTAAAATCAGAAGAGAAAAAACAAAAAGATGAGAATAAATGGAAAGCAGAAATTGAACAAAAGAAGATAGATGCTGAGAATTTCAGATTGCAGATGCAAGCTGAGGAGAAAAAAGCTGCTGCTGAGGAGAAAAAAGCTGCTGCTGAGGAGAGAAAACTTCAAATAGAAGAAAAAAAAATTAGAAGCTGCTGCTGAGGAAAAAAAAGCTCAAGCTGCTGCTGAGGAGAGAAAACTTCGAATGGAAGAAAAAAAGATTAGAAGCTGAAGAGAGAAAAGCAATAAGGGAACATGAATTTGAGTTAGAGAAATTGAAATTGACAAGTATGAGTATTGTTAATCAGGCATCTAGTGGTAATGGTAAACCCTTTACTTACAAGGTCAAGGTACCAGCGTTCAACTCCGCCAGTGACGATATAACATTCTGGCTTGATAGATTTGAACGTGCTTGTCGAGCTCATAATGTGGATAAATCACAGTATGTGAATCAGTTGTCTATAAATCTAAAAGGTGATTCTCTGACTAAGTTAAGTTTAGTTGAAGAGGCCGACAAGGACAATTACGATGTTGTCAGGGCGGCCTTGATAAGGAAATATCAGTTGACTGAGGAAGGTTACCGTCTTTTGTTTAAGACAATGAGACCTGAGGCAGGTGTAGAATTCTCCGAATTTGTTGGAAAAGCACGTCTTACATTTACACGATGGATTGAATTATCCAAAACAGAAAAAAACATTTGAGGCTCTTATGGATTTATTGCTCAGAGACAAGATCATGTCTTCTGTGAATAAACCATTTCTTGAATTCCTACATGAGCGTAAACCCAGTACACTAAAACAGATGCAAGAATATTGTGACCAATACGTCACGGCACACCCTGATGTAACTCTTAGCAACACTAAGGTTAAAGAGGGTATGCCAGCTGCTTCAGCGACACAATACAATCATAATTACTCACATAAGTTTCAAGGAGCTCAAAACAAATTTGACAAAAAGGCTAATTGGAATAGTTATCAAAACCAAGGTAACCAGTCGAATCAGGGTTCTTCTTCGAAGAACTGGAATCGGGCTGACAGTCCTCGATACAGGGGTGGCCATAATTACAGAAATTTCCGCAAAGGAAGTCACTATAGGAACTACCCAAGTTTTCCTTCATGGAAACAACAAAACCAACATTACAGAGATACTCATTATAATGAGCATGATGATTATGATCATGAACATTATGATTCAAACCCAAACAGGGGTTATAACAGAGGAAATAATAATAACTATAGAGGTTATAATAATCGAGGTAGATCACAATACAAAAGACATAAATTTCATTACCAGGCTAACTCTGCACGACAAGAGTTCAATGAAGCCGGTAATCAAAATAATGATAAGAAAGACTCTAATAATGTAGGATGTTCTGCTTTTGATTTTGGTAGATCTCAGTGCTCCCAATGCAAAACATTATTCGATCCAACCACAGTTTCTACTTTAAGCTGTGGTCATCCTCTTCCCGCTCTTCCTGCGTCAGTCGCGCATGATGGAAGAGGCGCTCTTGTCTTCAATAGAGGTCTAGTAGAGGGTACTCCGGTATCAATTCTTTTCGATTCGGGGTGCACTACCATTGGTGTGAGGCAGTCACTCGTAGATCCTTCTCGAGCCACTGGCAAAGTAATCAAATGCGTAACATTTGGTGGCACATTGGAGAAGTACTCTACTGCCATTATCAATATTGCTACTCCCTTCTTTACAGGAGATGTGCACGCATGTCTTCTGCCGAATCCGATCGCTGATCTTATCATCGGTCGCATTCATGGAGTGAAAGAATGTACTCCGCAACAAATTGCTGAGTGGGAAAATAAGAATACGCAAGCTGCTAATGCTGTAGTCACTAGAGCTCAAGCTCTTAACATGCCTCAATCTTCGCCTTCTGAAGATAATGATGCGCAGAACCAAGATGATCCCTTGGAAATTTCTCGCGACTCATTTATAAAAAAGCAAGAAGATGATCCTACTCTAAAAAAATTCTTCACGCTAGCAACAAAAGGTGATCCGAATAAAGATACAAATCGTAAATCTTGGATTACGATGAAGAATGGCGTACTTGTACGTATGGTACAAGACTCCGCTAGGTCCATTCATTCTCAAATTCTTGTGCCCAAAAATATGAGAGTTAAAATCTTACAGCACGCTCATGATTCTCAGTGTGCTGGGCATATGGGTTTTTCCCGTACTAAATCTAGAGTTCTTGCGTCTTTCTTTTGGCCTTTTGTGAACAGGGACATACGAATCTATTGTCGATCTTGTAGGGTATGTCAAGAAGTTAAATCCAAAGGTCCACGCCATGCTGCACCTATTCAGGCTGCAGATATTCCAATTCGACCATTTCAAAAAATGGCGATAGACATCATTGGTCCATTTAAGATAAAGTCTGCTAGAGGACACCAATTTATCTTGACGTGTGTTGATATGTGCACACGTTGGCCAGAGGGTTTTCCTCCAAAGAGCATAACTACTGCTGATATTGCAGATGCTCTTTGGCTAATATTTTCTCGTCTGGGATTTCCAGCAGAAATATTATCAGACCATGGTACCCAACTCATATCGGATACCATGTCTCAAGTAATGGCGACTCTACAGATAGAGAGATCTCTGAGTAGTATTTATCATCCTATGTCTAATGGGATGGTAGAACGTCTGAATAGGACTCTCAAAAACCTATTAGGAAAGATAACTGAAGATCATCCTCAAGAATGGGACAGGGTTTTACCCGCGGCTCTCTTTGCATACAGAGAGGTCGCCAACGAACATACAGGATTTTCTCCCTTTGAACTTGTCTTTGGTGCGAAACCGCGAGGTCCTATGTCCTTACTTCATGACCTTATAACTGCTGATAATATTGTCGATGACACAAAATCCTCTTACGAATATGTCATTGCGCTTAGACACAAGATTATTGAAGCATGCAAATTGGTAACTGCTTCTTCTGAATTTGCGAAACAGAAGGCAAGGCAATTTGCCAATAAGAAGAGATGCTTGCGACAACTTTGTCCAGGTGACAAAGCATTTGTCTTGCTACCTTGTAGGGAAAACAGACTTCTTATTTCTTGGAAAGGTCCATATGATGTAATATCAAAAGTTTCCGATGTTGACTATATCGTCGATATTGACGGGAAGCATAAAACCTTCCACATCAACATGCTTACGGAATTCCATGAACGTCCGGATTATTTACAACCTGTTTTCCAGGCACCGGACGATTCTCCAGTCCCACATGGACATTACTCATCACTGTCAGTAATACAGGATGAGGAAACGAGTTTCTCGGATGTGAATCTCCCTTTTCCGATGATTCCCCTTCATTCTAATGAATCAGGGAAAGATGTTATGGTCTCTCCCGAGTTATCTCTAGGAGAACAGAAACAAGTTTCTACTATGTTACAACAATTTCAGGATGTCCTTACTGACATTTCTGGTCATACTGATGTCATTGAACATGACATTATACTTACTGACCATAATCCTATAAGAGTCAGACCGTATCCTATCCCGATACATTTTCAAGCACAGGTTGAGAAAGAGTTGGATGAGATGATAGATTTAAAAATAATTGAACCATCCACATCAGCATATTCTTCGCCGATGGTTATTGTACGGAAAAAAGACAATAACATACGTCTTTGCGTTGATTATCGCAAATTGAACCAAGTGACGAAATTTGATGCTGAACCTATGCCTTTACTAGAAGAGCTACTTACTAGACTATCGAAATCTCATTTCTTCACTAAACTTGATTTGTCTAAGGGATATTGGCAAGTTCCACTATCCGAACACGCCAAACCGTTTACTGCTTTTTCGACACCTAGGGGTCTATTCCAATGGAATTTCATGCCTTTCGGCCTTATGAACGCCCCTGCAACATTCGTACGCATGATGCGTCGAATCCTATCTCATCGCTCAGATGTCATTGCATATCTTGATGACATCTGTCTTTTCAGTGATACTTGGGAAGATTACTATAACGGGTTAAATGAACTATTGTCTATCTTACGCGAGCATAACCTGACAGCGAAACGATCTAAAGCCTGTATTGGTTTTAGCGAAATATCTTTCTTAGGTCACCGTGTTGGTCATGGTTTCCTAAAAACAGAGGACCATAATACAAGTAAGATACTTAACATTTCTATTCCTAAGACTAAAAAGCAAGTGCGAAGTCTCTTGGGTCTAATACAATTTTATGGACGATTCATCCCGAATCTGTCCTCGATCATGTCACCTCTTTCTTCATTGCTAAAGAAAGGGTCTCCTAATATAGTCCATTGGACTCAAGAATGTCAATCCTCTTTGGATAAGGTTAAAACTATGTTTTCTACTTCACCTATCCTAGTATTGCCTTCTAAGGATAAGACATTTATTCTTCGTAGTGACGATTCATCCACCGGGATTGGAGCTGCACTAATGCAAGAGTACTCTGGAACTCTGCATCCTGTGATGTATATTTCTCGGAAATTAAATGCCGCAGAGAAGAATTACTCGGTCATAGACCGTGAATTATTGGCTATGGTTTGGTCAATCCTTAAACTTCAAAGATTTCTTCTTGGCGCGCATTTCATTGTGGAAACTGACCAGAAAGCTCTTACAGCTATTCAGAGTAAAAATCTCAAGAGCGCGAGATCAACGCGATACGCGATTGCTCTTCAGCCTTTTCATTTTTCGGTGCGAGTTATCTACCCTTCCAAGATGGAGGTGAAATTCTTTTCTCACCTTAGACGCCGAAAGAAAAACATCAGGAATGTGTATATTTCGATGGATGGTACCATGTTATGTTAAATTATAGAATAAAAGATACACCAGAGTATCTAGTGGTGTAGATATTTTCCTATAACTGACCTCGAAACCCTCGAATCGGTCGGTTGGATAGGAGGGTTGATCAGTGAGTTAACAATTCACTATCGTAAAACAAGCTATTGTTACCGAAACAGAACCAGGCTCGACAGTAAACATGACTCACTCTAATATCTTGGGGGCTAACGAGATTTTAAAAATTGGATACTGGAATGTAAGAACTATGTATCAAGACGGAAAATTGAAAGAAGTAATTAAAGAAATGGATAATTATAAGTTGGACATATTGGGTGTCAGCGAGTGTAGATGGACGGGGAAGGGCATAAAATATATTTCAGAAGAAAAAAAGCAAATTATATACTCTGGTAGTAATGATAATCGTCACACAGAGGGAGTAGCCATCTTAATGACATAGAAAGCAGCAGCATCGCTTATCAGCTGGGTACCTATCAATGAGAGGCTAATATTAGCTAGATTTCAGACACGATTTTTCAAGCTCTCAATTGTACAATGTTATGCACCAACTAACGACGCTCTTGATACCACAAAAGATGACTTCTATGAAGCACTTCTAAGTACCATCAACACAATACCCAAGCATGACATAATAGCAGTCATGGGCGATTTTAACGCCAAAGTAGGTGACAACAACGATGGAGTACAAAGATATCTCGGTACTCATGGCATAGGCTGTATGAATCAAAATGGCGAAAGACTTCTAGAACTTTGTGAAATATCAAACCTCGTTGTGGCAGACACCATCTTTCCACATAAGAATATCCACAAGATAACATGGAATTCACCTGATGGCAGAACTAAGAACCAGATAGATCACTTCTGCATAAGCGCAAAATTTCGCTCATCAGTTCAAGACGTCAGAGCATACAGAGGTGCAGAGATCGGAAGCGATCATAACCTCTGCATAGCTAAACTGAGAATTAAACTAAAGAAGTTATACCAACAGAATAAAAATAGAAGAATAGATGTACACAGACTGCAATCAAATGATATAAAGGAGGAATATAATGTCAAAATGAACAACTATTTCGATGCTTTAGGCAAAATTGACAACGATATCACCACCAAGACAATCGATACTAAATGGGAACAACTGAGAACAGCAATGACAGAAGCAGCAGTAGCGACCACCGGATACCTAGTACATAAAAAGAAAAAATGGATGAGAGAAGATACTTGGGATAAAATACAAGAAAGGAAAACAGCAAAACTTAAACTACTAGCGGCAAGTACACATAATGCAGTTGAATCTTGCAAACTAACTTATAACTTGTTAAATAAAGAAGTGAAGACAAAAACTCGAAGAGATAAAAGACATTTCATCAATGAACTGGCCGTAGAAGCTGAAAATGCTGCAAGAACTGGTAATAGTAGGTGCCTTTATCAAATTACAAAACAACTATGTCACCAGCCTACTGCTATGGAAACACCTGTTAAAGGTAAATTAGGGAATTCAATACCAACAGAAAAAGAACAAATGAAGAGATGGGCTGAGCACTTCATGGAGGTGCTAAACAGACCACCACCAACAGTAACACCTGATTTTAATAATGAAACACCCACAACCACCTTGCCAATAACTTGCGATGAATTCACGCTGGACGAGATCAAACAAGCCGTTAAAAGATTAAAAAATTTTTAAGCTGCTGGAGTTGACGAAATTTCAGGCGAAATGATTAAAGCAGTTAATGACAACAACCTCTTGAGAATTTTAGATATTATAAATGAAGTATGGAGAGAAGAACAACCACCACAACAATGGAAAGACAGTATTATTGTAAAGTTACCGAAGAAAGGTGATCTATCAGACTGTAATAACTGGCGTGGTATATCTCTATTATCAGTACCTGGAAAATTATTATGTTGCATGATGTTAGAAAGACTTAAATTGCATGCTGACGAAAAGATCAGAGAAGAACAAGCGGGTTTCAGGCCGAAACGATCATGTATTGATCAAATATTCACACTAAGAACAATTATAGAAGAATCAGTGGAAATGCAATCGCCACTTATTATCACCTTCGTCGATTTTCAAAAAGCCTTTGATAGTCTACACCGCCCATCATTGTGGAAGATACTTACAATCTATGGTTTTCCAACAAAATATGTGAATATAATCAAAGCGCTATATGACAATGCAAGATGTTGTGTTAGAACAAATAAAGGGAATACAGAATGGTTTACAGTAGAAACAGGGGTGAAACAAGGCTGTATTATGTCACCACTACTTTTTGGAATAGCTATTGATTGGGTTATGAGAAACTATACCCACAATGAACAATTAGGTATAAAATGGACAAATGGAAAATTCCTGGGGGACCTGGATTTCGCAGATGATGTAGCATTCTTAAGTTCAACACCAAGACAATCCCAAGAAGCAATAAATAATTTGTGTCATCTCTCGGTTAAAATAGGTCTCCAAATAAATGCCTCTAAAACTAAAGCTATGAACTTTTCTAACGAGACCTTTGATATCATCTTGAACGGGGAAAAACTACAGAAAGTTGAAAGTTTCAATTATTTAGGCAGTAAATGACTCAGGATGGTGACACAACAAGAGAAATCCATACTAGAATTGCTTTGGCAGCTAGCGCCTTCAATAGATTATCTAACATTTGGAAATTACGATCATTGAATATACATACCGTCTGTTTAATTCAAATGTTATCTCAGTGTTAACATACGGCTGTGAGAGTTGGAAAATAACAAAATCATTGGAGAACAAGCTGAATACATTCGAGAACAAATGTCTTAGAAAACTCATGAACATCAGTCGGAAAGAATTCAAGACTAATCGACAAATAAGAGAAGACTCTAGGCAGAAATATGTCTCCGACTATATAAGGAAAAGACGATGGTCATATATCGGTCATGTCCTACGAATGCAAAACAACAGAATACCACTACAGGCGCTCACTTGGGTTCCTGAGGGTAAGAGGAAAAAAGGAAGACCAAAAGAAACACTCAGAAGAACATTAATAAGAGAAGGAAGAACGTTGGGCCTAAATAATGTGCAAGAGCTAAGAGGAGTGGCGTCACAACGAACAACCTGGAGAGCACTGGTTTCTGCCTTATGCGCCGTGTTTGGTGCTTAAAGAATTTATTATTATTATTATTATCCGTGGGTCAGAAAATGTGATGGCAGACATCTTGTCTAGATGCCCACATGATTCCACCTAACTGTTAGATCCTGAGATTTCTAACATGTCTAACTTTACTACAGTTTTTTTTCCCTATGTTAAAATGGGTACACATATGTAATATAGCATATATTGACTGTATCACTACTTAGCGGTTCATTGATGCATATTCACCGCTGGTCTTTTGATGTTCTTCTTCTGTGGTAATCATGATTTTAAGATACCTAAGATGAAATATTTTGGATAATCTGTTGTAGAAATTGTGGCAGAGCCAATATTGTAGTATGCGTGGGTGACACCTCTCGGGAAATATTTATACTCAGAGAAAGACTTTCTCTGGATTCTAAGATATATTCTAATTTGTCGTACCATAGGACGACTTAGCCTTATATTAGGCGTTACATTTGTTTGGAATGCTTATCATCTGCGCATTATCATTCGTGCGTTGTGAGCCTATTGTATGTTGCTCCTAGATGTATTTCCAAAAAAAAGTACCATTTTTTTCCCGGGGGGTGTGGTAATCTGCTGCGCACATATTCTGTATTCTATATTTGTATGGAATTGTGTGACGCACGGATTACTTCAGTGAGGCATACAATTCGTCCTGTATGTCTATTTAATATGGAAAAATATATATTTGTATTTATTGAGTGTACGAAAATGCTTTCCTTTGTAAAGCTAGATAATCCATGATTGGTTTATACTTTTGATTATGTGGATGATCTCCCTTGAATATTGATTTAGCGTATGAATACCGAATTTATGTCATTTCTCATTTGTTAGGGCCAGAAAATAGATTGATTTTGTTTAGAATGTTTATGGCCTGAATTCATATGTATTACTTGTCTAGTGCAAGAAGATTTAGTCTTATATTGTATATCTTCGTATGTTTAGGTCGGACTATATTCTTTGTGCCGAACTCTGGGGCAGGTATTCGTTGTCCTACGGAGGCGTACTGAGTCTCGACAAAGCCGGCTGAGAATGGCCGTGTGTATTTTTTGGGCTGGTCCTTTTAAAGGTTGAAAAGTGATTTGTGAATGATTTTCCAGAAGGAGATAGTGTCTCTGCGAGATTCTATTGTCAGAGATTCTCCTCATGCACTTTATTATTAATTCGGACTCCAGGTAATACCAGACCCTTCTTTTTGATGATCTCTATATTGTTAGACCTAGATGGACATCGTGTTTCGAGCATCGTTGGTCGTTTATATATACAGTTGAAGATGACAGGTTTCCCAACAGAGCTTATGTCTACATGAAGCAACCTTATGAATGTGGAACTGTAGGGAAACTCTATGAAATTATTGATATTCAAATTGTGAATTAACTTTGGCTTATCATTATCCTTCTTCTGGGTGAGTGAGCAAAACTCAGGAAGGTAGCCATCTTGTATTCTTGTCATCGTTATGGATCACTGTCAAGAGAACAGTATATCAAACTTATTATCGGACAGTGATATGGAGATCTTATTAATATGAAAACCCCTATCGTGGTTTAACTTTGTTACATAAACATTTGATATATACCGCTGGAGAACTTAGCCAAGGAAAAAGTTCGTCCAGTGAACTCTTTATATGTTTACACACCCACACCCACTGATGCGTTCAGTCAGTTAGGGGATATGGCAATAGTCTGCCAGAACATTGAATGATTACCTTATATCGCCCATCATATTTGAATGCTGCATGAAATATGATCTACTATTCAAATGCCTAATGATGTACATGTCAACATGTTCCTATGACTATGTTCCGTGCTGTCCAGATGTGTGCGTCCTTATTAAACAGTGTGAAATGTCAGCTGTAGTTCCAGTCATCATTGACTTGCATAAGAGTGTGTGAGTGTAATATTATCAAGTGGTCAACTACACAGAACCATTCCACCATTCGCGTTACCTGACACTCCCACTCTGTGTCAACATGACCGGTTGATTCACTTATGCAGTGGTAACCCAAAGAAGACCTTCTTCACTGATGACCAGTACACGACCCCGAAAAGTCGACAACCTTTTCAGTGGTAGGCCAGATTCCTGGGGTTATTGTAACCAGACCATTCCTGACGCCATATACGACACGTAAACACTGATGTACAAGTTGACAGTACAACTATACAGTCGAGGTCAGCATGACCTGTCCTATCGAGCGAAGGCAGTAATCAGGTCAGCGCTTGGTGACATTTTGTAGTACAGGCATTGTTTATGTCAAGCAGACATACAGAGCTGAATACTTTGAAGGCCATAAACTGTTTTTTGTTGCAGTGTTGTTGAACATAAAAGTGCATAGATTTCATCGCTGGATCTTCTAATATGCTCAAAAAATTTGAACAGTGTAATAAGATAAATCAAAGATTTAAGATTGATTAAAAGTGGCAGTTATTGTAATTAAAAAGCTGTACCATTAATGTAAAACCTGAGCATACTTTACAACACATTTCAACCGCAACACATCTCATTATTTAATGTATGCATTTATGTTTTATATGTATTTATGTTACATGTTATTTGTTTATATGTATAGTTGTTTATATGTCCGTGGGCGGTTGGTGAGGTGACTAGGACAAGAAATACCGAGTAACATTGGTCTTGTACTAGTGTTCTGTAGGGGCAAATTTCTTAAGTGAAATTTGCATGCGACATCTGTTGCAATATCTGTTAGCTGTAACGAAACTGTCCCTATTGTTGTTTTTGTAATATTTTTCCTGTTTTTTAGTTTTGTTTTGATTTGTTTGAATTTGTTGGTCTTATCTTTCCTTTCATTCAGTTCTCTACACCCTTATGTTTATACACTGTAACGTCATTTGTTTTGCTTAGTCCATTGCAGTTATCATCACAGATTCTGTGATTATTTACTTACTTCAGTTCCTTATATTTAATTTAATTTGATTTCTGCAAGTGTTCTCATATTGTCTTTTCTTGTTTGTCCTTGTTAATCTCTTTGGTTGACAGATAATATGAGGTATATTTGAATACACTTATATGATAGTACAGGCCAGTACTTTATTATTATTATTACTGTACAAGGAAGTATACAAGACCTGTATAAGGCTTGTCTCCCACAGTGATTGGGATAGAAAGATATTATTTTCCACAGGTACTCAAGTGATCATTTGTTTCATTATAAACAAGATAACCATATAAGGTCTTTGACTAAGACTAAGAGAGTGAAATAAAATGAAGTGAGTATATAGTCTATAGTACAGACTTGTCTCCCATTAAAGTGGGATAAGGAAATTTATTTACTTTTTCAGGTTACTGATTTCATAAGACAGGATGGCTAATTTAGATTACTTTATCCAGCAAGGGTTAACCCTTGGTAAGTCTGGTAAAGAATTGGAAGAATATTCATCTGCTCAATTTGCCATTGCATTAAAATCAGAAGAGAAAAAACAAAAAGATGAGAATAAATGGAAAGCAGAAATTGAACAAAAGAAGATAGATGCTGAGAATTTCAGATTGCAGATGCAAGCTGAGGAGAAAAAAGCTGCTGCTGAGGAGAAAAAAGCTGCTGCTGAGGAGAGAAAACTTCAAATAGAAGAAAAAAAATTAGAAGCTGCTGCTGAGGAAAAAAAAGCTCAAGCTGCTGCTGAGGAGAGAAAACTTCGAATGGAAGAAAAAAAGATTAGAAGCTGAAGAGAGAAAAGCAATAAGGGAACATGAATTTGAGTTAGAGAAATTGAAATTGACAAGTATGAGTATTGTTAATCAGGCATCTAGTGGTAATGGTAAACCCTTTACTTACAAGGTCAAGGTACCAGCGTTCAACTCCGCCAGTGACGATATAACATTCTGGCTTGATAGATTTGAACGTGCTTGTCGAGCTCATAATGTGGATAAATCACAGTATGTGAATCAGTTGTCTATAAATCTAAAAGGTGATTCTCTGACTAAGTTAAGTTTAGTTGAAGAGGCCGACAAGGACAATTACGATGTTGTCAGGGCGGCCTTGATAAGGAAATATCAGTTGACTGAGGAAGGTTACCGTCTTTTGTTTAAGACAATGAGACCTGAGGCAGGTGTAGAATTCTCAGAATTCGTTGAAAAAGCACGTCTTACATTTACACGATGGATTGAATTATCCAAAACAGAAAAAAACATTTGAGGCTCTTATGGATTTATTGCTCAGAGACAAGATCATGTCTTCTGTGAATAAACCATTTCTTGAATTCCTACATGAGCGTAAACCCAGTACACTAAAACAGATGCAAGAATATTGTGACCAATACGTCACGGCACACCCTGACGTAACTCTTAGCAACACTAAGGTTAAAGAGGGTATGCCAGCTGCTTCAGCGACACAATACAATCATAATTACTCACATAAGTTTCAAGGAGCTCAAAACAAATTTGACAAAAAGGCTAATTGGAATAGTTATCAAAACCAAGGTAACCAGTCGAATCAGGGTTCTTCTTCGAAGAACTGGAATCGGGCTGACAGTCCTCGATACAGGGGTGGCCATAATTACAGAAATTTCCGCAAAGGAAGTCACTATAGGAACTACCCAAGTTTTCCTTCATGGAAACAACAAAACCAACATTACAGAGATACTCATTATAATGAGCATGATGATTATGATCATGAACATTATGATTCAAACCCAAACAGGGGTTATAACAGAGGAAATAATAATAACTATAGAGGTTATAATAATCGAGGTAGATCACAATACAAAAGACATAAATTTCATTACCAGGCTAACTCTGCACGACAAGAGTTCAATGAAGCCGGTAATCAAAATAATGATAAGAAAGACTCTAATAATGTAGGATGTTCTGCTTTTGATTTTGGTAGATCTCAGTGCTCCCAATGCAAAACATTATTCGATCCAACCACAGTTTCTACTTTAAGCTGTGGTCATCCTCTTCCCGCTCTTCCTGCGTCAGTCGCGCATGATGGAAGAGGCGCTCTTGTCTTCAATAGAGGTCTAGTAGAGGGTACTCCGGTATCAATTCTTTTCGATTCGGGGTGCACTACCATTGGTGTGAGGCAGTCACTCGTAGATCCTTCTCGAGCCACTGGCAAAGTAATCAAATGCGTAACATTTGGTGGCACATTGGAGAAGTACTCTACTGCCATTATCAATATTGCTACTCCCTTCTTTACAGGAGATGTGCACGCATGTCTTCTGCCGAATCCGATCGCTGATCTTATCATCGGTCGCATTCATGGAGTGAAAGAATGTACTCCGCAACAAATTGCTGAGTGGGAAAATAAGAATACGCAAGCTGCTAATGCTGTAGTCACTAGAGCTCAAGCTCTTAACATGCCTCAATCTTCGCCTTCTGAAGATAATGATGCGCAGAACCAAGATGATCCCTTGGAAATTTCTCGCGACTCATTTATAAAAAAGCAAGAAGATGATCCTACTCTAAAAAAATTCTTCACGCTAGCAACAAAAGGTGATCCGAATAAAGATACAAATCGTAAATCTTGGATTACGATGAAGAATGGCGTACTTGTACGTATGGTACAAGACTCCGCTAGGTCCATTCATTCTCAAATTCTTGTGCCCAAAAATATGAGAGTTAAAATCTTACAGCACGCTCATGATTCTCAGTGTGCTGGGCATTGGGTTTTTCCCGTACTAAATCTAGAGTTCTTGCGTCTTTCTTCTGGCCTTTTGTGTACAGGGACATACGAATCTATTGTCGATCTTGTAGGGTATGTCAAGAAGTTAAATCCAAAGGTCCACGCCATGCTGCACCTATTCAGGCTGCAGATATTCCAATTCGACCATTTCAAAAAATGGCGATAGACATCATTGGTCCATTTAAGATAAAGTCTGCTAGAGGACACCAATTTATCTTGACGTGTGTTGATATGTGCACACGTTGGCCAGAGGGTTTTCCTCCAAAGAGCATAACTACTGCTGATATTGCAGATGCTCTTTGGCTAATATTTTCTCGTCTGGGATTTCCAGCAGAAATATTATCAGACCATGGTACCCAACTCATATCGGATACCATGTCTCAAGTAATGGCGACTCTACAGATAGAGAGATCTCTGAGTAGTATTTATCATCCTATGTCTAATGGGATGGTAGAACGTCTGAATAGGACTCTCAAAAACCTATTAGGAAAGATAACTGAAGATCATCCTCAAGAATGGGACAGGGTTTTACCCGCGGCTCTCTTTGCATACAGAGAGGTCGCCAACGAACATACAGGATTTTCTCCCTTTGAACTTGTCTTTGGTGCGAAACCGCGAGGTCCTATGTCCTTACTTCATGACCTTATAACTGCTGATAATATTGTCGATGACACAAAATCCTCTTACGAATATGTCATTGCGCTTAGACACAAGATTATTGAAGCATGCAAATTGGCAACTGCTTCTTCTGAATTTGCGAAACAGAAGGCAAGGCAATTTGCCAATAAGAAGAGATGCTTGCGACAACTTTGTCCAGGTGACAAAGCATTTGTCTTGCTACCTTGTAGGGAAAACAGACTTCTTATTTCTTGGAAAGGTCCGTACGATGTAATATCAAAAGTTTCCGATGTTGACTATATCGTCGATATTGACGGGAAGCATAAAACCTTCCACATCAACATGCTTACGGAATTCCATGAACGTCCGGATTATTTACAACCTGTTTTCCAGGCAACGGACGATTCTCCAGTCCCACATGGACATTACTCATCACTGTCAGTAATACAGGATGAGGAAACGAGTTTCTCGGATGTGAATCTCCCTTTTCCGATGATTCCCCTTCATTCTAATGAATCAGGGAAAGATGTTATGGTCTCTCCCGAGTTATCTCTAGGAGAACAGAAACAAGTTTCTACTATGTTACAACAATTTCAGGATGTCCTTACTGACATTCCTGGTCAAACTGATGTCATTGAACATGACATTATACTTACTGACCATAATCCTATAAGAGTCAGACCGTATCCTATCCCGATACATTTTCAAGCACAGGTTGAGAAAGAGTTGGATGAGATGATAGATTTAAAAATAATTGAACCATCCACATCAGCATATTCTTCGCCGATGGTTATTGTACGGAAAAAAGACAATAACATACGTCTTTGCGTTGATTATCGCAAATTGAACCAAGTGACGAAATTTGATGCTGAACCTATGCCTTTACTAGAAGAGCTACTTACTAGACTATCGAAATCTCATTTCTTCACTAAACTTGATTTGTCTAAGGGATATTGGCAAGTTCCACTATCCGAACACGCCAAACCGTTTACTGCTTTTTCGACACCTAGGGGTCTATTCCAATGGAATTTCATGCCTTTCGGCCTTATGAACGCCCCTGCAACATTCGTACGCATGATGCGTCGAATCCTATCTCATCGCTCAGATGTCATTGCATATCTTGATGACATCTGTCTTTTCAGTGATACTTGGGAAGATTACTATAACGGGTTAAATGAACTATTGTCTATCTTACGCGAGCATAACCTGACAGCGAAACGATCTAAAGCCTGTATTGGTTTTAGCGAAATATCTTTCTTAGGTCACCGTGTTGGTCATGGTTTCCTAAAAACAGAGGACCATAATACAAGTAAGATACTTAACATTTCTATGCCTAAGACTAAAAAGCAAGTGCGAAGTCTCTTGGGTCTAATACAATTTTATGGACGATTCATCCCGAATCTGTCCTCGATCATGTCACCTCTTTCTTCATTGCTAAAGAAAGGGTCTCCTAATATAGTCCATTGGACTCAAGAATGTCAATCCTCTTTGGATAAAATTAAAACTATGTTTTCTACTTCACCTATTTTAGTGTTACCTACTAAAGATAAGATATTTATTCTTCGTAGTGACGATTCATCCACAGGGATTGGAGCAGCACTAATGCAAGAGTACTCTGGAACTCTGCACCCTGTGATGTATATTTCTCGAAAACTAAATGCCGCAGAGAAGAATTACTCGGTCATAGACCGTGAATTATTGGCTATGGTTTGGTCAATCCTTAAACTTCAAAGATTTCTTCTTGGCGCGCATTTCATTGTGGAAACTGACCAGAAAGCTCTTACAGCTATTCAGAGTAAAAATCTCAAGAGCGCGAGATCAACGCGATACGCGATTGCTCTTCAGCCTTTTCATTTTTCGGTGCGAGTTATCTACCCTTCCAAGATGGAGGTGAAATTCTTTTCTCACCTTAGACGCCGAAAGAAAAACATCAGGAATGTGTATATTTCGATGGATGGTACCATGTTATGTTAAATTATAGAATAAAAGATACACCAGAGTATCTAGTGGTGTAGATATTTTCCTATAACTGACCTCGAAACCCTCGAATCGGTCGGTTGGATAGGAGGGTTGATCAGTGAGTTAACAATTCACTATCGTAAAACAAGCTATTGTTACCGAAACAGAACCAGGCTCGACAGTAAACATGACTCACTCTAATATCTTGGGGGCTAACGAGATTTTAAAAATTGGATACTGGAATGTAAGAACTATGTATCAAGACGGAAAATTGGAAGAAGTAATTAAAGAAATGGATAATTATAAGTTGGACATATTGGGTGTCAGCGAGTGTAGATGGACGGGGAAGGGCATAAAATATATTTCAGAAGAAAAAAAGCAAATTATATACTCTGGTAGTAATGATAATCGTCACACAGAGGGAGTAGCCATCTTAATGACACAGAAAGCAGCAGCATCGCTTATCAGCTGGGTACCTATCAATGAGAGGCTAATATTAGCTAGATTTCAGACACGATTTTTCAAGCTCTCAATTGTACAATGTTATGCACCAACTAACGACGCTCTTGATACCACAAAAGATGACTTCTATGAAGCACTTCTAAGTACCATCAACACAATACCCAAGCATGACATAATAGCAGTCATGGGCGATTTTAACGCCAAAGTAGGTGACAACAACGATGGAGTACAAAGATATCTCGGTACTCATGGCATAGGCTGTATGAATCAAAATGGCGAAAGACTTCTAGAACTTTGTGAAATATCAAACCTCGTTGTGGCAGACACCATCTTTCCACATAAGAATATCCACAAGATAACATGGAATTCACCTGATGGCAGAACTAAGAACCAGATAGATCACTTCTGCATAAGCGCAAAATTTCGCTCATCAGTTCAAGACGTCAGAGCATACAGAGGTGCAGAGATCGGAAGCGATCATAACCTCTGCATAGCTAAACTGAGAATTAAACTGAAGAAGTTATACCAACAGAATAAAAATAGAAGAATAGATGTACACAGACTGCAATCAAATGATATAAAGGAGGAATATAATGTCAAAATGAACAACTATTTCGATGCTTTAGGCAAAATTGACAACGATATCACCACCAAGACAATCGATACTAAATGGGAACAACTGAGAACAGCAATGACAGAAGCAGCTGTAGCGACCACCGGATACCTAGTACATAAAAAGAAAAAATGGATGAGAGAAGATACTTGGGATAAAATACAAGAAAGGAAAACAGCAAAACTTAAACTACTAGCGGCAAGTACACATAATGCAGTTGAATCTTGCAAACTAACTTATAACTTGTTAAATAAAGAAGTGAAGACAAAAACTCGAAGAGATAAAAGACATTTCATCAATGAACTGGCCGTAGAAGCTGAAAATGCTGCAAGAACTGGTAATAGTAGGTGCCTTTATCAAATTACAAAACAACTATGTCACCAGCCTACTGCTATGGAAACACCTGTTAAAGGTAAATTAGGGAATTCAATACCAACAGAAAAAGAACAAATGAAGAGATGGGCTGAGCACTTCATGGAGGTGCTAAACAGACCACCACCAACAGTAACACCTGATTTTAATAATGAAACACCCACAACCACCTTGCCAATAACTTGCGATGAATTCACGCTGGACGAGATCAAACAAGCCGTTAAAAGATTAAAAAATTTTTAAGCTGCTGGAGTTGACGAAATTTCAGGGGAATGATTAAAGCAGTTAATGACAACAACCTCTTGAGAATTTTAGATATTATAAATGAAGTATGGAGAGAAGAACAACCACCACAACAATGGAAAGACAGTATTATTGTAAAGTTACCGAAGAAAGGTGATCTATCAGACTGTAATAACTGGCGTGGTATATCTCTATTATCAGTACCTGGAAAATTATTATGTTGCATGATGTTAGAAAGACTTAAATTGCATGCTGACGAAAAGATCAGAGAAGAACAAGCGGGTTTCAGGCCGAAACGATCATGTATTGATCAAATATTCACACTAAGAACAATTATAGAAGAATCAGTGGAAAGGCAATCGCCACTTATTATCACCTTCGTCGATTTTCAAAAAGCCTTTGATAGTCTACACCGCCCATCATTGTGGAAGATACTTACAATCTATGGTTTTCCAACAAAATATGTGAATATAATCAAAGCGCTATATGACAATGCAAGATGTTGTGTTAGAACAAATAAAGGGAATACAGAATGGTTTACAGTAGAAACAGGGGTGAAACAAGGCTGTATTATGTCACCACTACTTTTTGGAATAGCTATTGATTGGGTTATGAGAAACTATACCCACAATGAACAATTGGGTATAAAATGGACAAATGGAAAATTCCTGGGGGACCTGGATTTCGCAGATGATGTAGCATTCTTAAGTTCAACACCAAGACAATCCCAAGAAGCAATAAATAATTTGTGTCATCTCTCGGTTAAAATAGGTCTCCAAATAAATGCCTCTAAAACTAAAGCTATGAACTTTTCTAACGAGACCTTTGATATCATCTTGAACGGGGAAAAACTACAGAAAGTTGAAAGTTTCAATTATTTAGGCAGTAAAATGACTCAGGATGGTGACGCAACAAGAGAAATCCATACTAGAATTGCTTTGGCAGCTAGCGCCTTCAATAGATTATCTAACATTTGGAAATTACGATCATTGAATATACATACCGTCTGTTTAATTCAAATGTTATCTCAGTGTTAACATACGGCTGTGAGAGTTGGAAAATAACAAAATCATTGGAGAACAAGCTGAATACATTCGAGAACAAATGTCTTAGAAAACTCATGAACATCAGTCGGAAAGAATTCAAGACTAATCGACAAATAAGAGAAGACTCTAGGCAGAAATATGTCTCCGACTATATAAGGAAAAGACGATGGTCATATATCGGTCATGTCCTACGAATGCAAAACAACAGAATACCACTACAGGCGCTCACTTGGGTTCCTGAGGGTAAGAGGAAAAAAGGAAGACCAAAAGAAACACTCAGAAGAACATTAATAAGAGAAGGAAGAACGTTGGGCCTAAATAATGTGCAAGAGCTAAGAGGAGTGGCGTCACAACGAACAACCTGGAGAGCACTGGTTTCTGCCTTATGCGCCGTGTTTGGTGCTTAAAGAATTTATTATTATTATTATTATCCGTGGGTCAGAAAATGTGATGGCAGACATCTTGTCTAGATGCCCACATGATTCCACCTAACTGTTAGATCCTGAGATTTCTAACATGTCTAACTTTACTACAGTTTTTTTTCCCTATGTTAAAATGGGTACACATATGTAATATAGCATATATTGATTGTATCACTACTTAGCGGTTCATTGATGCATATTCACCGCTGGTCTTTTGATGTTCTTCTTCTGTGGTAATCATGATTTTAAGATACCTAAGATGAAATATTTTGGATAATCTGTTGTAGAAATTGTGGCAGAGCCAATATTGTAGTATGCGTGGGTGACACCTCTCGGGAAATATTTATACTCAGAGAAAGACTTTCTCTGGATTCTAAGATATATTCTAATTTGTCGTACCATAGGACGACTTAGCCTTATATTAGGCGTTACATTTGTTTGGAATGCTTATCATCTGCGCATTATCATTCGTGCGTTGTGAGCCTATTGTATGTTGCTCCTAGATGTATTTCCAAAAAAAAAGTACCATTTTTTTCCCGGGGGGTGTGGTAATCTGTTGCGCACATATTCTGTATTCTATATTTGTATGGAATTGTGTGACGCACGGATTACTTCAGTGAGGCATACAATTCGTCCTGTATGTCTTTTTAATATGGACAAATATATATTTGTATTTATTGAGTGTACGAAAATGCTTTCCTTTGAAAAGCTAGATAATCCATGATTGGTTTATACTTTTGATTATGTGGATGATCTCCCTTGAATATTGATTTAGCGTATGAATACCGAATTTATGTCATTTCTCATTTGTTAGGGCCAGAAAATAGATTGATTTTGTTTAGAATGTTTATGGCCTGAATTCATGTGTATTACTTGTCTACTGCAAGAAGATTTAGTCTTATATTGTATATCTTCGTATGTTTAGGTCGGACTATATTCTTTGTGCCGAACTCTGGGGCAGGTATTCGTTGTCCTACGGAGGCGTACTGAGTCTCGACAAAGCCGGCTGAGAATGGCCGTGTGTATTTTTTGGGCTGGTCCTTTTAAAGGTTGAAAAGTGATTTGTGAATGATTTTCCAGAAGGAGATAGTGTCTCTGCGAGATTCTATTGTCAGAGATTCTCCTCATGCACTTTATTATTAATTCGGACTCCAGGTAATACCAGACCCTTCTTTTTGATGATCTCTATTTGGTTAGACCTAGATGGACATCGTGTTTCGAGCATCGTTGGTCGTTTATATATACAGTTGAAGATGACAGGTTTCCCAACAGAGCTTATGTCTACATGAAGCAACCTTATGAATGTGGAACTGTAGGGAAACTCTATGAAATTATTGATATTCAAATTGTGAATTAACTTTGGCTTATCATTATCCTTCTTCTGGGTGAGTGAGCAAAACTCAGAAAGGTAGCCATCTTGTATTCTTGTCATCGTTATGGATCACTGTCAAGAGAACAGTATATCAAACTTATTATCGGACAGTGATATGGAGATCTTATTAATATGAAAACCACTATCGTGGTTTAACTTTGTTACATAAACATTTGATATATGCCGCTGGAGAACTTAGCCAAGGAAAAAGTTCGTCCAGTGAACTCTTTATATGTTTACACACCCACACCCACTGATGCGTTCAGTCAGTTAGGGGATATGGCAATAGTCTGCCAGAACATTGAATGATTACCTTATATCGCCCATCATATTTGAATGCTGCATGAAATATGATCTACTATTCAAATGCCTAATGATTTACATGTCAACATGTTCCTATGACTATGTTCCGTGCTGTCCAGATGTGTGCGTCCTTATTAAACAGTGTGAAATGTCAGCTGTAGTTCCAGTTATCATTGACTTGCATAAGAGTGTGTGAGTGTAATATTATCAAGTGGTCAACTACACAGAACCATTCCAACATTCGCGTTACCTGACACTCCCACTCTGTGTCAACATGACCGGTTGATTCACTTATGCAGTGGTAACCCAAAGAAGACCTTCTTCACTGATGACCAGTACACGACCCCGAATAAATCGACACCTTTTCAATACTTAAATTTGATTATGACTGGATGTTACAAATGTATGTTATTATTTTACCTTGATAATGTTGTATGCTTAAATAGTGTTCAAAATACATGCGCGATTGAATGGATAAGGTATGCAAGATGACAGAGAGAAGAAGGGCAGAATGTAAGACGGGCCTGCGTGCCCAATTCTTAACCATTTGAAAATAAAGTTCGTACGTTCGTTCGTTCTGTCTGTCTGTCTGTCTGTCTGTCTATCTATCTATCTATCTATCTATCTATCTATCTATCTATCTATCTATCTATCTATCTATCTATCTATCTATCTATCTATCTATCTATCTATCTATCTATCTATCTATCTATCTATCTATCTATCTATCTATCTTCTTTATTTTAAAACATACTTTAATTATGATTATTATTGCAAATGTTTGATGTTATATTACCTTTATAATGATAAATGCCTTAATAATGCTTAAAGTAAATGTGAGGATGGAAGAATACAGTATACATGATGAGAGAGAGAGGAAGGGCAGAATGTCAGACGGGCCTGCGTGCCAAATTCTTAACCCTTTGAAAATAAAGTTTGTTCTATCTATCTATCTATCTATCTATCTATCTATCTATCTATCTATCTATCTATCTATCTATCTATCTATCTATCTATCTATCTATCTATCTATCTATCTATCTATCTATCTATCTATCTATCTATCTATCTATCTATCTATCTATCTATCTATCTATCTATCTATCTATCTCAATAAACTGTCTCTCCATCTATCAATAAACTGTCTCTTCATCTATCAATAAAATGTCTCTCCATCTATCAATAAACTGTCTCTCCATCTATGAATAAACTGTACCTCCATCTATGAATAAACTGTCTCTCCATCAATCAATAAACTGTCTCACAGACTTTCAAACATTCAACCGTCTCTCCATCTGTCAATGAACTGCCTCTCCATCTATCAATAAACTTTCTCTCCATCTATCAATGAACTGCCTCTCCATCTATCAATAAGCTGTCTCTCCATCTATCAATGAACTGTCTCTCCATCTATCAATAAACTGTCTCTCCATCTATCAATAAACTGTCTCTCCATCTATCAATAAACTGTCTCTCCATCTATCAATAAGCTGTCTCTCCATCTATCAAGGAACTGTCTCTCCATCTATCAATAAACTGTCTCTTCATCTATCAATAAACTGTCTCTCCATCTATCAATAAACTGTCTCTCCATCTATCAATAAACTGTCTCTCCATCTATCAATAAACTGTCTCTCCATCTATCAATAAACTATCTCTCCATCTATCAATAAACTGTCTGTGGCGTGTGTGCCGGAGAGGTTATAGATGTTACCAAGCTACGTGTACTCGGAGTGAGGTCAAGCTATGTAAGCCCCTGAGTCCAATTGTTGATGATGATGTATTCTCAGGGTACCTATCCGCTACCTCTCTAATATCTCACTCCGGGAAATATTTTATGATATTGTTATGTGTTTTATATGGCTACGTGTCTAGGGTAATGCAAGTATAGTGATAAGTGCATAAAACAAACACAACTGTAACTCAATGACATTGAATTAATAAAGACTGGGGTTAATTATTTTGCAATTTTAATATCCTGTCCCCTCAAATCTTTTTGGGGCAGGAATGGTTAAAAATGAAGAGAACTGTATTTACATATAATAAATAAATAAGTAGGAATCTTCGTCCATATCTTGATAATAAACAAATGTCACTGTAGGTGTATAACACAGACTGATGTAGTACTGTCTAAAGGTGAAAGTCAATGGTGGAAAGTCAATGGTGGGAAGGACTATTTTTGTCATCATGCCCACGAATAAGATAGTACACATGTGGAAATTTTCAATGAATAAGTTCTCAGAGCCCACGTAAGGGGACTTCACCTGATGTTTCTAGTTGACGTAGGTTTCAGTAGATAATATAAATTTCAGCATAAGGTCTTTCGTTGGCCATAAAATGCAGCATACAG
This sequence comes from Oreohelix idahoensis, assembly GCA_024509875.1. Lineage (NCBI taxonomy): Eukaryota > Metazoa > Mollusca > Gastropoda > Stylommatophora > Oreohelicidae > Oreohelix > Oreohelix idahoensis. The sequence continues at coordinate 595,029 of JAMPIV010009427.1, read as the reverse complement.
TTTGTTGAGGCTTTCTCTTCCTCCAATTCTGTCTTTAATAGGTTTTCCTGTCACCAGCTGGTAACAGGCAATATAACCCTGAAACAGAAGGATATTCCTCTAATTTTATATGCTGGCTAATAATATTTCCACAATTACTCAAACTTACCATCATCCGTGGTCATGCTCGTGTGCAAACATTTGCACTAGCCCTTAATTTATTTGACTTCACTCTGTACTGTGTTTACATTTTTCTTCCATATAGCTGCAACGCCCCTGTCACTTAAACAATGATTTTCTTCCATACAATCAGATAGGTATACAGTTGTCTTCTTGAAACCTGTTAATTATTTTTTGCAATCATTCTAAGTACGTTTTCAGGCTTTAATTTAACACTGTGATGCTGCAGAAGACTGCCAGTAGCTTTCTGGACTTACAGTCGTAATGGTTTGTGTATGGCAATATTCAACCATAATTTACTTTCGTTTCTCAATAATTCTGCTTAGGTATGCTTGCTGGGATGTCGTAATTCTTTTCCCATGGCAATGTCGTACAACACAAATTTTTTTGGGCCCCTATCTGGGTTTGCCTCTACATATTAACAAAATTTATCAATAAAATTATTTATCTTACCGAAATCAATGAAATATTTCACACAAAAGTAAGATTAACTGGCGATCAATGGCACAGGTGTAGATCGCTGTCGCCCAGACTGCAAAGGCATCAAGGTCACAACTGCTATGCGTCTGATATTAAACTACTGTGTTGAAATATTTTTCTCAAGTGGCAGCGTATTCTGGTAACGCGTGAGTTTTATCCCCCCCTCTCCTAAACTATCATTAACCAATCAAACGAGTCAAGCAAATTTGATTGTTCAAAAAAGCGTCCCCTAAAATGTAACTATCGAAGACTTTCAAAATTGTGCATTCCTCAGTGTGTTTGTCAGTCCGTCTCAATTTTTAGTTTCTACAATATCTCGGTTATTATTGGGTCGATTTCAATTTTAAAAAGTGATTCTTAAACTGCCCTTTGGCCTCTATCACCCTATCTAGTTTTCATCTAACTCTTCTTCTCTATATTTATTCTGAACAAAATACGGTTCTTGTGCGTTTATTCACCGGGAAATTAATATTGTGGAAATGTATTACCCAAACCGAGCACCGTACTCTTTCTTGACTGAAAAAGTGTCATTTCACATTGTGAGCTCTCCCCCTCCCCTGTTGTTTAGAATTTTCTTTAAAACAAGCCTGCCGTTCGCTTGCCGTTAATTTAAACCGTAAGGGTAGTCACGTAGCACATTCTGCCGTAGGGGAGTGAAGTGTTATAGACTTCGATTTTCTGGGTCCCAGTTTATGAGGTGGGGTGGCCTGTTCCCTTCCTCGCTGCCGTTGCCTTCTCTAACTTAAGATCAGAGTCAGGTACCCTTTTACAGCTGGTTAGACTGATGCGTGACATCTGTTCCCTTCCTCGCTGCCGTTGCCTTCTCTAACTCAAGATCAGAGTCAGGTACCCTTTTACAGCTGGTTAGACTGATGCGTGACACAACCAAGCTTTGAATCCGAAACCCGGTAACTTATTGCGGTAGTGGAGTGTTAGAGACTTCACCATACTAGGTCCAGCATCGAGAGGTGGGGAGACCAGTTTCTTTCCTCGCTGACTTTTCCTTCCCTAACTCAAAGTTAAGTACCCATTTATAGCTAGGTAGGCTCCACCTCTCGATGCTGGACCTAGTATGGTGAAGTCTCTAACACTCCGCTACCGCAATAAGTTACAGGGTTTCGGGGTCAAAGCTTGATAGTGTCACGCATCAGTCTAACCAGCTGTAAAAGGGTACCTGACTCTGATAGGGACTTAGCAATTCCCTAGACTTAAGGGTCTTTTATATTTGGACATGCGCCCTAATATAACCGACTAGGTTGAACGGGACGCGCCTCACCAAAACGAGACAAAACTTTAAAAAAAAAATACATTCCACTAAGTTGTATTTTTTCAGGTTTACAAAAAATAAGGACAAAAAAGGGGACGGGGTGGGTAAGAGATTTGTGACGTCGCGTAACGGGGGTGGCAAAAATGTGACAACTCCACGGCCTAGACACTGCGATTGAATTTGCCGAACTGGAAAAAAGAACGGTGCTCGGTTTGGGTAATAAATTTCCACAATATTAATTTCCCGGTGAATTAACGCACAAGTACCCATAAACTGCCCATTTACTGTAAATACCTTTCATCTCAGTTTGGTGAGCGTTTGATGTCAGCGGGTCTGTCTCGTGCCCTGATCCACGACTTCTGTGTGGTGGACAACACCCACAGATTCTGAAACAGCACGCGTTGACCTTCAGCTCCAGAGCCCTCACGCCATAAAAGCAAACAACAGCTATGGCAATTAAAACAATAGTTCCAACAATGACAGCTGGAATCAGCCAGGCAAGTTGATCAATGTAACTGGATCCCAGAAGCCGATTGCCGCCAATTTGCGCCGAGAAGTCGTCTGTGTCCACATTTACAAAACGAAGCTCTGGAGCTGTCAGAGAAGAGTCCGCTGAATTTGGATATCGAGGAACCTCTGAAATAATATTGTTTATAAGTAATTTCAGAATATTGTCTGTATCTTCTTCTGAGTTCATTGTTGGAATAACAAGTTCTCTGTCGTCCAAAGATGACGATTGTATCTTCATGGCACCGTGGTATGCTCACTGATGTATCTTAACGATGTCAGCTGACTAAAGTTCGAGTTTGTGATTTTACTGTGAAAAGCCTCAGCTGATGTATAATTTCTGAATGGGTGTGTTGTCGTAACTTGGGGGTTGTGATTTTTGAGTTTACTTGAAGAAAAAAATACGTATTTAATTCAGCAGGAATAGAAACCTCGACTAATAAGTAACAGAAACATGAAAATTGCTAAACGTTTTCATTTCTGGCATTTCTTTGAAAAACCATTACGTAATGAGTGTTCACGATGAACTGGAGCTCGCCTTGTTGTAAATGCCTGTAGATATGAAAGAGAATAAAAGGAAAACCATTAATAGTTTAATATATGGAAGAGTTTCAATGATTTCATAAAATGCATTAAAAGATGTAAGTAAAACTGTCAAAACATTTACGTGAACTAAATATTTTCTAAAGTTAACAATACTGGACAAAAGATGATATGGTATATAACATAACAACATTAGTAGGCACCAAACATGTGTTATTTAAAAAAAAAAGAACATGGGAGGTGAGGGAGAAGTAATATTAAAAGAAATGTTATAGCAGAGCAAAAAGTAAAAATAGCATTATTAAACATGCTCGTCTACCTAGCTGTAAATGGGTATCTGACTTTGCTCTTGAGTTAAGAAAGGAAAAGGCAGCAGGAAAGGGAACTGGTCATCCCATCTCTTGACCTAGTATAGTGAAGTCTTTCACACCACTCCCCTTCGACAGTTTCTGCTATGGGATTCTCTTTACCTTATTTTACCTTTAAAGAATGATTATATTATAAGCATTTCAAAGTTGCAGATCGTGTGACTGCTTGATGCAGGCTTCTTGCAATGATGGTTTCATGCTCCGTGTGGAGCGCAAAGGAAAATGTTGATGATTTCAAAGTTTATATAAATACTAGTTTAAAAGCCCGTCATAAGACGGGAATTAAATTCAAAAGCACCAATACCTAACGGCAATTGTACTTATTCAAAAGTATTTTTTTTAAACCACTGTGCATCACCACAGTACACGAACTACGTAGCAGCAGCGAGGATCCCAATGTGTGTACACGGGATCACACATTCTATAAATATATTTGTGCACACCGTCATTTGCGCATTCTTCTTTGGTAGGTGTTACTATTTTCGGGAGAGTACATATAAGAGAAACAATACAATTAATGTCTAACTTTCAACCAAAGTTGCATCCCATAGCGTTACTGACATAAAAAGCTGGGATTTTATCATCATCATAACCCTCCACTCCCAAAGGAGCATAGGCCTTCAACAAACACATGCCAAGTCCTCTTGTCACGTGCCATCATCTCAAGTTCTTTCCACGTTCTCCTTATTATTTTCACCTCAGTTTCCAGCTCTCTTCTCCATGTGCTTCTTGGTATACCTCTGCCTCTCTTACCCTGGGGGTTCCAGAACAAGGACTGCCTTGTAATGCTATAAACAGGTTTCCTCAGTGTGTATCCTATCCATCGCCATCGTCTTTTTCTCATCTCTTGTTCCACTGGCACTTGTCTAGTTCTTGTCATCAGTTCCACGTTGGTAACCCCGTCACACCATTCCAATCCCTCTACTCTACGCAAGCACCCACCTATGAAAGTCTGTAGCTTTTTGGTTGTTGTCTTTGTTGTTCTCCATGTCCCAGAGCCACACAACAGGACCGACTTCACACTTGAGCTGAAGATTCTTATTAAATGTAAATGTCATCCAATGTTATGGGATTTTATATATAGGATTATATACAAGCCGTTTTGTATCTTGTGTTTGCGTTGTGATGAGAAAAGATACGAGCTGCTTGATTTCGTCAAGTTTTATAAAGATAAATTTGTTTTATTAAATGTTTCATTGTTTATTGCTGTCTTTGTTTTTAATTACTGGTTTCTTTGTTTTACGTATCAGCTGAAATCCTTTGAGAGCGCCTTGTGGCAGATGTTTTGTTTTTAAGACGGCTGGTATGTACAATTGCTTATGTAAAATATGTAATACATCATGGTTTTTTTTTGTTTTTTTTAATTTAATCCTTTTTTTATTGACTATTAGTTTGACTGTTGTACAGTTTTCTATTTTATCAATTTTATTTAATATTCGTGTGGCTGTGGTACAGTTTTTTATTTAATCAATTTTATTTAATATTAGTTTGGCTGTAATACAGCTTTTTATTTAATCAATTTTATTTAATATTAGTTTGACTAATGTACAGTTTTTTTAATTAATCACTTTTTTTTACTATTAGTTTTACTGTAGTACCGTTATTTTATTTAATCAATTTTATATAATATTAGTTTGGCTGTAGTACAGTTTTTTTTATTTAAACACTTTAATGGACTATTAGTTTGAGTGTATTACAGTAATACATGTCTTAGCAGTTACAGTGGTAATCATCATCATCGTTTCCCCTTTTGTTCCATATGAAGTATGAAGCCACTTGTATGAAGTATGAAGCCACTTGTATGAAGTATGAAGCCACTTGTATGAAGTATGAAGCCACTTGTATGAAGTATGAAGCCACTTGTATGAAGTATGAAGCCACTTGTATGAAGTATGAAGCCACTTGTATGAAGTATGAAGCCACTTGTATGAAGTATGAAACCACTTGTATGAAGTATGAAGCCACTTGTATGAAGTATGAAGCCACTTGTATGAAGTATGAAGCCACTTGTATGAAGCCACTTGTATGAAGTATGAAGCCACTTGTATGAAGTATGAAGCCACTTGTATGAAGTATGAAACCACTTGTATGAAGTATGAAGCCACTTGTATGAAGTATGAAGCCACCCGTATGAAGTATGAAGCCACTTGTATGAAGTTTGAAGCCACTTGTATGAAGTATGAACCCACTTGTATGAAGTACGAAGCCACTTGTATGAAGTATGAAGGTGGTCCTCTTGCAGGAGGACTGTTTCAAATGTCTCCTGCTATAGTGGTTTCTGCAACAATTATTTTTACACGATGAAGTCGGCAGACCAATAAACAACTTCATATCAGTTGCGCATTACTACATGCTTGCGGGAACAGTAGGCTGATTAATTCTTTGTCTCCTTAGACCCCCCCCCCCCCCCCCCGGAAATACATATTGTCGTAATTGTTTTCAGTTTAATAACACGGAAACAAGAAAATTATGGTTTGAGCTAGCTGGTAAGATGACGTTGGACAGCCTTGGATGAATAAGAGTTCATGTGAAGGATCTGCTTCCCCATAGACGACACAAGAAATCAGCAGACGTTGTGTTACTTCTGCTAGGCTCACAGATTTAGAATTAAGCTTTGAATGAATATGCGACGCAATGCTGTTAAGTTTGGTTTGGTTTTTGGTGTATGCACCAGAAAACTGGCGTTTGTCTTATGTATTGAATTCCAAGTTCAACTCCAGTGGGTTATAATTTGGGTATTTAGTGTTATTTATTCTGCATAGCATGTAACATTGGTTGCTGTTTTTTTCTCTCCTTAATATTGGTTCTTAGAGTCTGCAATTTGTCTGCCGTTTGTTCTGGCTTCGTCTAACGTCTCTACTTGTTAGGTCTACAGGACTTAACAGATGTGGAATAAAGCCTTACATGAATGCCAGTTCTGGTAAAGACCTCTTTCATCATACATGACACAAAAGTGTTATCTCTGTCAGAGTTACAGATGTAAACTAAAGCCTTGAAAATGTCAATATTCTTTTAAAGCATCTACTTTATCTTACACGACACACGATTGCTATGTCTGTCAGGCTTACAGAAAATTAATAAAGCCTTACAAAGTTGGGTGCAGCACCCAATTTATCTTACACGACACAAGATTTCAGACTTACAGATCCCGGAAACAGGTTGCATCACTGCAGTCTGGCTGAGTAGGGATCAAAGAGGGAAGGCTAACCCGGTCCCAAAAATGCCATGCTGAAGTCGGATGTTTCGGCCGAAAGGCGCAAATATCGCAGCTTCGATGTAAACGGACATAACGCAACCAACGTCCTTTTCAGGACGAACGAAGAAGAGGAAAGAAGAAGACTTACAGATGTAGAATAAAGTCTTAAATTAAAGAAAATTGGGCGTCATATCTACTTTATATTACACGACTAAAGATTGTTAGGTCTGTCAGACTCAAGATTGTTAAGTCTGTCAGACTCAAGATTCTTATATCTGTCAGACTCAGGATTGTTAGCTCTGCATACTTACAGATGTTGAATAAAGTGTTAAATTAATGAACGCCGAGCGTAAAACCTACTTCATCTAACATGACTCAAGATTGTTAGGTCTGTCAGACTCAAGATTGTTAGATCTGTCAGACTCAAGATTGTTAGGTCTGTCAGACTTACAGATGTAGAATGAAGTCTTAAATTAATGAAAGTTGGGCGTAACACTTACTTTATCTTACACAACTCAAGATTGTTAGGTCTATCAGATTCAAGATTGTAAGGTCTGTGAGACTCAAGATTGTTATGTCTGTCAGACTAATAGATTGTAGAATAAAACCTTTACTAGACTAAAGTTGCCCCATGTAGTTCCTGTGGGTTGGTTATGAGACACAGTCATGAAAGGTTTACTTTTGAAGTCTATGAAAATTATTACATTAAGACTGTCTTAAGATTACAGTTAATTAGAAAGCAAAGTAGATAATAACTTCAGCGTATCTTGTGGATAAACCTCAATCAGCCATCAATGTAAACATTTAAACAGCCAAACTCTAACAGCCAGGCTAAAGATTTCAGTCTATGAGATGATGGATCGAGAGGGTAGCAGAGAGATGTATAAGATAACAATGTGTCAGGCTAGAATAAAAGACATGGATTGGAAACCAATAATGGGCATTTAAATGTCCCATTTCACGACATAATAAATAGATGAGAAAAAGGAAAATAATTACTCATTAATATAAACATTAAATTATTGATTAAATACGTTATAGGTAAAACAAACCTACCTGATGTATTATTGAGACATACTAAACCTGACCGTTATCACTGACTAACATACTGTATGTTCATACGCTGATATGCTGGTTATCAGATGCCTAAACTAATTTCAGCTTATCTCAGTACTATTACAGTTGTATCGTTTTCTAATTAAGGGGCGCCCCATGACATTCATAACGACAGAAGTTATTCTGCGCGGCAAACAAACTAAATGGTAGCATTGTTAAGAGAAGTAGATTTAGTGCATCGGTAGGCTACACAGGTCTTGTGGAGGTCTACTTTACAAACACTGAGCTCTCTAAAGATCTGCCTTGATAAAATGATCTCCTTTTTTCAGATTTCAGAGTATTTTTGTTGTTGCTGTTGTTTAACTAGGACTGCTGAGCATCTCGCTCTTTTGCAGCCAACACCACATTGAAGATACTATATCTTGAAATTACCTACACTATAGATCTAGGTTTTTCCTGTGACTTTTCTGCCATTCCGAAACGTGTTGAGTTAAAGTCATGAGCTGCAGTTTCTCCAGCTTGGCTGGCATTTAAAAAAAACATCACATCTTGTCCCAAGTTAGGGGACAGAAGCGCTGTAGGCATACTGTGCATTCCCCGCCTAGCCTGACATTATAACTGTGGTCTGGTTCTGGGCTCTGCCAAGGAATTGTCAAGTCCTACATAGAGCCACTTCTCAGCTCCCCCTGCCAATCATTGGCCCATAGTAAGATCCTGCAGCATGCAGCTAACCAGGTAAAATAAAATAATCTGACTAGCGCTATTAGGCTAGTGATTTTGTATCACACTCAAGAACACAGGCAAACCAAGACTACACTTAAAATTACACACACACACACACACAAACCCAGGATAATCTAACAGGGGAGGCCCCCAGTTCTCGTGGTGAAAACGGCCGCTCCTGGGTTGTTAATAAATCCGGGAAAATAAATTACTCCTCAGCTAGGAAAAACCATACTTTTTCCTACGAACTGGGTGTTCTCAGGCTATCGAGCTCAGCTCTCACTGTGGCAAATATATATTAGATCCAGATTCTTTCAAATGCCTTTGACTTTAGGCGATACTAACAGGCGAGTGCTTGTGACAATTACATCCATTGATATATATCCGACAATGGCTTCGGCTGGCAAAACGAGTAACCATGAGGGGTGTCGTACAGATAGGTTGTGAGTTATTTTTGGCCCGTCTGAGTAGAGTGGATGGTGATAGGTACGCGAGAAAGGTGTGAGAAAAAGATTTCACGGGTGGTAGTTTAAGGAAAAAGATATGTCTCTAGAATGAGTAAGTTTCTCTATTCCAGCCTATCTATAGGACTATAATTTAGTACAAAACAACCTTGACCTCCTCTTACATATAAATATAAGTTTAACTACATACACACATAGCTATGTGACAACAAGACACACAAACTCGAAAAACTACGGTTACTTGGGTATGGGTCTGACCAACACACAAAATTAAGTTTCTTTGTTGTTTATTATCATTTAAACGTGACAACACCAAATATCTAAAGAAAGATCAAATAAAAAATCAGATTTACATACATATGAAATAGCAGAATAAATTCGCCCTCCCCCTATGGAGAAAAGAACCCAAAAGTTAATAACCCAAAAGGTCGAAGGTTAGCACTATGTTACACAGTAGACAGGAAAGTAATAAGTTCCTACTATATGCTACCCAGTAAAGTAAACAAGTTTAGGCAAATCCAATGTTGGTAAATTCCTTGTAACAAAGAAAAATATTCACTCTCTCTTTCATACAGTGGCCACTCAATCACTCTTACCTACTCTTAATGATATCCCTTGGAATTACAATTTTTCCTGAATATAAAGAATGTCAGGTTCACGTCCCAAATTGGCCCCAGTCCATCCTCTAACAAAACAAAGATTAGTGAGGTGAACGCCGAATCTGGTGTGGGTTTTTCCTGGATGAACAAAATGTCACCGCCAATAGTTGATGTAGAAACGTGCTCTTGGGGTTCCCAGTTAAAAGAGGAAAATACTTCCCGTATTCGAAAACATCTGGTTGCTAAAAAACATGTTACCAATTATGATGATGCTGATAATCCTATCAGACAACTCTATGTTAGAGCTCCGATTCTTACTTACTTACTTACTTAGTCGCTCCCCTTCTACCGTGAGGTGTAGAGGTTTGGAAGAGAGAGCGCCAGACTATCCTATCGGCTGTCTTCCTCCTGGCTTGGTTCCATTCTAGTCCTCGGTCCTTCAAAGATTGTCTAATGTTATCCTCCCAGCGGACTCTGGGTCGTCCTCGGGGTCTGGATCCTTGGCTCTTTGTTTCCCATGCTTGTCGTGGTATCCGATCTTCTCTCATTCTGCAGACATGGCCAAACCATCTTAATTGGGACTGTTCTACTTGGGTCTGCAGGGGGTGGGATTTAAGGCCTTGACGTATCGTCTGGTTGCGTACCATGTCTCTTCTTGTTACTTCAACCACTTTCCTTAGATACCTCATTTCTGAGGTTTGGATCTGGCTTTTATGGGTTGTAGTCATTGCCCATGACTCGCATCCATATGTCAAGACTGGGACATAGGTGGAGCGGTATACAACCATCTTCGTTTTCTTACCAACTCTCTCTCTTGCTGAGGAATCCTCGATTTATGGCCTGAAAAAGTCTCCCAGCTGCTGCTTTTCGAGTGGCCAACTCTTCTTTGATGCCTCCCTTTCGATCTATAATAGCTCCAAGGTATTTAAAGTGGTCGACCTGCTCCAGGACCTGTTCTCCCAGCTTAATATAATGTCTTCTTTCTTCTCGTGATATCACCATGGATTTTGTTTTAGAGCTGCTTATGACCATCCCTCTCTTCTCCAGCTCTTCCTTCCAGACTTGCAGGTTGGATTGGAGATGTGCCTCTGATTTAGCAATCAGGGCAACATCATCAGCAAATGCCAGCTCCGAAATATAGACCTGTCTCATCTTCCAGTACCCCACTGAATACTTTCTTGTTCTCTCCTTACATGCCTTGATGACATCGTCCATAAGGAGTATGAAGAGGTAAGGTGATAGGATATCACCTTGTCTTACACCAGTGGTGGTCCTGAACTCTTCTGACTTATGGTTTGCTGTCCTCACATAATTTCTGCAAGACTTGTAGAAGCTCTGTATAGCATGAATCAGAGGTGCTGGAATATTCTTCCTTGCCAAACAGTCCCAAAGTTTGCTCCAGGGGACCCTGTCAAAAGCCTTTTCCAGATCTATGAAACAAAGATGGATCTCACTCTTATACTCAAGGGCCTTTTCACTCAGCTGTCTGAGTGTGAAGATTAGGTCTTGAGGACTTCGGTTTGCTCGGAATCCGCACTGGACCTCATCCAATTGTGGCTCAGCTAGGCGTCGGAGTCTCTGCTCTAGGATTCTAGAGTAGATTTTACCAGGGACACTGAGAAGGGATATGCCTCTATGGTTTCCACACTGTCGATTGTCACCCTATTTGAAAATTGGTGTTATGATGGCAATCTCCCAATCCTTTGGTATGGTCTTGTTGCACCATGCTACCTGTAGGACCCTTAAGAGTAATAGGTCGCCTGATGCTCCCATGTACTTAACCATTTCTGGTGTTATACCATCATGCCCTGCTGCTTTGCCCATCTTGATTTTCTCCAGTGCTGCCTTCAGTTCTTCCATCTTTCTGTCATCTTCACCATCATTGATTTTCTCTTCTGTGCTAGTGGTTATCATTTCTGATGCTTGACCATGCTCACCATCAAGGAGTTCTGAGAAATATTCTTTCCATCTTTCCATTACTTCCTTCGGGGCAGTAAGCAATTTACCTTACTTGTCCTTTAAAAATTTGAGAGGGCATTGTTTTTCCTTCCTCGTGTTCTTTAGGGTCTTATAGAACAATTTCTGGTTTTCTTGTGCATCTTTTTCTAGCTTTTCTCCAAATTCTTCCCAGGACTTCTGTTTTGCTGCTAGCACTTTGTTCTTTTCTTCTGTTCTGAGTGTCACATATTCTCTATATTTTTCCATTTGTCCTGTTGTGTTTTTAGCTCCTAAGTATTGTTTCCATGCCATTTTCTTCTCTCTTATTTTCTCTTTGACTTCCTCTGTCCACCAAGGTGTCCTCTTTCTCTTGTTCCCAAGTCGGACTTCACAGCATGCTTCTGCAGCAGCTGTCTTTATGATATCCTTGAATTTAATCCAGAGGGTTTCTAAGTCATCAGGTTGTTCTTCTGTGTTGCTCACCGCTGCAGCAATACGCCCCTGATATCTGGTCTTAATTTCTGGCTCTCTCAAATTGTAGGTCCTAATGCTCATTTCTCCCGTTCGTTTAGCTGGTTTCTTGCGTGATGTTGGGCAGTTCCTAGGCTGAGCAACTCTTTCAGTTGTTCTTTTGATTGTTAGCAGGTAGTGATCACTTCCAATCTCTGGCCCCCTCCAGACTCTAGCATCTCGGACATATTTGAATGGGCTTCTCCGAACTATGGCATAGTCGATCACTGACTTCTCATTCTTTGTTGGTTCACATCTAGAGTATGCATGTATGCGCTTATGGGGGAACTTTGTGTTTGTAATGATCAGATTCTGCTCACTGCAGAATCTAAGGAGTCGCTTTCCATTGTCATTGAGAGTATCTTCTCTATATCTTCCGATAACTCCACCCCATCTAGCATGGTCATTTCCAACTCTGGCATTAAAATCTCCGAGCATGATAACTTCGTCTAGACAGTCATCCACTGTCCTTTGAAGCAGCTCGAAAAATTCCTCCTTGACCTCTGCTCTCTCATCCTCATTTGGCCCATACACTATGACCAGGTTGACTATGGTTTCTCCTTCTTTTAGTTTTACAACCATAATGCGCTCCGAGACAAAGTTCCATCCCTTGATACTATCTTTTTGATTTTGGGCCACAATGCAACCCACGCCCCCTTTAGCTTTTTCAGGTATGGGTACACCACTGTAGAGCAGCGTGTTGCCATCGAGATCCATGACTCCTTGTCCTTTTTTCTTTGTTTCCGTTATAGCCAGGATTTCTAGTTTTTCTTTCCTCATCTCTTCCACCAGCTCCTCTTCCTTCCCATTTATACTTCTTGTGTTCCATGTTCCATAAGTCGTAGTCCGTAGTCCGTTCCAGTTCGTCGCCTTTTGAATCAGTCCAGTTTTCTCTCTTGTATTGCTTGTAATCAAAAGTTTAAAGCAAACAGGTGATTGGCCTGTTGTGCCTTTGCATGATGGAGGGGCTGCCTCCTTACGGCCTCCATGCAGGCCGCCCTCCTTGTCGTAGATTTTTTGATAGGAGTATTAAGACTTAGGTTGGTCCCTTCTGAATAGGTTGGGATGAGTGATAGTCACAGTGAGAGATGGAAAATAAAAAAAAACATAGACTTCCACGAGTGAGGTGGCAGAATAGTGATAGATGCTGTCTCTGAGAGCGGAGAATCTTCTCTCTCTCTCACCTATCTTCTACGACAGATCTAAAGTAGTCAGACAGTCTAAACACAGAAATATATATTACATATATTTCTATCTAATCACGGGCACGCACATACACGTGACGACAGTTAAACACACAGACGTGGGAAATCTATAACAATGGATATATATATATATATTTTTTAGAACGAGCTGACCAACGCACTGATTAGTTCAAGAGAGATTTTTATTATTATCATCAAAAAAAAAATCTTCTCACAACACCAAAGAAATACATCAAGGAAAAACATATACAAATAGTCATAAAAATTCAAGAAAATGCTACAAGGATGATAGCCCGTTAGAATCTTACTCTAGGTTTAGCCCACAGCCCCGTTAAGAGAACAGATGATGGCCCAAAGAGTTATAGATACATAGGGTTGAGTCTAAGAGGTTTCTTTCTTTCTCGTAAATGTATGAACAGAGTTGGATAATCTGATTTAGCCTAAGAAAAAGAAACTCTAGCATTTGTAACAAATTCTGCAGATTTAAAAAAATTAAGACAGCAAATAGGTGACAATAATACACCGGTAAAATAACACTCTGACCTGTGTACTCTGATTCATTCAGCCATGGCCTTGCTCACACATATATACTCACAACTTTGCTCGCTGCCTCTGGGAACATAATAATTCTAGGACCTTCACACAGACCCGAAAATGCAGTCATCGACCAAGAAACCCCCAGTTCCAAAAGACGTACTGAACTCTCTGTCTCAGGGGAACGATTCCTTGGGTGTTCTAATTTTTTTCGAATGTCTGATTAAGTCACATAAAATTTGTCCAGGCACGAAAGTTAGCAGAGCACAATGTCATTAGCTTTGGATTCTAGGATTTAAGAAATGTCAGATCGGTGTCTTCTTTCAGGCAGGTACTATATTTGGTCACCACAATACTAGTCACAATCTCTGTCGGAATGTTAATGTTATTATTGTAATATTCTCGCCGCCAGGCAGCATGTACATTTAAATTTGTGGAGCAATATGAACTGGCTCAAAAGCCCAATATATATTTCTAGTCTTTAGAAACCGTTAGTGGGATTGCTATTACTGTCTCTCTCTGATGGCATATGCACTGTCAGACCAGTGTTACTTGAAAAAAAAAAACCCACGTGGTTAAAGATAGGAACTGTCTATGCTTCACACAAATATGTCTCTTTACTAAACGCTGGCAAGTTGGGTACCACCGTTTCACTATATAAAATGGAAAGAACACATATCAAATAATTTACATATATGTACTCAATATAACTTACATTTTACACGACAAGCCTACAGCTTGACTTATAATTAAAACTTCCCGAGAAATAAGTTATATATAAAAAAAATCGATCATCATGAATTAGGAATATCATGCGTATTCCGTCAATATTTACTGATGTTGCATCTAGCATTTATAAGTTAGATATAAAATATTCTCGACTGAGTAGTTAGCAGTTAAATTAAATTCATTATAGCTACATGTCTGTTACGCTAGAAATATAATTTATTCTGCTTTCCACCGTGTGCGTCTCTCAAATTGTAGGTCCTAATGCTCATTTCTCCCGTTCGTTTAGCTGGTGTCTTGCGTGATGTTGGGCAGTTCCTAGGCTGAGCAACTCTTTCAGTTGTTCTTTTGATTGTAAGCAGGTAGTGATCACTTCCAATCTCTGGCCCCCTCCACACTCTAGCATCCCAGACATATTTGAATGAGCTCCTCCTAACAATGGCATAGTCGATCACTTCTCATTCTTTGTTGGTTCACATCTAGTGTATGCATGTATGCGCTTATGGGGGAACTTTGTGTTTGTAATGATCAGATTCTGCTCACTGCAGAATCTAAGGAGTCGCTTTCCATTGTCATTGAGAGTATCTTCTCTATATCTTCCGATACCTCCACCCCATCTAGCATGGCCATTTCCAACTCTGGTATTGAAATCTTCGAGCATGATAATTTCATCTAGGCAGTCATCTACTGTCCTTTGAAGCAGCTCGAAGAATTCCTCCTTTACCTCTGCTCTCACATCCTCATTTGGCCCATACACTATGACCAGGTTGACTATGGTTTCTCCTTCTTTTAGTTTTACAACCATAATGTGCTCCGAAACAATGTTCCATCCCTTGATACTATCTTTTTGGTTTTTGGCCACAATGCAACCCACGCCCCCTTTAGCTCTTTCAGATGTATGTTAGAGGCGCCTAGCTTAAATAGTAAGATAAATTCCCTGGTGTTCTCGCGTGGGTTGGCACGTGCATTGAGAACGGTTTAATAAGACGTAAGGACCTCGGCAGCTGTCTCCCTTGTGTCCCTTTATAAAAGAAAGATACGTAATATATAGCGACACTTAGGCAGTAATTCGAACGATGCGTTCGGACAGATGAAGGTTAAGGTTGGTTCCCTGTGTCCCTGGATTCTCTGTGACTGAAACAATCAGGGAACTTGCCGTCATCTACAAGAAAAGCAGAATAAAAGGACTTTTAGCTAGATGCCGATGCACACGTGTAATGGGGTGGAATTTAGCATATCCAACGTAAGAGTGACGTGACGTATGCAGAGAAATAGAGCTTGTGGAGCTATTATACAGAAAATTGGGATGAGACTACAATAGAGAATACGACAGGCAGGACGCTCAGCTGAAAGTGCCACATTCACATTCAAATCACGACACCGAGTCTTAACTTGACTAAAGAAATAATAGCGGTTTTATCTTATCTAGTTCAAGAATAAAGGTGTGAGTTAGCTCGTGGTCTTTCACTTGTAACACATAAAAACTTACTTTTATTATTGTTATTGTTGATCAGAATCGATGTTATTGCACTCCGGGCAAACCCATAGGTTCCTAGTCTCCTTTACCAAATGTCGAAGGGTATGAATGCTATTTGTCCTGTATCACGCTGGTTGTATATACACTGTATACTGTACACGACGGATCCATCCTCTCATGCGTTCATCCCTGCTAGTCGGACATTTGATGTCAAATTCCAACAATTTTAGTCTTATTGATTCACCAATTGCAACGCCGTTCTCTAATAGGCGATCATTAATTGTCTTAAGTATTTCTCCATTATCTATATACACGGAATAACGCGCGTTTTTAAATACTGGCAGGTCAGGACTTGTCCAAAATGTGAGGAGCTTAAACATTATATCTATTTTTGCTCCTCCGTCATCGAGCGATCTACCGAAGTACGCCATCAGAATCTTGATTAACCAGTTGTCGACCACTGATGTAGTGGGCGGAGGTCTGTCATATGTTAAAGAACGTTATAAAATCAAAACTCCATTAACCGACAAAGGGTGTTCAAGTAAAGTCAGATGCTGTGCTTCCTGGAGAAAGCGATCATATTCCTTCACATATTTCCTTGATTCTTTTATACTCTCCATCATTTCATTTGCTGATCTGTTCCCGTGCAGTAATGGCAGGCTACCTGTTATCATTTTTTTTTTCATTCTCTTCCTTTGCTTCGTTTTTTCTTTTACTTTTCCTCTGGTCACGAAGCGTTCGAGTACTCCTCTTCTCATGATATTTCCAGTGAAGGTTGATTTTCTTCTCATTAGATTTTATTATCTGTTTGAGTCAACTATGCTAGAAATAATCAGATGTGAACTTGGTCAGTCCTGCTAGACGCCTTTAGACGTAACAGCCGCTGATAGCTTAGTCAGTCAGTTGCCATGAATTCAAGAAAGGAAGGAACCTACATTACAATTTTTTTTTAAAGTTATCAACACTAAGAGTGGTAAATGTGGTACATTGGTTTAAAAGGCTTACGGTAATAAGACAAGCTATTAATTCAAATTTTAAATTACAGATGAGTGGCATAATTATTACAGAACCTGTAGTAGATATTGTTGATAGACTTCATTAGGTGCTGAATTCCTAAATTTAAAGAAAACAATTTAACTATTGATTAAAACGAGAGATGGGTGTACTGCGTTCAATGTTTTGTTTTTTTCAACTAACTTAAAAAAACCACTTGTTCAGCCAGCTCAGAAACAGACGCGGTGTATTTCGCAGTGTGAAAAGTTTGTATTTATTGCATGTTTCAGATGGCAAACTAAAATTTGTTTTACAACTGAACAGTATTTTTGGAGTATATTGTAGACTTGCAACTTATAACATGGAACTACATTTTCTCTGTCTTTTGCCGTAGTAAATACCATTTTTAATAAATTTTTTTAAAAATTAACAGCAAACCTTGTAACTAGATGGAAGACATAATGATACTACTCGATTAGAGGTCACAGATGATGGATCTAAAAGTTCACAGGGAAAAGACAAAGACAATAAGAATAAATGCAGGAAACAATATCTAGATATCACGAGAAGAAATCCCCATACAAGACATAGAGACATACACATATTTTGGCAGAGATTCAGGATGACTAAATAGTTACTCTCTATTTTTAAGTTCGTATATTCTCACTTGTATTTAATGCACATGTACGAAACAAATGTCTAAATAAGGAAGTTATCATTGGAATAATAAATTATATTTTAAATATTTTATTTATAGAAACAAAATAAAATAAATTGTAAAATGGTTAGCAAACTGACGTCACAAGGGGGCAGCTAAAAATTGTTGCCCGCTATAAAGTCATGTCTCTCTTACACACATTTTTAAACCTCAGCTGCGGTCGCCCAGCTGTACATCTGCCAGTTGTCCGTAGAAAATATCTTTGGGGACGCGACCATTTTCCATACGTCGTACATGGCCAAGCCAGCGTAGTCTAGGCTGTCTAAACAGTGTATACATGCTTAGGAGGCGTATGCACATCATAAAGCTGAGTGTTTACGAATATTATAATGATGATGACATTTTGAAAATCCTGTTACTCAGTAACCAACATTAGTATCCTCAACAATCAAGAAGACTCTTGATATGTGGATGCGAGTCATGGGCAATGAGTACAACCCACAAAAGCCAGCTCCAAACCTCACAAATGAAGTATCTGAGGAAGGTGGTTGAAGTAACAAGAAGAGATATGGTCCGCAACTAGACGAAACGTCATGGCCTCGAAACCCAGTGAGTGCTGTAGAACAAGTAGAACAGTCCCAACTACGATGGTTTGGCCATTTCTTCATAATGGGAGAAGATCGGCTACCACGACAAGTACGGGAAACTAAGAGCAAGGGATCCAGACCTCCAGGACGACCCAGAGTCTGCTGGGAGGACAACATTAGGCAATCTCTGAAGGATAGAGGTCTAGATTGGAACAATGCCAGAAGGAAGACAGCCGAAAGGATAGTATGGCGCTCCCTCTTCCAAACCTCTACACCTCACTGTAGAAGAAGATGACTAAGTACGTAAGTAAGTACTGTGACGTATAATGGAAATATAGCCTACAGTATCTGACAGCCCTGAAATCCCGTTAGCGTTCTAAGATTTGCTTGTAAAAGTCAAGCATTTTTTTCTGCCTGCATTACTCACTTTTAATCCACGCCGAATTTTCTTGAGACGTAAACAAACGGAAAGTTTAACAACTTCCGCGACCTGCCAGTCATAACAGGGAGCGAAGCTGGTTTGTTTACCCGAGTTTCTCACGCGAGCTGATCTGCCAATCATCGGATATCAGACAGATGCAAGTGGAAACACCGGACCTTTTGAAGGTAGTCGCACGGGCAAATACATTTTCCCCGTGTACCCTTTGATGTTCGTATATATAGGGGGAGTTAAATCTGTGATCTCCAAATGCGGCCAAATCTACGGGAACCCGTTACACGGTTTCAAGTCTCTGATGTCGATTAGCAACGATGAGACAGAGCAACCGTAAAGCCTTTTATCTGGGGGACGGAGTTTCCTGATTTTCTGATATGCGCAATAGTTTGAAAATTAGCATCCTCTGGAGAGCAGATAACCACGATGTATAAAAACTGTGTCTTCCCAAACCAGTTATCAGTTGTCGCTCACAATTTTTCGGATAGCCTAAACACGTAGTCTAGAACCATTGTGGAAGATGTGTTAATAGCTTCGTTGGGATTTCATTATGATTTGTGGTAATAGAAATTTGTGCTTAAGCGTGATTTAATGTGTTAAGTTTTATCATTATAATTCACTGTGATTTCCTAGCGTTGAAGCTAGTGAAATAAAATAACGCGTAGCTATTTTATACCAGTTGTTCAATTAATGTAAATTTCCATCACCCGCTTTCTCACATAAGAAGAGACGTTTTAGCTGCCTAATTAAATGCTAGGCGCGACTGATAGGGACCATAGAATTCACATTAAATTTCATTTTGTGTAATTTAGTAAGTGACTGTTATAAAATACCATACGACTAAACAAACAGACGCCGACAATCTAATAGCTATTAATGACAGGCGATATTTGTTAAGTGCGCGTACGGGTAATGAAATAATAATTGACATTGTGCGCTGATCGTTGACCGGGCCAGGAGGGGAAAGGCTGCATACCTCAACCCAACCTGCACTCGCTAAGCGACGCGCGATAGAATAGGCTAGAGACACCGTGTGCCTTTTAAATTTAATCAGGACTGACGGAGTGGATAAGAGATCGTCTTGATCTCCTTCCGTGTACATATATGTAGCTATATATACGAGTATTAATAGCATTTTTTTCTTAAATGTCTGGTTTATTTCTAGTAGACCTGATCAAGGGTGACCAGCGGTCTGTTTTGGTCCGTTTCTTTATTTTACTGATTGGTAAATGATGTCTTCTACTTGGCTTACACGTCCCCAAGTTCATTTGTGAACAGGATTGGCCAAAGAGACAAATAAACATGAAATTAGTAAATTTAACTGGACTATAAAACCAGAAATATTTATTCCAATTTATCAGCCCACTGTGGCGTAACACAAATAACACTTCTACCTGACTTTTGACAGTCGTATCAGTGGATTTATCCAGCAAGTTACGCTGTTTCAAAATCGGCACTCACCACAGAGCCAGCGGATAGGATTTACCATCATCATCATCAATTAACAATCGTAACAGTTTTTAGCAACTAGAGTTTTCCAAATACTGGAAGTATTTTTCACTGTTTGCTGTGAACACCAGATCTCGGTTCTACATTAACTATTCGAGGTGACATTTGTTGATCCAGGAATACACCACCAAATTTGGTATCCCCCTCATACAAATCTTATTTGTTATAGAGGGTAGACTAGGGCCGACTTGGATAATACCCCTGACACTTTATATATTCAGGAACCATTGTAATTCCAAAGGGATATCACCAGAATAGGGCAAGCGTGATTGATGTGGCCACTGTATGACAGAGAGAGTATTACAGAGAGAGAGAGAGAGAGAGAGAGAGAGAGAATATTTTTCTTTTGTTACAAATATACACCAACTTGATTTGGCTTAAAAACTGTTTACTGTACTGGAGAGCATTTAGTAGGAACTTTGATTTTTCTTTACTGTCTATTCTGTAACATAATGCTAACCTTTGACCTTTGGGATTATTAACTTGTTGGGTTCTTTTTTTCAATAAGGGGAAGGGCACATGTATTCTGTTATTTTTCTATGTATGAAATTCTGATTTTATTTGATCTTTCTTTAGATATTCGATGTTGTAAAGTTTAAATGATAATAAACAACAAAAGAACTTACCTTTGTGTGTTGGTCAAACCCATACCCAATTAACCATAGTTTTTCACGTTTGTGTGTCTTGTTGTCACATAGCTGTGTGTGTGTATGTAGTTAAACTTATATTTATATATATAGGGAGGTGTAAGATTGTCTTGTACTAAATTATAGTCGTACATATAGGCTGGACTAGAGAAACTACTCATTCCAGAGACAGATCTTCTCTTTAAACAGTTATTCACTCGTGAAATCTATTCTCACACCTTTATTTCTCACGTACTCATATCACCATCCACTCTACTGAGGCGGGACCATAAAGATCTTTCAAACCTATCTAAATTTACGACAAGTACCAATCAAGAAGGCAGAGACTTTTATAAACGGGTGTTTGTGTAGAATAGAAATGCTTGAGCTGATGCGACATGATCACCAATGTTGACAAGATGACAAGAAGAGCCAGACAAGTGCTAGTAACAAAAAAACAGAGGTGAAAAGAAGACGCTGACGTTTGATAAGACCCACATTGAGGAAACCTGTTGATAGCATGACAAGGCAGTCCCTATAGTAAGAGATGTAGATGGAGAGTGAGAAACTTTTGGGGAAGGCAACTGGAGACAAAAATGAAAGGGACAAAGAAGGCACGGAAGGAACTTGAGTGGATATTTTGTTGCATATGTTGGCCCACGCTGATGATGATGATGATGAGTTTATTCTAAAATACCATGACTATCATCAACTGATCGTCCACCTGGTTACAACATTTTGGCTTTAACTCCGTGAAAACTATAACATTGATAACTTACAAATCGTTATATAAGGTTCGGTTACAAGGAATAGCAATAGTTCTATGTTACGACTACGAGTCTTCGCCAGGCAAGTTTGTTGTGCGTCGGGCAGTCGCCAGGTGTATTGATTTGCGACGTAGGCGTATTGTGTTATTAGGACTCAATCAAACTGTGTGTTACAGTTGTGTTATCTTATGTGATAATTATCTCAACTACACAACGCAGCAATAACTGAGAGAGTCAATCGTTAAAATAGTAAATATAAAGAACCATTTTTTCTAAGATTCGTATGGGATTTAGACTTTTGTCTTCTTAGTGAATCTTTGGCGTTCGATTCCACTTCCGATTTCCGGTTCAGCGGCAGACATTTTAATTCTAACATGTAACAAATATTAGGGAGTGTTTTCTCTTATTTTTATGTTTTCCACCTAATTCCCACTTTCCTTCCTTTCTGTTTTTTATTTGTCTTTTCCTGCACGAAGGCCTTGTGGTCGCGCAACGTATGGTATTTCCTGTGCTTTCTCCTAGTAAGACGTGTTACAATTTTTATTTTCATCCATTCTAAAGTTCGATTCCCAACAGGTTTTTATTTTTCCAAATTTTAATTCAAGTAATCTATCTTCAGTTTTTATAAGTGTGTTTTTGTTAAACATGAAATCACTGGACATGAACCCAGCAACCTGTGAGAACGAAGCAGCCGATCCCACCAACTGGAGATGCATCCTATGGTGCCACCTCAAACTGGGCGAGAATAAGATCTTACAACAAGCAGAAGAGAAACGAACACGCCAAAAGAAATACCAGGTTACCAGCTCAAGGATGCATCATCCCTATTGTCATTTATGGCTGCAGGAGACTGCTACTATTAGTTAATTATAGTTATCAAGTGTCTATGTGAATGTTGGCGGGCTTACGTGCTCGGTGGAAGGTGAAAGGTGAAAGGATATTGAACGGAACAAAGTGAATACTCGAGAAATGGGGCTATTCTCAGGACATGAGTCAAAAATTGCACACCTTAGACCTTCGCACCTTTCACTCTTTCTTCTCTTCTCATGAGTATTACTTTGTTTACTAAATATCACATAACAGATATTATAGATAACTTGCACCAGGGCAAACAATTTTCCGCTTTTCTAATCTCAATTCTCAAATTAATCTAATGTTAATATCTGCGTGTCAGGTTACTGCAGTAACCTTGTCCACGAAATGTGTGAATCATGTGATCAACTTCAAAGTCATGTGTTTGACAATCTCGTCGTTCTACTTACTAGTAATGAGTAATTGATAAATGTCACATGACAAAGTCATTACTTATTTTTGTAGATCCCAGTTATCTATGAGCGAGATAAAACATCCTCTACAATAAAATTTACGACAAAACATCATCTAGTTAGAACTTTTCCATTCATGTATCTTATACACCGGTTTGGTATCATCTTTTAACTCCCGACCAGTATTACAACAGTAAATACTTTTTACTTTTTCGGTAGACTTTTGCCATAAGACGGTGTGAGAAGCTGAAGTGTACGTTCTTGAGCCCGCGTTGATGCAGAGTTTCTAATATACTAACTATCCATCTGCTTCTTGGTCTTCTCTGTGTTCTAAACCCAGATCTTCTATAGCTGTAGGCAGAAGTGGTAATTAAACGGGCCTAATATTCATAAGGCCTCACCTCTGTATTTTTTGTCATTATATATATTTGATACACGATGTAGTTCCTACAATTTTTCTGATGTCATCTTTCTCCGATTCTCCTGGTAACATTATTAACTTTTCTTAAACATTTAATTTCGCACGATGTGATTTTCCTCTTCTGTGCTCTGGTTAGGGGCCATGTTTGACACTGATAGCGTAGATTTGGTAAGAAAATAATATTTATTAGATGTCGTTTAGTGTCCATACTGTTATTTGATGGTTGAGTAGTTGTGATAGTTGGTAAGTTACTGCTGGGGCATTTTGACATTTTGTTCCAATTCTCTGTTAAGTCTTCCGCTTTGGTGAAAATGCATCTTGATCTTTAAACTCTGGAATCTGTTTGAGCTGAACATTGTTGACTTGTATCTTAGGTAGGCCTGGTACTGATCTTCATAGCTTCCGTCTTGGATGTACCGATCTTCATAGCTTCCGTCTTGGTTGTATTGATCTTCATAGCTTCCGTCTTGGATGTACCGATCTTCATAGCTTCCGTCTTGGATGTATTGATCTTCATAGCTTCCGTCTTGGATGTACCGATCTTCATAGCTTCCGTCTTGGGCGTATTGATCTTCATAGCTTCCGTCTTGGATGTACCGATCTTCATAGCTTCCGTCTTGGGCGTATTGATCTTCATAGCTTCCGTCTTGGATGTACCGATCTTCATAGCTTCCGTCTTGGGCGTATTGATCTTCATAGCTTCCGTCTTGGATGTACCGATCTTCATAGCTTCCGTCTTGGATGTATTGATCTTCATAGCTTCCGTCTTGGTTGTATTGATCTTCATAGCTTCCGTCTTGGATGTATTGATCTTCATAGCTTCCGTCTTGGTTGTATTGATCTTCATAGCTTCCGTCTTGGTTGTATTGATCTTCATAGCTTCCGTCCTGGATGTACCGATCTTCATAGCTTCCGTCTTGGTTGTATTGATCTTCATAGCTTCCGTCTTGGATGTACTGATCTTTATGTCCTAGTTTCCACAAGTTCAATTAAGTGCATTTGATTGGTTGTGCTATTTGTTTTCATCTTTTGTACAATATGGTTTAGTCATCTAAATAATGTAACTCACAACAGTGAATAACAACATTATGTTGGGTAAGGTTCTTTTACCCTTGGTATTCCAGAACTAAGATTACCATGTAATGCTATCAGCAGGTTACCTCAGTGTGCGTCCGATTCAAATCCAGCGTATTGTCTTCACCATGTGGTCCACTGATATTTGTCTGGCCTTTTCCATCAGTTTGACGTTATCATAATAATAGCTCCTTCAGCCATACCTGACTATGGGAGTGCACACTTTCGATGTTTTTCTCATCTCTTCTGTTTGCCGTGAGAGCTTCTTTTCGCCCAATCTGAAGTGGCGCCGTAGAGAGCATTGCCACTTGGTGCAATCTGCAGCATCATCCTCCCATGTTGCTGGATTTATGTCCAGTGTCCTCATGTCTCTCTTGCACACATCTTTGAACCTCAGTTGTGGTCGCCCAACTGTTCTTTTGCAATCTGCCAATTGTCCGTAGAAAACATCTTTAGGGATGTGACCATCTTCCGCACGGCGGACATGACCAAAACAGCGTAATCTGCGCTGTCTATGCAGTGCATACATGCTTTGAAGGCCAACACGTGACACCACGTCGACAAGTGTCACTTTGTTCTTCCACGAAATAACGATGATGGCGTAGACACCGTAGATTGAAGGGATTACACCTTCTTTCTGGCTTAGCATAGGTTATCCATGTCTCGCTGTCACGAAGTGGGCTGGTGACGCAGGTGTTATATACCGCAGCTTTGGTCTTTGTTGTGAGTTTGAGGTTTCCCCAAACACGCGTTGTGAGGCGGGCAAAGGTTGCTGCAGCTTTGCCAATGCGGTTGTCAATTTCTGTGTCCAGAGAGAGAGTTTGTCATTGGTGGTAGACATCAGGTATGTGAAGTGGTGCACCACTGCCAATTCATAGCTCTCAATAGTGATAACTGGGGCAACATCCACATCCTAACCCAGCACATTTGTTTTCTTTAGACTTATTTTGAGGCCTGTCCATGCATGCTTGGGTGAAGCGATTCATCAAACTCTGAAGCTCCCGTTGACTTTGAGTGACGATTACTGCGTCATCTGCGAATAACAAGTCTCTTGCAATGACCCTTCTGGTCGTCATTTTAGCCTTCAGCCTTGCGAGGTTAAACAGCTGGCCATCTGACTTAGTGTGGAGGCACGTTCATCAGTTGCATCACAGAATGCATGTTTCAAGAGCAAGGCAAAGAAGATCTCGAAGAAGATCGGATCCAGGACGCAGCCTCCTTTAACGCCACTGCGTATGCCAAAGGGCTGTGATATACCTTCAGCATATTGGACTGCTCCCTTCATGTTTTCATGGAATGACTATCATTTCTAACAGTTGTAGTAGGGCAGCCTATTTTCAGGTGGAGTTTGAAGAGTCCATCCCCGCTAACCAGGTCAATTGCCTTTGTGAGGTCTATAAAGGCAATACATAAAGGTCTTTTTTGCTCTCTTGATTTTTCCTGAAGCTGGCGGAGAGAAAAGATCAGGTCTATTGTTGATCTTTTGTTGATTTATCCTTATGATTTACTCCCGAACCCTTTCCCGTAAACAGATATTCCCGCAAGGCAGCAGTGGTTTGAATTCAGAGTTGTACCCTCTCCTAGATAGGCTACTGATAAACGCCTTTTTTCCTTGCGGTAATAGTGATAAAGGCTGTTATACTTGGATGCTGTATACTGTGTTTTATCAGTGTACGTTGTAAAGATGTACTGGGACTGAATAGTCAACTCAAACAACCGAGCACAATGTCAGGTGTACAAGTCATCTTGCTCCAAACGTCTTGAGGACTCAACAAGGATGTAATGTGTATCATGAGTGGTAGAGTGACTGTCAATACGCGAATGTGTGAACTGTTCTGTAAAGTTGACTGGAGGTACAAATACTCACTCATACGTATCAGAAGTTAAGGATACAGACTACTGTGAACGTTTCAACAGTTTAATGGGACGCACACACTTGACAGAACGGATACAGTTGCAGGAACACAGGTCGACATCAATAGCATATTGTTGACCCACGGTGTACAATAATAAATTGGCATTCATGTTGAGGGAAAACACAATGGAACATCAGTATACAAACGTTCAGAGTTCCATATCTCATATAAATATTCATCAGGCCTTACTGACTGATCATGTCAGTTAATATATAATGTTTAACAAATCTTCATCAGGCCTTACTGACTAGTCATGTCAGTTAATCAATAATGTTTACGGTGACTCCTGGACAGAACCTCCTTTAGCATAAGTGTAGCTCGCACCCTAGCGGAGTTTCTTTAAATAGCATTCAGCAAATATCTTCTGAGCGAATGTTAAATCACCCATAATAGATTTTCCTTTCATAAGTGTGATCTCTTGATCATCATCGGATAATAAGGGCATCCCTGTTCTCGGATAGATGACTGACAATAGGTAGGATTCCAAGATGGCTCCTGGTCCTGTAAACACCGCTCACCATAACGATGCACGACTAAGCTTCAATAAAGATTCAATTCATGCATATCAAAGTTTCCACAAGCATCAGCATAATCTGTCCTCATAATTGCTGTATAGAAACATAATCAGTGCTGCTAGATAATATGTCGTTCTGACATACTGACATAGGTAGATTCATGTAAACGTCTGCCCATCTTAAGCCTAGGAATGAACGAAGTCAGCAAAAGTACGTTTACCTTGACATAAGAATACACTAGCAAGCACAAACGCTCTCCCGGCATTATTGAATCACCACTGGGGAACTCATAGACTAAACAATCCTGGAAGAAACTATCTTCGTCCCCATGATAAATTGAAGAGATCACAAACTCTTGGCAGGTCTAAGACATGACTTCCGCCATAGGCTTCTACATCACCGAAGAACCCTCTAACGTATCTTCATCCGCCGAAAAGCACCTGACCCCTAAAGTACAGTACAAGAAAAATAGTTCCGCTTAAACATACTAAGATATCAAGATATAAGACATACTCGTCCTACATAGACAAGAACTACACATAGATTCGGGCCATAGACATTCTGAAGCAAGAACAATCTATTCCTAACCAGACACAGAATAGACCAAAGCAAGTCTAGATTCCTCCGCCGAGTCGACTTTCAGGAACGATACAAAGAGCGATAACTCACAGAATGAATACCCATCGCCTAATCTGAGTTCTGTCCCTTTAGACCGAAAAACGTGCATTCAAAGATAAATATATAAATACATTTATAAAGATAAATACATTTTACATTTGTATGCGTAATCCGTGCGCCACCCAAGAATATGTGCGCAACAGCTACCAACCAAAGATCACGTGCCCTATCTGCCCGAAGCTTTTGGTTTTAAGGCGCTAGTGACTCGCCTTCCCCTTTCTCCCGTCAGTGGGGACAGTTCCACCGGGCTCAAATTGAGCCACACATGAAGGCCGGGAGCTGGGCTTGGTTGTTACAGTCTATTTGAGGCGCGTGCCATAGAAGAATTTATCTGCAGTGAGAGCTTATTCTCACCAACTCTCAAAACTATGACAACCCCTGGAACCAAGTTTCCCGTTAGTGGGCTTGTTATCCCATTTTAATTCGTTTATTCTGAGTAAGCACCCAGTTAACAAAGTCTTGAACATTGTGGTTGTCGTCTTCAGTATTCTCCGTGTTTTAGAGCCATACAATAGGACTGCCTTGATATCGGAGCTGAAGACTCTTTACTTTGTGTTGAACTTTATTTCTTTTGATTTCCATGTAAGTTTTTATGGCGTGGAAGCTCCACTTGCCTCTTATTCTGTTTTTATTTTGAATCGCTGTCTTTGTCTCCCCTTCTTTATATTGTTACCAAGATATGTGTGTGAGTTCACATCTTGTATTGATGTTTCTTTAGTTGCAACCTGCCTATCATTTGCCATGTTTATTCTCAGAATCTTTGTCTTTCCTCTATGTAATTGTAAACAATCGCTGTGACCTCTCATCACCTGTCCTCAGTTGCTTGCATCTGGCTACGGTTATGGGATAGAAAATTCAGCTGAATCGGCAAAAATCTAGACCTTGAGTTTCAGGTTGATGCAAAGGTTAGCTAGTTAGAAGAGAAATAGTGGCAAGAAGTATCCTTTCCGCAGTCCAACACTGATCTCAAAGGGTTTACGTACTTATTTAATTGTTCACTTATTTTATTTTAAAAAATAATAATAACTGGATGTTTGTTTCTAATTTCCATAAATACATTTAGATTTAATTTAAAAATACGAGAATGACAAGAAAACGAAATAATAAAGCACGAAATATTGAAAAAAAAGACAAATATGTAGATAGAAAGAAAACAAGAAAAATATCATATAGCCATATCCATCTAACCTCATTATAGTTACTATTTTCAGACATTTTATGCCACAGCACTACAGTTTTTAGATATTTGGGATCTCAATACTAACGTTGTCAAGCACATTTAGACATCAACACTTCTGTTTTAAGACAGTTTATATCCTTACACTATCATTGTCAGACATTGTAATTCATAATAATGTTTTCAGACATTTTATTTCACAACACTGCTGTTTTCAGACCCTGTTGTTCAATAAGGTGATCAATATATTTTTACATTTCTTTTGCGGTGTGAGACTTGAACGTTTGTTTGATTAAAGGTAGACAAATTAAAGAACATAACTCGTGTGTGGGATATTTTACTGGTTCTTTCCCTTGTAACGAAGATTTGTTACTGAACGCTCATCAGTCACCTATCACAGACATGCATGCAGTAACACCAAACCGACCTCAAATGGATCTTGTATTCAGTAGTGAAGGAACAAGAAGCAGCAAAGAAAGACAACGACCCAGACACTCTAGCATAAGACACATGTAAATAAGAAAACTACTGTTTGATTTATGCTCCAAAACGGGCATTGAGAAAGAATTACATAAATAGCTGCAAAGGATATTTTGGCCAAAGTTCTTATGACTACGGATTGGCGATGAGAATTATACCAAGTATTCTCAGACCCACTAGCTGACCACATGAAGACATGACATGCGAAGTTCTTCATCAAGGACAACTTACAGAACCGTTTGGGATAAGACATGGGGTGCGACAGGGAAACCTCTAGTCTTCATTTATTTTCTTAATAGCAATAGATTGGGTTATGAAAACATCGACGTCACCCAACATATATGGAATCTAGGGCAATTTGACTAAACAACTTGAAGATCTAGATTTGTCGCTAGTTGTTCCCCCTGCTATGCAGTAGTGGTCCACTAATGGTAAAATTCGAGTAAAAGAAATGAGTTTTTACTTAAGGTAGCAACCTTCGTTCAAGGTTACTCTTGGCAGAGATATAGGTAGAGGGATTGTGCTTCTATTTCAGGGAGTCTCACATGAATTTTTAGAATGGCTGGTATACAACTAAGTCATCTAAGTTTATTATAAACTTTGCATTCCCCTACCCTTTCTGTGAGAAATATATATATATATATATCTATATATCTATCTTTCTATATATATATATATATATATATATATATATATATATATATATATATATATATATATATATATATATATATATATATATATATATATATATATATATATATATATATATATATATATATATATATAAACATGGTATACATTTAAGAAATATAATTGAAAGAATGTTGAAATGGGTACATTGAGAAAATAGTTAAACAGTGGGTATATATTCTTTTAGAAAACTGGTTATTGTTCTTCGTAGAAAAGTTTTCAATTTTAGTGGAATAGTGGTTGAGAGTTCAGTATCTGTGTCGATTTAGGTAAACTTAAGTGTCCATTTGCAGCAAAGAGTTGTTGCTGTAGTCTGGGCAGTTGACGCTGGTTCACAGTGACTTCTTGGCTGTTCCTTCTCTCGTCAGGAGTTGAATGACTTGTTAGGAGGACGTTCCTTGCATCGAAGGAGTAATGCCCACAAATTTCACGGCTTCAAGTGTCCTCTAGGCCCGTCTGTTATATGTGGTGTCCAGAGCTTAGTACTAGTAACTTTTACCAGGAACTGAGAGAAATATAACATTGAACCTCTCTTAAGTTTTATATCTCCTGAAGTAAGCATCACGCGACATCTGCTTTCCTCCACCATTTCAGCTTCCTGTGAATTTTACCCTATGTTCATGAGAATACAATCTCAGACCCTCGAGTCAGATAAAAGTATGTCAGATGAGCGGAATAAGACAAATGCATCATTGTCATATGTATACACAACAACTCTGAATTAGAAATGTTGACATACAAAATATATATACTGTGTTGTTGTCGTCATCCTCTTTCTGCTCCCTATGAAGCATGTGGCTTCCTCTGCAATTGGTTCCTTGCGAGGAAACCCGCACAAGCAGCCACCAGCTCTCGCAGTGGTGATTTATATAGCAACATATTATACATGATGAGGTTGCCATCCTCATACACAACTGTGTACCAGTAAGCAATTCATACATATAAAATCAGAAAAAGTACATGTTATAACTTACCCTTTAATATTAATAGGTTTTTATCCTGACTTGTGCCCAGAATGGCCGATAGAATGTCCTGCCGCTGTTTAAGATGCAGTCTTTCTCCGGAATTTAATAATAATTTGTATGTTCCAACTTCCAGCTTTTAACACAGTGGCAGATTAAAGGGGTCCGAATTATAACACCTTTGGTCGAATTATGGTACTTTTAATTTCACCAAAGTTAATTCTCGTTTTAATCCTTATCCTTGCATCTGATGAGAATCTAATCTGAGTGGGGAATCAGCAGCTTGGGTCTTACACTGAAAAAATTCCGCTCACCCGAAATTCAACCTCGCGAGGTTACCTTTGTTGAAACCAGTCACAAGGTAGGGCGTCTGATTTTAGTTCATTCTACCTACCCATCATCATAATCATTAGCATGGCCGTATATGGTAGTGTAACTAATTGTTACCTTTACAGTAAACAATTATATAATATGCCTTGCTCTAGTTCTTCAAGGTTGTTATCTCTTCTTTCCATCACTGTTGTCAGACAAGATATCTTGCTGGAACTGATTATATCATAACTCCTGGTGTCCTAATACTTCAATCTTGTTGTAATCAAGACACACTTGGGTGTGGCATTCTTTCCTGCAAGTTATGTCCAAAAATCAAACATTCGTTATCAATCTTATTTATCTTTTAAGTAACCATATTACACCCAAGCTGATCGGAAATCAATACGTAATGCGAATGTGGTGTTCATGCCACTTAACTGGTCATAACTGTGCCCCTTGACTAACGTCTGAGGTTATCTAAACAAACCACTCCAGGCTCGCAGAAACAATTAGCCCACCAAGACGGTTTAATCCAGACTTTATTGTTTAACGCTTGACTGGCGACGCCTGTCCGCAGTCATAAATATAAACATGCCAAGAGCGTCAAGCCTAAATTGTGTTGGTGTTGTTGGGGAGTGTCCTACCGACGATAAAATAATTATCAGTAGATGAAGGCGTGAAAGGAAGAAAATGACCTATGAATACTGACATACAAATGCGTAGCATTCGGATATACAGAAAGATGGACGAATGAATAAAGCATTTTGCGAAACTACCATCAAACAACAACCATTATTACAGTATCCACACCTACTGTCACTGCTGTTGCTACTACTACTACTACTACTACTACTATTACTACTACTACCACCACCAAACCACAACACCAACAACCACTGCCGCTACTATTTCTAGCATCAAACAACAACCACTATTACAGAAACTACTGTCACTACTACTACCATAAAACAACAAAGCATATCACAGCATCAACGACAACTGCCATTACTACTATAATAACTATGACACATTAACAATCACTGCCAATACCAAGCAACAGCAGCAACTTCTACAACATGGACAACCAGTACAACCACCCTTAAACAACCGACAACAACACCGGCTATGACAACATCAACAACCACCACGACCACCTTAAACAACAAATAACAACAGCCACTATGACAACATCAACAACTACTACGACCACCCTTAAACAACAGACAACATTATCCACTATGACAACCCTCAAATAACAGACAACAACAGCCACTATGACAACATCAACAACCACTACGACCACCCTTAAATAACAGACAATAACAGACACCACTACATCATCAATAACTACTGCCACGACCGCCACTCTTAAGGAAGAAACAATAACGCAGACTGACACATTTCTTTTACGCAACGTCCTGTCACGGTGTTGGAGACCAAGACCGTGCTTTAAGATGTTAACTCTCTTTAACTGGTCTTTGTTTTCTTTGAAACACTTTGGCGCAGCAAACATTTGTCAATTGTATGTATTTATCCACAAGCGAGAGAAAGAAAATGAATACATAAATCGAAGGGGAGTGGATGATAGAATGACAACGAAAGGAATAATAGGAAGAAAGAAATGAATAAAAGACATGTTTCTTTTTAAGATAAATAGAAAAATTTTCAAAGCCCGAAAATCAAAATTGTAGCGTGCAGAATTCATTGCCTCTTGAAAACTTCTATATAAAACAGTCGGGCCTTTCGTGGTCCAATAGAAATGTCAGTATGCACCCTACTTTCTTGTTTTCAAGTCGTGTCTGCAGGCAACTGTAGATCTCTTTGGAAATATTTTCTAGAGTTTCACTTAATAGCACCATCACAGACAACTGACGATTTCAACTGGACTATCATTAAAACCGTGTTGCGTTTATCTCCCTGTGGCGTTCGGATAATATAAGCCCGTCTTAAACATGTGTTAGCATAATTTGCTTTCAACGCTGTGACATTGGAACATAATACGTTTTTATTCGCTAGATATATTTGCCAAATATTATGCTCGGCGCAATGAAGGAAGACCACCCCTGTGCCACTTAATTCACCTTGCATGCTTCAAATTAATTTCTCCACTATTATAGACATCTTTTTTTCAAAATCACCAGTCTATATCGCCGTCACAACAGCAATAGAATTGACGCGTCTGCAGGCTTCCTTTTCTGGATTCGTATTTTAGAGGAGTTTGAACAACACCCTAATCTGCCACGGCCCAACAATTCTTCATTCGGGTACTTCTTTTCACGGGGCTTATTCATTCGCTGCTCATGTCGCTCCATTGAAAAACTTGCCTTTTTTCTCCTTGGATACAATCTGAGCTATAGCTCTATTCAATTCGTGGTTAGCGTCAGGAAGAATAAACTTCCCCTCATTTCTTCTTCAGCGAGTCACTCTATGTGTTTGCATTGAAAAGGCCACCAGCGAAGAAGTTTTTGCATGTCGAAATATTGCAAATGTTTAAAGTTGTCTGCTACATTAGTATGAAATATATTATTGTACCTTGCAGTCTAAAATGAGTGGAACTGTGGTTAGAGCACTTGCTTCTCAAGTAAAAGCTTCTGGGTTCGAAATCTGGTAGGTAAAAGGTAAAAAGGATCCCGTTACACGCCCATTGAGGCATATTGGGAATATGGTGTTAGGCCCATATTTTCTTGACCATCGGCACACTAGGGGTGCCGTGATCAGCATCACGCCGGCCGCCTTAATCTTCCCAGAGTTGTTCTGGTACCCAATTCATGAGGCTGAGTCGACCCTGGAGCTGTTTGCGGTCTAAAATGTCCTACTTCAAAAGGGGATCGAACCATGGACCACCGAGCTAGGAACAAGAAGGCTTGGCTGTTTTTGTTATGGACCTGTGTTCCAAGGGGTGCTCAAACATACTGACGATGTCAAAATCACTAATTTCAACCTAGATCAATGTCTTTATTGATTCTCCCACTAAGATGACAAAAAGCTGATATTTTCAGGCTGTATTACAAATATTACAGCATTAATAAATTTAAAATCCCAACTAACATAATTACCGTGTATGTTACGTCGGTCGGTCTCACTCAAAATAGTAACTCGCGCCAGAAAAAAAGTGCGCAACGCACGGTGTGCAACTTGCGCGGCGTGGGTGTTATATAAAACAAATACTTTGATTTTATTTTTTTATTTTTTTTTATTCTTTCACGAAATTAGTAGCGCTCAACAAAGAAAAAGTGCATAAAAATTGGTGTGCATGAGCCCTCACCCGATGTACAAATCATGAAAACTTGAAAGTTTTTGTTAAAACCACTTATTATCAGGGAACACTCTTTGAAAACAATCCACGCACTTTCACACAATACGTTGTCATCAAAGAACTTTTAAATTGAATCTAAAATAACATAATTCTCGCCGTGTGTACGTTGGTCACAGCTGAGGAATGCAACCGTGTTGAAAAATTGTATTGTTTCCATTATATATACTCTCCCGAAAATAGTTACAATCAATAAAGAAAAGCGTTCAAATGACGGTGTTCATGAACAGTTTGATTACACTGTATAATGGAAAGAAACAAAAAACACTATAAGAATGTACTTCTATCTGCTCATCTGTGACGGAAACAGCACACTATAATTAAAAACCCGTCGTTTGACGGGTTATTGCTAGTAAGAGGAATTCGCATTCTTATATATAAGATACAAAAAAGAATCTGCTGGGATCACGCTTAAGTCTACCAATCTATCAATGGGTACCTGACATTGCTTTTGAAAGGGGAGGCAGAGGCAAGGACGAAGGACACTGATCACCTCACCTCATAAAGCTGAGACCTAGTATAGTGATGTTTCTGACACTTCTTTCCCCTACGGCAGTATCTGCGATGTGACTAGCTTTCATTATGCCCCTTTAGTTCCCAAGAGTCTCCGTGAAGATAAAAAAAAGATGAAAAGACGTAAGAGGCGGCTAATACGAGGTTGTATATGGAAATGGCAAACTCACCTTGTAAAAAGAATTGTTAAAGAAACCACAAGCAAGATTTTTTTTTTTGGCGAATGCTTTCGCAAGAGGGTGATAATGCAGTGATGTATTCATGCACCAAATTGAGAAATAAAAGGAGATGATGGCGACTTTGTAACATATTACACTGCAGTGTGTAATCGTTAGGATAGCGCATTACATTATGTAATTTAATTTTTTCATGTCATATGTAAGAGTAAGCTGTTTATTATTATCACAACTGAACTGAGTCCTTTTCCGATGCTGGTAACTTGACATGCTGGATCGTTGATTAGACTGACCTGACAACTTTCTTAACGCTCATATAGTTTCTAGTTTTCAAACGCACATTTGAAGAAGTACACCACATCGTTGAAAGCCCAGCACTACAAGATGCACACCACATCGTTGAAAGCCCAGCACTACAAGACGCACACCACATCGTTGAAAGTCCAGCACTACAAGATGCACCTACATCGTTGAAAGCCCAGCACTACAAGATGCACACCACATCGTTGAAAGCCCAGCACTACAAGATGCACCTACATCGTTGAAAGCCCAGCACTACAAGATGCACACCACATCGTTGAAAGCCCAGCACTACAAGATGCATCTACATCTTTTTCATCTCTATATTTCAACTCCCAAAGGAGAACAGGCCTTCAACAACCTTATGCCAAGTGTTCATGTCACGTGCCATCAGTTCAAGGTCCATGTCGTTGTGGTGAAGTGGGATGTTATAAATATTTATAGGGGACTTAGTGTACTGACTGAGATCAGCTGTGAAGGTATATATATATATCTAATAAGAGTAGTGTATTATATATAACCTTACTTGCTGCCACATATGTATACCTCAGTCAGAATTATTCTGGAATAGTGTGATGACTACGTTATATGTCTAGGGTATGTGTATGATGAAGTGTAAGTCAAAACAACAACAGACAGATAAACAATTTAATTTATTCCACTACACTTGACAACACTGTGACACTCACATACATAAAACACTCTACAAGGATATCTTAAAGGAGTCACTGATAACTTTTCAAATAACAATATGTATTCATTGCTGTCATGAATGTATATGTGTCCTGATTCAAATACAAAGGGAACCAGGAATCACAATCAATTTTAATTACAAGTTATATGTACAGAATTTATCAATATGAATCTTGTAGTGACATATATTTTTAATAGTATCCTATGTGTGTCAGTTGTGTAGTAGTAATATGAGGTAATACTGGTTTTGTTTTGTTCAAGCTCTGTTGGTATTTGTCATCATGACTTCAATAGTTTGTCTTTATTGGAACTAGTATTGGAGATGTTCTCAGTTCCTGATATTAAAACAATTAAATTCCCCTCTTAATTGTATTTTACACTGTCATTTTAAGATGGGGGTACATAATGTTGAGCTCAGCTGGCCACATCAGCTTATCTTGCGTGATGGCGGCAGGAAAAGACTCCTCTGCTCGATTTCTCCCCTGGGCTCTGGAGACACCTCACTGATAGCTAAATGGACCAAGGAGTATGCTGTCCGACTCTGGATTCAGCAAAGCTCTGACCAGGTGCTGCTCAATAACGTCAAGACCACGGTCCCTGAAAACAAGAAGGATGTACCTTCTACTTCATAACTAATTGATACTCTAGTTCTACACTGAGCACAATACATCACAAACATTGAGTTCAGAGCGTTAGGCCAACTGTCAGCTTCATCTGAAATACTTTATACCAGTATTAACCTCCTTAATGGTTACTACGCCTCTGCACTTCCAGCATTATTTCTTTCTAGTCAATCATCTAGGTGTCAGTGTACTGTTTGGCCATTCCATGCCGTTTTACTTTCCTCAGACACCTTCTGTTCAGGCTGGAGCATTATAGGCTTTACATCATGTTTGCTACTGAACTACACATATATACAGGCATAAATTAACAATTCACATTCAATTTTCATTAAAAGATATTGAATGTTTCAAGCTTACCACAATTCATGGAAATAAACACAGATACGTTGACTAGCAATGAATTCTGGCACAAATACTGGCACAAATTCCCATCTGCTTATGTTCCAGGCTTTATTTTATATAAAATATACACTGGTTCAACGCACTGCTTCTTAGTAGGTTTATTACAAGATGTGGCAATCGAACAACGCTCTAATCAAGTATATTCGCAGCTCTACCCAATGAAACCACCTCTCCGCATCTTTTCAAAAAGGCACCCCGTCTATTCGTTCCCCATAACAACACACGATAGTATTTATAGCCCGACCAATCGTGTTTAGTCTTATATTTGTTGCGCTCCAATCAATTAGGAGTTAACATGGTAGGCTATTTCCGTAACGTAAGGTTTTTTTCAAACACGTTATAAAAAAATTTTATGAGCAGAAATGATTTCATGCTGTCAGGCATCCCCACTATTTTATTTTGGTTATAATTTATTAATTCCTAGACTATTTGCGTAACGTTTTACATATTCTTTGTCAGCAAGCCCTAAGGAACCCAAATATACAAATTTAAAAGAGCTAAGTGGCTGCGTTCAAAATATGCAATTTCTTCTACCTCCTGTTTCGAAGATGTGCTGTCTGGGTACTGTAATGTTTTCAAACGTAAACCCATCTAATGTTATCTTTTCTAATAAGCGTTTTTCAGGATTTTAAAACCTAACTCTGGGAAGGTTAGTGTTTTTATCACTGTCCGTCCGAAAAAAAGTTAGTGCATGTGGCCTTACACGCGTGATAGTAGTAATTGTGTATCGCGTTACGCTTGTTGGGGGTGGCATTAATAGCGAGACACGTGTTTAGTGTTGCATGCGTTCCTGATTTTCAGCCCTCCCTCTCTCTTTCTATTTGAGTCCATCTGTTCGTTCGTTTTGGTAACGTAGTATAATTAATGTTAGGATTAATTTAGGTCATTACGCAGTGTGCCTCTCAATGTTTTTCTTAGAAATGCAATACCCGTTTTAATGTGTCGTGGAAACGCTTGTATTTATGCAGTGGCTTATATTTAACGTGGAAACGTTACAATTTGCAGACGAAGCATAAAACAAAGGGGGATTTCGAGTACTGCTATTGTGACAGCACTGTTCTTTACCATTCTTCTTCCTTTTATTAAATTTATTTGTTAGGCTTTACATTTACCTTTTAATTTATATATGTGGATTAGAATATTTCACGACACCTCCCCTCTTAAAACAGACATCCCATGTCAGTCCTTTATTCTATATACACATAGATAAATGTAAGTCAACTTGACTTTACTCTGCTGTGGTGCTATCATGGTTTTATGTAGTTGGGTCCATTCAGAGTAGGCACTACTCATGAAATCTGCCTCAGACTTCTACAACCAATAATATATTTCGGTTATGTTACTGAACAGCCGCAAGTGTGAGTGCTTGTCTTAATGCTGCTTCGCAACCCGTATTCACCATTTCTCTTCTCTGAGTCTGCGCAATGACATGTCCAGAGAACATTATATTTCCCTCAAAATGTACGTTATGAGGAGATAACATATACCTGGTGATAGCAGAGTTTTCGTAGTGGATCCCATAATCTTCTTATTATCCTGTATGAAACATTCGGAATATCCTCAATCAAAGAGGCAACTCAGGGATTCATTACGTTCCTCCGAAATGTTTACATCCAACAATTTTCTCATCATTCTAGAGAAGACACTAGGCGCATTCTTCAATCCAAATGGCAATCTATTAAACTCATAGTGTCCTTCTGAGGTACTAAAAGCTAGGTATGGTCTAACCTCAGGCTTTACTGGAATCTGATAGTATCCTTTACTCAGATCCACTTTTGAGAAATATTTAGCTTTATTTAGTCTGGCAAACAGCTGATTTGTATCTGGCAATGGATCCACCTGTCCTTCTGTAATAGCATTCAGTCTCCTGTAATCTATACAGAGTCTATGTTCTCCAGAGGGCTTCCTTAAGAGTACAACACCGGAACTATACGAGGATTCACTGTGCGAAATAATTCCTTCCTTCAACAGATAGTCTATCTCTTCCTTCAAAGCTTTCTCCTTAGCAAACGGAATCGAATATGGTTTCATACAGACAGGTGTGGGGTCTATCAGTTTCATATCATATTCCAATAGGTTTGTATGCCCTGGTCGGTCTGTTAACACCTCTGCATGATTATTTAGAACCTGTTGCACTCTCTCTTTCTGAGTTTTCGTTAAATGTGTACTGATTTTCACCTGTGCTGCTGTCTCACAGGGGTGTAATGGATATTCAAATGATGAAAGTGGTTCCTTTTTCATCTCCATGGCGATGGACAAGGTCAACAAGTGTGTCTCTTCCTGATGTTCTCTTTCCAAATATTTCTTCAGGAGATTCACATGATAGATTTTTTCTTTCCCCTTCTTATCTATCTTATAATTTGTTCTAGACACCTTCTCTAGAACTGTATATGGACCCTGCCATCCAATTTGTAACTTATTCTGACTCCCGGGCAAAAGAAGCAGTACCTTCTCTCCCACAGCCAAATTTCTGTCTTTCGCCTTCCTGTTATAATAGGCAGCATGTTTCTTCCTGGCTTGTTTCAAATTTTCATTGGCAAGTTTCCAGCCAGTTTTTAAACGAGTGGTCAGCTCATTCACATATTGGTATGAAGATGTAATGTTTTCCTCTGCCTTTTCATCAGTCCACGTTCTTAACAAAGCTACATATGGACCTTTAATTTTGTGGACCTATTTGTCCATGCACCGGTATGGTCTCTTCCACTCGAAGCTTTATAGTGATGATTTTTCCTCCCAGAATTATCATTCACAAAACGACCGCTACCAATTTTTCTCTTGGGGCTTTCTCCCCACTTAAAATTCTTGATGAGAGATTTCCTCTCTACATCCTCTTCCTCCAGTTTGTTTAAGTCCGATTGAGGGATTGTCGGCTTATCCTGGGGTAAGACATCTTTTTGCACTCTCCGCATAGTGGCCATTGTAAAACAGTTAAGTGAAGCTTGTCCGTGAAAAGGGGCTTCCCATTCCATTTGGTCCACTTTATCAAATCTATTTTTCTTTTTATTATCAGGCCTAATTTTGCCCCGTGGCGTGTCCAGGTCCTGATCCATGTTCCCACTTGTGGGTGTTCCCTCATGTGCTATGCTACACCTTTCTACAAAATTCTCAATGTCCCATCTTGCTTTGGGCCAATAATAATTGTGAGCCACCTTTTGAATGATGGTACCTATCTTCTCATGGTCCCCATCTGGTTTCACATGTAGGCTCCTTATTAAGTCTGCCCTATATCTTTTAGGAAGTACCAGCTGTCCCTGACCTTTGGATCTAGCTCCAGTCTTCCTATACATCAACTTGTTTTTCATGTAAAAATCTCCCTTGCCTGGAGTTGTATGACAAGTTGACAATTTTCTGAAACAAGGCTTGAGTGTTTTATCCCCAGCCTGTGCCTTCCTC
Organism: Oreohelix idahoensis; assembly: GCA_024509875.1. NCBI lineage: Eukaryota > Metazoa > Mollusca > Gastropoda > Stylommatophora > Oreohelicidae > Oreohelix > Oreohelix idahoensis. The sequence goes on along the minus strand of JAMPIV010009427.1, from coordinate 554,798 downwards.
ATCTCTTCTGGAGTGGTATCCAACATAATATCCTCCTCCTGTCTTGAGGTCGACCTGACCTGAAGGGTTGCCATATACACAGGTTTCCTTCTGCAACGGTCAGTGTCATGATTGTCCATCTGACAATTTTTACACCACCTTTTTCCTTGGTTGAAAGATTTTCTTTCATCATATTTCCTTTCATCGAATTGTGGGAATTTATTTTTATTTTCATACCGTGGCCTATCAAACTGGTGCTTACCTTTGTTTTGATCCCTAGGATCAAATTTATTAAAGTTCTGTGGTGCCCTAAAGTTATCCACTTGTTTCTTTTTATTACCTGTTACCTCTGCTTGAGCTGCTTGATACCTTTCAGCAACATTTAGCAACTCACCCAGCCTCTCTGCACCTTGTTCCATGAGAAACTTTCTCAGGTCTGGAGCCATGGACTCTCTTAATTGCTCTATAAGGACCATTTCCTTAAGATCTTGGGTTTTCCCCAGAGAAGTCCATTTCTCCAAGTATGTCTCTATTCGTGCAGAGAACTGGTGATAGGTTTCACCTGACAGTAGTTTAGCATTCCTAAATTTTTTCCTATAAAATTCTGCATTCTTTTCATATCTTAACAAAAGAGCCTGCTTTAGCATGTCATAATTTTCCTGATCACCTCTGCTCATTTTTGCAAAAACTTCATAAGCTGCCCCACGAAGTCCCTGAGATAACTTTAAGCTCCACCTTTCTCTCTCTAACCCATACGTGGTAGCTAATAGTTCATACCTATTTAGGTAGCTCTCTATATCATCGTCTTTCTCAACAAAATGATCTAAATGAAAATTCATAGCTGAGGTTGAGGCTCCTTGGCTAGCAGTGGCATCAGAGGCAAAGGGACTGGCACCATTTTCAGGAGCATGGCCTTGAAACTCAAACTCCCTTAGTCGTAACTCATGTTCCCTTTGTAATCTCTTCTCCTCCTTTTCTGCTTCCCTCTCTGCAGTCAATCTTCTTTCTTCTGCTTCCAATTTCTTAGCCTCAGCCTCAATCTGCAACCTCTTAATTTCTTTTTCAGCCTCTAACTTTCTTTCGGCTTCAAACCTTCTTTCTTCGCGTTCAATAAATTTGTCACATTCCGTAGTGACATAGGCAACCATAACTTGCCCATCTAATCCTAACTCTTTTGCAGTCTGAACAGCAGCAGATCGAAATTTGGCCAGGTCCGCCATTGTCTATCAGGTAAATTTATACAATGTCTAACCAACAATTCAATCGCTAAATATATATCTAATGGACAACACAGGCACCGTGAGCTCAACCTTATTTAATTCCACCCAAGGATACCTTTTAATTCTTATATTCCCTGAAGTGAATTACCCCCAATATTTTTAATAGGTAAAGATTCAAAATCCCAAGAGCGAGACCCCAATATATGTGGTGAAGTGGGATGTTATAAATATTTATAGGGGACTTAGTGTACTGACTGAGATCAGCTGTGAAGGTATATATATATCTAATAAGAGTAGTGTATTATATATAACCTTACTTGCTGCCACATATGTATACCTCAGTCAGAATTATTCTGGAATAGTGTGATGACTACGTTATATGTCTAGGGTATGTGTATGATGAAGTGTAAGTCAAAACAACAACAGACAGATAAACAATTTAATTTATTCCACTACACTTGACAACACTGTGACACTCACATACATAAAACACTCTACAAGGATATCTTAAAGGAGTCACTGATAACTTTTCAAATAACAATATGTATTCATTGCTGTCATGAATGTATATGTGTCCTGATTCAAATACAAAGGGAACCAGGAATCACAATCAATTTTAATTACAAGTTATATGTACAGAATTTATCAATATGAATATTGTAGTGACATATATTTTTAATAGTATCCTATGTGTGTCAGTTGTGTAGTGGTAATATGAGGTAATACTGGTTTTGTTTTGTTCAAGCTCTGTTGGTATTTGTCATCATGACTTCAATAGTTTGTCTTTATTGGAACTAGTATTGGAGATGTTCTCAGTTCCTGATATTAAAACAATTAAATTCCCCTCTTAATTGTATTTTACAATGTCATTTTAAGATGGGGGTACATAATGTTGAGCTCAGCTGGCCACATCAGCTTATCTTGCGTGATGGCGGCAGGAAAAGACTCCTCTGCTCGATTTCTCCCCTGGGCTCTGGAGACACCTCACTGATAGCTAAATGGACCAAGGAGTATGCTGTCCGACTCTGGATTCAGCAAAGCTCTGACCAGGTGCTGCTCAATAACGTCAAGACCACGGTCCCTGAAAACAAGAAGGATGTACCTTCTACTTCATAACTAATTGATACTCTAGTTCTACACTGAGCACAATACATCACAAACATTGAGTTCAGAGCGTTAGGCCAACTGTCAGCTTCATCTGAAATACTTTATACCAGTATTAACCTCCTTAATGGTTACTACGCCTCTGCACTTCCAGCATTATTTCTTTCTAGTCAATCATCTAGGTGTCAGTGTACTGTTTGGCCATTCCATGCCGTTTTACTTTCCTCCGACACCTTCTGTTCAGGCTGGAGCATTATAGGCTTTACATCATGTTTGCTACTGAACTACACATATATACAGGCATAAATTAACAATTCACATTCAATTTTCATTAAAAGATATTGAATGTTTCAAGCTTACCACAATTCATGGAAATAAACACAGATACGTTGACTAGCAATGAATTCTGGCACAAATACTGGCACAAATTCCCATCTGCTTATGTTCCAGGCTTTATTTTATATAAAATATACACTGGTGATCAACGCACTGCTTCTTATAGGTTTATTACAAGATGTGGCAATGAACAGACGCTCTGAATCAAGTATATTCGCAGCTCTACCCAATGAAACCACGTTTCCACATCTTTTCAAAAAAGTACCCCGTCTATTCGTTTCCCATAACAACACAAGATAGTATTTATAGCCCGACCAATCGTGTTTAGTCTTATATTTGTTGCGCTCCAATCAATTAGGAGTTAACATGGTAGGCTATTTCCGTAACGTAAGGTTTTTTTCAAACACGTTATAAAAAAATTTTATGAGCAGAAATGATTTCATGCTGTCAGGCATCCCCACTATTTTATTTTGGTTATAATTTATTAATTCCTAGACTATTTGCGTAACGTTTTACATATTCTTTGTCAGCAAGCCCTAAGGAACCCAAATATACAAATTTAAAAGAGCTAAGTGGCTGCGTTCAAAATATGCAATTTCTTCTACCTCCTGTTTCGAAGATGTGCTGTCTGGGTACTGTAATGTTTTCAAACGTAAACCCATCTAATGTTATCTTTTCTAATAAGCGTTTTTCAGGATTTTAAAACCTAACTCTGGGAAGGTTAGTGTTTTTATCACTGTCCGTCCGAAAAAAAGTTAGTGCATGTGGCCCTACACGCGTGATAGTAGTAATTGTATATCGCGTTACGCTTGTTGGGGGTGGCATTAATAGCGAGACACGTGTTTAGTGTTGCATGCGTTGCTGATTTTCAGCCCTCCCTCTCTCTTTCTATTTGAGTCCATCTGTTCATTCGTTTTGGTAACGTAGTATAATTAATGTTAGGATTAATTTAGGTCATTACGCAGTGTGCCTCTCAATGTTTTTCTTAGAAATGCAATACCCGCTTTAATGTGTTGTGGAAACGCTTGTATTTATGCAGTGGCTTATATTTAACGTGGAAACGTTACAATTTGCAGACGAAGCATAAAACAAAGGGGGATTTCGAGTACTGCTATTGTGACAGCACTGTTCTTTACCATTCTTCTTCCTTTTATTAAATTTATTTGTTAGGCTTTACATTTACCTTTTAATTTATATATGTGGATTAGAATATTTCACGACAGTCGTCTACATCCCCTTCAGGTCTGTCTCCAGTTCTCTTTTCCGTGTGTTTATTGGTCTTCCTCTACCTCTCTTACCATGGGGATTCCAGAACAAGGACTGTCTTGTAATGCTATCAACAGGTTTTATCCAACTATGTCCTGTCATTTGCCAGCGTCGTCTTCTTATTTCTGGTTCCACTGGTGCTTGCCTAGTTCTTGTTACAAGTTCCACATTAGTCATCTTGTCATGCTACATCAATGTTTCTATTGTAATGGGACTTGCTTGACAATTTGATTGAAAATTATAATTTTTGTAATGGACCTAATGTCTTTTGATCTCCATATATGACTCGCTTTCGAAAACGATCCTCCAGGGAACAGTCGAAGGTAAACGGAGAAGAGGAAGGCAAAGAAAATCCTGGGCTGATGACATCAAAGAATGGACAGGTCACGATTTTTCCACACTTGTACGCATTCAGAGGATAGAGAGCGGTGGAGGACCCTGTCTGCTGATGCTTCCACCATGGCACCCCTAAGACCCATGACGGGTTACGGGTTGAGAAGATGAGGATATTTCTCAATGCAATGAAAGTTCCTTATTGCCTTTCGTATCATCAACAATCTATTTCCAGCTAAATGAGACTTTCAAACCATAGTCATCAGCTTGATTTTCCTTTTTGTTCCTTGTGCAGCATAGCGTTACAACGCCAACCGGGTCGTTTTGTAGACAGCCTGCGGCAAAGCATTTTGTGCTCTTGCAGAGGTTGTTTGTGTTTCAATTTGTTTACATTACGAGGTTGCCAGCCGCATATACAACCTCATATTAATCACCTTTCACAACTTACACGAGGGAGCAGTATTCATATCAATAGACCCGAGGAACCCCAGGGGGCGTATGAACTAGTACAAAACAAAAGTTACGAAACTTGATCGCTCCCGAAATTGCAGGTTCCGGTCCTAGACACTTTTAGATCACGCAGCACAAGAAAGAACAGAATCACTGCCCCCATTAGGTACATTGTAAGAGGCCACTAAGATGAGTTTGTGCACGAGGGTAGTAACTTTATGATTTCAAAAAAAAACCAGATACATAAACCACTCCTGCAAGGGCACAGCAATTGTAATAACGTATGTTTTATACACGGGATCCAATTGTATTTGTGTTCTCATGCTCCATAAGGATTGAAAAGGGGGTCTAGAGAGACGGAAAGAGAGGGAGAGAGAGAGACAGAAAGAGCGAAATAGCGAGAGACACACACACAATGATATATCGCTATTTCTTGTTTACTATTTGAAACCAATCATGTTGCTGGTGCCCTTCCTTGAAGCCTTCACCAGAGCATTCATGCGCTTTTACAACTGTGGTTTCTGTAGCAATTTGTTTCCAATGCCTGCCCCATGCACGCTCTCATATTAGTCTTCCCTAAGAACATGACCAGTTTGGGCAGTTGTCCAATTCTCTCTCTTTGTCTCCTCTAAGACCTCCCGGAGTTTTATGGAGCAACAAAACACTACTTTAACTTTACTGTGATGGTCAACCCAATTTCCCCCCCCTCCCCCCCCTCTCCTCCCCCCCCCTCCCCCCCCCCCCCCCCCCCAATAGCTATGAGACGTCATTTTTGCGCTTTCTGAAACGGCACGATATTCAAAATAAAGATTAGTGTTTGATAAGCTGTTGTCTTAGACACTTTACTGAAAACCATAATAGAAGGCAAACGTGCAAGAGGCAGTCATGGCTATAAGTGGGAAAACAACTTCAAGAAATGGACCGGAAAGAGTGCAACATCAAGAGAAGAGGTAAAAAACGTTGGAGATCTATTGTCGCCGATCTTTGATGTAGAGGTAGCAGCTGATGATGATGTTTTTGACAAGGTGCGGCGTTAGCCAATTCATAACGTAATTTGCGCAGCTTACAACCCCTCCAAACAAGGCGTCTTTATATTTTTGTTTTCGATTCAGCAACAGTCTCATAGAAATGTGGGTGGTTTTCTCAGAGGGGCGTCTTACAAAAATTGGTTTCCGCGGAACTATTGTGGATGCATCATCTGAGCTGGATATCCCAAATGTCTTCCATTTAATTAATACTCGACAAAAAGAAATTGTTGAGAATGTCTCGGTAAGATGGACAGGAAAAGGCTTCCTGATTTTTGTTTTCTGTGGCTTTGTTTAGTCACATTGGCGTGTGGCTTCCGCAGCGGCTCATAAACGTTGTGGGTGTTTCTACAGTTAACACGCATCATTAATAAAACTCCCACACATGCAGGGGATTGCGAGTTTCATTGTAGTGTGGTTAGTGTAAATAAGGTAGTCAATATAAGAATAAATAAAGAACACAAGGCTTGTATGGTCTGTACTACTGGTGCTGAGTTAGTCGTGTGTTCTTTCACAACTTGCTTCAGCGCCGTGGATGGTCTCTGGTTTGATTCCCCGGTGAAACTATAACTTCTGTTGCTGCTCGGTTGTCTTGTGATCTCCTTTTTTCGTTCTTTCTTAGGAGTTCCTGTCACATTCCCACTGACGTTAATTATTTACTAGACAATGTAAAGCTCTTTTTATGACAATAGCTAGTAAAAGAGTAATATATTGACTTTCTGAAAGTGATGAAAACTGATATAAAAACTGTGGCCACGATGTCTGGCAGTGACAGTAAGTAGCTTGTAAAAGAATACTGCACAGACTTTCTGAAATTGATGCAAACTGCTGTAAAATCTGTGGCCACGATCTCTGGCAGTGACAGTAAGTAGCTTGTAAACGAATGCTGCACAGACTTTCTGAAATTGATGCAAACTGATATAAAAACTGTGGCCATGATGTCTGGCAGTGACAGTAAGTCAGAATATTACATATTTCTGAGAGAATACTTACATTTATGGGATAATAATAACTGCACTATGCTAAATCACCGTAAGAGTGCCCCATTGGAAGAGTGTTTAGAGAGTTTCCCTTTCTCTGCTAATTACTGGGTTCCGTGTTCGAAACCTGGTAGAGTCATTCTCCATTCTATTTAGCTGTAAATAGGTACGTGAGACTCTGCTCTTGAAATTGGATTACCAAAGATCATCCCACCTCATAACGCTCAACCTTGTATAGCGAAATTGCTAACACTTGCTCCCCTACGGCAGTGTGTGCTATAGAACTACCTTTAAGATCACTGCGGCCTCTACAATTATCTGTGTAGTTGCATACACCATTTAGTAAACGTGCATATGTGTACGTGTGTGTGTGCGATCTTGTGTGTGTGTGTGTTTTTGTGTGTGTGAAAGGTAAAGAAAGGTAAGGACAAAGTATGGATCTAATCATGACTACATTTAATGAGCGATGTTTATTGGCGGAATCATCAAGTGACATACAATAGAAGTAGCATTAGTAGGAGTTTGATTTACAATCAACACTAAAAGAGTAAAAAAGGATCCCGTTACACGCTTATTCAGGCATATTGGAAATATGATGTTAGGCCCATATTTTCTTGACAATTGGCACACTAGGGGTGATGTGCATCACGCCGGCCGCCTTAACCTTCCCAGAGCTGCTCTGGTACCAAATTCATGATGCTGGGTTGACCCCAGAGCCGTTTGCTGTCTAAGAAATTCCAAACCATGAACGCCATCTGGGAAACCAGTGCACTAACCACTGAGCTATAATCAACTGTAGTGAATAAGTAATTATTATTTGACCGTCCGTTTTGCCAGAGACTATGTAACAACTCTTCAGCAAGTTCACACCCCGGAGTCTTGTTAACATTAAAAAAAAATGTGTTAATTATTACATCATGTTTAGCCCAGTTCAACAATAGTGCTTTTTAACTATTTTTCAATAAGATCATCTGAGCGTTGTGTATTTGTCGCGTGTCAAATTTTTGACGTTTAGAATATCTACATTTCACTTACAAAAGAGAGCTGAAATTTTGCAAGCTGATTCCTTTCTTGGTACATTTTAATATTGAAAATCTTAACTGGCGTTGGCCCATCAGATTTTACATGGTAACTAAAACAATATAAAATGAGGTGGAAATAATTTCATTAAAAAATGGGTTGTAAAGTCATGAGAAATAATGAACTGTAAATATAGATTTTGTTTCATCTAATACAATGTAAAATGAGGTGGAAATAACTCCATTAAAATAAGGGTTCTAAAGTAAGCGAAGCTAATTACAAATATAAATTATGTTTCATACGTAAAGTGGCTAATGTCGGGTGGTAAATATTAATCTGTTGATTAAATCAACCTGCTTTCTTATACAACTAGGTCATCAAGCATTTCTTTAAAACACAACTTTGGTAATAATTATCTTTCTTGTGAGCTTTAAATTAGGCGTTTAAACTCATCAAAGTATATTTTAGACAAAGATGAATTTTACTGTACGAAAAGAAAAAAAAAATTAATGTTCAGTTATACAAGGAAAGACAACAACGTTTAAAAAAAAAAAAAACCAACTCAAAAAGAACAAATACTAATACAAATTAAAACCAAGTGCAAAGGACAATAGTTATCTATATACAATACAAAACTGAAAATAAAATGACAAATACTAATATAAATTAAAATCAGCAACTGCAAAAGACAATAGTTATTTAAATTTAATACAAAATTAGTAAATAAAACGACACTAAATACCCCAATTATATCAAATTTTCAGGTTGAACAGGGTAGACCAAGATGGAACGAGAAAAGGCAATAATGGTCAGCTGTTAAGTTCCCGCTCTCCACCCATCACCTTTTCAAAACAACAACAAAACAATATTCAGTTATGAATTAAAACAGGGGTCAACAACGGATCGATCTTGATTTAACGGTAGATCTCTGTGTGGCTGATGTGGAAAAAGAATTTTTCACTTAAGTAAGTTCAGTACTATCCCTGTACTTCCGGCTCTTAAACTGAGGTGTCCCCTCGTTTAAAGCAGAAAGGATAGTATGGCGCACTCTCTTCTAAATCTCTACACCAGAAGGTAGAAGAGGAGCGAGTAAGTAAGTCCCCATGTTTAAAGGTACATTCACAATAATCCCATGGAGAACCCAAGCTAGCTTTCCCAAATTCACTTTATTCGTCAACTGCATTAAGACAGAGAGATATCCTTTAGTTTGAAGTGAAATTAACATTCGGTAAAATATCATTTAATTTGAAGTGAAGATAATATTCGGTAACATGCCTTTTAGTCTGAAGTGAAGTTAAATTTCGGTAACATATGTAGTTTGAAGTGAAGTTAACATTCGGTAACACATCATTTAGTTTGAAGTGAAGTTAACAAATCGATTACATATCATTTAGTTTGAAGTGAAGTTAACATTCGGTAACATATCATTTAGTTCGTAGTGAAGTTAACATTCGGTAACATATCATTTGGTTGGAAGTGAAGTTAACATTCGGTAACACATCATTTAGTTTGAAGTGAAGTTAACAAATCGGTTACATATCATTTAGTTTGAAGTGAAGTTAACATTCGCTAACATATCATTTAGTTCGTAGTGAAGTTAACATTCGGTAACATATCATTTGGTTGGAAGTGAAGTTAACATTCGGTAACATATCATTTAGTTTGGAGTGAAGTTAACATTCGGTAACATATCATTTAGTTTGAAGTGAAGTTAACATTCGGTAACATATCCTCTCCACATGTAAGCCTACCTTGCCGTGGTTGGAGAGCTTGAGCGCCCCAATGATCCCGGGAGCTATGCCGGCGGGAGTTTTACTCCTGGCAGGGTCACCCAAGCCGGACAGGTCCTGGGTGAGGGGCCAGACTAAATGGGCTGAGGAGTGGGTGGAACCCTATAGGTGTAGATGCAGAACCCACCGGCGAGTGGTACATGCTCTGGTCTGCACCAATCCACCCCCACTTCATGGGTTAAATGCTTTCTTGCCTCATTCTTCACTGTTTGTCGTCTATCACGCCCACGGCGACCGTTGCCTCAATTGGCTGTGTGTGGTGTACCCGGAAACGGGGCCTCCCAGCACTGAGGCACAGTTAAGTCCCCGATGTCACTTATCGGTGCAGAATTGAGAGAGATGGCTGAGCATCACAATCCCCCCTGTGTTGCAGCATGATGAGAACCCAGCATTGCACACTGAACTTGGGGGGATCACTTGGGCACCAGACTTAATACTGGCTCTTGACTGGATGGCCGCATGCAGGAGATTTCTACAATGGAGGGTTGGCAGGTGGTGGGTATCTGGAAGTGGCTCTGTGCAGGACGTGAGGATTCCTTGGGAGAGCCCAGAACCAGAGCACAGCATTGTGCAAGCTCTGCATAGTTGGAGAGCCCCCTGGATGACGGGGAATGCACAGTGTGCTACCCCACCTATCCCCAACTGCTAAATTAGAACCAGAAGTGGGGTCCTCTGTATGCGTGCCAGGCCAGGATAAAATGCCTGGGAAAGAGACTGGAGCTCAGAACTCCCTAACTCAAAGTTGCAGGATGGCAGAAAAGCCACGGGAAAGACAGGGCTATTTTGAAGATAACGCAACCATATTTTCACCATACGAGCTCGGACGCCGCCTCGGTAAACAAGGTCCGCGCAGAGCAGTGACACCCCCAGGCTGCTTGCGAATAGTCTACTACTGGGAACATAAACAGATTAGGGATGAGCCCACTCTCCCGTTGAACAGGTGCTAAAGTCGTAGATACTGGGCCAGAAGGCGCACCGGAAACCACAGTATCATGCAACTCGCTTTTTTTTTTCTATGGAGAGTACACCGTCAAATAAATCTCGTTCTGGTGCTCGCCCTGTGGAGCTCCACCAGGCAGGTGCAGTGCCGGGCTCTGAGCCTCGACAGAGCCCACCCTCAGCTACTGGAGGACCCTCTAGACCGTCTTGTGGAGTCAGCAGACGGCGGAGGAGAACTACTGACCAAAACAAAACAGAAAAAGAGAAACCCAGAGTGCCACTTGTCATGATGCACTGGAATGCAGAGGGAGTGAACAGCAAGCAGGCTGGATACAGCAAAAAGACAGAGCTGGAAAACATCTTGTATGAGAAGCAAGTCAGTGTTTGCTGTATCCAAGAGACTCACTTGAAAGCAGATCAAACCTTTAAAATAAGGGGATATCAATGCTTCAGATCCGACAGAAAAGATAGACGAAAAGGAGGAGTACTTACTCTTGTAAGGAATAACATTCCTGCACACGAAAGGAAAACCTTCATGGATGGAGCAGAATATCAGCTGTTGCAGATAAAGGTAGACAAGATGGAAATAGAACTCCTGAACTATTACTGTCCGAACAACAAACCCCTGAGTCTCAGCTCTATACAGGTACCAGCCACCAACTTTATAGCAGTTGGAGACTTTAATAGCCACTCCCAGAGCTGGGGCTATAACCATCTGGATCACAGAGGTGAAGAGGTTGAAACTTGGCAAGATGATCACTCCCTAATCCTAGTCAATAATGCCACAGATACTCCTACCTTCTACTCCAGAGGATGGCACACAACTTCAACACCAGATCTTGCCTTCTCCACACCAGATATAGCTGGATCTATTAGTAGAGAAGTAGGAGACCAACTAGGGGGAAGCGACCATCGCCCAATCTTTCTTACTGTCCAGAGTGCAACTCTCAGTACAGGCCCAGCCATTACAAGATGGAACTACAAAAAAGCCAACTGGGGTTTATTCAGGCATCAGGTGAACACGCTGCTGTCTACCCTCAAGGTACAGAACCGAGACATTAATGAAGTGGTAAAAGACTTCAACAGATGCATACTACAAGCTGCAAAAGAAACCATTCCCAAAGGATGCCGGCGTAACTACATACCATACTGGTCCAGCACACTCCAAGAACGTCAGGAAGCTATGGACAAGGCTAGAAAGGACGCAGAGTCTCAGCCTTCACTTGAAACTCACAACAAATGGAAAAAGGCTGTAGCAGAGTTTCAGAGAACAAAGCTAGAAGAAAAACGGAAAAGCTGGAGAACTAAAACGGCATCGCTGAACCTTGAGAAAGACGGCAGGAAACTTTGGAGATTAGTCAAGTCTCTAAATGAAGAGTGTTCCTCACCAAGGCAGACTATCACATTGGATGAAGGTGGCAAACTTTTCAGAGGAAAACAAGCTGCAGACTTGTTTGCTAGAAGATACAGTTCAGAAAGCAACTTACCCATTAACATAGACCATCAGAGAGAGATAAGAAAAGAAATACTGGCAACCATGGGACAGACAGATACTCCTGCCCCAATGAGGGAACCCATCACACTAGGAGAACTACAGAAGGCTATTTCCAAGCTTAAGTTTCAAAAGTCACCCGGCCCAGACAAAATCAGCAACGAAATGCTAGTAAATCTGAGCTCAGCAGCAAAGACAAAACTGCTTGAGATATTCAACCACAGCTGGTTGAAAGGAACGGTACCCCAAGTATGGAGAGAAGCCATCACAATACCCATACTAAAGAAAGGGAAATGTAAGACCGAGGCTGCAAGTTACCGGCCAATCAGTCTCACAAGCTGTGTTGGGAAGACTATGGAGCGAATAGTCAACCACAGATTGAAATGGTATTTAGAGTCTGAGCAGATCCTGGTGCCGGAACAAGCTGGATTTAGAGAATGCTACAGTATAGAAGACCAAGTTACTTACTTGTCTCAAGCAATAGAAGATGCCTTCCAGGAGAAGAAAAAGGTCCTAACGATCTGGGTCGACTTCAAGCAGGCCTTTGACAAGGTGTGGAAAGATGGCCTCATTGCAAAACTTAGGAGAAGTGGAATCCAAGGCAACATGATGAAATGGATCCAGTCATACTTGCATAACAGGAGAACTAGAGTCACTCTTGACGGTCTGCAGAGCAGAAAAGTGTTGCTCCATCAGGGGGTACCTCAAGGAGGAGTAATTTCCCCAACACTCTTCCTTGTTTACATCAATGACCTGGTGAAAGATCTCCCTGCAGGAGTTAAAGCTGCCTTATATGCAGATGACCTAGTACTCTGGTGCGCTGATGAAAATGTCACCACAGCAAATTATAGAATGCAGCGGGCAGCAGACATGCTAGTGTCATGGGCAGAGAAATGGCTTATCACAATAAACACAGACAAAACCTCCACAACACTGTTCTCCCTCGCCCCCAAGGACAAATCAGCTAACATACACCTAGGGACAACCGTGATCAAGGAAGAAAGCTACCCCACCTATCTTGGGGTGACATTTGACCAAAGGCTTACATGGAATAAGCATATTGAAAATGCAGAAGGAAAGGCCCGAAGACGACTAGGCATACTCAGAAAATTAGCAGGTACCAACTGGGGAGCAAATGAACGAAATCTAAAGAAGATTTATAATGGAGTAATAAGACCACACTTAGAGTTTAGCTCAGCAGCATGGTCATCAGCTGCTAACTCACATCTGCAGTCTTTGGACAAGGTGCAAAATCAAGCTCTCAGGCTCATTACAGGAGCCATGAAAACTACACCAATAACAGAGATGCAGAAGGTTGCTGGATTACAGACATTGTCCCATAGAAGAGACACAAAAACCATGATCCAGATGGAAAAGTACAACAGTATGCCAATGCACCCAATGAAGGCAAGACTAGATGATCTGGCATTGGGACGTCTAAAGCGTAGCAGCTTTGTGCATCGGGGAAAAAGACTTATAAGACAGCATCAAGAAGACCTATCCATGAAGACAACACCACTGAAGCCCACCCTATACCCTGTACCATGGGAGCAGGCCAGCAGTGCCCTCCAAATTAATACATCAGTCAGTGGTCTCACAAGTGGATGTGAGTATAATGATCTGCAAAAACGAACTGCTACATTGAGTATGATCCAAGAAAGCTATCCCGATCAATCATGGATACATGCCTATACAGATGGATCAGCAACTAATGCTGTTAGGAATGGAGGTGCCGGTATCTTTATCTCATATCCTGACAACCACTATGAGACTAGGCACATTCCCACTGGTAAATTCTGTTCCAACTATACAGCTGAGGTTCAAGCTCTAGAGCAAGCTGCAAATATGATTTATAACACCAACTCTGACTGCCACCAGGTAGTCATCCTCACAGATGCACTGTCTGTCCTGCAAGCTCTCAAGGGTGGTAAACTCCCGCATCTGAGAAATGAACTAAACAAGGTAGCTGCCAAAAAGAGAACCATACTTCAGTGGGTACCATCTCATTGTGGTGTACCCGGAAATGAAAAGGCAGATAAACTTGCAAAAAAGGGAGGAGAATGTGAACAAGAAGATAATGAAGTCACATACTTTGAGAAAAAGAGAGCTATCCAGACTATAAGAAGAGAACAGAACCAACCCAAAGACGACTATCACACTCTCGACCGGCAGGGACAGATAACTATTTTTCGACTCAGGACAGGGCATAACAAACTGAATAAACACATGCACAAGTTACGATTGTCTGCTTCACCACTGTGCACATGTGGATTAAACGAACAAACTGCTGAGCATGTTCTACAGGACTGTCCTCTGTATGACCAGTTAAGAAAGATATACTGGCCCAATGACTCAACACTAAATTCAAAGCTATATGGAGTTAAAGAGGAACTTCAAACAACAGTCGAATTCATCATGAGAACTCGTCTGACGGTGTAATCATCAAAGATGCGATCGCAAGAAGAAGAAGAAGGTAACATATCATTTAGTTTGAAGTGAAGTTAACATTCGGTAACATATCATTTAGCTTGGAGTGAAGTTAACATTCGGTAAAACATCATTATTTTGAAGTGAAGTTAACATTCGGTAACATACCATTTAGTTTGAAGTGAAGTTAACATACGGTAACATAACATTTAGTTTGAAGTGAAGTTAACATTCAGTAACATATCATTTAGTTTGGAGTGAAGTTAACATTCAGTAAAATATCATTTAGTTTAAAGTTAAGTTAACAATCGGAAAATATCATTTAGTTTGAAGTAAAGTTAACATTCGGTAACATATCATAGTTTAAAGTGAAGTTAACATTCGGTAAAATATCATTTCGTTTAAAGTGACGTTAACATTTGGTAACATTTCATTTAGTTTGAAGTGAAGTTAACATTCGGTAACAAATTATTTAGTTTGTAGTAAAGTTAACATTCGGTAACATATTATTTAGTTCGAAGTGAAGTTAACATTCGGTAACATATTATTTAGTTTGAAGTGAGGTTAACATTCGGTAACATATCATTTAGTTTGGAGTGAAGTTAACATTCGGTAAAAAATATCATTTAGTTTAAAGTGTAGTTAACATTCGGAAAAATATCATTTAGTTTGAAGCGAAGTTAACATTCGGTAAAATATCATTTAATTTAAAGTGAAGTTAACATTTGTTAACATTTCATTTAGTTTGAAGTGAAGTTAACACTCGGTACAATATCATTTAGTTTGAAGTAAAGTTAACATTCGGTAAAATATCATTTAGTTTGACGGGAAGTTAACATTCGGTAAAATATCTTTATTTTAAAGTGAAGTTAACATTCGGTAACATATCATTTAGTTTGAAGTGAAGTTAAAATACCGGTAACATATCATTTAGTTTGAAGTGAAGTTAACATTCGGCAAGATATCATTTAGTTTGGAGTGAAGTTAACATTCGGTAACATATCATTTAGTTTGGAGTGAAGCTAACATTCGGAAAAATATCATTTAGTTTGAAGTAAAGTTAACATTCGGTAACATATCATATAGTTTAAAGTGAAGTTTACATTCGGTGAAATATCGTTTAGTTTAAAGTGACGTTAAGATTTGGTAACATTTCATTTAGTTTGAAGTGAAGTAAACATTCGGTAAAATATCATTTAGTTTGAAGTGAGGTTAACATACGGTAAAATATCATTTCCTTTGACGAGAAGTTAACATTCGGTAAAATATCATTTAGTTTGAAGTGAAGTTAACATTCGGTAAAATATCATTTACTGTGACGAGAAGTTAACATTCGGTAAAATATCATTATTTTGAAGTGAAGTTAACATTTGGTAACATATTTAGTTTTAAGTGAAGTTAACATGTGGTAACATATTTAGTTTGAAGTGAAGTTAACATTTGGTAACATATTTAGTTTGAAGTGAAATTAACATTTGGTCACACATCATTTAGTTTGAATTTTCCACCGCTCTGTCGATGTAACGCCAGGAAACAGATCTTACGGCAGAGATGAGGATAAATATAAGGCTGCACTAGTTACAAATTCTAAACATTCTGAAAACAGACATGATTTTAATATGGTCGATCTATAGAGAGCTCAGTGTGGTTGTAAAGTAGATCATCACAGCTCCTGGGTTGCCGGCCCATGACTTAAAATCATAAAACAAAGTGAAGGAAAAAATATGTTGTAGGCACCACTTTTATTACTGTTACAAGATGAATTAAAGTGGAAAAAAAATACAAAAAATAAATTTTCAATGCTTTCTACTGCGTTGGATAATTGTGGGTGGCCAGTTATAATTAATCTTCTTCTTCTTCGTACACTCTCAGATGTTTTATAAGAAAGTAGTAGACAGCATAAGGCTTATTTGTATCTCCGTAGAGTTTTTTTCATGAATGGTACTGGTGTGCTTTATTTGTTGCTCATAAGTTGGGCAACTTTGAAGCCGATGCTCAGCAGTCAGTTTATCGGTGCAACAGTTACACACTCATCGGTAGTTCTTACCTTTAGCTTGTTGAATAGATGATATCGCTTTCTGTTATGACCCGTGCGTAGTCTGAAGATTATCACTTGTTATTTTCCGCTGAGCTGGTAATATGCATAATTTTGTGTGTGTCCTGGTAGCTCTGCATCCTATTTGTTTCTGTATCATTATCGTCATCATTCCTTTTCGTTCCCTGTGGAACATAGGACAGAAATAACACATAAGGAAGGGAAACCCGAGGCCTGTAAACAGTAAATTAATATTAGACAAACATAAAGGTATGTTTTCAGGCACTCGTAAGAAATAAAGAAGTAGAACACTTGGACAACAGAAAAACAACAGACGTGAGTGGCTTACATCCGCTCTCCATCGATTTATATTCTGGGCTGTCTTTTTTCTTCTGTGCCCAATTAATTCCAATTTCCTCTTCAACAGTTATTCTCCAAGTTCTGTTTGGCCTCCCCACTCTTCTTTACCCCTGTGGGTTCCAGTCCAGGGCAACTCTGGTTATGCTTGATTTTTCTCTTCTGAGTGTATGTCCTATCCATCCCCACTTTCTTACCTTAATTTCTGTTTGTATTGGCTATTGTCCGCATCTTTTCCTTAGCTCTATAATTGTTCTTACATTTGGCCATCTTATACGGAGGATCCGTCCGAGACATTTATTAACAAATATCTGTAGTCTGGAGGTGATACTCTTTGAGACATGCTATGTCTCTGAGCCGTACAGCAAGACTGACTTCACATTTGAGTTAAAGATTCTAATTTTGTTCTCTCTGGATATAGCTGAGGAGTTCCAAATTGTTTCTGTATGGGGTTCTGATAAAACTCTTTCTGGGTATAGCTGAGGAGTTCCAACTTGTTTGTGTATGGGGGTTCTGATAAAACTCTTTCTGGATATAGCTGAGGAGTTCCAAATTGTTTGTGTATGGGGGTTCTGATAAAACTCTTTCTGGATATAGCTGAGGAGTTCCAACTTGTTTGTGTATGGGGGTTCTGATAAAACTCTTTCTGGATATAGCTGAGGAGTTCCAACTTGTTTGTGTATGGGGGTTCTGATAAAACTCTTTCTGGATATAGCTGAGGAGTTCCAACTTGTTTGTGTATGGGGGTTCTGATAAAACTCTTTCTGGATATAGCTGAGGAGTTCCAACTTGTTTCTGTATGGGGGTTCTGATAAAACTCTTTCTGGATATAGCTAAGGAGTTCCAAATTGTTTGTGTATGGGGGTTCTGATAAAACTCTTTCTGGATATAGCTGAGGAGTTCCAACTTGTTTGTGTATGGGGGTTCTGATAAAACTCTTTCTGGATATAGCTGAGGAGTTCCAACTTGTTTGTGTATGGGGGTTCTGATAAAACTCTTTCTGGATATAGCTGAGGAGTTCCAACTTGTTTGTGTATGGGGGTTTTGATAAAACTCTTTCTGGATATAGCTGAGGAGTTCCAACTTGTTTGTGTATGGGGGTTCTGATAAAACTCTTTCTGGATATAGCTGAGGAGTTCCAACTTGTTTGTGTATGGGGGTTCTGATAAAACTCTTTGTCTCATCGAAAGTTTCGCTTGTATCAGGTTGAGGTAGCTCTCCACCTTCATTTGCCAATCTGTCAGCTTCTTCATTACCGGGAGGGGGGGGGGGGGGGGGCTACAATAAGATGGGATCCATTGTATCACAACTCTTTTGAATCGTTGGCATAGTCTGTGGAGTATTACTCTTTGATCATCCAGGTCTGCATTATTTTGGCTCCTCGGCGTAGCAGCTACTGACAGTGCGTTTGTGAAGAAGACAACTTGTCTCTCAGTGTTTCCTTCTACCATAAGAACCTCTGCTGCAGTTTTTAAAGCCTCTGCTCTGATGTTACTTGAGAAGTTTTCTATTGCCACTGACATCTTTTTTTGTGTACCAGTGCTGAAGCGCAGAAGCAAACTTCCAAAAAAAGTATTTAAAAAAAGTAAAAAAATAAAACTTTGTGACCTATGTGAAGAATTACTGTTTAATGCCCATTGACCATCCAATTTTATTCCATGCAATGGAATGTTGATTTCCCGTGTTTAGTGCATTAGCCAACAACAGTAAACAATTGTCTCTACAACTTTTTTGTTTGTTTGTTTGTTTGTATTTTTTTTTAACGTTTCCATATTTAACACGTCCGCATCAAGCTTGCAAGTTCATAGACACTGACGTCATGACCTTTGATCGCTATACGACAGGACATTGACATCACAGTCTATTACCCAGATTTCCCCCACCATGCAGTTCCTACTATCACATAATGTGACGTACGATATACAAATGCTGCATATAGAACCTTCTTACTCCAGTTCATAATTGTATCTTTTTAACTTTCTCCATCGTAGTATCGGTCACAGTACCTGTTTCATTCAATCCATCTTTACCTCCTTACTTCACTCTCAGTCGTTCTTATTCTTATCCTCCATTTCTTATCTTGCCATATCTGTCTGTCTGTCTGCTTGTCTGTCAGTCTGTCTATCTGTCTATCGGTTTGTATGTCTTCACACTTCTTTCTTTCTCGTTTCTGCCCAGCATAATTGATCTTCCTTGCTTAAAATTGTTCTAACTATGTTATCCTTTTCAATTTCTCTCAATCGGTCCATCTTTTCTATATCAATCAATCAATCAATCAATCAATCAATCAATCAATCGAACAATCAATCAATCAATCAATCAATACGCTTTAACTTCCCAAGGAGCATATGCTTTCAACAAACACATGCCAAGTCCTCAGGTCACGTGCCAAGTCCTCAGGTCACGTGCCATCATTTCACGTTCTTTCCACGTCTTCCTCATCAGCTTTTCCATATCCTCCCTCCTTAAACCTGTCATTAGACCGCACATCTTTCTGTCTCTCGTAAGCCTCCTTCGCCCATTCTTTCTGTCTCTCATTTAAACTCCCCTCCCTGCCTCAGACATAGCAGTCTCGTTAGTCCCCTCCTTCACTATTCCTCATTTCCTCTCATTCTCGTTCATCTCTCTCTGTCAATGATTCTATTTTGTCCCCCCCCCCCCCCCCCCCCTTTCCGTGTTTCAAGTCTGTCTCTCAAGCAAGCTGAAAACTAAGTGTAACAAATGTGATAGATATGCTTCATTTTAAATTCATGTCTGCCCTACCTCAGGCATCCGTCTGTTTGCTTACATCAGCCTGAGGTTATATTTAGGGCACGCCATCCTCTTCATGGCTGTCAGCCATTTTGTTAGAGGTACAGCAGCGGTAACTTAAGAGTTAAAGCTACAGTTTTTGCTTAGCGTGATTATGTACGAACTTATAAATATAAATTATATAACTGTTTGCTCCTGATGGAGCATGGAGACATATGTACATCTAGCCTCTGTGTAGAAGCCTTCACCAAAGATTTCGTAAACGCTTGATGGAGTGGCCCCTGTAGGAAATTGCTTTACGTGACGAGGCTGTAAATCCAAAACACAAATTCATATTAGTCTCTATTAACAACATGTATGAAGAAGCACTGATACCATCACAAGAACAGCTATGGACCCCCGAGGAAAAGCGAAATAGAGGCCGACCAAAAACAACTTGGCGGAGAACTGTGAAAGCTGAGATGCATAGAATGAACCAGAGTTGGGGCACTGTACGAAGGATGGCCGCCGACCGAGCAAAGTGGAATCAATTTGTTGCTGCCCTACAAGACGCCACCAGGCGTGATGGCCGCTGACTGCTTTGGCGGTTGGCGGTTAAGGATCAAAGAAGAAATGTCTTTTAATTTCTATAGAGGTCACAATATATTGACAACTCCTTTAGTCCCCCTCATTTAAAGATTGGCGCAGGGGGTGGTGGGGACTATAGTTATTGTCGGGTTCACAAAGGCGTTTTTTAATAACTTTAGTTAAGGCAGCACTAGGTTTTTTTTTAAATTGTGTAATTAATTTTTATTCATCCAATTTCATCACTTATAATTTGCACAAGAAGAAAATAAAAGATAGATGTACATAATAAATGATTCAGTAATTGTATTTTTTTAACTTATCAATTTTATATTGTTGCATTTTAAGATTTACTGAATTGTTGATTATCGAAGGTTAGTTTTTTTTTTTTTTTTTTTTTTACTACATTTAATTATAATATAAATATAATGTATAATGCTCAGTGCACGGAATATACATACATTGTAAATGTCAATTGTCAAATAAACCCAGATTAATGCAGATTGTGAAAAAAATTCCCAGATACCCAGACGGAAGCCAAAAAACCCAGATCTAGTAAAAAATACCCAGCTGTGGCAACACTGCTGGTAACACACAATAAAGACGTTTTCACTGACCTCAACAATCCACTGTTAGACCTCCATAATGTACAGTGAACACGCGTATGGAACTTATGTGCCGGGCAAATATTTTTAACAATAAAAATTTTTATTTATTTCTTAAAAGGCAACTTTTTAAATTATTGCCTATACAAGAATAATTCATGTAATGTTTTTTTTTTTCTTCAATTTTTACTCGCATTCCGTTTGAGTTTACAAACCATATTAATGTTATATTTCAATAAAGAAGTTTTAATTAAAATACAGCTACAGAATGAGCAGATGGGTTTAGTTCAGCTACATCGTAGGGTTTCAGTTTGTCTGATTTGTTTATTTGTTTATTTTTTTATATATTTTTATTTTATTTTATTTTTAATTAATGACACATCGCTGTACATCTTTTCATGCATGTAACAAAGTCAAAGGTGATACAGAAATAAAATGGTAGCAAACCCCCTCTGGTTAAACTATAACAAACTGTTATGAAAATGAGTCAGATAAACAACCTACACAACATGTTTCCAATACGTTTCTTGTGCACTTGTTCAATATCTCATATCCTAACTTTCTGCACACGCACACACACATGTGTGTATATATATATCTACCCTTCCAAGATGGAGGTGAAATTCTTTTCTCACCT
This sequence comes from Oreohelix idahoensis, assembly GCA_024509875.1. NCBI lineage: Eukaryota > Metazoa > Mollusca > Gastropoda > Stylommatophora > Oreohelicidae > Oreohelix > Oreohelix idahoensis. Next base: position 533,488 of record JAMPIV010009427.1, on the reverse strand, counting down.
TAGACGCCGAAAGAAAAACATCAGGAATGTGTATATTTCGATGGATAGTACCATGATGTGTTAAATTATGGAATAAAAGATACATCAGAGTATCTAGTGGTGTAGATATTTTCCTATAACCGACCTCGAAACCCTCGAATCGGTCGGTTGGATAGGAGGGTTGATCAGAGAATTAACAAGTCACTATCGTAAAACAAGCGATTGTTATCGACACAGAACCAGGCTCGACAGTGAACATGACAGTGAACATGACTCATTCTAATATCTTGGGGGCTAAGGAGATTTTTAAAATTGGATACTGGAAAGTAAGAACTATGTATCAAGACGGAAAAATGAAAGAAATAATTAAAGAAATGGATAATTATAAGTTGGACATATTGGGTGTCAGCGAGTGTAGATGGACGGGAAAGGGCATAAAATATATTTCAGAAGAAAAAAAGCAAATTATATACTCTGGTAGTAATGATAATCGTCATACAGAGGGAGTAGCCATCTTAATGACACAGAAAGCAGCAGCATCGCTCATCAGCTGGGTACCTATTAATGAGAGGCTAATATTAGCTAGATTTCAGACAAGATTTTTCAAGCTCTCAACTGTACAATGCTATGCACCAACTAACGACGTTCTTGATACCACAAAAGATGACTTCTATGAAGCACTTCTAAGTACCATCAACACAATACCCAAGCATGACATAATAGTAGTCATGGGCGATTTTAACGCCAAAGTAGGTGACAACAACGATGGAGTACAAAGATATCTCGGTACTCATGGCATAGGCTGTATGAATCAAAATGGTGAAAGACTTCTAGAACTTTGTGAAATATCAAACCTCGTTGTGGCGGACACCATCTTTCCACATAAGAATATCCACAAGATAACATGGAATTCACCTGATGGCAGAACTAAGAACCAGATAGATCACTTCTGCATAAGCGCAAAATTTCGCTCATCAGTTCAAGACGTCAGAGCATACAGAGGTGCAGAGATCGGAAGCGATCATAACCTCTGCATAGCTAAACTGAGAATTAAACTGAAGAAGTTATACCAACCGAATAAAAATAGAAGAATAGATGTACACAGACTGCAATCAAACGATGTAAAAGAGGAATATAATGTCAAAATGAACAACTATTTCGATGCTTTAGGCAAAATTGACAACGATGTCACCACCAAGACAATCGATACTAAATGGGAACAACTGAGAACAGCAATGACAGAAGCAGCTGTAGCGACCACCGGATACCTAGTACATAAAAAGAAAAAATGGATGAGAGAAGATACTTGGGATAAAATACAAGAAAGGAAAACAGCAAAACTTAAACTACTAGCGGCAAGTACACATAATGCAGTTGAATCTTGCAAACTAACTTATAACTTGTTAAATAAAGAAGTGAAGACAAAAACTCGAAGAGATAAAAGACATTTCATCAATGAACTGGCCGTAGAAGCTGAAAATGCTGTAAGAACTGGTAATAGTAGGTGCCTTTATCAAATTACAAAACAACTATGTCACCAGCCTACTGCTATGGAAACACCTGTTAAAGGTAAATTAGGGAATCCAATACCAACAGAAAAAGAACAAATGAAGAGATGGGCTGAGCACTTCATGGAGGTGCTAAACAGACCACCACCAACAGTAACACCTGATTTTAATAATGAAACACCCACAACCACCTTGCCAATAACTTGCGATGAATTCACGCTGGACGAGATCAAACAAGCCGTTAAAAGATTTAAAAATTTTTAAGCTGCTGGAGTTGACGAAATTTCAGGCGAAATGATTAAAGCAGTTAATGACAACAACCTCTTAGATATTATAAATGAAGTATGGAGAGAAGAACAACTACCACAACAATGGAAAGACAGTATTATTGTAAAGTTACCGAAGAAAGGTGATCTATCAGACTGTAATAACTGGCGTGGTATATCTCTATTATCAGTACCTGGAAAATTATTATGTTGCATGATGTTAGAAAGACTTAAATTGCATGCTGACGAAAAGATCAGAGAAGAACAAGCGGGTTTCAGGCCGAAACGATCATGTATTGATCAAATATTCACACTAAGAACAATTATAGAAGAATCAGTGGAAAGGCAATCGCCACTTATTATCACCTTCGTCGATTTTCAAAAAGCCTTTGATAGTCTACACCGCCCATCATTGTGGAAGATACTTACAATCTATGGTTTTCCAACAAAATATGTGAATATAATCAAAGCGCTATATGACAATGCAAGATGTTGTGTTAGAACAAATAAAGGGAATACAGAATGGTTTACAGTAGAAACAGGGGTGAAACAAGGCTGTATTATGTCACCACTACTTTTTGGAATAGCTATTGATTGGGTTATGAGAAACTATACCCACAATGAACAATTAGGTATAAAATGGACAAATGGAAAATTCCTGGGGGACCTGGATTTCGCAGATGATGTAGCATTCTTAAGTTCAACACCAAGACAATCCCAAGAAGCAATAAATAATTTGTGTCTTCTCTCGGTTAAAATTGGTCTCCAAATAAATGCCTCTAAAACTAAAGCTATGAACTTTTCTAACGAGACCTTTGATATCATCTTGAACGGGGAAAAACTACAGAAAGTTGAAAGTTTCAATTATTTAGGCAGTAAAATGACTCAGGATGGTGACACAACAAGAGAAATCCATACTAGAATTGCTTTGGCAGCTAGCGCCTTCAATAGATTATCTAACATTTGGAAATTACGATCATTGAATATACATACCAAGCTTCGTCTGTTTAATTCAAATGTTATCTCAGTGTTAACATACGGCTGTGAGAGTTGGAAAATAACAAAATCATTGGAGAACAAGCTGAATACATTCGAGAACAAATGTCTTAGAAAACTCATGAACATCAGTTGGAAAGAATTCAAGACTAATCGACAAATAAGAGAAGACTCTAGGCAGAAATATGTCTCCAACTATATAAGGAAAAGACGATGGTCATATATCGGTCATGTCCTACGAATGCAAAACAACAGAATACCATTGCAGGCACTCACTTGGATTCCTGAGGGTAAGAGGAAAAAAGGAAGACCAAAAGAAACACTCAGAAGAACAATAATAAGAGAAGGAAGAGCGTTGGGATTAAACAATGTGCAAGAGCTAAGAGGAGTGGCGTCACAACGTACAACCTGGAGAGCACTGGTTTGTGCCTTATGCGCCGTGTTTGGTGCTTAAAGAATTTATTATATATATATATATATATATATATATATATATATATATATATATATATATATATATATATATATATATATATATATATATATATATATATATATATATATATATATAAACATACACACATATACATACATACATACACACACATAAATATATATACATATATACACTTATACATACATATATATATACATATACATACACTCATATACACACACACACATACATATACGTACACACACATACACATATATACTATATACACACATACATATATATATATATATATATATACACATACACACATATACATATCTATATATCTACCCACACACATAGATACATAAAGATTCATGCGCATACATGCAGACACACATCATTGTATTTACATATGTAAACACGTACACTACTTATACATTTTCCATAAAATAAAGTTGTAGTAAATGCAAACATGTAACGTCAGCTGGGTTAAATGCTTTGTTTTTTGTGTGAATATATATAGAAAAAGTTTTGCATTAAAGACCCTTTGCTCATCATCATCTTCTTCTACTTCTTTGATCCTTAGCCGCCGACCGTCAAAGCAGTCAGTGGCCATTACGCCTGGTGGCGTCTTGTAGGGCAACAACAAATTGATTCCACTTTGCTCGGTCGGCGGCCATCCTTCGTACAGTGCCCCAACTCTGGTTTCCAAAAACTAATTCTGGTTTCGTGTTTTGCGGTCCGTTTTCATGCCAGTGGCTTCCTTTCGGCTTTCACCACTATCAGTCATACGAGCCTGAGACTCCGGATGTCCGCCCCGCAGCAAAGGTTTTCCATTTATTGTTGTTTCCGTAACATGTGCGATTTTTTCATAGACTGGGGTGTCGGCCCTGTGCTAAAACCCCCAACCTGGAGGACCAGAGTACCAGCTTTTGTCTGACCCCTACCCACGCAGACCAGTACAGCTTGGTTAAACCTACCAGGAGTAAATCTCCCACTGGCATAGCTCTGGGGATTGTCAGGGTACACAAGCTGCCATACCGCTACAAGGTATAGGTACCATTGATGGCAGCCTTTGCTCATAGAGGGCTTTATTTCTACAAATCCATACCAGGTGTCTATATTCTGCTAAAAGCGTTTGTAAATGTATTTCAATGTGTGGAATCATCTGTGCAATGATGCTGAGCATAACTGCTTTATACATATTGTCACGTAGGTCTTATGATCATTAAATTGCCTAGATCTTCTTCCTATTCTCTCACCCGGATCCTTTTAATTTATTATCTGTCTTTACCTTTTTCCGGTATTTTTCGCATCATTCGTTTGCGAAATATATTTCCTTCCTAATTCGAAAACTTTACCTGTTTCTTTTCTCAAAACTGAGAATCGCACTAGCATTCTATTACATAGATGTCAGTCAGACGAGAAGTGTTATAATGCATTCCGTCAGACCGGAGAGCCGACAGCTGTCTGCAGTTTCCCCGGGGACAGTGTTTTCTTCGGCTGAGTTCTGGGCCTGTAGTGTGATAATTCACTCCACCGGACATGGCAGGCAGACGGAGTGTCTGCATTTTTCGGTAAACCGCGAGCGTTTCGTCAAAATAGCTCCGACATAGCGTGAAAAATCGCTCCGCACTGGAGACGGACTGTCTGAGAGTTGCAACTCACGCGCGCTCTTGGTCACTGATGGCAGTTACGACACGTGTTAAGCTGACGTAGGTGTTTTACACGTAAAAAGGGGAGATGATTTCGGAGTTTGAGGAAAGGTGGGATTGTTTGCCCCTGTTTTCAAATATCCACCCAGGAGCTGAAATCTGATTGCATTTCAGTCTCCAACATTTTCAGTAGACGGAACACGCGTGCTAGCGAATGAAGCTTGTATAGCGAATTTCATAGTTCTCGTCAGATTTCTGACGAGCTTCTAACTACCTATCTAGTGAATTATCCTAGTCGTGGTGTTACCGTAGTTCTGGGGTGAGATTAATATATTATATCTAGTATCTTGTGAAGTGATAAAGTGTTAAGTCGCTTATTTCATATTTCACTAGTTAGATTTTGCGCAGAGTGCCAAATTTATATAGTCTGTATTATTTTCTAGTGACGCGTTTCAGTGGAAAGCAGAATAAATTATAATTTCTAGCATTAAACAATAATGTAGCTATAATGAAGTTAATTTTACTGCTAAATAATCAGACGAGATCATATTTTTCTAAACTAACTTATAAATGCTAGAAGCCTCATGAGATGTTGACGGAATACGCACGTGTTCCTAAATTCATGAGGATTGATGATTTTTTTTAAATATGACTTATTTCACGGGAAGTTTTAAATATAAGTCAAGCTGTAGGCTTGTCGTGTAAAATGTAAGTTATATTGAGTACATATATGTAAATTATTTGATATGTGTTCTTTCTTTTATATATAGTGAAACTGTGGTACCCAACTTTGCCAGCGTTCTAGTACGTGAACATTATTTGTGAAGAAACTAATCACTTTCATTACCTGAACTTTAACAGTTAAATGAAGTAAGAGGCCTTCGCGCCAGAATTAATTCTTCCAGAATAACGCTTCAGTACAGTTCAGCCCGCTGTGGCAGGCAAATATCAGTAACATTCCGACAGAGTTTTTGACTAGTATTGTGGTGACCGAATATAGTACCTTCCGGAAAAGTAGACACCGATCTGACATTCCTTAAATTCTAGAAACCAAAGCTAATGACATTGTGCTCTGCTAACTTTCGTGCAAGGACACATTTTAAGTGACTTAACAGACATCCGAAAAATAAGAACACCCAAGGAATCGTTCCCTGAGACAAAGAGTTCAGTACGTCTTTTGGAACTGGGGATTTCTTGGTCGATACTGCCTTTACGGGTCTGTGTGAAGGTCCTAGAATTTATTATGTTCCCAGAGGCAGCGAGCAAAGCTGTAAGTATAAATGTGAGCACATGGCCAAGGCTGAATGAATAAGAGTGTACGCAGGTCTGAGTGTTATTTTACCGTTGTATTTTTGTCACCCATTTGCTGTCTTAATTTTTTAATCTGCAGAATTTGTTGCAAATGCTAGAGCTTTTTTTTCTTAGGCTAAATCATATTATCCTACTCTGTTCATACATTTACGAGGAAAAAAAAACCCATATTAGACCCTAACCATATGTATGTGTGACTCTTTGGGCCATCATCTGTCTCATAACGGGGCTGTGGGCTAAACCTAGAGTTAATATCATAACGGGGCTATCATTTATGTAGCATTTCTATTGATTTTTATGACTATTTGTATATGCTTTGATGTAATTTCTATGTGTTGTGAAGACATTTTAAATGATAATTAAAGTTTCTCTTGAAATTAATCAGCGCGTTGGTCAGCTCGTTCTAGTATACATATATTCATTGTTATAGAATTTCCCACGTCTGTGTGTTTAACTGTCGTCACGTGTATGTGCGTGCCCGTGAGTAGATAGACATGTAGGTAATATATATATATATGTGTTTAGACTGTCTGACGCTGTAAAAACTGTCGTAGAAGATAGGTGAGAGAGAGAAGAATTTTTTTTTTCGCTCAGAGACAGCCTCTATATCGCATTCTATCATCTCACTCGTGGAAATCTATTTTGTATTTCTATCTCACCCTGTGACTGTCACTCATTCCAACCTATTCAGAAGGGACCAACCCAAGTCTTAAATCTCCTATCAAAAATCTACGACAAATGTGGGCTCGTTTCCGGTTTTTGAACTTAGAATAGGAAGACGAGTACGACAAATGTGGACTCGTCTATCTGGATTTTGAACTTAAGATTCTTTATTCTGTAATAGAGTAAGCGTTTGATGTCTTGTGAGTTGTTATATCTTTAAATAATTTATCCCCTGGACTAACGATCTGTTTACGAGCGTGCTGACCACATAAACTGATACGTTTTTTCCACAGCATTTGAATAATATACATTTGAGTTACAGGTGGATTTTGTCGGAATATATGTTATTTGTTGATTTGTAATACTAAACGCTGGTAAAGTGGTGAGTGTATAACATTCACTGGGTTTTGAAGAAGTAGGTGTTTGAGCAAACGCTAAGGAGTGCGTTTCGGACTATTTGTCCAGATTAATTGCCTCCCTTACCCTAACTGTCTTCAGGGGTGAACTTGATAGTGGACTTAAAAATTAAGGGGATTTTTTTTTCTCTTTAAATTGTTTTGCAATAATTATTTTTGCTTCCACTGTAGCAACTTATTTTTCAGAAGTAATCTTAACTACCATGTAGTTGGCGTAGTCGTGTTTGCATTAGGTGCTTTATTGCCGATTAATAGCAGCGATAGTTAGATTTTATTTTGGAGGAGGTATCCCAGGGTTAAGCATATCATCTTTTATTTGGTATTTTCTCGTAAGTGGTAGGAACCAGTGTATCCTTTTTCCTATTTTCTTTCTCCACTAGTCTCAGTCACTGACATAATATGGCCGAGAGGGCAAAACTTAGACAACTCCTCAGGGACGAAGCGAGAGAGGAGGGACTGGAAGGAGAAGAAGCGAAAGCTTTTGTCAGAGACAAACTGGAGAGATATGACGCGGAGAGGAAAGAAGAAGAAGCTAGGAGGAAGGAAGAAGCAGACCGGCTATTACAGCAGAAGAAGATGGATGAGGAAATGGAAATTCGCAGGATGCAACAGGATGAAAAAGAGAAGGAGAGACAGCATGAGAAGGAGAGGGAGGAGAGAGAGGAAAGAGAGAAGGAGAGACAGCATTTGGAAAGAGAAAATGAGCAACGACGACAGCATGAGTTGGCTCTTAAGGCTCTAGAAGTCCAAAGTCTTGGTGCTGCCTCTACCTCCAGCAATGGAGAGTCTTCTCCTCATTCTTCTTTAACTGATCCTTCTAACCCTCAATCTACTCATCTCCCTGCTATGTCTTTTCCGTTAGAATCTGTTCCTTGTCCTAATGAGAAGATTGACACGTACCTAGAGAAATTTGAGAAAATTGCAACTCTGTACGGTTTAGAAAGGTCGCGTTGGAACATGAAGCTTTCTCAGGCGCTGAAAAGCAGTGCGTATGATGTTTACGCCAAACTGGAAAGCAGCCAACAAGACAACTATGAGGTGTTGAAGAAAGCGTTACTGGAGCGCTTTGAAATGAACGCTCGCAAATTTTTGCAACTGTTTCGCAATAGCAGGAAAGAGAATTCTGAAACTTTTCAGCAGTTCTCGTCTCGTTTGAAGGGTTATCTTACAAAGTGCCTAGAGCTCTCGCAGCTCCCCTCTACCTATGAAGGTCTGGAGGAATTTGTTTTAACAGAACAAATAAAGAACACATTGTCTGCAGATACCCGGAGATTTCTAGCTGAGCAGGGAGCAGAAAAACTTGAAGACATCTTAGAGAAGTCTGAGCGGTACCATAATGCGCTGGCTGAACTACCGGCCACTAAGCGGAAACCGACAGAGGAGCATTTTCGGAAAAATAATCTAGATCAACCTTCTCATGCTTCGAATCAGAATAACCATAGAGAAACTGGACCTCAAAACCCCCCTCCTGAAAAATCCAAGTTCTACAAGAACAAGTACCCCAACCACCCCAAACAGTCTGATCAACCCGACCGCCCTACATGGCAGCGCAGCCAGAAAGGACAAGGTGGCAAAGGGAGAACCCCTGAGCACGGGACATATGATCAGACCGAGCACACCGAGCCGAAACGCATCGGATGCTTATTAACAGTCTCGCAAGGCGGAATTATTGACAGTGATTCCCAACCTGTTGGGGATAGACCCTCAACGCGAGGTACTGTTATTTTGAACGGTTCTCAAACTTCTTGTTTATTTGACACGGGGCTTTCTTATGATTGCATTGTTGCCAGAAACCTGGTCAAACCCGGTCAAGAGACAGCAGAGACCGTCCAACTTTGTGGAGTTCGTAAGAGTGATGCACCTACAGCGCTTCCCATCGCATTGGTGGAGATACACTCTGACTTTGTCAGAGGTGTGATCAAAGCAGCTGTTATGGATGATCCCATCTACCCAGTCATACTTGGCGGTAGATACGTGTGTATTGGTAAACCGGAAGAGCCGATTGTGGCAGCAGTAACTACAAGAGGGCAAACCAAGAAGGAACGGGAGCCTGCGCCTAATTTGTTACCTATGGAACTTAAAGAAGCGCAATACAAGGACCCTACTTTGGCACCCTGCTTTAGAAAACTGCCCGTGGCTAAGGAACCCAGACAGCACGGGGACATTTTTTCTAAGGATGGCGTACTTTATCGCAGAACGGGCAAGCCTGACCAAGGTTACAACCAGCTCCTAGTACCGAAACAGTACAGAAGCCAAATCCTAGAAATGGGGCACTCTCTTCCCTTCAGCGGACATATGGGACAGAACGCCACAAACCAACGGATAACCACTCATTATTGGTGGCCAGGAGTAAACACTGATATTATCAGGTATGTAAAATCCTGTGCCCAGTGCCAACGTGTACCACCCAAGCAACGGACACCCCCAGTCTCTTTGGGTGAAATGCCAATAGTGGGAACACCATTCGAACGGGTTGTGATCGACATTTTTGGACCCTTAGAAAGGACTAAAAGAAGGAACAGGTTTATCCTGACCTTAGTCGACACATGCACTTTATGGGCAGAAGCTATGCCGCTAACATGCGCAGATGCCAAGCATGTCGCAGAAGCCTTCGTGCAGATTTTCACTCGGTTGGGATTCCCTCAACAAGTGTTGACGGATAACGGATCTCCATACCGAAACCTGTTGATGGATGAGATCGTTAAGATCTTGAGGACCCCACACATCTACACAAAGCCTTATACTCCGGCCGGAAATGGGCTCGTGGAACGTGTTAATGGAAACCTCAACATGATGTTAAGTAAACTGGCACAAGTGAAACCTGAAGATTGGGATCTGTGTATTTCTGCAGCATTATTTGGCTACAGAGAATCTCCTCATACTTCCACAGGATTTCCGCCAGCTACGCTTTTATTCAGCAGACTGTTACGCACGGATCATTATTATTTTTCGTTTGTATAAACATTTTTTCATATGTATGATCATTTTTTTGACTGAAGTGTGTATTATGTTTTCTATGGTCAAAGGGACATAATCCGAGTTATCGAGACTACAATTTTTTAGGAGTTGCCTTCTCTTGTATAGAGACACGTTCGGTCTATAATTTCTTGAACGAAGCGTGACCACATCTCCTTATTTGGTAGTACCAGTCAACTATGGTAGATGTCTGAAACCTTTCTTAACGCTTCTTTTCATGACCATAAAAGGCGCGACTGTGTAAGACTTTTATCTCGAATGTTCTTAGAATCGTCTTATTGTGAACGGCAACTCAGAGATTGTCGTTCTGCGCATGTCAAAAGCTGGGAGTTCGTTCTGTGTGTTCCGCCCAGTTCGGCAGTTGAGAAATGGTTTAAGAAGCGAGCAGACGCAACTGCGTCTTGTGATTTTCTGAGGGAAATACATGGTCTTTGTGAGTTAGTTAGCTAACTAGACTATTTCCCAGTATTATTCACGCCTGCCTGGAGGCATATGTTCATGGTTGATTTTCCGAAATAAGGTAATTCCTCTTGTATCGAACTTTATGCTATCATCTAGAGGTTCGTCATTTTGTCGCCTATTTGCTCGCCTGTGTGATTCAAAATGGAGAGGTACTTTGACTAGGATTAAGTCACCGGTATCTGTATACCTGAACTAGTTAAATATATATGGGTCGCTCTAGACCAACAAGACTATTGTCTGTGTTCCAGGATTCGTTATATCAGAGATCACGTCCAAGTCAGATGGTTAGACTTAGGAACATTATAAAGGTCGAGCTGACCTGTAGCCCATGTATGCTATTCACGTGCAGACAGTAAACGGACTTATTGTATACATCTGATCTGCTAGCATCAGAATGGGAGCATTTATTATTGTTTATGAACATTGAAGATCTGTAGCTGACACTGTTGCAGAAGTTATAGAAATTATTATTATTTATACAGCTTCACGAACTAGAACTCTATGATTTATGAATTTCTGAATCTATTGAACTGTGATGTCTTATGACGCATATATACAACAGCTGTCATTGCTGACTACAGAAATTGTTTTCAATGTGCCATATCATCTTGCTGAACTCGTTAACTATGTTGATGTCATAAGTATCATGACTGTTTTGTGGCGTGCAATAAATGGAAGAAACTTATACAACGAAGTTACCCTTTCTATGACTCTACACGTCATGTTGCCTGTGTGATAACCCTGTGAACTGTTCCACTACCACATACACAGCAACATCCTAAATCAGAGAAGACACCTACATCTTACACTTTAATACCAGGTGTCGATAAGGGTGGCAAGTTACCACTTCAGCTCAAATCCACCCTTATCATTTTTGGTGGCCAGAGCTGGTTCTATCATCTGATATTTTGGCGCACCATATCATTTTTGGTGGCCATAGGTTGGTTCACTCTGATTCCAGCTATCAAGGGGGTCAGCAAACCCAGACATCATCATCATACTAGATACAACTACATCATCAACTACCACCTTACAAGAAATTTTATTGAAAGTATCCGGATTTTCTGACAGTTGCTGATTTTGAAACTACCCGGCGCTGCTCGGCAATATTGAAGTTTATGTAAGATTAGAAGGACAAGTACCGAGCGAATGGATTTCCTGATCTGGTGAAAAGAAGGACAAGTGCCGTAACAACTGTTCCGGTCTCAGGGGTACTGTTGCGGGTTCAGAAGGTCAAGTGCCGGTTAAATCAATTTAGAAGATTCAGAAGGTCAAGTGCCGTAACAACTGTTGCAGTATTAGAAGCTCATTTCCTTCGTCATGGCTGTTTATGGGAGCAGAAGTTAATCAACGTTGGATCATTATCCTCAGAATGCTGATTACATCCTGTTCTGCACCGTGCTGACGCTGGATTTATAGAAGTTAAGTGGCCTGTTTTGTTTGTGAACTGTGCCCTTATGTTCTAACTGAGCCTTCTGTACTTTCACACTTTCTCCTATTGTTTTCATGATACATGTTTATATGTTATATGTTATTTGTTATTTGTATATTTATATGTTTATATTTCAGCGGGTTTTCTCGGTTGGGCGGTGTCTTTCAGTAGAAGATACCACGTCACAGAGGTTCTACTGTTAGCGTTTTCGTTAGGGACTGTGCGAATTTCCTACAGTGAAATTTGCTAGCGACAATCGTTGCTATATCTGTTTAGTTGTGACGAGTTGTGCTTTATTTTTGTTTCTTGTATATATTTTTTTTTCTTTTTTCTTTTCTCTCTTTCTTTGTGTTTTTTAGTTTCGATTTCGATTGTTTGTATTTGTAGGTCTCCCCTTTGCTATTATTCAGTTCTTTACGTATATTTTTGTGTATACACTGTAGCGTCATTTGTTAGTCATATCTTCGCATATTTCTTTTTAGTTTTGCTGTTTGTGTATTTGACTTATGCGAATGTTTTCGTATTGTTTGATCTTTGTTGTTGTTTACATTGACTTTGATCTTTGTTGATTGTTTACATTGACTCTGATCTTTGTTATTGTTTACATTGACTCTGATCTTTGTTGTTGTTTACATTGACTCTGATCTTTGTTGTTGTTTACATTGACTTTGATCTTTGTTATTGTTTACATTGTTGGTGACCTTTGTTATTGTTTACATTGTCTTGTTATTGTTTACATAGTTCTTGCATAGTTAGCTTTCACTATTGTTAATATATGCTCATGCACTATTGGTCTATAGTGCACTTATCATAACTAACTGGTGTTTTTTGCTTATGCACTATTGTAGTGCAGTTATGATAAATAACTGATGGTTATGCACTGATTTGGGTAGTGCACTGTTAATTAAGAGGTGACTTGTGATATTATTATACATTTGATAATACAAGTTGGTGTCAACTCCTGTTTCCCACAGAGATTGGGTTCAACATAGAGATTATACAAGCACTTTATTAAGTCTTGTTGCTATTTAACATTGAAATAAGATAATTAATTATTTCAGGTTCTGTACTCACATTTTAGACATCATGTCTACATTTGAGTACTTTATTGAGCAGGGTAAAGCCCTTGGGAAGACAGGTGATAAATTAGAAGAATTTGCGACTGTTCAATATGCCAAGGCATTGAAGTCGGAAGAAAAGAAAATGAAAGAACAAACTGAACAAAAGAGAATAGAGGCTGAAATAGAACAAAAGAAACTGCAGATGCAGGTGGAGGAAAAAAGATTTCAAATGGAAATGGAAAAACAAAAAAGAGAAGCAGAATCTCAGGAGAAGAGGCTTCAGGCTGAAGCTGAAAATAAGAGACTTGAAAAAGAAGCTGAAAATAAGAGACTTGAAAAAGAAGCTGAAAATAAGAGACTTGAAATAGAGGCTGAAGAAAAAAAGTTACAGGCCCAGGCTGAAGAAAGAAAGTTACAGGCTGAGGCTGAAGAAAGAAGGTTACAAAGAGAGGCTGATGAGAGAAAAGCAAAAATGGAACATGATGAAAAAGTCTTAGCTTTAGAGTTAGAGAAGTTAAAGTTATTGAACACTGGTAATGCTAATGATGCAAATAAGGTGTCAAATAAGACTAATGCTAAGGATTTCAAGCTTAATCTACCAGCATTTAATCCCTCAATCGATGATATAACATTTTATCTAGATAGATTTGAAAGTGCATGTAATGTGCATAATATAGATAAAACATTATATGTGTATCATCTGTCCAAGATACTTAGAGGTGATGCTTTGACTTTGTTGAGTATGGTAGATGTGCCTGACAAAAACAACTATGAGGTTGTCAGGGCGGCATTGTTAAAGAAGTACCAACTTAACGAGGACGGATATCGTCTTAAATTTAAAACCATGTTACCAGAAACTGGAGTTGAATTCTCTGAATTCATCTCAGGCATCCGTCTTACTTTTTTACGATGGGTTGAGTTGTCTAAGACAGAAAATACATTTGAAGCTCTTATGGATTTACTACTTAGAGATAAGGTTATGTCTTCTGTTAATGAAGCTTTTCTATCTTTTCTTCATGAGCGTAAGCCTAAAAACATAAAAGAAATGGAAGAATACTGTAGCCAGTATGTTACTGCGCATCCGCACATAACCATTAGTAACTCTAAGGTGAAAGAAGGTCTGCCAGTTGCTTCGGCAGCACCTTATGGCCCAAATTTTATGCGTAAATTTCAGGGTAGCCAGAAAAATTTCAATAAAAAGAGTAATCGTAATTATGCCCAGAACCATAGTGATCAATTCCAGGGTGATTCTTCTTCCCAGAACTGGAGACAACCTAATACTACACGTTATTCTACTCCGGTTAACTTTAGAAATTTTCACAAAGGTAATCGGTATAGAGGGAAATATTTTATGCAGAGACCTCAATACCAAGATAATAGAGGTTCTCAACAGCATAGAGATAGTAATGACAGTTATGGAAACTGGAACTCAAACCAGGATAAAAATTACAGTAGGGACTTTAATGATAATTGCAGAGGCAATAATGGTCGCGGTAGATCGCAACATAAGAGAAAAAGATATCAACAGACAAACTCTGTTCAACAAGAATCTCAGGGAGCAGATAAACAGGTTAATAATGATAAAGACCATAATGCTATCGGATGCTCATCTTTTGATTTTGGTAGGGCAAATAAATGTATCCAATGCAGTACTTTATTTGATCCGAAAACCGTTAGTACTCTAAGCTGTGGTCATCCTTTGCCCGCTCTTCCTGCTAATGTTGCTCATGATGGGAGAGGTTCTCTTATATTACATAAGGGGCTAGTAAATAGTAATCCAGTCTCAGTGTTGTTTGATTCTGGATGTACTACTGTCGGCGTTAGGCAATCTCTTGTAGATCCATCCTGTGCTACAGGAAAAGTCATCAAATGTGTCACATTTGGTGGCACGTTAGAAAAGTATCCTACTGCTATAATACACATTGCTACTCCTTTCTTCACGGGAGAGGTCCACGCGTGTCTACTTCCAAACCCTATTGCGGACCTTATTATTGGTCGTATTCACGGAGTTAGGGAATGTACCCCACAGCAGATTGCTGTTTGGGAAGAGCAAAACATTGAAGCTACCAATGCGGTGGTCACAAGAGCACATGCTCTGGATCCACCTCAAACTTCATTAACTAATAATGATGAAGTAAATGACCAAGATAGTCACTTGACTATTACACGTGACTCATTTATCAAATTGCAAGAAGAAGATCCTTCTTTACAAAAATTCTTCATTCTAGCAAAAAAAGGTGATCCTAATCAGAACACTAATAGGAAATCTTGGATTTCTATGAAGAACGGCGTACTTGTACGTATGGTACAAGACTCGACTACGTCCACTCATTCACAAATTCTTGTGCCTAAGAGCATGAGATTGCAAATATTGCAACATGCTCATGACTCGCAATGTGCTGGACATATGGGTTTTTCCCGTACAAAGTCGAGGGTTCTTGCGGCTTTCTTTTGGCCATTTGTGAGCAAGGACATACGAATGTACTGTCGCTCTTGCAAAGTATGTCAGGAGGTCAAATCTAAAGGACCACGACATGCTGCGCCTATCCAGGCTGCTGACATTCCTATTCGCCCTTTTCAAAAAATGGCAATAGATATTATCGGTCCTTTTAGAATTAAGTCGGCTAGAGGACATCAATTTATCCTTACATGTGTCGATATGTGCACACGTTGGCCAGAGGCAATACCTCTCAAGAGCATCTCAACTGCTGATATCGCAGACGCTCTTTGGCTGATATTTTCTCGCTTGGGTTTTCCCGGAGAAATATTGTCAGACCATGGCACTCAACTTATATCAGACACTATGTCACAGGTAATGTCTATGCTACACATTAAAAGGTCTCTCAGCAGTATCTATCACCCAATGTCTAATGGGTTGGTCGAACGTTTAAATAGGACTCTGAAAACTTTACTTGGTAAAATAACTGAGGATCATCCTCAGGATTGGGACAGGGTCTTACCCGCGGCTCTCTTTGCGTATAGAGAGGTCCCCAATGAACATACGGGGTTTTCCCCTTTTGAACTTGTCTTTGGCGCGCAACCGCGCGGCCCTATGTCTTTACTTCACGATCTAATCACTGCCGATAATATTAGCGATGAGACTCAATCTTCTTATGAGTACGTCATTGCTCTTAGGCAAAAGATCATCGAGGCATGCAAACTAGCAACTTCGTCTTCAGAATTTGCTAAAGAAAAGGCAAGGCAGTTTGCAAATAAGAATAGATGTCTACGACAACTTTGTCCAGGTGACAAAGCTCTCGTTCTACTTCCTTCAAGGGAGAACAGACTTCTAATTGCATGGAAAGGTCCATATGCAATAGTCTCCAAAATTTCTGATGTCGACTATGTTGTCGATATTGATGGAAAGCATAAAACTTTCCACATAAATATGCTCACGGAATTTTATGAAAGACCTGACTATTTGCAGCCTATTTTCCAGGCTACGGACAATTCACAAGCAACTCATGGTCAGTACTCATCTCTGTCAGTTATACAGGATGAGGAAACTACTTTTTCTGATGTCAATCTTCCTCTTTCTATGGTCCCACTTTATTCTACGGAATCTTGGAAAAACGTGACCGTTTCTCCAAATCTTTCCGCTGAGGAACATCGACAAGTTTCTTCGATGTTGCAAACATTTCAGGATGTTCTTACAGACATCCCGGGACACACACATGTCATAGAACATGACATTGTGCTAACTGATCACAATCCTATCAGAGTCAGACCATATCCAATACCTATCCATTTCCAGTCTCAAGTCGAAAAAGAATTGGATGAAATGATACGTTTGGAAATCATTGAACCATCCACTTCAGCATACTCTTCGTCTATGGTTATTGTTCGAAAGAAGGATAATAACATTCGCATTTGCGTAGATTATCGCAAATTGAACCAAGTTACGAAGTTCGATGCTGAACCTATGCCTTCATTAGAAGAGCTACTCAATAAACTTTCTAATTCTAGATTCTTTACCAAACTAGATTTGTCTAAAGGTTATTGGCAAGTCCCGCTAACTGAACGTGCCAAACCTTTTACAGCTTTTTCTACACCTAGGGGTTTATTCCAATGGAATTTCATGCCTTTTGGTCTTATGAACGCCCCTGCTACATTCGTACGCATGATGCGGCGAATTCTCGCATATCGTACAGATGTCATAGCATACCTAGATGATATCTGTCTATTCAGTGATTCTTGGGAAGATCACTATTTGGGTTTATACGAATTACTGTCTACTCTTCGCGAGTATAACTTGACTGCAAAACCCTCTAAAGCCTTTATAGGATTTAGCGAGATTTCTTTCCTAGGTCATCGGGTTGGTCATGGTCTTTTAAAGACAGAGGACCACAATGTTTCAAAAATACTTAACATTTCGGTCCCTAAGACGAAGAAACAAGTAAGGAGTCTATTAGGTTTGATTCAATTCTACGGACGATTCATTCCGAATCTGTCCTCCATTATGGCACCGCTTTCTACTTTATTGAAGAAAGGGTCGCCTAATCTGATCCGCTGGTCTAAAGAATGTCAATCCTCATTGGACCAGGTTAAAGCCCTATTTTCATCTCCACCTATTCTTAAGTTACCTACTATTGAGAAGACTTTTGTTCTTCGAAGTGACGCCTCGTCAACAGGGATTGGGGCAGCACTAATGCAGGAGTATTCTGATACTTTGCATCCGGTGATGTATATCTCTAGGAAATTAAACGCTGCAGAAAAGAATTACTCGGTTTTAGACCGTGAGTTATTGGCTATGGTATGGTCTATTCTGAAGTTACAAAGATTTCTTCTAGGCGCACATTTCATTGTGGAAACCGACCAGAAAGCGCTTACTGCTATTCAGAGCAAAAACTTGAAGAGCTCGAGGTCCACTCGTTATGCCATAGCTCTTCAACCATTTCATTTCTCGGTTCGAGCTATCCGTGGTTCGGATAATGTAATGGCAGACATTCTGTCCAGATGTCCACACGATTCCACATGATTCTTCTGTCATATATATATATTTCCTGATATACAGTCCAATGTTATAATGACATGTTAGTAGATTTTGTCTCACTTTTTTTTTTGAGGGAAATTTATAACATTGTACCATGTAATTATCTAAGAAGGCTTAGTTAGTGATATACGGGCCAAAAGATCACTCGGCCACATTTAAATAAATTATTTTCAGGATTGTATTAAGAAATTTACCAGTTGTCTTTAAGATTTGTGTTATTGATATTTTCGCAGCACATCATTGAAGTCTGCGAGTTTATGTCCATTGTGGAACTTTGAGGATATCAAGTCCTGTCCTACATTGGGAGCGGATGATGTCCACATCTTCTTCTATTGAATGTTTTATGTCACCGAAGATCAACACATGTATTACTTATTAATTACTGTTACTTTATATAATGTAATAATATAGTGCGGTATATTAGTAAATTACACCGCTATTTGCAACACATTGTATGATAACACATAATATATTTAATTTCATATATTGGTATGAGAATAATTTGATTGTCATTATGTTGTTGCCATCATTGTGGCGTGTGTTGGTGGCACCTTCCTGGAATATATCAGCGTATACTTAGATAAATTTTTTCTCTAAGGATCTGAGATATGATCTCAGTGTCGCTCCATGCGTTGAGCTAATTTGTTAGGTATATATCCACGCATCATACGTGCGTTAGGAGCCTAGATTTTTTCCGGCTCCAGGATTTAAAAAAAAATGTTTCATTTTTTTTTTCCAGGGAGGGTGCGGTAATGTTACGCACGGATCATTATTATTTTTCGTTTGTATAAACATTTTTTCATATGTATGATCATTTTTTTGACTGAAGTGTGTATTATGTTTTCTATGGTCAAAGGGACATAATCCGAGTTATCGAGACTACAATTTTTTAGGAGTTGCCTTCTCTTGTATAGAGACACGTTCGGTCTATAATTTCTTGAACGAAGCGTGACCACATCTCCTTATTTGGTAGTATCAGTCAACTATGGTAGATGTCTGAAACCTTTCTTAACGCTTCTTTTCATGACCATAAAAGGCGCGACTGTGTAAGACTTTTATCTCGAATGTTCTTAGAATCGTCTTATTGTGAACGGCAACTCAGAGATTGTCGTTCTGCGCATGTCAAAAAGCTGGGAGTTCGTTCTGTGTGTTCCGCCCAGTTCGGGAGTTTAGAAATGGTTTAAGAAGCGAGCAGACGCAACTGCGTCTTGTGATTTTCTGAGGGAAATACATGTCTTTGTGAGTTAGTTAGCTAACTAGACTATTTCCCAGTATTATTCACGCCTGCCTGGAGGCATATGTTCATGGTTGATTTTCCGAAATAAGGTAATTCCTCTTGTATCGAACTTTATGCTATCATCTAGAGGTTCGTCATTTTGTCGCCTATTTGCTCGCCTGTGTGATGCAAAATGGAGAGGTACTTTGACTAGGATTAAGTCACCGGTATCTGTATACCTGAACTAGTTAAATATATATGGGTCGCTCTAGACCAACAAGACTATTGTCTGTGTTCCAGGATTCGTTATATCAGAGATCACGTCCAAGTCAGATGGTTAGACTTAGGAACATTATAAAGGTCGAGCTGACCTGTAGCCCATGTATGCTATTCACGTGCAGACAGTGAACGGACTTATTGTATACAACTGATCTGCTAGCATCAGAATGGGAGCATTTATTATTGTTTATGAACATTGAAGATCTGTAGCTGACACTGTTGCAGAAGTTATAGAAATTATTATTATTTATACAGCTTCACGAACTAGAACTCTATGATTTATGAATTTCTGAATCTATTGAACTGTGATGTCTTATGACGCATATATACAACAGCTGTCATTGCTGACTACAGAAATTGTTTTCAATGTGCCATATCATCTTGCTGAACTCGTTAACTATGTTGATGTCATAAGTATCATGACTGTTTTGTGGCGTGCAATAAATGGAAGAAACTTATACAACGAAGTTACCCTTTCTATGACTCTACACGTCATGTTGCCTGTGTGATAACCCTGTGAACTGTTCCACTACCACATACACAGCAACATCCTAAATCAGAGAAGACACCTACATCTTACACTTTAATACCAGGTGTCGATAAGGGTGGCAAGTTACCACTTCAGCTCAAATCCACCCTTATCACAGACCTATCAAGGGGCCACTTGAAGCCTTACTTCAGTCTCTGACAGACGAGAAGGCGGATGAGACAGTTGTCTCAGCAAGTAAATATGTGTCGGTTTTAAAGGAAAGGTTGAAACTAGGGTGGGACCTAGCAACGACTAACTTTAAGCGAGCACGCACAAAGCACGCTAACCGATACAGGAAAGTCGCGAAAGAAAGAGAACTGGAAGCAGGAGAGAAAGTTTTGGTGTTACTCCCTACCGAGAACAACCAACTGAAGATCGGATGGCAAGGGCCGTTTACCGTCCTGAAAAAGATTTCTAAGGCAAACTACCAGATCTCTATTCAGGGAAAGGAGAAGGTTTTCCATTTACTGTAAATCTGTTAAAGAGATTCTTGGAAAGACCAGTGCCGACCTCCGACCATCTCCTGACGATCGCCAAAGCTGACGAAGATGATGATAGTGGCAGGGATATTCCACGGCAATCACACGAAATCTTTCAAAAATGTCAGAAGCGGCGACGCTCTTTCAAGCGCGCATGGGAGACATTCCAGAGGAAGGAAACTTTGGGGAGTAGACTTGAGTAGGAATTGGACAGAGATGGAGGGGGAAGATGAGAGGGAAGAAGACAGACACCCCGAAGCTACGGTTATAGGAAATTTAATTCCATAACGTAGACATGGAGTGCTTCCATATCTTAAAGGGGGGACGTCCTGTCACGTAGGTCTTATGATCATTAAATTGCCTAGATCTTCTTCCTATTCTCTCACCCGGATCCTTTTAATTTATTATCTGTCTTTACCTTTTTCCGGTTTTTTTCGCATCATTCGTTTGCGAAATATATTTCCTTCCTAATTCGAAAACTTTACCTGTTTCTTTTCTCAAAACTGAGAATCGCACTAGCATTCTATTACATAGATGTCAGTCAGACGAGAAGTGTTATAATGCATTCCGTCAGACCGGAGAGCCGACAGCTGTCTGCAGTTTCCCCGGGGACAGTGTTTTCTTCGGCTGAGTTCTGGGCCTGTAGTGTGATAATTCACTCCACCGGACATGGCAGGCAGACGGAGTGTCTGCATTTTTCGGTAAACCGCGAGCGTTTCGTCAAAATAGCTCCGACATAGCGTGAAAAATCGCTCCGCACTGGAGACGGACTGTCTGAGAGTTGCAACTCACGCGCGCTCTTGGTCACTGATGGCAGTTACGACACGTGTTAAGCTGACGTAGGTGTTTTACACGTAAAAAGGGGAGATGATTTCGGAGTTTGAGGAAAGGTGGGATTGTTTGCCCCTGTTTTCAAATATCCACCCAGGAGCTGAAATCTGATTGCATTTCAGTCTCCAACATTTTCAGTAGACGGAACACGCGTGCTAGCGAATGAAGCTTGTATAGCGAATTTCATAGTTCTCGTCAGATTTCTGACGAGCTTCTAACTACCTATCTAGTGAATTATCCTAGTCGTGGTGTTACCGTAGTTCTGGGGTGAGATTAATATATTATATCTAGTATCTTGTGAAGTGATAAAGTGTTAAGTCGCTTATTTCATATTTCACTAGTTAGATTTTGCGCAGAGTGCCAAATTTATATAGTCTGTATTATTTTCTAGTGACGCGTTTCAGTGGAAAGCAGAATAAATTATAATTTCTAGCATTAAACAATAATGTAGCTATAATGAAGTTAATTTTACTGCTAAATAATCAGACGAGATCATATTTTTCTAAACTAACTTATAAATGCTAGAAGCCTCATGAGATGTTGACGGAATACGCACATGTTCCTAAATTCATGAGGATTGATGATTTTTTTAAAATATGACTTATTTCACGGGAAGTTTTAAATATAAGTCAAGCTGTAGGCTTGTCGTGTAAAATGTAAGTTATATTGAGTACATATATGTAAATTATTTGATATGTGTTCTTTCTTTTATATATAGTGAAACTGTGGTACCCAACTTTGCCAGCGTTCTAGTACGTGAACATTATTTGTGAAGAAACTAATCACTTTCATTACCTGAACTTTAACAGTTAAATGAAGTAAGAGGCCTTCGCGCCAGAATTAATTCTTCCAGAATAACGCTTCAGTACAGTTCAGCCCGCTGTGGCAGGCAAATATCAGTAACATTCCGACAGAGTTTTTGACTAGTATTGTGGTGACCGAATATAGTACCTTCCGGAAAAGTAGACACCGATCTGACATTCCTTAAATTCTAGAAACCAAAGCTAATGACATTGTGCTCTGCTAACTTTCGTGCCTGGACAAATTTTATGTGACTTAACAGACATCCGAAAAATAAGAACACCCAAGGAATCGTTCCCTGAGACAGAGAGTTCAGTACGTCTTTTGGAACTGGGGATTTCTTGGTCGATACTGCCTTTACGGGTCTGTGTGAAGGTCCTAGAATTTATTATGTTCCCAGAGGCAGCGAGCAAAGCTGTAAGTATAAATGTGAGCACATGGCCATGGCTGAATGAATAAGAGTGTACGCAGGTCTGAGTGTTATTTTACCGTTGTATTTTTGTCACCCATTTGCTGTCTTAATTTTTTAATCTGCAGAATTTGTTGCAAATGCTAGAGTTTTTTTTTTTCTTAGGCTAAATCAGATTATCCTACTCTGTTCATACATATACGAGGAAAAAAAAAACCCATATTAGACCCTAACCATATGTATTTGTGACTCTTTGGGCCATCATCTGTCTCATAACGGGGCTGTGGGCTAAACCTAGAGTTAATATCATAACGGGGCTATCATTTATGTAGCATTTCTATTGATTTTTATGACTATTTGTATATGCTTTGATGTAATTTCTATGTGTTGTGAAGACATTTTAAATGATAATTAAAGTTTCTCTTGAAATTAATCAGCGCGTTGGTCAGCTCGTTCTAGTATACATATATTCATTGTTATAGAATTTCCCACGTCTGTGTGTTTAACTGTCGTCACGTGTATGTGCGTGCCCGTGAGTAGATAGACATATAGGTAATATATATATATGTGTTTAGACTGTCTGACGCTGTAAAAACTGTCGTAGAAGATAGGTGAGAGAGAGAAGAATTTTTTTTTTCAATCAGAGACAGCCTCTATATCGCATTCTATCATCTCACTCGTGGAAATCTATTTTGTATTTCTATCTCACCCTGTGACTGTCACTCATTCCAACCTATTCAGAAGGGACCAACCCAAGTCTTAAATCTCCTATAAAAAATCTACGACACATATCCACTTCTTTAGTTGTATGTTTTTGTAATGTCTGTTTCAAAGTGTTCAAAGTTGTGTCAAAAATACACATTGAGGTTATGGAAATTATTGCTCATTGAGAGACAGACCTTATATATTTTTACTGGCCCAAAAATGAACTCAGTGTTATATTTTTTAATCTCTTATAAGATGGAAACGCGAATTCCTACATTTATAAGATATCACAAAGATCTTGTATAAAATGTGTAAAACGTTTGTAATTTTCTTCTTTGCTAAAAAATTGTTTGAAAATAATTTGAAATTTTTAATTTAATCCATTGATTGTAATAATTAGCTTGATAGATACATTGCACCCCTTGGTGCAAAAAAAAAAAAAAAATATTACGTCCCATTGGTTACTCGCTTAACGCTATATTAACGTTTGAGTATGAGGGAAAATGCTAAGTGATCCTGATAGAAAATCAAGAAGAGCTCTCAATGTCAAGGTCTGGCTGTATAGCGAAGACAGAAAAGTGAGTTACGTTAGTGAGTTCACATCAGAAGCTGCCGTTCGCACCATGTGGAGATACTGCTTACGGCATCACCTCATATTATGCAAAAAGAGGCTATTACAACAAGCAGAAAAGAATGTTAGACGTCACTGGGGTCGTTCACATATGACAGCACGCAATGAAAAAAAAAAAACCTGTGGGGAGGGGGGGGAGAGACAGTTGGTAAAAATTCTATAACATTGTGTGAGGATTTGGGGTTTGGAAAAATGTGACGTCGCACAAAAATATACAAGTCACACTCGCAACTTTCATAAATGGTGATCCTATTTTTATTTGCAATGGCTAACGCTCATTCGCACTACTTAACTTTAATCCGCTATAGTTATCAACTCCTACTTGGACGACTTATATTAATAATATGATCACAGCTGAAATATCGGATAATTGATATAGCCTTTAAATGCTGAATTGTTTTTAATTATATATATATATATATATATATATATACGAGGGGCGGTCGAAAAGTTTTGCACTTTAGTATGAAGGAGTCAAGGCATGTACCTGGAAATTGGTGTGAACTTTAGTCCTTCTCTATGTATTCACCCCTCAAGACAATGCACTTCTCCCATCTCTTCTTCACCTTCCTGATGCCCTGATTGTAGAACATCCCCGTCTGGGCCCGGAACCACGTCTCAGTTCAGTAATCAAGTCCTGGTCGTTAGAAAAATGAGGTCCACGAAGCGGATTCTTCATGTTTGGAAACAGGAAGAAGTCACTCGGTGCCAAGTCCGGTGAATATGGTGGATGAGGCATGATTTCATACCCGCACTGCTGGGCAAGGACGATGGAGCCATGACCTTCATGAGCCGGCGCATTGTCCTGAAGCAGACGAACGCCTCTGGACAGCATCCCTCGTCTTTTGCGCTTCATTTCTTCTCGTAACTTCTGGAGAAGGCTTTGGTAGTACGTGGAGTTGATAGTACGGCCACGAGGAAGGTAGTCGGTGAATATTATCCCGCGGCAGTCCCAAAAGACGGTGAGCATGACCTTTGCCGCAAAGGGTACCGTCTTTGCCTTCTTTGGTGGTGGCGAACAGGAATGTTTCCATTGTTTGCTCTGGTTTTTAGTCTCGGGGTCATATAAATGCACCCAACATTCGTCCACAGTAACCAGTCTACGAAAAAAATCATCTTCGTCAGCATTGCAAATGTCCAACATCTGTGCGGATGTTTCGGCTCGATGCTCCTGTTGGAATGGCATGAGAAGGCGGGGAACCCACCTGGCGGACACCTTTGACATGTGAAGCTGCTCATGCAAAATCTTCAATGTGGTTCCATGACTTAGTCCCAACTCAGCCATGATTTCCTCGACGGTTATGCGCCTGTCTAAGAGGACTAGGGCCTCCACTCTTGCAACGTTGCTTGCATCATCTGCAATGGACGGCCTGTCGCTCCTTGGTTCATCTTGAACGCTGCTGTGTCCCGTTTGAAAGTGACTTTTCCAACGCTTCACAGTGTCATCCGAAGGGCAGACATCCTTATAAACGGCAAACATCTCATCATGAATTTGCTTTGCGGATTTACCCTGCAGGTGCAGGAATTTGATTACGCAACGAGCCTCCGTTTTGTCCATGACACCGCTTTATACACAACTGAACGAGTTTCCCGCCAATTTCTCTTTCACACGGCACCCCGCGCGCGCCATGTACGCGTGGGAAATGTAAACCAATAGTGTGTCTTTACAGTGATACACAGCAATCCCGCCTGTCTTAACGCTTTCTTAGTAAAGTGCAAAACTTTTCGACCGCCCCTCGTATATATATATATATATATATATATATATATATATATATATATATATATATATATATATATATATATATATATATATATATATATATTTAAGTAGCGTAATACATATCTTAAAAAACAAAAAAGAAGAGTAAATAAACGTTACTATGTAAAATTAGATTAAAAAACCGTAACTAGTTATCACCATCGCGACAACAGTCTGGTGAGATAAAGACACAAACGTTTATCTAGCTTAATCAACCGTGTGTATGAGAGAGAGTACGTGCGTGTGTGTGTTACGGTGGGGTGGGACTATAAAATACAATTGCTTTTAGTAGAGTACTGCAACGATTGGCACCAATCTCGTGCTGGGACGCAGCAGCACATAAAAGGGGAGATCTTTTTAAAAACACGATTAATTTGACACTATTTTGCTTAAAAGATTATTTTCTCTGCACTAGGTATCGCACAGTTAACAGTGTTGCCAACGAACTGGCTGTTCTGTATATAATCGTAATCAGATGCAGGACAAAATGCAAATACTTGATGAGAGGTCACAGCAGTGGGTCTGAAAATACACAGGGAGAAAACAAAGATGACGAGAGTAAATGACCGAAACGATAATAATGCTGCACTTGAAGAAACATCACGACAAGATGTAGAATCATACATATAACTTAACAGCGATATAGATAGTTGGAGTAACAGGCAGCGATATAGATAGCTAGACTAACAGGCAGCGATATAGATAGTTGGAGTAACAGGCAATAATATCAAAACAGGATTACAGAAGGTTAGAGGAGCTTTCATTAAAATATATAATACATGGAGATCAACAGAAATCAAGTCCAACACAAAAATCAGAATCGTCAATTCAAATGTCAAGTCAGTCCTATAGTACGACTCTGAACATGGAGAACAAACAAAACAACAATCAGAAACGGGTGTTAAACGTCGTAGTTCAGTCCTATAGTACGACTGTGAACATGGAGAACAACAAAAAACAACAATCCGAATGTTCAACTCAAATGTCAAGTCAGTCCTATAGACTGTGAACATGGAGAACAACAAAAAACAACAATCAGAATGTTCAACTCAAATGTCAAGTCAGTCCTTTAGTACGGCTCTGAACATGGAGAACAACAAAAACAACAATCAGAATGTACAACTCTCTCTCTCTTTCTCTTTCCTCATGTTGTCTCTCTTTCTCTCGTTCCATGTCTCTACGAACCTGCATTTCTGCTTCAATTTTCCTCTGCTCCAATTGCCGTTCTTCTTTCTGTTTCTTCTCATCCTCATATTTGTCTAGTTTGTCGTTTACAAAAGCTAGCAACTCGTCTCCTTGTAATCCTATTCCCTTTATTTCCTCTCTTAGCATTGTTCTAAGTTTTGCACGCTCAACCATGGCAAATAACTGACTGCGATTTACCCGAGAAAGAAAGAAGAAAAGGATACACTGCTCCTTAACCAATTAAGAGAATACAAATACCTGTTTTAACTGTGTTTCCTCCTCCCTGTTATTCAGTTGTCTAATCTATCGCTGCTGTTAATTGGCAAAAAGGCTCATAACGCAGAAGATTTAAACCATAGAGATGGTAGATCAGGCTAAAAACTGAAAATCTACTTTTACTACTGTGGAAAATTTTTTTATAATTAAGTGAAAAAAATAAAAATGTCCTTATTTTTAATCCACCACACTCGCCCAGTTAGGAGTTACGGAAGGCGATTAACTTGGCGACTGCCCAATGCACTTCCTTTGCTATGCTCATGCTCCAATAAAATTGTGATTGTTAAACAATCACGCGTACCAGCGTACGTCTTTATAATAAGACGTAATAGTTCCGGTGACATCTTGTGCACTCGCACAAACAAATGTGTGAACACGTTTGCCTGGCGTAATGTCTTCCGCTAAGATGTCTACCCAGACAGATTATCTGCGCTAATCACACTGAAACTATTATCTCATTATCGCCTGTGTGTTCGTGCCTTCTTCAGACAATCAAATAAAAGGGTCGCTGGCCGCTCAGACAAACAATATGGTTGTCCAACGAGGATCGTCTATTATCAAAGATTGGCTAGGTGACTCAAAGCGACAAACGTATTACCGCTGACCGGTGATAATGGCCGGGTATTGTTACGGTAAAACCACAGTTCACCTGGCGGAACGTAAATAAGTCTGAGGAGTGGTCACAGCAAAAATGTAAGAGATAAAGATAGGCCCATAGCAGAAACTTCCGTAGGAGACTGGAATGTTAGAGACTTCACTCTACTAGATTCAGCATAGAGGAAAATAATGAATGAAAGGGCAAAACATTGCCAAATAATAAGCGACCGGAGAGAGAAAATGAAGAAGAAGAAACGATACTGCCGTAGGGTTGGAGGTGTGAGAGAGCAACAAAAGGAACACGTACAGACGTTTTGTCACAATATTCCTTCAGCTACTCATTGAGCATCGGCCTTCAACAAAAATATGTTAAGTTTTCTTGTCCCGTGCCATCAGATAAAGATCTTTGCATGTTTTTCTCATCCACGTCCTGTCTGTGTCCAGATCTCTTCTCTATGTGTTCATCGGTCTTCCTCTACCTCTCTTACCGTGGGGACTTCATAATAAGGACTGTCTTGTAATGCAATCAACAGGTTTCCTCACTGTGTGTCCTACCCATCTTCTTGTTGGTAAGAGAGAGCAGGTCTTCCTGAAGACGGCGACAGATGAGTAACACTCGGCTGTAGCGCAGAGGACGGTAGATTCCTATGCAATAAATTGTAGTTTTACTGCCGACTCACTGGTGTTTGCAACCGTGATGAGCTTCATTTTAATTCTATCCACAAAAGCAGAAATGAAAGTTTTTAATTCACGTATATTGTTATCTGTAGAAGAAATGTTATAAAAAAAAATCTTCATAATTCGTCAAGAAGTGAAGAATGTGAAGCACATAATTCGTCAAGAAGTGAAGTATGTGAAGCACATAATTCGTCAAGAAGTGAAGAATGTGAAGCACATAATTCGTCAAGAAATGAAGAATATGAAGCACATAATTCGTCAAGAAGTGAAGAATGTGAAGCACATAATTCGTCAAGAAGTAAAGAATGTGAAGCTTATAATTCGTCAAAAAGTGAAGAATGTGAAGCACATAATTCGTCAAGAAATGAAGAATGTGAAGCACATAATTCGTCAAGAAGTGAAGAATGTGAAGCACATAATTCGCCAAGAAGTGAAGAATATGAAGCACTTTGCCGTTCGAAAGATTGGAGAATGTCGCGGCTTCTGATTTTCAGATGCCCAGCTGTCATGTCGCTGTGAGTAATTTTTTGTTTTTGTTTTTAATCTCTAATTCTTTTTGAATCTCTTAAAACTGTTGATCAAAATGGTGGATCACCACAGAGTAGGAAAATAAATATGGATAAACATAAGATAGAATGAGCTCGTATAGTACCCCCGGGGAGGGGGGGAGGTCTCTGATGAACGAACGAACGAACGAACGAACTTTATTTTCAAAGGGTTAAGAATTGGGCACGCAGGCCCGTCTGACATTCTGCCCTTCCTCTCTCTCTCATCATATATACTATATCCTTTCATCCTCACATTTACTTTAAGCATAATTAAGGCATTTATCATTATAAAAGTAATATTACATTTGCAATAATCATCATAATTAAAGTACGTTTTTAACATTAAAAAAGAATAATAATCATAATAATGAATGTAAAAATAAAATAAATAAAAATAAAAATAAACATTAATACATAGATTAGATTAGATAGATAGATAGATAGATAGATAGATAGATAGATAGATAGATAGATAGATAGATAGATAGATAGATAGATAGATAGATAGATAGATAGATAGATAGATAGATAGATAGATAGATAGATAGATAGATAGTTTATGGTGGTATATAATAAGAACTCGTGACATTTTGGGAATCCGCTGCTGAATGACCTGGGACTTAGTGTGTTGTCAGCACATGCGGAAAATGTTCCCACAGGTGAGCAGCTTTGAGTCCCAAACAGATACTGCCACAGGGAGTGAATTGTTTACGCCTCCACTATACGAGATCCAGCGTTATGACCTATGCTCCTTAGGGAGGTAAAGGGTATTGACTGATAGATAAGAATCGTGCATATAGGCCCGTCTTACATTTTGCCCTTCCTCTTATTCATCTTTTATTGCTAGTTATTCAGACATTCTCCATACTTAAGGTGTTAGTTTAATGGCGATGCAACATTATAAGTAGTATAAAAGCATACATTTACAGTATTTGATTACAATTAAGAAGTAAGATATATTAAAATGAAAAACTAGATCATTAGACCCTCCATACAGTATATTAGATAATAATTCGAAATATAATCCCTTAGGGCGGCATATAATTGGCACTCATAATGTATTTGAACAGTCAACGATTATATGAGTAGGGACTGTGCATGTTTTTAAGATCATGTGGAAGATTGTTCCAAAGATGAGCAGCTGAGTAAGCCAAGCTCTTCTTGAACAAATCTAGCCTGGGCTTGGGTATCTGTAACTGGTTTAAGCGGTTACTACGTTTTTCATTGAATTTTAAAAGAGGCCACAGATACGGTGGAGCATTCTGTGACAAGATTTTGTGAGCGAATTTAGCTTTGTTAAATAGGAAGCGCTTTCTAAGGGGTAATATTTTAAGATAGTTATATAAATCTGTACAATGTGTTTGGTGTTTATCAGCAACTAGGCGCACTGCACGTTTTTGAAGTGAATGAAGCCTTTTTGTGTTGGATATGGAACAACCATCCCAGATTGTGGAACAATAGTCTAGGTATGTTTGTATGTGAGATGTGTAGAACATTTTCCTTGCCCCCTCATCCAGGAAGTGTTTGATTTTGGCTAATTGGTAAACTTTTTGTGCCGTTAGCTTTGTGAGTGCACTTACATGTGAGTTCCAACTTAGGTGCTGGTCAACAGTTAGACCTAGAGTTTTATGTTCATTTACGTTTTCAATTAGTGATGTTCCAATGTAGAGCTGAAGTGTTGTTTTCTGCGAGTTTTGTAGTTTTTGTCTGGTTGATATTAACATACATTTCGTTTTACTAATATTTATTTGCATTCGATTCTCGTTGCTCCACTTAATAATATTATGTGTATCAGTTTGTAAAGATAGTTCTAGTGTGGCGCAACTTTTGTCACTAGTGTAAACAGTACAGTCATCGGCAAACAGGTCACAGGATGAGTGTTTGATGTACAGAGGAAGATCATTAATGTATACGGCAAAGAGAAGAGGGCCGAGGATAGAACCCTGAGGAACACCGATATCGACAACAGTTGGGTTGGACAAAGAATTATTGTAAGACACCACTTGTTGTCTGTCTGTCAGGAATGATTTAATTAACTTCACCAGCTTAAGATTTACTTTCATTGTTTCTAATTTTCTGATTAAAATAGAGTGATCTATCATATCGAATGCTTTTTTAAAGTCTACAAAGATTGCTCCACATAAGTTATCGTTATTGATGTTTAGATGCCAGTTCTCTATCATTTTTGTTAAGGCTGTGTCGCATGAATGCTTTGGTCTAAACCCCGACTGACTATCAACAAGCAGGTCATTATTAGCTAGGTGTTCCATTGCTGTTTTGTGTATGTGTTTTTCCAGTGGTTTGGACAGCGATGATATAAGCGAAATGGGCCTATAGTTACCAAGGTTGCTATTATCTGATGAACCAGGTTTAACAAGAGGGTATACTTTAGCGATTTTAAAGGCAGATGGAAAGTAACTCCTTGCGAGACATTGATTATATATGTATGTTAGTGTATCAGTAATAGCTGGTGCAGCATAACGCAGTATTCGATTACTGATTCCATCAAGTCCCGATGAGTTATTATCTTTAAGATCAATAAGATAGTTATAAACTTCGTTAACTGTTATAAAAGGAATGTCGCATGGAATGGTGTTAGTACACTTGTTCTCGCAGAACGTAGATAATTCGCTGAAGTCACAAGGGGAAGAAGGTATGGCGGATTTTATATTGTGGATGTCTGCCTGAAAATGATTGCTGAAATCTGTACAAGTAAATGAAGTATTGGGTTTTTGTGAGTCTGGCGAATTTCTTTTGTTCACTAAGGTATTGATTGCCTTCCATATATTTCTACTGTTGCTTTTGCTTTGAACTAAATGACTAAAGTAGTTTTTCTTTTCTCTGCGAATTAAATATTGTACTTTGTTCCTTGCCGCCCGATATGTAATGATGTCCTTATTTTTGTGCGCTCGATCCCTCTGCCTCATAGTGGCAAGTACTTCTTGTGTGATAAATGGAGATTTTATTTGTCTTTTTACGCGAATTTCTTTAGTAGGCGCATGCTTATTAAAAATACTATAAAATGTCCGTGTCCAATATGCAATGGCGTCATCAGGATCAGGAAGCTGGTAAACATCGGCGAAAGGCGCATTTCGCAAATCATTTAAAAATAATTCTTGGTTGAAATTTTTTAGACTTCTATATTCGATACTGATGTGTTTATTTTTTGGAGATTTGTACCCATTTTTTGCCCAAGTGCAACATATGGGATAGTGGTCACTCATAGCAATAGTAGGGATGGAACATTCTATAACGTTTTCTGGACAGGTTACATATATGTGATCGATCAGTGTGGATGATGTTTTTGTTACTCTGGTAGGTTTGTTGACTATTTGTTTCATGTTGTACGATGCTATGATGTTGGTCCATGTTTGATTCGGCTTATGCATATCAATATTGAAATCACCAAGAAGAATAATTTCGTTAACTGTAGTAATAACTTTATCCATCATGTTGGTAAAATCTTCAAACCATGTTGTTCCTACACTGGAGTTACGATAAAGATATCCTATTAAAATGGGTCTTTGCTTATGTGGCTTTACCTCTAACCATATGCATTCTATATCTATGGTCTCTAGATCGTTTCTGCGGCGATAACTGAGTGAAGTGGAAATATAGACTGCTAAACCTGTCTCTAATTGTCTACTAGAATCTCGCCGAATAGTGTTAAAACCAGTACGTGCAATGTCACCATCTGTTATTTTCTCATTCAGACGACTTTCTGAAAGCCCAAAAACATGGAAATTTTGATTCAGAACTTGTGTGAGTTCTGGAAGTTTACCTAGAAGATGGTTTACGTTCAGATGGCCAAGTCGTAAACCGTTCATGGTTAGTAACTGTTCATAAGTACCTGGCATTTATGTTATGTAAAAAAAGCTCGCGCTCAAATACTAAATTTAACAAATTTTACCAATGAAGGGGAATTAATGGTGGTATTAATAAGTGGGGCACATTGAAAACTAATTACAAACAATTCAGCCAATTGAATTACGTCAAAAATAGGTGAAAAATGTAACAAATCAAGCGCTCATATCAGACAGTCAAACAGTGTGGAGAAGAAAAAAAAATAATAATAATAATATAATAAAATTATATATATATATATATATATATATATATATATATATATATATATATATATATATATATATATATATATATATATATATATATATATATATATATATATATATATATATATATAAAACAACAATCGACAGTTGCTGGTGTTACAGAGACAACTAGTGAGGCCAACAGTCGTTGTTAATATGGAGTAGAGGGTTGTTGAAAATAGAAGTGCGGTGGATTTGGCCGTGATAGATGATGCATTTGGTAGAAAGCGGGATATTGAGGTACAGTTGTTGAATGAGTGGGGTATTCCGGCAAGTACGACCTCCAAGTGTAAGGTGCATAGTCCAAGAGTCTTTGTTGATGTAGGAAATGATGAAATGCTGGGTATGTGGGTTGATGTGGGTGAACCTGTGACGACAGCGATGAGCGGGGAACTCTCATTGGTGTCTGGGACGACATCGGACATGGTGACACTTCTGTTGATGAAGGCTGAGCAGATTGAATTTGATCGCTTACAGACCTCTGGGAATGAAGTGGGTCAAGTTGGTGTTGTCGAGGAGGGTCGTCTGTGGCAGAAGGTTGTTGAAGGCAGACATTGTTGGTTTCCTGCACATCCGTGGTGCTAACAAGAGGTATAACGTGATCCTGATTGTCTGATGATTTTGCGCGGCTGGTGTTTAAAGTTGGGGGTAGTGATGGAAAATGAAGGTCATAATTGGCATTAGATGAGTAGCTATTTATATTCACATGGCGTTTGGATGGATATATGGATGCCGATGTGTGAGTAGTGCCTCTGAGTGTGCTTTCTGGATACTTTATATTTGTCGCCAACATACTGGTCCCTTGTCTGGACAATGTAATTTCGCCACTGTAAAGATGCTTTCTAGGGGCTCCTGAAGTGGCAAGGAAGACCGAGCTGTGATCTATGAAAATATGTTCATTCTTGAGGCAGTGTTTTTTAAGTATAGCATTGTTAGTTTCAACACATTTGCGGTAATAGGCACGGACTGGCGGGATAATAGAGGAAAAATAAATTTTGGCATTATGGAATAGCGACCGAAATATGAATGTGATCTCGTTTAGGTCTGTCTGTGAGAGTTCAATATCTTTTATTGAGTCTGACAGACCTATGTGCACAGTTACTCTAATTACAGAGAGATCAGGCGAATACCGTTTAAGGAGGGTCAGTAAGTCGTAAGTTGATGCCCAATTCTTGAAGCTAACAGACACCGAATCAGTATCACCAGTTACTAGTTTTGATTGTTGAAGCTCCTTCATGGTTTGGTCCCCAAAGATGAGATGTTTTCTTCTGTTCGTGTGGGTGCCAGTGTTTACAGCTGTATCTTCCCTTGTTCCAGTTGTGCTGTGGCTGCTAGAAGTTCTATGGTGTGTGCTGGCAGCTGCCGGTCGAAGTGGCGGATGGCGATTTGAAATTTTGACCGGAATTCTGCAGACACTGGCTGCAGGATTTTCCGGAGGGTCCAGGGAATTACGTTCATTAAGGCGTAGTTCTGAATGAGGTATTTGTTTGTGACCCAATTCTTTTGTGTGCTGTTGTTCAGTCTGCTGCTGAATGTGTGTTTTGCTGTGTTCGTAGCGACTTTTTAGAGACAGATGATCAGCCTGAAGAGATAAAGTTATAAAAGGCGTGCTGCTCCATGAGGTCATACAGGGAGGATTAATATAAATTTGTGCATGACGCTAACTATCTCATAATGTAAAACACATTACTACATAAACCTACGATGCACGTGCATGTGACTGCTGAGTGCAGACGTCATGTAAGGGGATCAACTGCAATGGTGGCCTCCATACTCCATCAAGAGAGAAAAGAAAAATGATGATAAAAATAAAATAGAATAAAAAATGTAGATGACTGATGATAAAAAATATGGCAACAACAAAAAAAAAAAAAAAGAGAGAGAGAGAGAGAGAGAGAGAGAGAGAGAGAGAGAGAGAGAGAGAGAGAGAGAGAGAGAGAGAGAGAGAGAGAGAGAGAAATAAGTTAATAAGAAAAAAGCAGCAAAATTTCCCCATTATTTTAATTTAGGAGTCATGCAAAATTAGCAACATATATTTATTCAATATTTTTGAATGCCTGTCTATCTGTCTGTTTGTCTCCTACATAGAATTTTCATTTTAAACCAATATTAAACCAAGCTGATCTGACATCAATGGATTCGTCTCATTGGTTGGAAGATTTTATAGTAGTTATTGTTGACCTGATCGTTTTGGTTTTGACGAAAAAAAATGTAATAAATTATTCTTGATGTTTCCATATACATTTTGGGAGCCGCGCTGGTGTTATGGTTACCACACTGCGCTGGCGATCGGGTGATCCAGGTTCAAGCCCGGGCGAGAGAATTTGAAGGAGTGTCGTTTACCAAGACTTGGACTGGATTAATTCGAGCCCTGGCGAAGACATTTGAAGAAGTGTTGTCGACCAGGGACTGGCGGCTCCTGAGCCGACCCAGCTCTAATGGGTACCCTCCGAAGACGGCGAGTATCTGCCTGATTGACGAGTGGACACCTGTCAGTGTACAGGGAATACAAATTTAAAAAGTCTTTTTGTAAATTTGATGTTATATTTTTACTGCAAGCTTTAAACTCCTTGAAAAATTATTTTTGGGTTTTTAGTGCATTAAAAGCCTGTGTTTAAAATATTTATTTTTAAGTTTTGTTGTTTTTAAATTTAAGTCAAATGTAATCGATCCGCTAATGGCATTACCAATTTGCGATAAACGAGTCCACAGCACAGGAGGTGGATTTCATTATTCAGTATATTACATGGATAATTAATACGTTTTTTATTTTTTTATATTTTGATAAGAGTTGTAAATTACATTTTTTTAAAAATGTATTTGTCAGTTGTGTGTATGTCCGGGGGTGGGGGGAGGATGAACTTTCAAGAGAGACAATCTTGTTGGAAAGAATACACCTAGATTATTTGCAGTTATCGCTCATTTTAGTGATGTTCTTTTATTTTAAAAAAAATTAATATTAATTTCAATTTTATTAATTTTTATATTTTTACGACTGATTATTGTATTGTCATGGGGAATACACAACTTCGCCAATTTTCAGAGCTATTGCTCATTTGGAAGTGATTGAAAAATCGATTGCAAGATTTGAAGGTGACGACAGTGTGACATACGTTTCGAGTTTAAGAAAAGCCTGTAAAAAGGGATACTCACGTAAAAATCAGTCTTAGGTTAGATATACTAACCAGAGATTCTCGCCTCGAGTAATAGCTGGCGTACGTTGAAACAAAAAAATAATAAATAAAATAAAATATACATTTTGTTATCGTCTCATCATCGAGGTTATTACCTTTCTATGATGATTTAATTAATTATGCTATTATCTAGAATTTTATATCTATTAAGTGCAGTCATATCTATTGTGTGAAGTCATTTATAATGTATAGCGGCACTTATCTAATGTCTGAAACTGTGACTCTAATATGAGGAGTTTTAAATCTACCGTGTGACGTGATATCTAATGTCTAGAATATATCTAATGTGTGGAGCCACATATCTAATGTGTGGAGCCATATATCTAATGTGTGGAGCCATATATCTAATGTGTGGAGCCATATATCTAATTGTGGAGCCATATATCTAATGTGTGGAGCCATATATCTAATGTTTGTAGTCTTACATCTAATGTATGAGGTCGTATCTGGTGTCTAAAGCCATATATCTAATGCGTGGAATTATATATTTAATGTCTGGAGTCATACATCTAATGTGTGAGGTCGTTAATAATATGCAGAGTAACATCTAGTATATGGAGAGTGATATGTCTAAAGTCTAGAGTCGTGAATCTAACGGTACGGTGCTGTGCAGAGCTAAACCTATTTGACGGACTGAAGTAAAACATTCTGTTAACAGTAACATAGAACAGTAACGCTGGCCTAAGCAAATTGTACCAATTTGTTAACATTCTCAAGCAACTAAAAAACAACAGATTAATCTGGAAGACATAGTGAGAAACAATGGTGAAAGGAGAAGGAAAAGAAAGAAAGAAGGAATGCGTAGGAAAAAAGGGAAGAAAGAAAGAAAGAAAAATAGAAGAACAAAAGAAAGAAAGAAGAGGAAAACATTAAATCTCTTCCGCTTGTCTTGAAAAGTACGGGAGTCATGGGCAAGTATGGGGTAGGCGACGCCCGGCTACAAAAAGGGAGATAAAAATAGTTGTAACCTTGATCATTGAATGTCTTCTAATAGATCCGAGTGGCACAGAAAGGAGACACTGCCTGTTAAAACTAACAGACTGACAGATTGTCATTGTTGAACCCCCAGGTCGGAGTGAAAAGGTGAGAAAATTGCTGAGAACGACGTTAGTCTTGGTCAAATGTTCAATAACACGAATGTTTTGTCTCAAACAAGATTTCGCGCAAAAGATACTCAGCTATGGTGAGCACAAGGTGTTACTGAAGAGTTCTTGCCATTGTCTGCACATACCTCTGTTTGTTGAAATCTGTCTTCCTGAAGAAGTTCACGAAATGTATGTCATTTAAAAAAAAAAAAAAAAAAAAATTTCGCAAAAGATCTAATGTGACATTTTAACAAATATATGAAAGCGGAGACAAAGCATCTTTTGATGAATTATTTTTTAATCAAAATAAACAGTTTCATTATTATTGCCATTAACAATATTGTAAAGATAATAGTAATAATATATTCATCGTCTAAAACCAGATACGAAGCAAATCTCGTCACTGTTATCTTATGGACATTTCATTGTTGATCTCGTCTTATAAAAAACATCGTGCTCATCGCTACAGCCTTCATCATTTTCTTCGTTATTATGAAAAACATTATTTTCTTTAAAACGACACGATACAAATTATTTATTTAAAAATAGCCCCAGTACCAGTGTAATCAACAGACATTGCTTTTAGGTCAAACGGTATGTGCATTGTTATAACGAGCCAAACCCCTTAATTACCAAATAATAATAATAATAATAATAGATGTGGCTTTTTTTGTAAAAAACAAGAATGGGCACATACATCTAAAAGATAATCTAACCAGGGGTTTAATGCGGTGACTGTCAAAGAGCGTACATAGAATCCTTAAGGGCTTTGATTTTATGGTAAACTGTCTCAGCATTGCTATTGTTATTTCTAATATTATGTATATCACATTTTACAAAGACGTTGTAAAAACAGCTTGCGAGCGTATCGATAATTCATCTTCGTCAAAGCACAGCATTCAGGAAAATGACGTCACCGAGAACAAGTTGAATACGTTTTTTGACTTTTATAAAGCATCATTGTTGTCTTTTTGTTTTCCTCGTGTAATAATGGTCTTCTTAAGAAGGGTTTCTTAATCTTTGGTCCACGAACCCTTGTGGGTCAGTCAATGTATTCTAGGGGGTCCATGCACATAACCTAAAATTTGTATGTAAAATTGTTTATTAAGCATTTATGTGCGTGTTTTTTTTTTCTGAGAAAGGATCCATCAGACAATCAAAGCGGTCTGTACTCTTCACCTGACAATCAAAGGGGTCTGTACTCTTCACCTGACAATCAACGGGGTCTGTACTCTTCACCTGACAATCAAAAGGGTCTGTACTCTTCCCCTGACAATCAAATGGGTCCATGGAGCAGAAAAGGCTAAGAAAGCCTGTTCTAAAGATACCTGTATTATTTTCTTATTTTCATTTCTTTTTTCGTAGTTTTTTTATCGATCTCTTATTAAAGTTCTATAGACAGCAGTAACTCATTACTATTGTTTAATACTATCATAGTGTTTAGTTTGTGTGTATATATTATCATCATCATTACCTTTTGGCTCCCTAATAACCATAGACCTTCAACAAATTGATGCCATGTCCTCCTGTCCTGTGGAATCCGTTCATGGCTTTTCCATGTCTTCTAAATCCCTATCGTTTCTGACTCCATTTCTCTTCTCCGTGCGCATGAGCAAAAATAAAACTATTGTCATGGAAATAATAAGAGGAATTTCAGGAACATCTAACAAACACAATTCTCTGTAAAAGGCAGGTCCCGACACCCCAAGAAAGATCTAAAAGCTAAGTTTCAAACGAAGCTAAGCTGTGGTTCACATTCAGGATTAATATAAATGCAGAAAAGGGTTGAACGATAGCCAAAAATTAATTAGTTGATCAAAATAGAAGCAGGGTATGCTTGTTTAACATGAAGATTCTAATTTAGACTCGGGTTATATTTAGATTCGCGCACCTGTGTTATTGGGGAACCAAACAAGCGTCTAAATACGGCTCGAGATTTTGATCATCAGCCTTTTTTTTTTCCTGTCCAACAAAGCTGTGGGAAGTTGCCTCTTGGTCTTTGTATTAGATACCAAAGTGTGGCCAAAATAAATCACACTGTGCAAACTGGCCGGTGACACACAACGCACAATCTGGATATTCAGACCAAACAAGACGGTCGTCTGGAGAGAAAAAATGAATGAAACGCCCGCACTCGCACACAAACACTCACACAAATAAATATACACTAGCTGGTCTGGAGGAAGAAGACGTGTGAATGTACAAACTTTATGGGCGTGTTCGGGAAGGTGACAAAATTGGGTCACAGAGCAGATTACATTAAAGAAAAAAAAAAGGACAAAGGTACATATCTGGGAGAAATTGATGAGACAGCAAAAAACAAAAAAGGAACAGAGAACAATAGTACAACAGAGCGAGAGAGAGAGAGAGAGAGAGAGAGAGAGAGAGAGAGAGATTAAATTGATTCGTTAGCCTTTGTCGTCACTTCCTTGAGTTTTGTTTCTTCACGAAGACCTCAAAATGACCTATTTCGTAATTGTTTTAGTGATGTGTTGTTTTAGTGATGTAGGTTCCTAATCGTGGATGGCTTTACCGAGATCTGTTAAAACTAAAAACTACATCACATTCAAAAGAAATCTATATTAACATGTCAAAGCCACAGAGCCTAAAAGTGATCCAGACCGACAAATCTCTTGTTTTAGTTAATACGTAGTTTGTATAAGTATTTACTAATAAATGTTGTAGTTTTAACTTTAATTTCTAATATGTTCACTTCTTCCTCTCTGTCTGTCTGTCTGTCTGTCTGTCTGTCTGTCTGTCTGTCTGTCTGTCTCTCTCTCTGTATGCATAACATTAATGAGTGTGAT
Organism: Oreohelix idahoensis; assembly: GCA_024509875.1. Taxonomy (NCBI): domain Eukaryota; kingdom Metazoa; phylum Mollusca; class Gastropoda; order Stylommatophora; family Oreohelicidae; genus Oreohelix; species Oreohelix idahoensis. The sequence continues at coordinate 493,207 of JAMPIV010009427.1, read as the reverse complement.
GGTAATATTAATTATTTACTGTTTCAATTATTTCTTTTTAAAATAACATTTTGCCTCGTTTTGGCGAAGCGCCCCGTTCTACCTAGACACAGATCCGTCGGTTATATTAGGGCACATGTCCAAATATAAAAGACCGTGTGACTTGGCTATTATTTTTTGCAGTTAAGAACCTTTAAATTTGATTACACCTTGAGAATTGTATTGTAGTAGGGCAGAAATGAAACAAAAAAAGGAATTCACTACTTTCTTTACCTGATGAAATAAAGATGCCGTTCCTTCGTTTGTTCTTTCCTATTGTAAAGTATACTATACTATTGCAAACTTTTCATGTGCAAAAATGACCCATACTTATTTGTATTACAACGACTCTTGGTGACTCAGGAGAGACTTAGGATAACGGAAGAAATAGTGAGAAAGTGAGAGTGGATATATGAGATAAAAATAATAAAATAAAACAATTTGCCGAACATATAATTACGACTTCTTTGACAAATTTGTGAAGACAATAAAGACTCCTGGCTTCAGAGTTGGAATTTGATGTTGAGCAAACATAAAGTTGTACCAGCATTCGCTTAAATGTTTTTTTTAATCAACTTTTTTCACTTTAAATTAGAAAACTATGAGTCTGCGAGAAGTGACGATGCTTCAGCTTACCCGTCCTAAAATTATACAATCAAACATCAAGTTGTGTCAGCTACCATTAAACGTTTTTATGTTAACTAGTTAAAAAAAAAATTATAATGTTATGATCCTGTGAGATATGACAATACTTCTGCGGGCCATTCCTACAATTATATAATCAAACATGAAATTGTATCAACTTCCATTAAACGTTTTTTTTTAAAAACTTTTGATTGTTATAAAAATATTATGAGTCTGTGACATATGACAATACTTCTGCTGGCCCTTCCTAAAATTGTGTAATCAAACACCAAACTTTTTTTTTTTTCAATTACACAAATTATTTTAAAAGTTATGAGTCTGCTGGACATGACAATACCTGTGCCGACCCTTCCTAAAATTATATAATCAGTGGATTAAGACGAAATAAGATAAAAGTTGCGAAATGTACCCCAGAAATTTACAACATATTCAGATATGATATGTTATCAGAATAAGTGACACCCTCTTCAGAGCTCGCGCTTACCCAGTTTGACTGCCCCAGGGAATTCGCCCTAACACCAGTTGAGAAATGCTGCTCTGAAACCTACCAAATTCGCTACTTCAGTCGCTACATTAACCCGACTATTGTCGACGCTTTAACTCTCTCATCGTCTTAGTGATATTGGAAAGTTGGCTCTCCGAGACACATTGATAAATCCACAGAGAAGACAATTCCCCCTAATATGGCCAACAAGCGACACACCAGTGCAACCTCATCTAATCCATTCCGGTAATTGGAAATTTGGGATTTGAACTCAGTACCCCTGATCCAACTGTCTGCCGTCTCTAAAGGGAAAGTACTTTTACTGACACGAAACACTGTCGTGCGTTGAGATGTCTTCATGTCTAGTAGAGAGTTGAAAGACAGCTGTAAACTGGACAAAGTGTTTGTAGAGTCTGGAAATATGAGAAAATATGTGTGTGTGTGTATGTCTGTGTGCGCGTATGTACATGTGCGTGTGCATGTTGGTTTGTGCAAGTGTGTGGATGTGTGCGTGCACGTTGAATAGTAATTACAGAGACGCCCTCCACCCCACAATATGTTGCTTCTACCGGTATTTTGAGATTCTGATGAAGACCTTTTCCACTATTAAAAATAAAATAAAAATTAATCTGATAATTTGGCGAAGAATTATATTTCATCAAGGATGTTGAAATGTCAAGTTCCGGGAGGAAAAAAACGAACAAACAAAAACATGTTTTAAAACGTATTGATTGTTCCTTTTCTTTATGCTTACCACCGCTACAGTTGTCCCGATGCACGAAACCTGTACCGAAGTGTACCACTCATGTACTCTTTCAGTAGTGGTTTAGGTCGTAAGATGTTTTGCATAAATAGGGTAAGGTAAAGGAACCCGTTACACGCCCATTGAGGCATATTGGGAATATGGTGTTAGGCCCATATTATCTTGACCGTCGGCACACGAGGGGTGATGTGGTCGGCATCACGCCGGCCGCCTTAACCTTCCCAGAGTAGCTCTGGTACCCATTTGGGGCTGGGTCAACCCAGGAGCCGTTTGTGGTCTAAAAATTTTCCGCCTCATCTGGGGATCGAACCATAGACCACTGCGCTAGGAAGCCAGTGCACTAACCACTATGCTACCGCAGACCCAAACACACCGTTTCCTTTGTCGTCTCATACAACGTGCTTAATGGAAGCAGTGGCCGTAATCTTTCGTTGTCAAACGGCGCAGGGTAAGAACTGAAATCCTTCATGATATTTCATTATCGGACACCAGTTACAAACACGTCTTGAGAACTACACATGTTAAATGACATTATACGTATATCCACTTGTCATTTAGGCATGGCCGGCCCTAGGAATTTTGCCGCCCTGTGCAATACCATACCTTGCCGCCCCAGCCCAACCTCAAATTAACTTCTTCTTCTTCTTCTTCCGTCCTTAGCCACCGACCGTCAAAGCAGTCAGTGGCCATTACGCCTAGTGGCGTCTTAGGGCAACAGCAGATAGGTTTTCTTTGCCATTGTTTCCCATCACGCCTATTGGCGTCTTTAGGGCAACGGCAAATCAAACGTTTGAAATTTTTTAAACCATTAAAAGACTGATTTATTTCGTTGTTTCTTTCCACTCTGATATTTTATACTGACCGGAATTTATCTCGAACGGAAGTAAACACAAAACTGCGCAAATTTCAACAAGCTTCAACTTCCTTTGTTTGAGTTTGAAGGGAATTTTTCACATTTATCTTCATTTTTCGTCGTGTTTTACCGTTTCACTCAAATGGCCGAAAACACGCAGGATATGTTACTAATATGTGAACAGTGAACAAACTGTGTGATCAAGCACAACTTTCTTACTTTTTCTGTGTTTCTAAATGGATTACCTTCACAAAGAGAGCAGTGAAACTGTATTGTGATAATAATTTATGTTACAAGCCTTAGGTAAGTGGAAAATTTATGTTCAAAATTTCAAGTTATCTTTTGTTCTGTGTACATATTATCTGTCATAACATAAACATAATATAAAATTAGCTAGAAAAGTATATATATTCATATTGTCCATCCAATGTACTTTAATTTTATATCTAATATACGTATTATACTTAACTCATGATTAGACACACATTGTTAGTAAAAGTAAATTATGTATATGTACATTTTTGGGGCTTAAAAATAATTCCGTCCAGAGCTGAAAATAATTACGTAGGGAATAAGTTTTTAAACAAGCTTCAACATTAATTTCATGACCATTAGCCTAGTTTTAAATAGTACCATTAATAATAATCATGTATTGATAAACTGATGAAAATACTGTATAGTCATAAAATAAACCATTGAATTTATAAGAGGCAATTATATGAAATAAATGTAGTTACATTACTTACATATAGTGGATGCTCTTCTCATGTGGAACGATGAACTGTTGAGTCACAAACACTTAACTATAGTATGTACATGTTATAGTTTTTAGCACTATTTTCACATTATTTGAATTTATATTCTTTGAAGTATGTACTGCTTAAAAAGACACTTTTCTTGCTTTCATATTTGCAAAAGCAGAAATAAGTCTGCGTAGTCTAATTTTTGACCGATTTCATGTTCAATTGAAATCATGGCAAGTCCTTCCAATCACATAGCTCAATGGCATCAATGTCTCTATTTTCTTGATGTGTTAAAACGCCTTCTAGGTTTTTACATTTGTTTAAGAGCTCATTTGTCGTCTCAGATTTCAATTTAGGAATGTTATATAAAAAGGAAAAATGTGAACTGTGATGTTCCAATTGCTCGAACCTTTCTTCAATAGAATTAGTTGCAACATCAATAATAAAAAAGAAAAATTCAATTTTGAATTTAGTTTTGGGATCCAAAATAGGTTCATCTCTTGCTTCATAGTTGTGTTGCTTTTTCTGCCGACGCACTCTAGTACATTCAAAAGTTGGTATCAAATCAGGATCAGCTTAAACTTTCTCAGCTAATGTTGTAGCATCAACAAGAAAATTTTAAAATGATTCATCATTTCTGAGATTCTTAAGGCTTTGGAGAACATTTCTCAAAGTTGTTATGGCACTAGTCAATTCCATTTGTATGCTTTGCAACAGTTTACTAGCAACATTAATTTCGTTTAAAACATAGTGCCATATAACCAGACAACATAAAAATTTAAAATCTCTGAGTTTTAGGGCAAGAGTTTCAGCTTCATGTCTCGCCATTTTGTCTACTGACTCGTCATCAGCAATTTCTATCAATGCATCATAACATTCCTTAATATAATATCTTAAAGGACGAATGGCCTCGATTCTAGATTCCCAGCGAGTTGTACTTAGTGGCTTGGGCGTTTGAGTTGTAATATGTTTCTTAAGGATTCCCCAACGCAGTGTTGAAGCTGAGAAAAACACATACAATTTCTGAACCGTTCCAAAAAATAAAAACCCCTTCTCTAGATGACATCGCGGCATCATTGACCACCAAGTTGAGAAAATGAGAACAGCAAGGGATATAAAAAGCTCTCTGGTTCAAGTCCCTAATACGTTGTTGAACTCCTGAATGTTTTCCTTTCATATTTGATCCATTTTCATACCCCTGGCCACGCATGTTTGCGATTGGAATATCCATGTCTGACAATTTTCTTAGAATGCATTCGGTTAACGCTGAGCCTGTAGTGGCTTCTACAGCAATGAAACCAAGAAAATGTTCATGAATGTTGATATCATCTGGATTCGTATTAACAAATCTTACAATTAGTGTTAATTGTTCTATGTGACTTACATCGGGAGTACAGTCTGCAACTATGCTATAATATTTAGCTTTCTCCACCATAGAAATTATTTCTTTTTTTATGGTTCCAGAGAGAAGAGCAATCAATTCATTTTGAATGTTTTTCCCAAGGTAATGTTGGGTCGATCCACGAGCTACTCTCATTAAATGTTCACACATAGCACTATCAAATCTGGCAATCAGTTCAACAGGCTTTAAAAAATTTCCATTGTTAGGGTCATATAATTTATCAGATGTTCCACGAAATGGCAAGCATTGTTGGCTCAAGAACTAGACAATAGCAATTAGGCATTCTATTATGCTCCTCCAGTGTCGAACTTCTGAATTTAATAACTTTTTTTGCATTGAATCAATTGTCTGTACTGATTTAAGACTGGACGGTAATTCAATCCACTTTGTATGGGACTCCAAGTGGTTTTTAGATTTTTCGTGTTCATTAAGATACACATACAAATGACCCCAATCATTATAGCCATCAGTAGTGAGTGACATTTTATTACAGGAAAACAACTTACAGCAGAAACAAAATACAGAATCTTTTTTTTTTTTGAATACATTAATCATGATCGATTAATATGTTCCCCATTGCTTAGCTCCCTAGTGTAAAAATTTAGTGAAAATTTCCGACCATTAGAGCTGCGCGGAAAAACGAACTCACGTTTTGGTCTCACTGGCAAGCCGTTTTTTACGATTTCCAGTCTTTCGGTATCGCTTAAAGAAGGATTCCATCTTGCCGGATCAGTGTACCTCTCAAGTTCATCACTTGAATCTCTGCAATTGGAAACGGTCAAATCAGTCTCATTTTCGACGTTGTTAGTAATATCTACGTTACTGGGGTCCGAGTTAGAAGTACTTGCCATGAGCTCAGAATCATTTGTTTCGGTACATTTGCTTATTTTCTTCTGTCCTACATCAGCTGTTTCAGTTTTTAGATATTTATGTAAAGCCCCGCTATGTTTTTGAATATAGCGTTCTTTTTCCAGTTTCCGTTTCCGATATTCGGCACCTGATAGTTTTTTTCTTTTATCGGACATTATATGTATTTGAATATTAAAACTGTTTTAATAAACCCTACAATAAAATGTATTATTTAGTAATGAATGGAGGCTAAAGCACTGTACTAATTTCCATAACACGTTTAAAAACTTATTTATCACTGTAACACATAGCACACTAACACTGAGCAAAATCAACTTCCTTGAATGCACACTCGAAAACAACTGAAACATTCGAGCCGCCAACATAGAACGGTTGATAAAAAAATAAATTCCTGATTCCCACGCCAAGTTAATAAATTCTCGTCTCTCGTTCAGCCATGCCGGAAGATTTATCGTGGCGGTCTTCAGTTGACCACTGAACACGGAAATATAATACTCTGGGAACAACTGTGGTTTCGACCAAGCGAATAAATTGTACTGACGTCCTTAAAGAAATACCTTTAGTGCCTTTGTAGGAGAAGATAGCATTAGGATCGTATGGCAGAACTATTAGTGAAGACTTGAAAAACAGCTAAAGAACAGACCGCAGGTGTAAATATTTCGTAGAGAAAACAGACAAAATGGGAAGGAATAGAAAAGTAAGGAATTTTAAAATAATCTAGACGAAACCTTCGAACACTCCGTGACACCATCCACAGAGGGTTTATTTCAGGAGCCGTTCAGGTTATTCAGTCAAAATCCCGGTCGATGACACTTCTACAAATGCCCGCGCCCAAGCTTGAACCTTGAACACCTGATCGCTAGCGCAGTGTGGTAACCATTACACCAGCGCGGCTCCCAGGCGGGATATTTTGGCGGGATTGTAAAAATTAGTAAAAAGATTTTTTGCCGCCCCCCAAAGCTTGCCGCCCCGTGCAAATGCACGTGTTGCACCGTCGGTAGAGCCGGCCCTGCATTTAGGTATCCTCGGGAAACCAGGTAGAGCCAATGATATGTCATAGCCAGTCAATAAAAAACGCCATTAGTAACATATACTCAAATTTGCGATCTGGAATAGTTTAAAAAAAAAAACAACAACAAAAGAAACAAACAAACAAAAAACCAAAAGGAGGGGAAAATCGGTGGGGGGGGGGGGGGGGGGGGAGAGGGGGGAGGGTGAAGAAATAAAACATATTCAGATATCATTTTTAAACTAAAGATCTCTGTATGCCGACATTTTAACACAGATGGAGTTGTACCCGGATATTTCAGCCTTGAAAAGAAAATAAGTTTTACAATGGAATAATACAATAATTACAGAGACCTTGTGGAAAACCCATTATTTTACTTGTGCGAACACTTGATACATGAGGAAAATATATATACACTCACTGTCTTTGAAAAACACATGTTTATCTTCTACAACCATGACGCCTGCTGATAAATGATAATAGTAATAATAATAATAATTTAAAGAGTAAATAAAAGAGTAGAGGAGGAAAAGATGATAGAAGAAAATGAACTTTGGACCTGAGTTGAAGCCAAAATGTTTACACAGAATAGACACAAGTTCCTTAATCTTGTGAGGTCCTACACGAGAACAGCGCTGACTGACTGCCAGCAGAGTTTTGGTGACTAGACCCCTGGATCTGACATGTAGCAGGGAGACCACCCTAGATCTAACTACAAAAGAGGCGGGGTATGTCGGATGCATGGTTTGATCTATAATTGTACAAAATTCCTGACGTCCGCGTGTCAAATTTTTCATACGCATTTTCCATGTTTGGCTTAGGATAGTCGGGGATCCGTGACTCATCTTTGAAGTTACCAGCAAAGCAAGGCACTGTTTTGAAAATACGATTGATGAAAAAACAGGAAAGTAGAAAGAAATTTAAACAGATGGAGTTGTTATTGTAAAGTTAGGCTAGTTTATCGAACTTTTACGACACGGGAAGAAATCGGGTAAGAGAAAACCATTCACTTTAGCGAAATTATTTTCCAAGAATGGCGATTTTAAAGACTCTTAACATTGTCATTTTCTTTCTCTCTCCCTATGGAGCACGGCGTTTCAACTGCAGCTGGTCCTTGTAGGAAGTATAAATCAAGCAGTCACATGTTTTTGTCGCAATGCTTTCTTTAATGGTTTGGTTTACGGAATAATGTTACAAGCCCCATTCTTCTTTGATCCTTAGCCATCGGCCGTCAGAGCAGTCAGTGGCCATCACGCCTAGTGGCGTCTTGTAGGGCAACAACAAATTGATTCCACTTTGCTCGGTCGGTGGCCATCCTTCGTACAGTGCCCCAACTCTGGTTCATTCTTTGCATCTCATCCTCCACAGTCCTCCACCAGGTTGTTTTTGGTCGGCCTCTCTTTCGTTTTCCTTCAGGGGTCCAAAGCATAGCTGTTCTTGTGATGACATCGGGGTCTCTTCTGAGGACATGGCCAACCCAGCTCCAGCGTCTGCCAGCTATGATGGTGTACATGTCCTCTTGCTTGCTCCGAGCAAGCAGATCTTGGTTGGTGAACAAGCCCCATGAGCAACCTCAAATTAGTCGCCTGGTATGACATGCCAGGGATAGAACGAGTTTTAATCTTGCGTTTATCTCACAAGAAACCCTCGGAAATTACACGAGGCTTTAACAATTTAAGTGACATCTAAATTCTCGGCTTTTGTCAAAGATTAACTTCAATGATCTTTTACGGCTAAATTTTCTACAATACTAAGAAAAAAATATTGATATATTTATTGTCAACACACTTGGCTGAAAAAACGTAAACTTCAGCTCACTGAAAGCGTATACTGCTTAGACAGCGCAGATCACGCTGGCTTAGCCATGTCCGCCGCATGGAAGATAGTCGCATCCTCAAAGATATTTTCAACGGGCTATTGGCAGATGGTAAAACAACAGCTGAGGTTTAAAGGTGTGTGCACGAGAGACATGAAGGCACTGGAAATAGTTCCAGCAACCTGGGAGTGTCATAAGATGATATTCGTTAGGTCGTTTTTCTTTCTATCTTTCTCCAACCTTCTGTTTGCCGTCATCTACTTGAATTCTTTTTTCATTTTTTTTGGTTGTATTCCATATCTGTTTCCTTTCAACCCAGACAAACCAATATGTATAAGATTTTGGAGTTTCGCTGAACGAGTCCCTTATCAATAAAATGTGAGAGTATACAGTCGCTCCTTGTTGAATTAACGTGTTAATTTTTCTGTGTCGACTCTATAATCCGCCTATCCTCTTTCTGGCCAGATGGGCAGTTAAGAAGGCGGGTACAGATAAACATACTTGTCACGGATTGCCTTCCCTGCTTTGCAGTGGTGGTCCAACAGTGGCCAAAACTCAAGAGTATCTAAATGGGTCGTCCAATGTGTTTACCTTCGCACAAGATTACTCTTGGCAGAGATGTAGATAGAAGTTGAATGACGCATATATCTTACGGGAGATTCCACAAGCTATTTTGAGAAGTCAAGAACAATGTTGCATTGGGCTGAACAATTGTTAACTTATATCTGATCCGTCGCCTTTTGTGAAGGATTTAAAAAACGGTTTTTAGCCCGTTCAAGCCCCACTTACTTACTGTTACCGTGTGGTCTATTCTAATGGACTGAGAACTGGTCCAAAGGCACCAATTAGTAGTGTGTAACAGTTTATCTGTTGTAGAACTTGTTACGGCACCAATTAGTGGCATGTGACAGGGGTGGTCTGTTCTAATTATTACTCAAGTCACAAAATCTCTTTTTTTGTTTATCTTCCGAGTGGGATAAGAGTGTACTTGTGTACTGGCCATCTCCGCCAGAGGTGTAGATTCCTGGATGAACATATTTTCCCTCTTTTCTTTAACCCGCGACTCGTTTGGTTTCTTCTTTGCGGTTTCTACTGACATTCGTATAGTGGTAGTTTGTTTTTTTATTATTCTTATTTGCTGGCCACATACATCAACGCTCACAGACGGACTCAAACATCTGCTGTATCCATCAAAACATTTATTTACATAAATATGTATATATATATTTATCAGCAAGACAAATAATTCATCCCAGAGCTTGCATACGTTTATCTCATGTTGGCTTCATATATAAAAGCTCTATATCTCATGTATATGCACCGTCCTCCTGTATCTTGTTTAGTTCAATCAACTTTACTCCTGTTCACTTAAATACCTCTATACTCCATCTCCTCACTCCCATCTCATTATATTCCTGCCTTTATTTCTTTCTAACCTCTGTAGGGCTCTGTTGCTATCGCTGAAAGATTAGCTTAAACTATATACAAGTACCATGTCATATAAGCATATACCTACGTGCGAGGGCGTGTGAACAGTTCTTACAAAAGTCGACTTTTCAAATCATTTACTTGTCGTAACTATTTTCTGAAGACAGCTCATTAGTTTACTTGTCGTAACTATTCTCTGAAGACAGCTCATTAGTTTACTTGTCGTAACTATTCTCTGAAGACAGCTCCTTAGTTTACTTGTCGTGAACTCACCATGACAAAGGTGGTTATCATTCACCTCTAACTTTACTCTTTTGTTGCTCAGTCCACAAAGTTCTCAACATATATCTTTGACATGTCGACTTGGTACATCTGCGTTACTTCTCCTGTAAATCTCTTACTTGTATGCATAATAAGTTCAAAATCATACTTACAATCAAATCGCTGAATATCTCCTGAAATACATTCACTACTCTCATAATCTACACAAGACTTCTTCATTATCTCATACAGTTACTGTCTAGCGCTAACACATCATCTGAACAATTTCTGGACTTATGTTCCTTATCCTATAACCTCTATATCTTGCTAGACTTATTCTTATATCTTGCTAGACTTATTCTACTTCTGTCAAACTACAGAATCCGTTCGTCTGCAGGGAACCGCCCAGAACAAAAACACTTCTTTTTTCTTCAAACTCAGAAATCGGACTCTCTCAATGACCTCTGGTCGTTGTTCCCACGTACGATTCCCTCGCTACTTCTGATTCGTCGCCCTCACTTGTTTTCCCCTACTCTCATTGGTTAAGCCTTTGATTTACAACTCACGAGAAAAAAAAATACTCACGTTTTGTTAACGCAAGCCAATTTACTGAACACTCGTCTTATTTTATTCATACTTAACTTTCTTCCCGTGAACTGTCTTAAGCGTTCATCTAATCTTGACAAATAGCATGAGTAATGCTTGGGCAAACCCCACGGTGACACTTACTTAGTCGTTCCTCTTCTACCGTGAGATATAGTTTGTAAAAGAGAGCGCCATACTATTTTATCGGCTGTCTTCCTCATGGCTTAGTTCCCTTCTAGTCCTCGGTCCTTCAAAGATTGCCTAATGTTGTCCTCCCAGCGGACTTTGGGTCGTCCTGGAGGTCTGGATCCCTGGCTCTTAGTTTCCCATGCTTGCCGTGGTAGCCGATCTTCTCCCATTCTGCAGACATGGCCAAACCATCTCAGTTGGGACTGTTATACTTGGGTCTGCAGGGGTTGGGTTTTTAGGCCTTGACGTATCGTCTGGTTGCGGACCATGTATCTTCTTGTTACTTCAACCACCTTCCTCAGATACCTCATTTCTGAGGTTTGGATCTGGCTTTTGTGGGTTGTAGTTATTGCCCATGACTCGCATCCATATGTCAAGACTGGGACATAAGTGGAGCGGTATACAGCCATCTTAGTCTTCTTGCCAACTTCTCTTTTGCCGAGGAATCCTCGATTTATGGCTTGAAAAAGTCTCCCAGCTGCTGCTCTTCGGGTAGCCAACTCTTCTTCGATGCCTCCCTTCCGGTCTATGACAGCTCCAAGGTATTTAAGGGGTCGACCTACTCCAGGACCTGTTCTTCCAGCTTAATCTGATGTCTTCTTTCCTCTCGTGATATTACCATGGTTTTTGTTTTCGAGCTGCTTATGATCATCCCTCTCTTCTCCAGCTCTTCCTTTCAGACTTGCAGGTTGGATTGAAGATGTGCCTCTGATTTAGCAATCAGGGCAACATCATCAGCAAATGCCAGTTCTGAAATACAGACCTGTCTCATCTTCCAGTACCCCACTGAATACTTTCTTGAACTCTCCTTACATGCTGTGATGACATCGTCCATGAGGAGTATGAAAAGGTAAGGTGACAGGATATCACCTTGTCTTACACCAGTGGTGGTCCTGAATTCTTCTGACTTATGGTTTGCCGTCCTCGCATAATTTCTGCAAGACTTGTAGAAGCTCTGTATATCATGAATCAGAGGTGTTGGAATGTTCTTCCTTGCCAAACAGTCCAAGAGTTTGTTCCAGGGGACCTTGTCAAATGCCTTTTCCAGATCTAAGAAGCAAAGATGAATCTCACTCTTATACTCAACTGTCTGAATATGAAGATTAGGTCTTGAGTACTTCGATTTGCTTGGAAGCCACACTGGACCTCATGCATTTGTGGCTCAGCTAGGCGTCTGAGTCTCTGCTCCGGTATTCTAGAGTAGATTTTACCAGGGACGCTGAGAAAGGATATGTTTCTATGGGTTCCACATTGTCGGTTGTCACCCTTTTTGAAAATCAGTATTATTATGGCAATCTCCCAATCCTCTGGTATGGTCTTGTTGCACCAAGCTGCCTGTAGGACCCTTAGGAGTAATAGGTTGCTTGCTGCTCCCATGTACCGAACCATTTCTGGTGTTATGCCATCATGTGCCGCTGCTTTGCCCATCTTGATTTTCTCCAGTGCTGCCTTCAGTTCTTCCATCTTTACGTCATCTTCATCACCACTGGTTTCCCCTTCTGTGTCAGTGGTTATAATTTCTGATGCTTGACCTTGCTCACTATCCAGGAGCTCCATCTGAGTTAATTCAGCGAATTTCCTCTTATAATGGTATAACTCTGTTTAAAGGTAAATATATATATATACATATATATATATATATATATATATATATATATATATATATATATATATATATATATATATATATATATATATATATATATATATATATATATATATATATATATATATATATATAATATTCTGGCTCACACGTTTGCTTCCATACATGAAATAACTGAATCAACTATGTTTGTTTAGTTTTTAAATAACATGTAACAAATTTAATAGTGAATTAGTCTTGAACAGGTTAAAATAAATATGGACAGATTGGTGAAATTTTAGATGAAAGCGTCTTCATAGAGACTTAATAGTGGAGTGATAAAAGAATGTTTTGCTGATGCCTTTTTTTTTACAAGAACTTAACTCTAGGTGAGTCCGATCGCCGTGGTTTTCGTCACTTCTTTTTTGGTGATGAGTGCACTTCTCCACATAACTCTTCCAATGTATGCGGTCAGTGTTAGTGCTCTTCTCTCACACTAGCGGCGTAGTAACGATAGTACTTCAAACCGTCTGATAGCTTGTAATTACGAACTTTTTAGACAAAATAGTAAGAACAAATGCATCTGCTAAGTACACTGAGTTGGAAGCTTAACAGGCCCATCCTCTCGCTGGCCACCCACAAATTTTAGCCTCTCAGAAGCATTAAATTCTTGAGTACACAGCGTAGCTCAAGGAAGATGATTAAAAATCACCAGAACTCTTCTGGGTATTAAACTGGGAAAATGTGTCTGGACAGCGCGAAAAATGGCGAGCCTGAATTACAATTAACAAGGTACGTATATCTCACAACATGATATGATACTCTTGATGCACACGTGATGTAATCATCACTCATCACTGCTCCAGTCGGAGTCTGGGGTCACCTCTGCTGTCGGTTTTCCGCACGACTAGCCAGAAACAATCATCAGCGCTGCTGTAGTGGTTCATGAATAAACTATTTTCATATTTTGAGGTTGCCAACCTCATATATAATCACTAAGCAAGAAAAACATGTGAAATTCACATTTGTAAAATAAATGTTATACTTACCCTAAAAATTTGGGAATCTACAATCTCCTCGCACAGGTTAGAATGGGCACGAGCAATTTAGGTTATATGCTCTCGAATCACTTGGCCTGCAAATTTTAGTAATTCCTCTTATGACGGGTGTTCTGCGAATCATTTGGGCTGGAAAACTTTCTAATTAATCTTATGTCGGGGGATCTGATTCCTTAGGTATCCAGACTTCGTATTTAAAATGCGGGTTTACTTTTTAAGTTGTAAGTTGCCCAAATACTGTCACTATTATGTTTGGAATCCTTTTTCCGATCCTTCTCTTTCTGGCTTTTGGGAGTTGCTAGCTTGAAGTTGCGAAGTTATCTGATCTGTGACTCCGCTTTCACTATATTATATTCTCAGTGTCCAGTTCAAATCTCGGGTGGTGCTTCCGCCAAATTTTGCAATGAGATTCCTTGTTTATTACGGCTTCTCAAATCAAACAAATGGTAAGCTCTTTAGCAGTATCTGGGTTGGGGTGTTTTAATTCATAATCTCCCCGCGTTTTAAAAAAATATTACATTTAATATTCCAACGAGTGACCTCTTCATAATAAGACGTAATATTTCCGCCAACTCACTAACAAATATGGGAACTTATTTGATGTCCAGATGCTACCTTCAAATATTGTCTTCCCCAGACAGGTTATCAGTAATATTGATATCGAGACGGGCCCAGCGGAAACGATTATCTCATTAACGCCCGTGTTTCCGCACACCTCAGACTGCTTTCTCAGACAGACAATATTGTCTTCCTATTATTTCCTCGTACGAGACCATATTGTGTCAAATGAGGATCGTCTCCTATCAAAGGTGGCCGGCGACTCAAAGAGATAAACATGTTACCGCTGACCGGTGATAATGATTCGTGGAAGATGGATCCCATGATTGCTTTCAAAATTATGTGAGGAGTTCTGCCAATCCTTTGAAAGGGGAAAGTCTGATATGTATTTTAACAAACATAAATATGTTTATATATGTAACTGTTGTGCATGAGGTCAGCAACCTCATCATGTAAAATAAATTGCTACATAAACCACTACAGTAAGAGCTGGTGACTTCTTTGTGTGGGTTTCCCAACAAGGAACCAGTGGCAGAAGTGTATCAATGCTCCATAGGGAACAGACAGAGGAATTATTCTTCTTCTTCATTCACCCTCAGATGTCAACTTGAATAAGTTCAAAGAAAGCAGTGGTCAGCCTAAGGCTGTTGATATCTCCGTAGATTTTCTCCAGGAATGGGATTGGTGATGGTCGTATGCGTTTTCTCTGTTCCTCATATGTTGGTCACATTTGAAGCAGATGTTCGGCAGTCATTTTATCGGTGTCACAGTCACACTCATCGGTAGTTCCTATCTTTAATTTGTTGAATAGATGGTATCTCAATCTGTTATGACCTGTGCGAAGTCTGAAGATTACCACTTTTTCCCTTCTGCTGAGCTGATAATACGGATCATTTTTTGTGTCGCTTGGATGCTCTTCTTCCCACATGTGCCTGTACCTGCGCTTGATAAAACTCTTGGCCTCATAAGTTATGTTTGTGTCAAGTTGAGGAAGCTTTCCCCTTTCCTTTGCCAGTCTGTCAGCCTCTTCATTTCCAGGGATGTTGCAGTGAGAAGGGATCCACTGTATCACGGCTCTTTTGTATTGCTGACATAGTCTGTGAAGTGTTAGATCATCCAGTTCCGCATTACTTTGACTTTTCAGCGTTGTAATCACTGAAAGCGCATCTGAGAAGATAGCTACTGGTCTCTCTGAGCTTCCTTCTGTCATTAGAACTCTGATGCAGTTTTTTAAACCTCTGCCTCTGCTCTGAAGTTACTTGAAAATGTCCCTGTTGCGACTATCTTTTTTGTGTGCCATTGCTTAAGCTCAGGAAGATTCCTCCACCACTATCTTCTGTAGCATTAGTTGCTGATCCATCTGTGTATGCATTGATCCAGGTGTTGCTTGGGTAATGTTTCTCTATATATTTTGTGGTTAGGACTCTCCTTTCTGTTTCATTTTGGCTGTTCTTTCTCTCAATACCAGGAACGTTTTCTATCATTTCAGGGAAGTACGGTTGTTTCCAAATTGGTAGCTTGTGTGCGGTACATATTGGCGTAGCTGTTGATATTGCGTTTATGGGGTCTGCTCTCATCTTTGTTTTGACTGTCTCTACAAAGTTATTTTGCTTCAGTCTTCCCCTTCCAAGTCCATTTATTCTCTGATGCATTGGGTGGTCTATCAGCCTCCTGAATTTCTCGTCTTGTTGCTGGGCTCTGCTATCTCTTCTATCCTCCATAGGCTGGAGGTGCGTAATCTTTTCCAACTCTTCAATGGGTGTTGACTTCATGCCCCCTGTTATGATTCTCAATGCTTGGTTTTAGTCCATCTTTCCACACTTTGTCAAATGCTTTTTCTAAGTCCACCAAACCACCAGTGTGCTTTTTTTCTTGGAAAGCGTCCTCAATTTTCTGAGTTACATAAGTGATCTGATCTTCAGTGGATCTGTGTTTTCTGAATCCTGCTTGCTGTGGGGCTAAGAGATATTTTTCCTCTAGATGCCACATTAGTCTGGTATTAATTATGCGCTGCATCAATTTTCCAACACAGCTAAGTAGCCATTTGGTTCTGTCTGAACTTTGTAATTCTTAGGTATTGGAATCAGTATGGCGTCTTTCCATGCCTGTGGTACTATTCCTCTTTTCCAGCTGCAGTTTAGGATGGCCAGAAGCTTCTTTTTGCCTTTGTTCCTAGGCCTGTTAGCATTTCATTGGTTATCCCATCTTTTCCAGGTGACTTCTTTTTCTTTAGCGCCCTCATTGCCTCTTCCATTTCTTGCATTGTTAACTTTGCCATCATGTGTTCTTCTGGTGCAAGCTTTTTGTTGTCATGACTCCTTTGTTCATCAATGATGGCGGCCTTTCTTCTGTCTATAGGGACATCAGTGTGGTGTGCACAGCATAGTGTTCCATGAGTGCATTTGCAGCTTCTTTCCCCGAGAGCATATTTTCACCTTGTTCGATTGTGATGTGATTTTTGTAAGGTTCTTCGTTGTTCAAAGCTCTAACTAGTTTTCACAGTTTGTTCCCTTCTTTATCTAGGCTGAGATTTTCTGTTCTTTGCTTCCAGCAGTTTCTTGTTGTTTGGTTTAATGTTCTTTTTTACTTTGCAGTGGTTGCTTTGAGCAAGATGTTTGCCTCAGTTGTTTGTTCTGTTTCTGCCGTGTCTCTGGCTTCTGTTACCTCATCTTCAAGTTTTTGCAGTTCTTCTTTCCAGTATGGTTTATAGATCTTTCTTGCCCCTCTCGGAATAGTCTCAATAGCTGCTTGAAGTATTGCTCTATTAAAGCTTTCAACCAAATTTTTCATGCTGTTGTGTCGTGTGTTGATGGTCTCGCAAAGACTGTCAGTCAGCACTGAAAAACTGTCCCAGTCAATTTTTTTGTAATTCCATCGGGGCAATGATTTCACTTCATGGGGAACAAACTCATATTAACCACTAGCTTTATTGGTCTGTGGTCGCTGCCTGCTAGCTGGCCAAGTACCTGTCAGTCAATTTTGTGAAGGATGTCACTGTTACAAGGTGGTTTGCTCTGAACAATGTTCCATGTGATATGAATAAAACAACTATAAATTTCTGGCCATTGTTTTTTCTTTGATATGTTAGTTTTTTTTATTCAGTGATAGTGCATCGTGCCTTCGATGGAAGATTAAGCGAATGCGGGGGTGGAAGATTCCGAACAATACTTGAACCTTGGAATACGATTGATTTGATAAGTCATTTCATTGAGTCCATACATTTAATTCACAGTTGTACACACAGGATGATCATTTCAAATAGGAACAGAACATAAGTCCTTATAAGTCATGCATAAATTAATCAATAACGTAGACTGCTGGTTTACGTGTCAATGTCCGTTTAAGGATACAATGCAGTATTGTCGTCAGAACATCACAGCTATATGCACGCGCAGCTAGACATGGCTACCTGCCGACAGTGAGACTGCGAGTCTGAATATTTCATATGAATTTGACGATTATTCTTCTCCTTCTGAGAATTCTAGTTAAATACTAACCTCCATAAATTTCCCTCTCATATAGAGTTCTAGGACTGACCCTGGTCCATCAAAAAATGCATATATATGGCTATATCATGCCATTGAATTGGAAGGTTAGAAAAACGCAGCTATTCAGCTTGGCGGT
Source organism: Oreohelix idahoensis (assembly GCA_024509875.1). Classification (NCBI taxonomy): domain Eukaryota; kingdom Metazoa; phylum Mollusca; class Gastropoda; order Stylommatophora; family Oreohelicidae; genus Oreohelix; species Oreohelix idahoensis. The sequence goes on along the minus strand of JAMPIV010009427.1, from coordinate 475,316 downwards.
CAAGTAACAAAGGGTAGCGTTTCTTAGTTACCGACTGTGACCCAAACAACGCTATACACGTCATAATCGATCGTGTATGGAGCGTTCAATAATTGAAACATCTATCGCAATATATTAAATGCCTTAACCTTTACAATTGCACGTCTGATAACCTTTAGCAGACGGCGTTAATATCATATACCGTAACAATTCCCTGTACACCGGGGAAAAAAAAATCGATAGATTTTTTTTCAAGATCTATCCGACTTAACAATTTTTCAAAAAAATTTAACACAATTGTGACATATGGCCGACGATGTTCTGAGTAGAACCGTGTCGCGGTCATGTCAACTAACTATTTGTCATAGTCATCTAACATTAATCACTAACGTAGACTGCTGGTTTACGTGTCAATGTCCGTTTAAGGATACAATGCAGTATTGTCGTCAGAACATCACAGCTATATGCACGCGCAGCTAGACATGGCTACCTGCCGACAGTGAGACTGCGAGTCTGAATATTTCATATGAATTTGACGATTATTCTTCTCCTTCTGAGAATTCTAGTTAAATACTAACCTCCATAAATTTCCCTCTCATATAGAGTTCTAGGACTGACCCTGGTCCATCAAAAAATGCATATATATGGCTATATCATGCCATTGAATTGGAAGGTTAGAAAAACGCAGCTATTCAGCTTGGCGGTCAAGTAACAAAGGGTAGCGTTTCTTAGTTACCGACTGTGACCCAAACAACGCTATACACGTCATAATCGATCGTGTATGGAGCGTTCAATAATTGAAACATCTATCGCAATATATTAAATGCCTTAACCTTTACAATTGCACGTCTGATAACCTTTAGCAGACGGCGTTAATATCATATACCGTAACAGTCACCTTGTGGCGAAAGCTAGGTCTGGAGTGGAAGTGGTGTGCCATCTTCTAGAGTAGAAACTGGGATTATCATCTGGCCTGTTGATAAGGTGAAGGTAGAAACTAGGTTTATCATCTGGCCTGTTGATATGGTGAAGGTTTGTGACTATCTCCCTGTGGTAAAGTGGGATGTTATAAATATTTATAGGGGACTTAGTGTACTGACTGAGATCAGCTGTGAAGGTATCTATATTTAATAAGAGTAGTGTATTATAGATAACCTTACTTGCTTCCACATATGTATACCTCAGTCAGAATTATTCTGGAATAGTGTGATGACTACGTTATATGTCTAGGGTATGTGTATGATGAAGTGTAAGTCATAACAACAACAGACAGATAAACAATTTAATTTATTCCACCACACTTGACAACACTGTGACACTCACATACATAAAACACTCTACGAGGATATCTTAAAGGAGTCACTGATAACTTTTCAAATAACAATATGTATTCAGTGCTGTCATGAATGAATATGTGTCCTGATTCAAATACAAATGGAACCAGGAATCACAATCAATTTTAATTACAAGTTATATGTACAGAATTTCTCAATATGAATCTTGTAGTGACATGTATTTTTAATAGTATCCTATGTGTGTCAGTGGTGTAGTAGTAATATGAGGTAATACTGGTTTTGTTTTGTTCAAGCTCTGTTGGTATTTGTCATCATGACTTCAATAGTTTGTCTTTATTGGAACTAGTATTGGAGATGTTCTCAGTTCCTGATATTAAAACAATTAATTTCCCCTCTTAATTGTATTTTACACTGTCATTTTAAGATGGGGGTACATAATGTTGAGCTCCATGGCCACACTCTCTTATCTTGCGTGATGACTGCAGAAAAAGGCTCCTCTGCTCGATGAGTTCTGGAGCCACCCCACTGGTTGCTATATGGACCAAGGAGTATGCTGTCCACCTCTGGCTTCAGCAAAGCTCTGACCAGGTGCTGCTCAATAACTTTAAGACCACTGTCCCACAATTCATAGAATAATAAACAGTTTCGTTGACTGGCAATGAATATAGCACAACTCCGATCTGCCGATGTCCCAGGCTTTATTTTATAACAAATATACACTGGTGCTCAACGTACTGCTTCTTAGTAGGTTTATTACAAGATGTGGCAATGAACAGACGCTCTGAATCAAGTATATTCGCAGCTCTACCCAATGAAACCACGTCCACACATCTTTTCAAAAAAATACCCCTTCTATTCGTTTCCCATAACAACACAAGATAGTATTTATAGCCCGACCAATCGTGTTTAGTCTTATATTTGTTGCGCTCCAATCAATTTGGAGTTAACATGGTAGGCTATTTCCGTAACGTAAGGTTTTTTCAAACACGTTATAAAAAAATTTTATGAGCAGAAATGATTTCATGCTGTCAGGCACCCCCATTATTTTATTTTGGTTATAATTTGGTAATTCCTAGACTATTTGCGTAACGTTTTACATATTCTTTGTCAGCAAGCCCTAAGGAACCCAAATATACAAATTTAAAAGAGCTAAGTGGCTGCGTTCAAAATATGCAATTTCTTCTACCTCCTGTTTCGAAGATGTGCTGTCTGGGTACTGTAATGTTTTCAAACGTAAACCCATCTAATGTCATCTTTTCTAATAAGCGTTTTCCAGGTTTTGAAACCTAACTCTGGGAAGGTTAATGTTTTTATCACTGTCCGTCTGAAAAAAAGTTAGTGCATGTGGCCTTACACGCGTGATAGTAGTAATTGTGTATCGCGCGACGCGAGTTTAGTGTTGCATGTGTCCTTGCTTTCATTCGCCCCTCTCTCTTTCTATTTGAGTCCATCTGTTCGTTCGTTTTGGTAACGTAGTATAATTAATGTTAGGATTAATTTAGGTCATTACGCAGTGTGCCTCTCAATGTTTTTCTTAGAAATGCAATACCCGTTTTAATGTGTTGTGGAAACGCTTGTATTTATGCAGTGGCTTATATTTAACGTGGAAACGTTACAATTTGCAGACGAAGCATAAAACAAAGGGGATTTCGAGTACTGTCATTGTGACAGCACTGTTCTTTACCATTCTTCTTCCTTTTATTAAATTTATTTGTTAGGCTTTGCATTTACCTTGTAATTTATATATGTGGATTGGAATATTCCACGACATCTCCCCTCTTAAAACAGACATTATATGTCAGTCCTTTATTCTATATACACATAGAGAAATTTATTATTATTTCTGGGGTTTACGGTGATTCTCATCACACGGATGGCGGCTTAAAAAATCCGCTCCCAAATTTGTTTTTCCAGATATATACTCAATGCTAAAATTATATGGAGCCAAAAGTAAAGACCATCGGAGTAACCTAGAGTTCTCATGCCTAGCCTGTGCTAGAAACGATAAAGGTTTGTGGTCTGTTTGCAACTTAAATGCCTTCCCATACAGATAAATATTGAATTTCTTTATTGCCCATATTACTGCAAGACATTCTTTTTCGCTAGTTGAGTAGTTGATTTCAGCTTTATTCAACTTTCTGCTAGCATATGCCACTGGGCTTAATTCCCCATCCAATGCATCTGATTTCTGTAGTAGAGTTGCACCTAACCCAATATTACTGGCATCCGTCCTTACTATGAATTCTTGACTTAAGTCAGGTAATTTCAAAATAGGTTTACTTGTGAGCTTTTCCTTCAATTCTTGGTAAGTCATTTCACATTGTGGTGTCCATGTAATGCGATCTGGATGTCCTTTACGTGTCAAATCAGTTAACGGTGCACATATGGAATTAAAGTTTTTGATATACTTCTGGTAGAAACCACATAATGAGACAAAGGATCTCACGTCCTTCTTGGTTTGTGGTCTCGGGGCTTTCTGTAGTTTCTCTAAATTCTTTGGGTCAGGGGTCATGTTTCCCTGATAAACTGTGTGTCCCAAAAATTCCAATTCTTTACATCCAACGCAACATTTGGTTGGTCGGGCTGTTAAATTTGCCTCCCTAAGTCGATTAAACAGCATGTTCAGAGAGTCAATGTGTTCCTCAAATGTTTCTGTTGCTATAAGGATATCATCCATAAAATTTGTTATACATGGATTATTCAGAGGGTCCAATAATTTTCTCATCATTCTAGAGAAGACACTAGGCGCATTCTTCAATCCAAATGGCAATCTATTAAACTCATAGTGTCCTTCTGAGGTACTAAAAGCTAGGTATGGTCTAACCTCAGGCTTTACTGGAATCTGATAGTATCCTTTACTCAGATCCACTTTTGAGAAATATTTAGCTTTATTTAGTCTGGCAAACAGCTGATTTGTATCCGGCAATGGATCCACCTGTCCTTCTGTAATAGCATTCAGTCTCCTGTAATCTATACAGAGTCTATGTTCTCCAGAGGGCTTCCTTAAGAGTACAACACCGGAACTATACGAAGATTCACTGTGCGAAATAATTCCTTCCTTCAACAGATAGTCTATCTCTTCCTTCAAAGCTTTCTCCTTAGCAAACGGAATCGAATATGGTTTCATACAGACAGGTGTGGGGTCTATCAGTTTCATATCATATTCCAATAGGTTTGTATGCCCTGGTCGGTCTGTTAACACCTCTGCATGATTATTTAGAACCTGTTGCACTCTCTCTTTCTGAGTTTTCGTTAAATGTGTACTGATTTTCACCTGTGCTGCTGTCTCACAGGGGTGTAATGGATATTCAAATGATGAAAGTGGTTCCTTTTTCATCTCCATGGCGATGGACAAGGTCAACAAGTGTGTCTCTTCCTGATGTTCTCTTTCCAAATATTTCTTCAGGAGATTCACATGATAGATTTTTTCTTTCCCCTTCTTATCTATCTTATAATTTGTTCTAGACACCTTCTCTAAAACTGTATATGGACCCTGCCATCCAATTTGTAACTTATTCTGACTCCCGGGCAAAAGAAGCAGTACTTTCTCTCCCACAGCCAAATTTCTGTCTTTCGCCTTCCTGTTATAATAGGCAGCATGTTTCTTCCTGGCTTGTTTCAAATTTTCATTGGCAAGTTTCCAGCCAGTTTTTAAACGAGTGGTCAGCTCATTCACATATTGGTATGAAGATGTAATGTTTTCCTCTGCCTTTTCATCAGTCCACGTTCTTAACAAAGCTTCGAGTGGACCTTTTATTGGCCTTCCAAACAATAATGTTGCCGGGGCCATACCGGTTGAACTATGGGGTACCTCCCGATAAGCAAAGAGGGCGGCGTGCAGGTACTGGTCCCATGTATCTGGTTTTTCGTGTGCCAACTTTCTCAGGATCGACATCAATGTGCCGTTAAATCTTTCCACTTGGCCGTTCCCTTGGGGATGGTACACACTACAATGGAAGTGTTTGGCCTGGAAGATCCTGAAAACTTCTTCAGTTAGTTTCCCCTTGAACTGAGAGCCATTATCAGTCAAGATTTGATTGGGAAAGCCTAACCTTGTGAAAATTGTGAGCAATGCCTCTGCCACATGTTTAGAATCAATCGATGACAGGGCTACTGCCTCTCCCCACATAGAACAAGTGTCCACCAGAGTCAGAATGTAGCTGTTCCTTCTCTTGGTTCGGGTGAGAGGTCCCACAAGATCCACGGCAACTCTCTCAAAGGGTGTTCCCACTATGGGCATTTCCCCCAGAGTTGCTGGTGCAGTCCAATGTTTAGGTGCTACTCGTTGGCACTCTGGACAGGATTTTACATATCGTTTGATATCTTCAGTTATTCCTGGCCAGAAATAGTGACAAGCTATTCGCTGTCCTGTTGCGCTGATTCCCATATGACCACTGAAGGGAATCGCATGCCCTAGTTCCAACACTTTAGTCCTATATGAAGTGGGAAGGACCAGCTGTCCGTGACCATTGGATTCAGATCCAGCCTTCCTATATATCAGTTTGTTCTTCATATAAAACTCTCCCTTGCCTGGAGGTGTATGAGATTTGGGCAACTTCTTGAAACATGGCTTGAGTGTTTTGTCCTCAGCCTGTGCCTTCCTCATCTCATCTGGGTGAGTATTTATTGGATTATCCTCCTCCTTTTTAGACTGTGATCTGGTCTGCACTGTTGCCAATATCACAGGTCTCTTGGGATTCCCCAAGAAGACATATCTACACCCCAATATCAGAGGGTAGATTGGCTCATTTATCACTGCTGCTTTTATGATTCCTTCCACATATCGCGTTTTCACTTTTATTCGGGCGACGGGAAGTGTCATGGTAGCTACATCCTTGGTTGCAGTTTGAATCTCCACTGTTTCTGTGGTGTATTGATCGGCCTGCACCAGGTGAGAACTCACAACGGAATCGTAATCTAAACCGGTATCATATAAACACCTTATAGTGACACCATTACAGATGACATCTTCACACACTGGGGGGTGGTATGGTTCCTGTAGTTCTTCAGGTTTGACCTTCTTTTCCTTTTTCCCCGATGTCATAGCAGCACAATGAGGAGGTTTCCTTCTACAATGGTCAGTGTCATGATTGTTCATCTTACAATTTTTACACCACCTTTTTCCTTGGTTGAAAGATTTTCTTTCATCATATTTCCTTTCATCGAATTGTGGGAATTTATTTTTATTTTCATACCGTGGCCTATCAAATTGGTGCTTACCTTTGTTTTGATCCTTAGGATCAAATTTATTAAAGTTCTGTGGTGCCCTAAAGTTATCCACTTGTTTCTTTTTATTACCTGTTACCTCTGCTTGAGCTGCTTGATACCTTTCAGCAACATTTAGCAACTCACCCAGCCTCTCTGCACCTTGTTCCATGAGAAACTTTCTCAGGTCTGGAGCCATGGACTCTCTTAATTGCTCTATAAGGACCATTTCCTTAAGATCTTGGGTTTTCCCCAGAGAAGTCCATTTCTCCAAGTATGTCTCTATTCGTGCAGAGAACTGGTGATAGGTTTCACCTGACAGTAGTTTAGCATTCCTAAATTTTTTCCTATAAAATTCTGCATTCTTTTCATACCTTAACAAAAGAGCCTGCTTTAGCATGTCATAATTTTCCTGATCACCTCTGCTCATTTTTGCAAAAACTTCATAAGCTGCCCCACGAAGTCCCTGAGATAACTTTAAGCTCCACCTTTCTCTCTCTAACCCATACGTGGTAGCTAATAGTTCATACCTATTTAGATAGCTCTCTATATCATCGTCTTTCTCAACAAAATGATCTAAATGAAAATTCATAGCTGAGGTTGAGGCTCCCTGGCTAGCAGTGGCATCAGAGGCAAAGGGACTGGCACCATTTTCAGGAGCATGGCCTTGAAACTCAAACTCCCTTAGTCGTAACTCATGTTCCCTTTGTAATCTCTTATCTTCTGCTTCCCTTTCTGCAGCTAATCTCTTGTCTTCCCTTTCTGCAGCTAGTCTTCTTTCCTCGGCTTCCAATGCTTTTGCCTCTTTGTCAGCCTCAATCTGCAACCTCTTAGCCTCAGCCTCAATCTGCAACCTCTTAGCCTCAGCCTCAGCCTCAAATTGTAACTTCTTAATTTCCCTTTCAGCCTCTAACTTTCTTTCGGCTTCAAACCTTCTTTCTTCGCGTTCAATAAATTTGTCACATTCCGTAGTGACATAGGCAACCATAACTTGCCCATCTAATCCTAACTCTTTTGCAGTCTGAACAGCAGCAGATCGAAATTTGGCCAGGTCCGCCATTGTCTATCAGGTAAGTTTATACAATGTCTAACTAACAATTCAATCTCTAAATATATATCTAATGGACAACACAGGCACCGTGAGCTCAACCTTATTTAATTCCACCCAAGGATACCTTTTAATTCTTATTATTCCCTGAAGTGAATTACCCCCAATATTTTTAATAGGTAAAGATTCAAAATCCCAAGAGCGAGACCCCAATATATGTGGTGAAGTGGGATGTTATAAATATTTATAGGGGACTTAGTGTACTGACTGAGATCAGCTGTGAAGGTATCTATATCTAATAAGAGTAGTGTATTATAGATAACCTTACTTGCTTCCACATATGTATACCTCAGTCAGAATTATTCTGGAATAGTGTGATGACTACGTTATATGTCTAGGGTATGTGTATGATGAAGTGTAAGTCATAACAACAACAGACAGATAAACAATTTAATTTATTCCACCACACTTGACAACACTGTGACACTCACATACATAAAACACTCTACGAGGATATCTTAAAGGAGTCACTGATAACTTTTCAAATAACAATATGTATTCAGTGCTGTCATGAATGAATATGTGTCCTGATTCAAATACAAATGGAACCAGGAATCACAATCAATTTTAATTACAAGTTATATGTACAGAATTTCTCAATATGAATCTTGTAGTGACATGTATTTTTAATAGTATCCTATGTGTGTCAGTGGTGTAGTAGTAATATGAGGTAATACTGGTTTTGTTTTGTTCAAGCTCTGTTGGTATTTGTCATCATGACTTCAATAGTTTGTCTTTATTGGAACTAGTATTGGAGATGTTCTCAGTTCCTGATATTAAAACAATTAATTTCCCCTCTTAATTGTATTTTACACTGTCATTTTAAGATGGGGGTACATAATGTTGAGCTCCATGGCCACACTCTCTTATCTTGCGTGATGACTGCAGAAAAAGGCTCCTCTGCTCGATGAGTTCTGGAGCCACCCCACTGGTTGCTATATGGACCAAGGAGTATGCTGTCCACCTCTGGCTTCAGCAAAGCTCTGACCAGGTGCTGCTCAATAACTTTAAGACCACTGTCCCACAATTCATAGAATAATAAACAGTTTCGTTGACTGGCAATGAATATAGCACAACTCCGATCTGCCGATGTCTCAGGCTTTATTTTATAACAAATATACACTGGTGCTCAACGTACTGCTTCTTAGTAGGTTTATTACAAGATGTGGCAATGAACAGACGCTCTGAATCAAGTATATTCGCAGCTCTACCCAATGAAACCACGTCCACACATCTTTTCAAAAAAATACCCCTTCTATTCGTTTCCCATAACAACACAAGATAGTATTTATAGCCCGACCAATCGTGTTTAGTCTTATATTTGTTGCGCTCCAATCAATTTGGAGTTAACATGGTAGGCTATTTCCGTAACGTAAGGTTTTTTCAAACACGTTATAAAAAAATTTTATGAGCAGAAATGATTTCATGCTGTCAGGCACCCCCATTATTTTATTTTGGTTATAATTTGGTAATTCCTAGACTATTTGCGTAACGTTTTACATATTCTTTGTCAGCAAGCCCTAAGGAACCCAAATATACAAATTTAAAAGAGCTAAGTGGCTGCGTTCAAAATATGCAATTTCTTCTACCTCCTGTTTCGAAGATGTGCTGTCTGGGTACTGTAATGTTTTCAAACGTAAACCCATCTAATGTCATCTTTTCTAATAAGCGTTTTCCAGGTTTTTAAAACCTAACTCTGGGAAGGTTAATGTTTTTATCACTGTCCGTCTGAAAAAAAGTTAGTGCATGTGGCCTTACACGCGTGATAGTAGTAATTGTGTATCGCGCGACGCGAGTTTAGTGTTGCATGTGTCCTTGCTTTCATTCGCCCCTCTCTCTTTCTATTTGAGTCCATCTGTTCGTTCGTTTTGGTAACGTAGTATAATTAATGTTAGGATTAATTTAGGTCATTACGCAGTGTGCCTCTCAATGTTTTTCTTAGAAATGCAATACCCGTTTTAATGTGTTGTGGAAACGCTTGTATTTATGCAGTGGCTTATATTTAACGTGGAAACGTTACAATTTGCAGACGAAGCATAAAACAAAGGGGATTTCGAGTACTGTCATTGTGACAGCACTGTTCTTTACCATTCTTCTTCCTTTTATTAAATTTATTTGTTAGGCTTTGCATTTACCTTGTAATTTATATATGTGGATTGGAATATTCCACGACACTCCCAATCCTCTACTTCCTCTCCTCTACTGTCTGTAACCGGTTTTCCTCATCTTTCCGAGTGGCTGTTGAAGTCTCCAACCACTATGCAGTTTGAGCTCTTTATTTCCATATTTGCAAGTGACAGGTCTTTGCTCGGTGGGCCGTACAAATTGTAGATACGCATGTTCGTGTCCTTTATTTTAAATGTCAACCCCTAAAATTTCTGACTGGTCGTTGAATTTCACGGATACCTCGCTACTTGGTATTGAGTTTCGGATAAATAATAGCACACCTCCTTTGTGTCCTTCTCGATCGAGCCGGAAAGCCTGGTATCCTCTTATTGAGAATCTGTGGTTGCTGTTGAGATGTGTTTCTTGGATGCAAGCCACATCGATTTGATCCTCATAAAGGCGGTTTTTTAGGGGGACTTTTTTGTTGAGAACTCCTTCTGCATTCCACTGCAGAATGTTGAGTGTTCTTGGTGTTTGGTCAATAGCTTTTGCCCTTTCCCTCTGTACCTTAACTCCACAATTCAGGGGAAGGTGACCACCAGTAGTATTGGTTGGACCCCTTCGAGGCGGGGGGCCTGGCACTCTCGCCGCCTGGCGGGACTCCACGGGACGAGCACTACAATGCTTAAATTGTATTCGTGACATCTTCATTAGGCGAAGTACGTTGCACTGTTTCGTTAAGCATGTAGCCCATGTAGCGAAATGGTTTTTTTGTTTAGAGGGAGAAAGTGTAAGTATGACAGACTTGATGGAAGAATAAAAGATAATCTCTAGAGGAAACTCTTCCAGACTGCAAGTTGAATGCACAGTCTCTCCTCGGGAATTAGTCCACTCAAAAAACTTTCTAAGAGAATTCTGGTGAAACTAAACAGGATATTCTCTAGGCGATAAATTCTTTATCCGATATCCTACAAAGGACTATGTATAGTACATATAGATGAATAAGAGATTTGGTGCCCAGCCACATTAAAAATATCCTGACCCAATAGTGTTTATTAATTTTGGCTCTGCCCCCAGGGTGTAGATTTATGTTACTAAAACTATACAACCCAATTAAATATTACAAAGAAAATAACAACAGACTCGGTTATGTAAAGTTTACAAAAATGAAAATAGAATCTCACAATATATTCAAATATACAACTATATGTTCCCTAATCTATGAATGGTTCTGAACCATGTTAGAATTAATTTGTCATCACTGGACAAAGGGAATATTCTTTAGTGGTTCTGCTGGCATGTTCAAATACTCATCTCAGATGCTGAATTGATGTAGTCTTGTTGTCACAAGTTCAATATGTCAAAGCACTCCAGGTCCAGCAAGGTCTTTTTAGGGTTTCAGAGGAGGGCAAGTTGCTTCTTCTCCGTCTTGACTCAGGGCGCATCACCAGCTGGGATGGATTAAGTCTGCCCCTTGAGAACACTGATATGGTTTAGTCTTCTGGTATGACAACCGGGTAGGACTGGATTGACAAACAATTTGAGCTCCATTAGTAATCATGCCAGAGAAGTCATTTCCCATATCTGCTGGGCGCTAATCGTCCATCAGAAATCTAACAAACATTCATAGTTAACATAACTAACAAGGTGCTACCTATTATAGCATAACTGATGTTATAAGCAAACAGGTGGATCTAAACCTATATCTGGCTTCCAGCTTGTTTACCGCAGTGCTTTTCAACATATGGGCCGTTAGCTTCACCCACTGTGAAGTTTGGGGCAGTGGTCATCAAAAGTTTGAGAACCACTGGTCTACCTTGTGCCCATAGAGCAATAAAATCAATTTGGGGTCACTGTCAACAATGGTTTGAGAACCACTGGGTAAGAGCTTTCTATTCTGCTGTAACATGTTGGGGTGTCATTGCTGCCAAGGTTTGAGAACCACTGAATTACAAGTCAGTCAACATATTCATTTATAAAATTTTCTACAGTGCTGTTGCCCATTATTACATAGTTCTATGTTTATGTGATAGGCATTCATATACCTTATTAATACCATCATAACATAGGATACATGCACATTAACACATTAAAATATAATTAATAAGGATATTTGCAGAAATCAGTTCAGGATTAAAATATGACAAGAATAATCATGGCTGAAATCATACAGTAGAATTAGTAGAAATCATTCAGTATAAAACAGGACAAGGGTAGTTCATACATGAAACTTTCAGTATACATAATGTTGTTGTCTCCTGTACAAAATCAAGGATATTAATTTCTGTTACAGTGAAAAACAAAAGATACTGACATGATATGTTGCAGATAAACATATGATTATTTCATGTTATTCATATAACAATATAGATCACTTACTCGCTCAGCTAAGATTCATTGCTGTTTAAATGATCGGGCCCCTCTGTATTTCTTAGGAGCAACCATTTTGTTCCCGGTCAGTCTGCCGGCTTGCGAGAGAAAAAGCCTGCCCTTTTAGAATAGCGCCAAAATCCTCCAGGTTTCCGTTTGGTTGCTGAGGTCAAAGGTCAAAAGACAATATACGGCTGCCTATCCCATTGGCTTAACTGTAATTATTCAGGGCGCGGAAGTTCACAGCGGCAAAAGGTCACAGTGGTTTGCTGGTAACCTCGATTTAAGAAAAAGGAATTTATTTCCCGAAGCAAATGGGAGATCTCCTGATGTGTATTTACGAGTGGTAGAGATTCTAGAAAATTTAGAGAGAAGGAATGTTTTGGTATGAGAAAAGATTGACAGAGAGAAAAGAAGGCGAATAAACTTCGTGACAGCCCAGTGCATCCGATTTCAACAGGCGTTTCTGTAGGGTTGCGTTCCTTAGCCCTTGACTGTCCCCAGCCTACCTGCAAGGCAGCAGGTGGTTTAAAGTCAGAGTTTTCCTTCTCCTAGACGAACTGCCTTCCAAGGCTTACGAGCTTCATCTACCCGGGATTTAACCCATGCCTGGGGTTTGGGTTGATGCTGGCCAGAGCATGGTCCACTCGCCGGTGGGCACTGCGCCTACACTGTATGGAGTCCCAAACTACTCCCGATAAACAACAAACAGTGAAGAATTTGGCAAGAAAGCATTTAACCCATGAAGTGGGGGTAGATTGGTGCAGACCAGAGCATGTACCACTCACCGGTGGGTTCTGCTTCTACACCTATAAGGTTCCACCTACTCCTCAGCCCATTTAGTCTGGCCCCTCAAGGACCTGTCCGGCTTGGGTGACCCTGCCAGGAGTAAAACTCCCGCCGGCATAGCTCCCGGGATCATTGGGGCTCTCCAACCAACGGCAAGGTAGGCTTACATGTGGAGAGAGACAGAGGAATTGAGGATGATGATGTAATGATGTATCTATTTATTGTATGTCAAAACTGCATTTCAGAGTGACAAAATGTTTCTATATTATATTCTGATTCTTTGATATTCTCCCACTCTCTTAAAAACCACTTTTTTCTGTTTGGACGCACTCAGCTTTCTTGTTCATTAAATGATGGTCTTACAAGGAAATAGCTAGGGGAAGATAGGAAGGAGCGGAGAAAAGGGCACGCTCCTGGATTTTTACATCAGGAGACAAAGATTTACGGGATATGAAGTTTTTTCACCTCTATAGTTTCTAGATATCATTTCTGGAAACAACTCCTAAGAGATGGTTCTAGAAGACATTCCGAGGCGGCTCACTTGTGAAGAGATCTACGCATAAACAAACGTGATCACTGGCGTCACTCGACTCCTGACGTGTGAGGAACAGTCAATATCCCACTGAGACCCTGCACCACCAAAACAAGGTTCCATCGACAGCACAACGACGAGCAAAGAACCATCTAAGTGCCAAGTCAGGGCCCATTTGATGTATCTTTTCCTCCAAAACCATTTTTCGACGAAAACAAAGTCTAAATATTAAGATATACCAAACAAATTAACTCATTCGATCTATTTATGTTACTATACATATTTATGTATATAAATGTGCATATAAATACCTAGTTGGAGTTTTTAATTTTTGGTTGGGCGAAAGTGTATGTTTGCACTCGTACGAACTCATTTTATATACCCATATACAAAAATATATATATCTTACTGAACGTCCTTTAGATGTAGGTTAATCGTCAACAAGCCTTTTGTAATTATTAAAACATAACAATCCTGCACACGAGCATTCAAGAGATCAATCTTGCAGAAGCCGAGATAACTCAACTTTTTCTAAATTGTCCTCCTTCAACCCAGCAGGCTGCCTAGATAGGAACGCAATCATCCTATTTACACTACTGCCACAAATAATTCTAGAGCAAAGGTTACTTTCTTTTATAAATTCATAATTTACTCTAAATCTCTGTTGCCACAATTCGTGGACCACAACTGATAACAAGGAGATGTAAATTCACAGGGAGAACGAAGCTGTCGATCGCACCAAGTGGAGATGCTCCCAACGGCGCCACCTCAGATTGGCCGAAAAGTAACATTTACAACAAGCACAAGAGAAAAGAACACACTGAAAGGAACGCTAGGCAAACAAAAACAAAACAAAATAAAAACAGCTGAGTGCTATCACATCAAAAGTACATCATCCCCATAGTCAGTTATGACCGCAGGATGCTATTGATTCTTTCAGGGATATGCCAGTCCAAATTATAATCCGTAATCCGTCGGAATCCAACATTTGACGTATCATTTTTTTTTCAAAATTCAGGCGGACTTCAGAGTTACAAAAATTATTTATTTTAAATTACAATAATTAACATATGGATGCGAGTCATGGGCAATGACTACAACCCACAAAAGCCAGATCCAAACCTCAGAAATGAGGTATCTGAGGAAGGTGGTTGAAGTAACAAGAAGAGACATGGTCCGCAACCAGACGATACGTCAAGGCCTAAAATCCATCCGCTGCAGACCCACATAGAACAGTCCCAACTAAGATGGTTTGGCCATGTCTGCAGAATGGGAGAAGATCGGCTACCACGACAAGCATGGGAAACAAAGAGCCAGGGATCCAGACCTCCAGGACGACCCAGAGTCCGCTGGGAGGACAACATTAGACAATTTTTGAAGGACTAGAATGGAACCAGGCCAGGAAGAAGACAGCTGATAGAATAGTCTGGCGCTCTCTCTTCCAAACCTCTACACCTCACGGTAGAAGGGGAACGACTAAGTAAGTAAGTAAGTAAATTACAATAATAATAATAATAATAGTAATAAAGTCCATTACAATTGTACAGGAAGGCCCCCTCATTATCGAACCGCTGGAGGGTCTCATACAGGTTATCAACACCAATGCTTTGGAAATTAATATCTGTATCTTGTTGCTGAATATATTGTTAGTTATGCCTGTTAACTGATATATATATATATATATATATATATATATATATATATATATATATATATATATATATATATATATATATATATATATATATATATATATATATATATATATATATATATATATATATATTCTGTTGCTTTGTCATCTACCAACGTTTTAAACACACCTGGCCACATTAGACGATTATTATTTACTTTAATAGACACACGGCTTGGCAATAGAGAGAAGTCTTTTCATGGCTAAGCCCAAATAAAGTGAAATTTTTTTTTTCTAAAATGTCCTTCCGAAAACTTTACTCGTATTTTCTGCGCAGCATGACATTTTCAATGGAAAAAAAAAACCATTCTTTCGGAGGTCTATTTTGTAGCATGCTGGAACTGTACTAGCCGGCGGTAATCGCCGCATGCGTCTAAAAGTAAACTCAAGGTCAAAACAAAGCGAGAAAGTGATCATTTGCACCCTTCAGTGTCAATGAACTGGTAATTCAGAAGGTTAGTTTTTTTAGTTGGTTGTGAATCGGTGCTGTGTTACTGATATTTAAAAAAATTACGGTACCCATGGCAGATCCGCAAGTGAGTGATTGTGTTGAAAAGAAGGCTTCCTCGGGGTCTCAAGTAAAAAAGAAAATGAGAAGGAGCTACTACATGAATTTTAAATTAAGAGCAATACGCGAGGCACAACAAACAAATAACGGGCAGGATGCTAACAAGCTTGGTGTTTCCGAGGCTAATATACGACTTAGGCAAAAAGGTGAAGAAAAGTTTAGGTGTTTCGGGTTGAACTACGATGATGGCCTCGTACTTTTATCAGGAGCTAAAATAAGAAGGCATTGTCTCTGGCTGCAGGTGTAGTTAGAGTCCCTTCCAGGGCTAGCCCCTATCACGTCTTCATCGTGCTAGCTGATATACACTAGTTGTCCTTTTCAAGGCTTACAATTTATCAACGCTGCACCAGAGTTCAGATGGAGATTTATATCCTTTTTATTTATTCATTTGAGCTCTGACATAACGGACAGACTTCTGTCTAAATTGAAAGGTGCGTACCTCCTCACAGGTAGGTAAACATTTCAAAGACCACCTTCCTTCCCCCGCCAAAAAGGGGGAGAAATGGATAAACAGAAGAAGACAAGACAACTAATATAAATATTCATAGACAGAACACAACCAGACAATGTATTTTAATAGTTCTGCCGTCTGATCTGATTCATCCAAACCATGGAGGCTACATTGTTGTGACAAGTCAAATCTTCGATCGTTAAATTTTCTGTGACCTCCTTTAACTTTCTGTCTGAAACCTTCCTTTTCTTTTTCCTCATATTTGTTCGCTCCGATCGACCAAGGTTATCTTATCACATATTTTCACACTTCTCACCCACCCATCTCTCCTGGTTATTTTCTCCTTTGTTTTTGGCGACCCGTAGCAAAGGAGCGAACTTTCCACATTGGTTTTTCGCTTATCGAAAGCTTGAGACGGAGTAAGAGTCTGCACTGAGCGATATTCATATTGTCAACATAGACTCTTTGTCTGGGGAAGATACAAGAAACCATGCTGTCGCATGATAATGTGCTAGTTTGTGAACATGACGTGCTAAAGCACACGGTTGATGACAAGGACAGTGATGTAATACTTCTGCCAGATGAACTTTGTGTGATACACAATTACAAGAAAATAACATCTTGGAGAAGATTATAATGTTATATCTGTGAAGTAATGAGTTTATAAGCATTACAGGTGAAACGGAAGGAGTAAGACCATATATGGTTAGGGAGTTGAAAATCACATCGTATGTTGTCATGTAGAATGTTCTACAGGAGGGTTGTGGGGAAATAGACCGCTACAAAAATCAGACACTTATTTGCAATTGGTTTGCCGTTTGAGATGCTAAGACAGATTGCTCCTGATTTGACACCTTCCCCAAGATAGTAACTTAGGGGTGTAGGCTAAAATATCGCTTAAATGCTACAGCGTTGTGAGACTATTTCACTGACTTCTAAAAGCTTCAAGAAGAAATCATAGACAGCCAGAAACACGGAATACTAGGACCCAAATATGGGACAGGCCATAGGACTGAACATACGTAAATTCTAAGATGAGAAGAGAGTAACCCCAGAGACATCACTTAGCGCCAAGTTCTAGGATCCAACTTCAAGTGCTCTAGGTAAGACATCAAAATCACCTGAAAGAGATGGCATCTTATATCAGTTGTCAGACAATATTCGGACGTTTCCTGTGCAAAAAGTCTGTGTTCGCCAGAAAAACTCGGTGTAAGTCGTAATATGTACGTTTTATCATTTGATATTTGCATTTTGACATGTATAATTTGCTTGTGTATGTTGTCACGGGTTGCCTCTCCTTGCTCTGCAATAATGGTCCAACAATGGCCAAAACTGCCATCAATGGTACCTATACCTTGTAGCGGTATGGCAGCTTGTGTACCCTGACAATCCCCAGAGCTATGCCAGTGGGAGTTTTACTCCTGGTAGGTTCAACCATGCTGGACTGGTCTGCGTGGGTAGGGGTCAGACAAAAGCTGGTACCCTGGTCCTCCAGGTTGGGGGTTTTAGCACAGGGCCGACACCCCTGTCTGTGTAAAAAATCACACACGTTACGGAAACAGCAATAAATGGAAATACTTTGATGCGGGACGGACATCCGGAGTCTCAGGCTCGTATGACTGACAGTGGTGAAAGCCGAAAGGAAGCCACTGGCATGAAAACGGATGCCCAGACCGCAAAACACGAAACCAGAATTGGTTTTTGGAATGTCAGAACTATGAACGAGGCAGGAAAGCTGAGACAGATTACAGCAGAGATGAGGAACTACAAACTACATATCCTGGGAATAAGCGAGAGCAGATGGACAGGGATGGGGAGAATAAAAACAGCTACAGGGGAAACAGTACTTTATTCTGGTAGAGAGGACGGTCAGCACAACGAAGGTGTAGCCATTATCCTTAAGAAAGGAATGGAAAGATCTCTACTGGAATGGAAACCCATTAACAACAGACTAATAAGAGCAAGACTGAGAGGGAGATTCACCAACACCACAATTATACAATGTTATGCACCAACAAATGACAGCGACGAAGAGATTAAGGACGAGTTCTATCAACAGGTACAAAAGGAAATGGAAACTGTACCCAGGTACGATCTTATTATAGTAATGGGAGACCTAAATGCGAAAGTTGGAACACACAATAATTATAACGAAAGAGTAATGGGGAAATGCGGCAGTGGAACAGTAAATGAGAATGGGGACAAATTAATAAGCTTCTGCAGTATTAACAACCTGGTCATCGGAGGAACACTTTTTCAACACAAAGAAGTGCACAAGTTAACATGGGAATCACCAAACGGACGAGACAAAAACCAGATAGATCACATAATGATCAATGGCAGATGGAGACATGCACTACAAGACGTGAAAGTAAGAAGAGGCGCAGATGTGGGAAGTGATCATCACCTAGTAGTAGCAAGACTGAAGGTGAAACTCAGAGCTGCTGGACCAGTTGCAGTCAAACAGAAAAGATACAACATCACGAAACTTAAGGACCCCCTCACCAGAAAAGCGTTTGTGGTCGACGTAAAGAGACGATATCTGATTACCAAAAGCCAGGAAAGAACAGAGACCGATGATGTGGACCAGAAATTCAACACCATCTCAACAATATATAAAGAAAGCAGCAAGTCATGCTTGGGATTCCAGGAAAGAAAGAGCCAAGACTGGATAACACCAGAAACGCTAAACACCATAGCGAAGAGAAAGGAAATGAAAAGGAAGAAAACAGAAGCTAAGTCTCCCAGGTTAAAGGCAATATATAGTGAACAGTACAGTCAGCTGGACAAGGAAGTAAAACGTCAAACCCGTGCTAACAAAAGGACATTTCTGGATGACCTTGCAAGACAGGCAGAAGAGGCAGCACTGAGAAATGAACAAAGCACAGTTTATAAAATAACTAAAGCTATCAGTGGAAAACGAGGTGCAAACAACATAACGTTAGTAAGAGACAAGCAAGGAAATCTCATCACCACAGCACAGGGGCAGGAAACAAGGTGGGCAGAGCACTTCAGAGAAACACTGAATAAGGAACCACCAGAGACTCAGCTGAATGTTCCTGAGGCTGAAAGTGACTTAGACGTAAATACAGACATTCCACGAAAAGAAGAAATTATCACAGCTATCAAAGGGCTAAAAAATGGAAAAGCGCCTGGTCACGACAATCTGAATGCTGAGCTATTCAAGACAGACCCTGAACTAGCAGCAGAACTATTAGAACCACTATTTGCACAAGTCTGGGAAACTGAGACAACACCAACAGAGTGGAGTAAAGGAACAATTGTCAAATTGCCCAAGAAGGGCGACCTTGCAGACTGCAACAACTGGAGAGGAATTACCCTCCTCTCAGTTCCCAGCAAAATACTAGGCAGGATAATCATCCAGAGAATTTCAAAAGCAGTTGACCATAAACTGAGGAAAGAACAAGCGGGCTTCAGAAAGAACAGAAGATGTGCAGATCATATATTTGCCCTCAGGAACATTATAGAGCAGTGCTCAGAATGGCAGAGACAGCTGTACATTAACTTTGTTGATTTT
Source organism: Oreohelix idahoensis (assembly GCA_024509875.1). NCBI lineage: Eukaryota > Metazoa > Mollusca > Gastropoda > Stylommatophora > Oreohelicidae > Oreohelix > Oreohelix idahoensis. The sequence goes on along the minus strand of JAMPIV010009427.1, from coordinate 455,682 downwards.
GAAAAGGCTTTCGACAGCATACACAGGGACAGCCTATGGAAAATTCTGAGGGCTTATGGAATTCCCAGCCGCATTGTTTCCATTATAAAAAGCCTCTATTCTAACTTTACGTGCAGTGTTGGATCGAGTAATGTAACTTTCGAAGTGAAAACAGGAGTACGACAGGGATGCCCCTTATCAACAACATTATTTTTGACAGTCATAGATTGGGTGATGCGCCAGACAACAGAGGGCAGTCCAAGGGGAATTAGATGGACAACGTTTTCTACACTGGAAGATTTGGAATATGCAGATGACATTGCACTGCTCGCGCATTCACACCAACACATTCAAGACAAAACTGATAGACTGAATAAGTATGGCCAGCAGGTTGGCCTGAACATCAATCTGAAGAAGACAGAGGTCATGACACTAAATGTGGGCAATCCTGAGCCAATAACAGTAAGGAACCAGAAGTTAGAACAGACAGACACATTTACTTACCTAGGAAGCATAGTAACACCTGACGGCGGAACAAGCAAGGACATTAACAACAGAATGAATAAAGCGAGAACAGCCTTTGCTATTCTCAACAACATTTGGAAGTCTTCCCAGTACAGCACAAACACCAAATTAAGACTGTATGAGAGCTGCGTACTTTCTGTGCTTCTCTATGGTGCGGAATGTTGGAGAGTAACAGAGAAGGAAATGTCGAAACTGTCCTCCTTCCACACAATCTGCCTAAGGAAAATTCTCCGAATCTTTTGGCCAAACACCATCAGCAACCAAGAACTACTTATTCGGAGTAACCAGGAGGACATGCACACCATCATAGCTGGCAGACGCTGGAGTTGGGTTGGCCATGTCCTCAGAAGGGACCCTGATACCATCGCAAGAACAGCTATGCTATGGACCCCCGAGGGAAAGCGAAAGAGAGGCCGACCAAAAACAACTTGGCGGAGAACTGTGGAAGCTGAGATGCAAAGAATGAACCACAGTTGGGGCACTGTACGAAGGATGGCCGCCGACCGAGCAAAGTGGAATCAATTTGTTGCTGCCCTACAAGACGCCACCAGGCGTGATGGCCGCTGACTGCTTTGACGGTTGGCGGTTATGGATCAAAGAAGAAGAAGAATGGCCAAAACCTAGAGTATATAATGTGAGTCTTCAAAGGTATCTACCGTCGCACAAGATTACACTTGACAGACATGTAGTTAGAAGGATAATGATGCTTCTACCTTGAGGGAATTTTCACAAGATATTTCAGAAGTCAAGAATGATGCTGAATGTGTCTTAGCAATATTAACTTTTATCTGCCATCCGCCTTTTATGAATAGGTATTATATAATTTAATTTAGCTCGTACAAGCCCCCAACTGAAATAACAGTAAAATGCTTCTTATTGGCTATATATATATATATATATATATATATATATATATATATATATATATATATATATATATATATATATATAAAATATTGTAATTCATACGTGCGCACGTCTCCCTGTAATAATTAAATCAACTATGAATTTGTAAACAACATATAACAAGTTTAATGATCAATTACTTTTGAACAAATGTAAAAAAATAAGAGCTGGTGATTAATAAAATGTTGGTGTCTTCCTAGAAAAGATGTCGGCTTTAAAAAGCTTAATGGTGAAAAGAAAAACAAAGTTCTTCTGAATTTTGCTGCTATAAATGTCACAGCTACCACAACGCTGAAGTGTTAATGTTGCTGTTTCCGTCAGTTCGTCTCCGTGGCAAGGTAACGTCTCCAGATCAGTTCAAGTGGTAAACTCTCCTGGTCAATACAGGTATCTTCACCACCCGTGGAACGTAGGCTTCCAGTGTCGATTACAAGCTTTGAACAACAGAATAATAGTACAACTGGCATCGTAGAGTATTTCCTCAAATGGTCTCTTCGATTCGTACCCCAAACTTTGGAGAAAGTAAAATAATAAAACCTCTGCTAAGTCATTGCTTTCCTGATATTAACCAGGCACCTTCCCGCTGTCCGTAAACAAATTCCTTTCTCTGAATTTTTTAATCTCCCCGAGCTGTACATCATATAACTCATGGGATATGATGGAAAATCCCCATTCTTTTAGTTATATTAATTGAAAAATTGCGACTGGACAGCGGCAAGTGCAATGGCTTGTGACTGGGTGAACATGTTTAAGTATATATACAACTTATTACAAATGATAGTAAATACATACATATGATGTCATCATCATCCACTCCATGCTCCACTCGGAGTCTTGGGGTTACCTCTACTTTTGGTTCCCTGTGAGAACTAGCAAGAAGCAATCACCAGCGGTTTGCTGTGGTGGTTCATGAATATATAATTTTCACATGATGAGGTTGCCAGCCTCGTATAGACCTGTATAACCATCAGCAAGTTCAAACATGTCACATTCAAAGTAAATATAATATGTTACATCTCATTCCAAAAGGAAGATAGACTTCTTGCTCAGTTGAATATTTTCGGCAACTTGATAAAGATGCCTTGAACACGCTCCAGGAATATTATTTCTAGTTAGAATCTCTCTGTGACTTTGTGAGTAGGTCCTGTAAGAGTCGGTTTCCGTATTAGAAGGTAGATTTTCCTGTATGCAGTATTCAGAAGGAGTTCCATTGCGTGTTTTGTCCAGTCCTATAAGGTCAGAATCCTAACTCTGTTCTTTCCTGGCTTCAGTCCGAGCTGTCTACTTTGACGATTCTGGAATGCAGTGCGTTTCAGCCTCCGAATTCACTTTTCCTCCAAGCCTCCACGTGGCGTTTTCCGATAAAACCTCTAATCAGAACGAATGTTTCTTTCTGACTCTCGTGTGATCCAATCCATGAGCTAGAATGAAGTGAGTCGGGGTGTCAGTTATTCACGTTCCCCCGCGTGTTTTAAAATAACATTTTAAAATTTAAACACATGATCTCATCTCCAATATATGGCCCGACTTCTGCCGTCGTTATTAGGTAACCATTCAATTACGATTTGTAACCTCGCCTACAGATAGTGTCCTCGCTACTTTGTCTACCCAGACGGGTTTCTCTGTAATAATTACAAAGACAATGTCTGCAATTATCACCCGTATTTTCCTGGTCCACAAAAGGAAAAGCAGCAACATTATCGCTGCACCCAGACATTTTTTGCATACAACATCTGGTCTTTCTTTTTATTATCCGCCCAAGTGTCTGAAGTCATTTCTAGTGAACAATGCGCCTAGACAGACATGCTGGTCTTGGCGGAAAAGGATTACGTAAAAAGTCAACAATCATTTTCACGGTTACCGTAGGAAGTCAGTCTGGTTTAACAACTTAAGCGATTAATCCGTAAGGATGGTCAATTAGCCGTGAAATAACGCTATCGCAGTATGAACAGAGGTCAACCGATGATTGAAGCGTGGTGGGGTACAGGTTTAGGTGCATAAAATGAAGAAATAAATGGAGACAGTAGATAGGGGAGTAAAAGGGCACAACCAAATTCCGTCACAGATGTACAGAGGCATGTGCGGCTGGCAGCCTCATCACTACAAATGACTTGACAAACGAACCACCATTGCATTAGCTGATGACTGCTTCGTGCTGGTTTCCTCACAAGGAACAACTGCAGAGGTGGCGCCAGACTCCATAGAGAGGAGGGAATGAATGAGGATAGCATGGTGTACATATTTATTAAACAAGCACTTTAGTAAATATATATATATATATATATATATATATATATATATATATATATATATATATATATATATATATATATATATATATATATATATATATATATATATATATATATATATATATATATATATATATATATATATATATATATATATATATCAATTGCCGATTTCCGCCGCCCAAAAGCAATTTAATCCGACTCAGGGAAGGTTAAATGTCAGAGAAAGATGAAGTAGTGGATGGAACCGGATGTCGCCTGATGACTGCGTCAGAAGACCCAATACTTAGAAGAGACATTTGTCTCCTTTTAGTTTATTGTACAAGTTTGTGGTATGAGTTGCTAGCAGTCGACGCGAGACAATAACATCAGACGGGTCTTGAAGACGCTTGACTTGGCAACCTAAGCAGTTACCTCGGCCTTGTGCAAGAGACATGCTGCGGCCACATTATTTGACTACTGAAGAGAAATACAGTCCAAGGCGCAAGTGGTATCAACAGTACCTGAAGCAGACGCCAACCGACCCTACACTGGGAGCTAAATAGCATAACAGTGCAACCGACGAACATTTCAAAATTTTCCACAAGTTGCGTCACAATTTAAATCATCCGATGATGATAAATATCATCGCTTTCTTTTTATAAACAACTTTATTTATTTTACATTGTTAGTCCATGTGATTATTAAACCTATTTATCTGTAACTTAAAAGCTATTGTTGGATTAATCACTATTGAATGAATTGTAAGTGTCCACCCGCATGAATCATACTGTTTCACATACATAAACATGAAGAGCTATTAGATTAATATTTGCTGAATCACCTTCATCTGGGGGCTCAGAAACACGAATCAATATTTCCTCATAGAAGGGGTGGGAGAATAATAAGTTCATGACAACTTAGATGATCTCAGTTGTTATGCTTACTTTTCTTTAAATTCCTGTGATACACCCTTAAATAGAAGCATCATTCTTCTATTTTTATCTCTGCCAAGAGTAATCATGAGCGAAATGTGATACATTTGGAGACCATCATAAGTATACTCTAAGTCTGGCCATTGTTGGGCCACTACTTCGGAGAAGGGAAGACAATACGTCACAGTTGTATAAGGTACGAGGAAGTTGAGGGGAACTGCGGTAAGACGTGGAGTACAATGGATGGGTTTGAAAAAAAAAAATAATCGAAAAAAGGGGATTCGTCTTACGAGGACAAAAGACAAAGAAAGTAGTCTACGGTACGGCCACAAGGCCTTCGTCAGGAAAAGAAAGACAGTGAAGGCTAGATAGGAGACATAAGAACTAAAATGAATATAAAAATAAATATAAAAAAATAAATAAATAAAACCTAGGTACTTCCCTGAAGGCGAAGCATCGAAATCCTATCACGCTTGGCTAAAAAGGAAGCCAAGACTACTTTCTTTGTCTTTTGTCCTCGTAAGACGGAATCACCTTTTTTCGATTTTTTTTTTTTCAAACCCATCCATTGTATAAGGTACCAAAACTCACTGAATATGTCACAAAGCAATTTTTCTACCGGAAAAATATTGAAATACTCAAATAGATCCATCCGTCGCTTCAAAACAAAATAGCTGTAACGAAACTTTAGTTTTGTTTATAGATACTAATATGGCGGCTTTGTTAGCCCGTTCACCTAGCAGGTATGGCCACTTCATATTGTTTATTGCAGTGATTAATACCAGTTATAACAGTGTTTTATTCAAGAAGATTTGCACGACAGGCACACAGATAAAACTTACCTGAGAGAAATGGTTTGTTTGAAGTTAACAACGACAATGTATCTCAGGCAGATGGCCACATGGAGTTGCTGAAACATCCAGAGAAACCAACGTATCAGTTTTCGACTTAATTTAGAACGATTCCAGATAAGCCTAAAGATAACGATGCATACGAAAGGTTAAAAAAAAAAAAAAGAAGAAGGAAATGATGATAACAGATGAAATACAAATCTGGATTGAATCAATGTGTATCAAGGGCTTACTGACAATGATAGGGACCGCTCTGGCCCCTGATTATCGATTCCACATGGATTAGGCAAGTAGGAGGTTAGAGGAGCAGGAATCTCTCTACTGATGTGGGTTCTCGGGCAATGCTCGAAATGCCCCACACAAAGTCCGCCCCTGATGTAGTGATTGAAAGAGTAAGAAGTAGATGAAATGGATTTTTAAAAAAAATCATAACTTTTGCTTTTCTGGGTAGGTTGTCTTTACTTCATTGGCAATTGTGTCAATTCAAAATAATTTCTTCATTTGTTGCTAATAATTTCCTGAATTGTACCTGTATAGCAGTGTATTTTTTTTAAATTGGCCTAATCTGAAAGAGTAAATGCAAGCCATTTTCTGCAGGTCAGGATAATTTAGCAGCGTTGGTGAAACAGCAGGATTAGCACGAAGAGTAAGCAGCTTGCAACTTTGTCCAATTTATAGATTAGCATATCTGATGCATATAGAAGCTTTGCTTATCATCATCATCATAATCATCATCGTCGTCGTCACCATACTCATCATTAAAATCATCCTAATTATGACGGTTATACCTTCCCTGCTTTGCAGTAGGGGTCCAACAGTGGCCAAAACTCAAGAGTATCTATTATAGGCTTCACTGGAGTCTATCTTTACACAAGATTACTCTTGGCAGAAATGTCGATAGAAGAGTAGTAAAGCTTCTAACACATGGGAGTCTTCATAAGATATTCAGATAAGCGAAAACAATGCTGGCTGTCGCTAAGCACGTTAATTCTTTAATCTGCCGACACTTTTATGAAGAATTTAGCAATGGTTTATTCTAGTTCGTTAAGCCCCCACCGCTGAGTTAATCAGTGGAATTTTTATTATAATATATATATAGCTCTTTTTAGAGTGTGGGTTTAGTAACTTTGAAAGAGACAAACATGTAGAACATTTAAAAGGATTAAATCGAAGTTAAATTTGTAACATTACTAGTAACAAAATTTAATAATCACTTTAAGTTTTAACAGTTGGAAAATAAATTGAATAGTTATGGAAAAGTTTCATCACATGATTAGGATTTAACTGAATAAAGGAGGTCACTTTTGGCAGTGGATATTTGCACTTAGCTGCCAATGGTAGTTTCTTCTCTTACATGGTCAGTTCCTTTCACTCTGCTCTCGCTCGTCTCTGGTCAAAGTTTGTAGGGTGAAGCTCGTTTCCCAGGAAAGTCTAGGAGAGTCTTCAAAGCTGGTCTGCCGTCTTAATGCGTAAACCGCTTGTCCCTGCTTGTGCCAGAAATAGTCCTTTCTGCTGGTACCAACAATAAGTCAATCCTGGCTACAGACTTGTCGCACAGATGAATAAAAGAGACGAATAGATTGCCCCTTCTGACTCCGTGTTTCTTCAGTTTCTTAGTCCCGGTGTTCCTTATTAACCGGAGAGATTTCCTGTACTTTTGTAAGTCTTATCTAGTTCTCCAATAAAAGGTCCGGTTAACAAATAGGAATTATGAATCTAGTTCTTCATTCTGGCGTTGGTCTGATGTTGTCTTGGCGAGCGTGCAAATCACAGAGAAATAAAACTGTGAAATTATCAGCCTTTATTCCCTCCAATGATGGTATGTATCTAATCATAAAGATCCAATCATTTCAAACAGGTCGGGTGTGGCACTTTCCAAATATTTCCTACACGGAAAATTTTTTCAAAAGGTCACGTCTCCCTTATGGTAATATGGTGTCGTGCATACACTCTCACCAACACATTTGTAGACTCATATTGTCTAAAATGTAATAAATCCATGATTACGTGTAAACAAGTGACCGGAAGCGATTACATCACATTTGTCTGCCCACATATGTCACACAGACAGTAATCTCGTTATCTGTCATATGAGTACGCAAACTCCGTGACTTATCTGTGATTTAAGCCGATAGCGCAGACCGATGTAAGTTTTAATCTGCCACGCCTATAACCACAAATTTGGGTAGCCCTCCTTGCAGATGTGATATTTATCACCTGCATGGTGATTTGATAACATCAGATATCTGCTACTTAGCAGAAAAATAAAGTAAGAAAGAAAGAAAGAAAAGTGCGATAATTGACAGCACCTAATAGAAATCAGTACCACAAATGTACCGATACTGCCGGAGAGAACCAAAGATCGATAGAGGTCGCCATGTTTCGTCACACTAATCATCGTTATAATTTATCATCTTCATCAATTACCGCCAGCAACTTCTTTTTTCCTTCATTTCCTCGTTTGTTAATTTCCTCTAACTCGTTCTTGCTTGTTGGTCTTGTAATTAACGGCATTCTTCTTCTTACGCTTCCTCCTTCTAAGTTAATTTTCTTATCTACTTTCAATCAACCTTTTCCTCTCAACTCTTCATCTTCTCTCTCTCTCTCTCTCTCTCTCTCTCTCTCTCTCTCTCTCTCTCTCTCTCTCTCTCTCTCTCTCTCTCTGTCTTTCCCCTTCCCTCCCTCTCTCTTCATTTTCTTCCACTTTCCCATGTTCCGCAAGTAATGATGGGGCGCCACCAGAGATTAACATATTATCTAGAATTTTCGCAACCAAACGTGTTTAAACATGCGATAGACTTTGTAAGTTACAAACCCAGGCAAACACAGTCTGCATAGCCTGAGTGTTAGACCGCTCTATCGGCCGTGTGTGTGTGTGTGTGTGGAGGGGGAGGGGACATTGTTCTGTTAAGTATACAAGAGGTACATGACGGAAAAAAGTATGTCATTCCACTGCATCAGCGGTTTCTACCATTTTCCAAGTCAAAGAACACTTAGTCCGCTTGGCAAAATGCTGCAACGAACAAAATATCACCTATACATCAGATTCCCCGGTCTTACGCTGTTCGATAAGCGCTTTTTCGATATAACGCTGTTCTATTTTATGACATGTGCCCGTTATACGCTTAAAAAATTAGTTCTTTCGCTGTGTGCTAACTTGCGTGGGAGGCAGGAATATTACTTTCAAGTACATTCAGGGTGGTGGAAGGGCCAAGAAGCAATGTCATTGCTAGCATAATGAAGCATGACCGAAAATGGATTGCTGTTCTCTTGTAATCCGTAACATAGAACACGATCTTAATTGCTACTATGTGTTTCTTGAAGAGAAAAATGTAGCAAAGCAAAGCAAGCTCAGTTTGTGTTTTTAAAAATCGCCTCCAATATCTTCTCTTCTGCTACTTTGACCAAGTAGCCGTGCTTTCTGCATCTGGAGCTAGAAAAACTTTTTCAACACCTACAAAATTTTCTGCTAGCCAGTCGTCTGAAGATGAAGCGAGCTCCGCCGTGACAACTGTAGCCACAAGCGACAGAAGTAGTAGCGTTTAATAAAGTCTTACAACATTCTAAAAATATTTGTGTAAACACAGTATATACGGTACGTAATATTTTATTTGTGTTCAATTTGTTTGATAAATATATGAAGTTAAACATATTGTTAACTATTTAACTTTTGTTTTAAATCACATTTACTTAATTTTCATACAGTTGGATATAGCTGCACTTCAGGAAACGCGCCTGGCAGGCTCTGGAATGGTGAGTGAGAAGGACTACACATTTCATTGGCAATAAAACTAGAGAACACGGAGTAGGTTTTGCGGTAAAAAAATCGCTAACTAAAATGGTTGAGCCAGGTGAGAATAGATCAGAACGCCTGTTAACGTTCCCCGCGTGCAAACTAGCGCAGGTCCCATCACCCTTGTCAGTGTGTATGCTCCTACTCTGTACTCTGCCTCAGAAGCTAAAGATGAGTTCTATCAGAATCTAGCATCAGTCATCAAAAGTATACCTAGGCAAGAACAGCTTGTTCTTCTTGGTAACTTTAACGCTAGAGTGGGTGCCGATAATGTTTCATGGCCTTCATGTCTGGGCAGGTTTGGTATTGGCAAGATGAATGAAAATAACAACGGCTCTTAGAGTTGTGTGTCCTTCATGACCTCTGCGTGACTAATACCTACTTTCAGACAATACCCCAGCATGAGGTGTCATGGAGACACCCACGATCCAAGCACTGGCACCAACTGGATCTGATTCTCGTCAGAAGACCACTTCTCAGGTCTGTGCTCTCCACGCACTCATACCATAGAGCAGACTGTGATACAGATCACTCCTTGGTTTTCTGTAAAATCAGAGCACAACAAAGAAAAGTCTATCGTGTCAGACATGAAGTGAAACCACGCATTGATACCAGCAAGATGTCAGACCCTGTCATGATCGCTCAATCTACTGCGACCTTCAAGAAAGTGCGCAGTAGCCCTCAGCATGGTGATACTGTTACAGAGAACTGGGAGCATCTATGGAACACCATTCAAAGTGGGTAGTTTATTGTTTAGTTTCGTTTTTTAGTTACTTAGTATGTACTGTTTACATCCGGTAGTGGCAGTCATTTCCTTTTCCGGGCACGCTCGTCTGCTCGCGAGCAGCAAAAGTGTTAGGAGTTCGATGCCTTTAGGGAAGTACCTGGGTTTTATTTTTATATTTATTGAGGTTCTTATGTGTCCTATCTAGCCTTCACTTTCTTTCCGTTCCTTATATATCGCCTTTTAGACCTCACAAAAGCATTTGACCTGATTAGTAGGGATGGACTCTTCAAAGTCCTCCTGAAAATAAGCTGCCTTGCTAATTTGCTGGAAATGATAAAGTCATTCCATGACGACATGAAGGGAACAGTCCAATATGCTGAAAGCACATCACAATCCTTTGACATACGAAGTGGCGTTAAACAAGGCTGTGTTCTGGCTCCGACCCTCTTTGGGATCTTCTTTGCCTTACTCCTGAAACATGCATTCAGAGATGCAGCTGAAGGAATATGCCTTCACACTAGGTCGGATGGCCGTCTGTTTAATCTTTCAAGGCTGAAGGCAAAAACAAAAATCAGAAGGGTCGCCATAAGGGACTTGTTGTTCGCTGATGACGCTGCAGTCGTCACTGAAAGCCAACAGTAGCTTCAGAGCTTGATTAATCGCTTCACCCAAGCATGCAAGGACTTTGGCCTCACAATAAGTCTAAAGAAAACGAATGTGCTGAGTCAGGATGCGGGTGCTGAACCAGTTATCCCTATCGATAACTATGAATGGGCAGTGGTGCACCACTTCACATACCTGGGGTCTACCATCAATGACTAACTCTTACTGGACACAGAAATTGACAGCCGCATTGGCAAAGCTGCAGCTACCTTTGCCCGCCTCACATCGCGTGTTTGGGGAAATCCTAAACTCACAACGAAGACCAAAGCTGCGGTATATAAAGCCTGCGTCACCAGCACTCTCCTATATGGCAGCGAGACTTGGACAACCTATGCTAAGCAAGAAAGAAGGCTCAATATCTTCCATTTACGGTGTCTACGCCACATCCTCGGCATCTCGTGGAAAGATAAAGTGACAAATGTCGAGGTGTTTTTACGTGCTGGCCTTCAAAGCATGTATACACTGCTTAGACGGCGCAGACTATGCTGGCTTGGCCATATACGCCGCATGGAAGATGGTCGCATCCCGAAAGATATCTTCTACCGGCAACTAGCAGATGGCAAAAGAACAGTTGGGCGACCGCAGCTGAGGCTCAAAGATGTGTGCAAGAGAGGCGTGAGGGCACTGGACATAAATCCAGCAACGTGGGAGGATGAAGCTGCCGATCGCACCAAGTGGCGATGCTATTTACGGCGCCACCTCAGATTGGGCGAAAAGAAGCTCACACAAAAAGCCGAAGAGAGGAGAAAACGTCGAAAATAAGCAGCAGAGGGCTGCCACCTCAGGGGCGCATTCCCATGGTCAGTTATGACTGAAGGGGCTATTATTATTGTTATTACTTAATTTTTATACAGTCTTCTGGACCTTGGGAACGAATTAATTTGATTTCTGTTAAGTCTTTAAAGAAATCAACTTTCTGTTAGCGCTTTTTCGGTTAGCGCTCGATATTTCGTGAACGAAGTAACAGCGCTAAGCGGGGGATTGCTGTATAATAAATGTCTAAAGTGAAACGTCCTGAAACGAATTATGAAGGTTTCCCGCCAGCTTTTCGGGAAAATACGGAAAAGTGGCGCATGGCACCGTGAAAACTAAATTGCACAACCTGTGAAAGAACACGCAAACACAAACTTTGCAGCAAAATGTCTGGATTTTCTCCCCAACATATTACACACATTTCCTTCACAACCTTCGCCGGTACGTATGGATTCCGACCTCTATCTTGGATTTATACATAACAGTAGAACTAACAAGAGTTCATAAAAACGTGTTCTCAAATGGATCTGTACAGTACAATATACATAGTTGTTGTTCTTCTTTTTCCGTCCTTAGCCACCGACCGTCAAAGCAGTCAGTGGCCATTACGCCTAGTGGCGTCTTAGGGCAACAGCAGATAGGTCTTCTTTGCCATTGTTTCCCATCACGCCTAGTGGCGTCTTTAGGGCAACGGCAAATCAACCCATTTGCTGTTGTTTCCGTAATCGAAGTGACTGGCAAACGGGTGATCAGCCCGTTGTGTATACATAGTTGTAGGTAAGAAATAATCATAATTAATATTTCAGGATGTTCCAAGGAATTATAGGTGGACATATGTCCATTTCGGCCTAATAATCATTGATGTTTCGGCCGATTTAGCAACCCAAGTCGATGATCTTTTAAATAATTATTCGGACATGGAGTGATAAAATGTGTATTTGGAATTGTATTTTTTGTGTTATATATATATATATATATTATATTTAATTACAAACATCCAATGAAGGCGAAATAGAATAGAAAGGAATGAAACGAGCACAGGTGGAAGAGGGCTGCTATAGTAAGAGGTAGCAGAAAGAACACAATATAATTATTTCTTGTCATGTTCTAGCGGGTTGCTTGCTCGTTTGTCACTACTTGTTTCATAAACTTTGTCATAACTGTACCAATCAATAAGCCAATGCACAGACTTTGAATACAGCCGCCTACATTGATAAAAGGTAAAAGAAGTCCCATTGCCAAGGGTGGGTTGATAATGATCGGGGCCCCGCGGCAAAAAGGGGCATTGGACTCTGATTATCGATTCCACATGGATTAAGCTAGAGTAAGCGGTTGGGGAAACGGGGTACCCCACGACTGCTTAGGGCTCTAGGTAGTTTATGAAAAGCTCAAAGCTTAATCCGCCCCTGCCAATAGCAGATACTGCCGTAGGGGAATACAGAATCACATACTTCCCCATACCAGATCCAGTTTTATCATGTGGTGTAACCAGTTCTCTTCTTCGCTGTCTTTGCCTTCCCTAACTCTAGAGCAACGTCAGGTACCCATTTTCAGTTGGGTAGACTGCAGCGTGGCACTATCTGGTTTCGAATGCCCAAACCTCCTTAGTCGCTTCTTACGATATGCATGGTAGGTTACAGGATTACTATTCTTTGCTCAACTTTCGGGCCCCGGTAACATACGGATACTTCTTCTCCTTATAGTTTTAGCAATGTTTTGGTCAAATGGCTCATAAGGCCAAAATATCCTTAGTTGTGATATTTACTGGCTCTATTTCTCTCACTACGCCCTGAACATCGACTTTTATCGAATTGTCGACTGTTTTAGATCTTACAGACTTTGCCGCTTTTTGTAGATCATATAGGTTCCTCATGTTGATCCCGTCCATTTTAAAGGAGACAATGACAAAATATAATTTTTGCTCCCTCGGGGACATCGTAACAGCGACTAATATGAGGTTGCTTAAGGCGGATGGCAACCTCACCAGGTACAGCAAGTTGCGACACAACCCATTGCTGCAAGAGAACATGAATATTTATATGCAGTCTTCCTGCAAAGAGACCAGCTGAAGTGATAATTCCATGGTCTACTCCAAGAGAAAAAAAACAAGAAGATCGTATAATTAGTTGTCACTGTTTTGTTAGTTTCAAATGAAGTAGGTGCCAGGTGAAGTCTTACATTTACTATGTGTCACATAAAGAGAGTAGTAATAGTGAAGATAGGCAGACAGACAGACAGACAGACAGATAGACAGACAGATATGTAGACATTCAGATAGATAGAGAAACCGATAGACAGACAGACAGACATCTAGACAGACAGATAGATAAACATTCAGATAGATAGACAGACCGATAGACAGACAGATAGACAGACAGACATATACAGATAGATAGATAGATAGATAGATAGATAGATAGATAGATAGATAGATAGATATATAGATAGATAGATAGGTAGGTAGGTAGGTAGGTAGGTAGGTAGGTAGGTAGGTAGGTAGGTAGATAGATAGATAGATAGATAGATAGATAGATAGATAGATAGATAGATAGATAGATAGATAGATAGATAGATAGATAGCAAAACAGAACTACGTAATGTATATGTGCTACTGTGGTTGTGCTACTGGTAAGAGTTTTTATCTTACCTTATTTTTGTAAGGATAATAAAAGACTTATTAGTCACTCAAAAATGTTGATTATTACCACAAATAACTCACTATTTTAACCTCTTGATTCTTAATGTCACGTAAATTACAACACAGTCTGCAATCCTGTGATTGCACTATACTAGCACACCTGCAGGCAAACCAGGAGCTATGATTATCTACTTTAGAAGCACTAAGTATCTACCTTGATAAAATCATACATGTTTTCAGATTTCGGAGTATTTGGAATGAGTGCAACCTGTATGTAACTTTTATGTCTGACGGACAAAATGCTGCCTGCAATTCCATCGACAGAGCAGTGGTAAAATTCACAGTAAATTACATTTAATTGAGTGTTGACTTTAATTTAAAGAAAAGATCGAGTTCTTAACTTATGCAGTTCACTAATAGAGTGACTTTCGGTATGCTAACTCGTGGGGTTTTGCTGAGAACGTGGAAAAAGTACCTTTAATCATGAGGACACCGCATTTTTAGTGATGGTGGAGGAGTGCTAGCCGACGTTTCCTTAGCTTAAAAATTCATCATTTTTTCCCTCTTCGTCAACTACAAATCTACCGGTAGATCTTGATCGTAACATTATTTTATTTAGTGTTGCACCATAAAAATCTTGACCTAGTTACCCACAAAATTCCCTCAGATAGATGCCTACAAACAACTGCTTCTCTGTCTCTCTCGCAACTAGATTTTAAATTCATTGTTGCATTGTGAGAAAACGTGGAGAGAATTACTTCGCTAAATTATTCTTTGAGCTTCTGTCTACACTTCTCAAACCACTTCGCCAGATAGCCGATTATTGCATTGACTCGTTTACTATAGGGTCCCTGACTGGGGGCTCAACAAGGGAATGTCCATGAATGAAAACACTGCGCACGCATTCTGTTTGCAACCCGAGCAGACGGGTGGGCAAACATTGAGGCTCGTCGTGAACGGAGTGTAACAACCCTGCAAGGTAGTACCTATCTCATACTACATAGATCATGAGAGAAAGTAACAATATGACAAGTTCACGGTAGCAATAAGGCTCTAATAGGAAAGGAGTCGTTTGCATTTTTTAAAAGAAATTAAAAAAAAAAAAGCCAAAATGACATTTACTCACTTGCTTTACTTGTTCGTTCCATTGATGCCGTGAAGTGTAGTGGGGAGCTGAAGTTTGCATTCTTGAGCAAAGTATGTCGCAGTGGCTACTGCTACTGTAAGCCCGTGATGTTGTAGGAGTTCTGTGATGTTGTCTATCCATCCACCTCTTGGTTTCCCCCATGCCGTGAAACCAAATCTTCTCCTGTTGCAGGCGTGGTGTAATAATTTATCGGGCTCCATTCTCAAGAAATGGCAAAACCATTTAATTGTCCTGTCTCTCTGTATACTTCGTGCAGGATGTAATTCCTACAATTTGTCTGTTGTTACCGTTTCTCATTATGTCTCTCCTGGTAACACTGATGGCATTTCTTAAGTACCTTAAGTGATAGAATACGATTTCCCCCGTCTGTCCTGGTAACACTGATGGCATTTCTTAAGTACCTCAAGTGACAGAATAAGGTTTCCTCCGCCTGTGCTTTGGTGAAAAGGACCATGTTTGACACTGATAGCAATGAGTTGGTAAGAATATACTATTTATCAGCTGTCGTTTAGTTTTCATGCCGATATTCTATTGTTCGCCCCGTATGGTTTCCAGGAGGGTCTATGAAGACTATTGCACCCCCAGACATGTCGTACAAGGCATCTGACATGAAGTTGGGCAAAGTGCTGTCAACCTCATAATGTAAAAAAATTACCACAGAAATCACTGCTGCAAAACCATGGTGGAATCTTCCTGCAAGGGACCAGATGTAGTGTCTGCCCCATGGTGCAAGGGACCAGATGTAGTATCTGTCCCATGCTGCAAGGGACCAGATGTAGTGTCTGCCCCATGGTGCAAGGGACCAGATGTAGTGTCTGCCCCATGGTGCAAGGGACCAGATGTAGTGTCTGCCCCATGGTGCAAGGGACCAGATGTAGTGTCTGCCCCATGGTGCAAGGGACCAGATGTAGTGTCTGCCCCTTGCTGCAAGGGACCAGATGTAGTGTCTGCCCCATGGTGCACGGGACCAGATGTAGTGTCTGCCCCATGGTGCAAAGGACCATATGTAGTGTCTGCCCCATGGTGCAAGGGACCAGATGTAGTGTCTGCCCCATGGTGCAAGGGACCAGATGTAGTGTCTGCCCCATGGTGCAAGGGACCAGATGTAGTGTATGCCCCATGGTGCAAGGGACCAGATGTAGTGTCTGCCCCATGGTGCAAGGGACCAGATGTAGTGTCTGCCCCATGGTGCAAGGGACCAGATGTAGTGTCTGCCCCATGGTGCAAGGGACCAGATGTAGTGTCTGCCCCATGGTGCAAGGGACCAGATGTAGTGTCTGCCCCATGGTGCAAGGGACCAGATGTAGTGTATGCCCCATGCTCCATGAAGAGCGCAATGAAAAATGATGATGATGGATGGATATGTTTGACACACTGACAGAAAATTGTAGGAAAGCCAAGCAAGGCAAAAATCTGATCGTCAGAAACTACCCCCCCGTTCCCCTTTTTTTTTAAAGAAAAGGTTCCCGACCCTGAGGATTTTGACACTCTATTAAGTTACTGTGTCACATGATTTCAGATTTGAGAACATCCCAGTACTTCGAGCATTTAAAAAAAAAAGAGAAATAGTTAAAACCTTAAGATTATCAGCCTGTCGGATTTCAAGCAAATATTGAAAGATTGGAGATAGCCACATTGTAACTGGGGATGTCAGGGACTTGAAGAAATGATGTATGCTCTCTCAGGTATACACTTTGGCCACGTGTGTCAATATTCACCCTTGCTGTGAACATTCACTCAAACGTGGTGAAGATTTTTAATGTTGGTCTGAGCGATATGGCGCCTAACGCTTTCCCCGCCCCCTTTCTGTCAGCCTCAGTGTCCTTGACTTCTCGTGACGTAACAGAAAAAAGTGACACGTTAATTTGTTCACTGGTTTTTGTATATTGACTGATTTCAGTTTAGTATCAGACTTAACTATTTTCATCATCCTCATAATCATCATCACCACCACCAGCATAATAATCACAAGCATCGGCGTTATCTTCTTCCGCTACGTCACACAACTCTATCCCGAAAGATTCCACCTCTTGTGGTTTCCTTTCGACGGCAGTTCTCCAAATTCGCTTTTCTTGAACACTTTTGTCCTGGTGGTTCCAGATGAGAAAATGTCTGTTTATACTGGTTGTTTTGTTTCTCCAGAATGTGTGCTGTTCTTTATAATTTTTTTCCATTATTCTCCAGCTGTACTGATTGCTGTCAAGTTCTCTTCCTTAGGTCTATGGAGGTCATTCCCCAAATGATGTGACGATACGGGTGTGCGATCTCACGTCCACTCCGTCAGCATCACTGTTTTACTTCATTTTTCTCTTCCTCTCACTCATCGCTTTTGTTTGGCATAATTTTTGCCCTTTCATTTATTATTATGTGGCATATCTTATGCACCATCTTTTTACTCTCTATGCTGAATCTAGTAGGGGAAAGTCTCTAACACTCCGCTCTCCTATGGAAGTATTTGCTATAGGACTGTCTTTAATCTTGTTTACCACTCCTCAGACGTATTTACGTTCTGCCATGGGAACTGTGGTATTATCGTAACAATACCCAGTCATCAGACCGGTCACCCGCCTATCTCTTTGAATCCGTCTGACCACCTTTGGAAACGTGTCGGTCCAACATTTGACCCCAGTAAAAAGCTGCTGATCGTGTTGGCACAAGCTGCTATTGTGCGTGCGATGAAAGACGACAACATTGTCTGACCGGACATCTGTCTGGCGGAGGCACACAGATAAAGGCAATAATTAGATAACCTGTCGGGGTAGACATCTGGGCGGAAGACATTAAGCCAGGAAAACATGGTCCCAATATTGTGGGAGGCAGAGAGGTGAAGCCGGAACAATATTACGTCTTTTAAAGAGGTCACGCGTGGATATTAAAATTAATATTTTAAACACGCGAGGGGATATTTAAACTTCCCCACCCAAACAGAACTAGAGAGATTTGATTGGTTTGATTTGAGATGCCGGAATAAACAATACATTGTATTGGAACATTCGGCGAAAACACCCTCTGTGATTGGAACTGAGAATGAGAGATATAATCTAGTGAACTCAGTAACCCAGAACAGACAGCTTCGCAACCTCAACCGAGCAACTCCCAACAGCCAGAAAGAGAAGGATCAGACCTAGAATTCCTATATCAAAAGTGACAGATCGACAGTATTTGGGCAACTCTGAAACCCTAAGAGTAAACGCGCATATTTAAATACAGAAACTGTAAAACCTCAGGACCAGGACTTTATAAATACAAGACTGGAAACCTAGAAATTGGATCATCAGTCATAAGAGAAATAATATTCCAGGCCAATTGTTTCACCCGTCAAAAGAGGAATTATAGATTTCCAGACCAAGTGTTTCACCCGTCATAAGAGGAATTTCTCAGACGAAATTGATTCGAGAGCATATACACCGAAATTGCTCGGGTCCGTTCTAAATCTGCGCCGGGAGATTGTGTATAACCCAATTTGGGGTAAGTTGTGAACATTTCTATTACAAACATGAATTTAACATGTTTTCTTGCTAGTAGAATATATGTATGAGGCTGGCAACCTCAACATATGAAAATAGTATATTCGTGAACCACTACAGCAAGATCTGGTGATTGTTTCTGACTAGTCGTGCGGGAAACCCGACAGCAGAGCGACCCCAGACTCCGACTGGAGCAGTGATGAGTGATGATTACATCACATGTGCCTAAGATGTAACATTTTATCTCGTGAGAATTATGTACCTTTTTTAATTGTAATTCAGGCAAATCATTATTCATGCACTCCAGACGCAATTTCCTAGTCAACACCCATAAGGATGTGGGTGAATTTTCATCATATTCCCAGAGTTACACTGTGTGCTCGGGAATTTAATTCTTCTGAGAGGTTAACATTGGTGGGTGGAGCGCATGATAATAGGCCTTTTAGTTTGCGGCGAACAAATGTACTCAGCAGGCATTTGTTTCTTTTTATTTGTCTCAAGTTCGTAGTTACAAGCCATCAGACGATTTGTGGTACTAACACAGCTAGTGTGAAAGAAAAGCATCCACCATAACCGCCTACAGTGGAAGAGAGTGTGGAGAAGGCTTTCGTCATCACAGAATTGATGAACAACAGCTGTAGGACTCACTCATACAAGCTAATTGCTAACTAAAAGGCACCAGCAAAAAAGGGACATTCCAGTTAAACTTTAAGTATAAAGTTAAATTTCCATCTACGTCTCAATGATGAGAACTTTATAACTTTCAAAATTCCACTAATCTTTCCATATTTATTTTAACCTGTTAAAGACTATTTCACTATTAAATTTGTTACCTGTTGTTTTAAAACTAAACAATAATAGTTTATTCAGTTATATGTATGAAAGCAAACGTATGAGCCAGAATAATTCATATATCTATATATAAATACTTAAACATACATTTACACTAAACAGAGCTTTACCTTATAAGAGGGATTTCGTTGGATTACACCAACTGGGGGCTTGAACGGGCTAAACCATTGCTTAAACCCTTCACAAAAGTCGACGGACCAGATAATAGAAGCAGCTTTTGTTCTTGACTTCTGGGAATATCTTGTGAATTCTCCCTTAAGGTAGTAGTGGCATTAATCTTCTATCTACATCTCTGCCAAGAGTAATCTTGCGCGCAGGCAGATACCTTAGAAGCCAATATTAGATACTCATGAGTTTTGGTCACTGTTGGACCACTACTGCAAAGCAGGGGAGGCAATCCGTGACAAAAGACTCAACGCAATTGCTACCATTTTTAACCTGACCCCACCCCATTACGGTTGTCACATTTCGTCACAAAAACTAGATTCCCCTTAATTTTATGTGACTTTATATCTCTTTAAACCACGCGCCCCCACCCCCCACCCCTCTTCCCCAGTTTTTTTGCAACACTGAAAAGAAAGAATGTAATCGAATGTAAGTTTCTTAACTAGTGAATACAAAATATCAATATTTTAAGTAAAATAGTGTTTAATTAATCAAGTTTGTACACATGCGTTGTTGGATAAGTTTTGCTAAATTAAAAAGAAAAAACTATTTTTTTTTGTTTGCTTAATTTAATTTTAGACAATAAAGGATACATTAAATTAATGAAGTAACCACGTCAACAAAATCACTTCTTATTTCTGTAAAGTTTCATAAGATAAGGATAAACTTGAGAACAAATCCACAGAAATTCAAGGGTTTAAAAACTGAAGTAATTGACAATAAATTATTTCTCTTCGTTTTCATGATTCCACGGTAAAGTAAGATGCCCCTGCACCGAAAGAACTAGAAATCAATTTGCTTCCAGATCAACATCGCTTATTGGACAGGTGTGTATTGCATTATATTTTCAAAAATTTCATAATTATAAAACAATTTAAACCACTTAAAGGTTATAACAATTCTCCGATATTTCTTCTTCTTCAACTTCTTCTTCGTACACTCTCAGACGTCTACTTGACTGTTCTCAAATAAAGCAGTAGTCAGATTGAGGCTATTTGAATCCCCGTAAAGCTTTTCCGCGAAAGGAACTGGCGTCGGTTATTTGCGATGTCTCTGTACCGCCAAAAGGGGGCAACTTTGAAGCAGATGTTCAGCAGTCATTTTATCAGTGCCACAGTTACACTGATATGTAGTTCCTATCTTTAGCTTTTTGAATAGATGGTATCTCAATCTGTTGTGGCCAGTGTGGAGTCTGAAGATTACCACTTGTTCTCTTCTGTTGAGCTGGTAGTAAGCATCATTCAGTGTGTGACATGGATGTTCTACATTCCATTTGTTTCTGTATCTGATTCTGATAAAACTCTTTGCCTCCTCGAAAGTTATGCTTGTATATTTCAGCTCAGGTTGTAACATTAATATAAGTCATACACCAGGGAGTTGTTAACTATTGCGGATAAACGTAGACTATGAGGATGGAGGTTACACAATCTATTTTGTTCCGATATCATGTATGAAAGAAGCGAGCCTCACTGGCGTTTTTTGTGTGACGTAACATTTATTCAAGGCCATCCTTCCCCTATCGTCCCACTTCGTCACAAAATGTTGACGCCCCTCCCCCTTTTTCCTCTTTCTCCGTGACGTCACATGTAAACTACCCCTGTGTTTAAAAACAGGCCACCTCGTACTAACGATTCGAATGTGGCATATTTTTTTAAGTGGTGAAGTTCGAACCTAGTATTCTTTGTGACAAATCCTGTTTCCCAACAACCGGTACAGATTTTTTATTTCTTTTGAACATACTAACTAAATTTACATGAAAGAAAAAAAAATGCTGCGGTATGGACCGCCAAGCAAATTTTTTTGCTTTCCACCATTTCAGGCTAGAAACCATTGGTTGATGCTGAAGAAGAGTCTTTGTCGAGGGTAAGTTCCACATAGGCAAAATTGTGTGCCCCTGACCACTGACATTTACCTTGGCTTGAGGAGAAGACGGTGGTGCTATATAGGTTACACACTGACCAAAAAAAAAAAAAACAACAACAAACAACCCAGTTGATAGCATTACAATGCATTTCGTATTCTGGAATCCCCAGGCTAAGAACAAATATAGGAAGATTAAAAAAAAAAACACACACACACACAAGGATGGAAATATAAATGAGTGGGATAAATAAGGCATGGACATACCTTGAGCGGATGGCACTGGATTGGGGGGGGGGGGGGGGGGCTTGGCAAGTGCTTGTTGAAGACCTGTGCTCCATTGGAAGCTGAAGGTATTGACTGATGATGATGTACTTGACTTGAGCACAACAGGGAAATGAGGATGACGATTTATTGAGCGACCACCACTACAGATGGTCCCCTTGCACGAAAGTATTCATGTGGTCTTGCTGTGGTAGTTTTTGTGGCAATATGTTTTATAAGCTCAGGCTGCCAGCCCTTTGAATAATATCATAGTAGCCGCCTTTTAAAACGTGTCTAAGAGAGCGGTGTTTTCTATTTTTCAATCTTGTATTTAAATTCACATGAGCACTGCACGTCTGACGCGTTTCAAATCGTTGACGTTCAAAATCTTTATGCTGCACTTATCGAAGAGAGATAAAGCTGTGCAAGAAGCTTCTTGCTTGGTACATTTTAACCTTTTACGTTCTGATCGGCATTGACCTATTTTATTTAATTACTAAAATGATATTAAGTTAGGTGGAAATAACTTCATAAAAATAAATGGTTTAATTAAGGGAAATAATAAAGTAAAAATAAAAATTAAATGTTATATTTAAAACGGAAAACAGTAAATAATGAATCGTTATATGCTTGTAAGATTAATATAACGCCTTAAAAATACTAAGAAAACATTTCATTTTAATCACAATTTTA
Source organism: Oreohelix idahoensis (assembly GCA_024509875.1). Classification (NCBI taxonomy): domain Eukaryota; kingdom Metazoa; phylum Mollusca; class Gastropoda; order Stylommatophora; family Oreohelicidae; genus Oreohelix; species Oreohelix idahoensis. The sequence continues at coordinate 433,233 of JAMPIV010009427.1, read as the reverse complement.
GTAACAATTAAATTTCTTGTCCACTTTATAAAAAATATTTAAACTTTTCAAAGCATATTTTGTTCAAAAATAAATTTTACTGGACAGAGATGACAAATGTAATGCTAATCAATATGTGGCAATGAAGGTCGAAATCACACATTTTACCTTAGCTAGTTTATTTGGACGAATAATGCTGTGAAGACCCCACGGCCCAATATCCGGCCTTTGGCTAGGATCATGTGTCTAGACACAGGGACCGGTACAGTGACATTCATGTGTCATTAGGTCTCTTGTGTGAGAACACAGAAGATCACTACAGTGACACAGTTTGTTATTGGGTCTTCTTGTGTTGGGACATGTGGTCTTGACCAGGGCCGGGTTTGGGCGGGTACTAATGCGACCTCATGCGAGGAAAAAATATGCGACCTCAAGCGAGGAAAAAAAGAAAAAAAAAAAAAAAAGGATCATGTGTCTAGACGCAGGGACCAGTAGTGACATTTATGTCATGAGGTACTTTGTGTGAAAACAGAAGATCACTACAATGACACATGGTGTCATTGGGTCTTCGTGTGTTGGGACATGTGGTCTTGACCAGAGCCGGGTATGGGCAGGGGCCAATGCAACCTCATGCGAGGAAAAAATATGCAACCTTGTGCGAGGAATATTAAAAAAAAAAAAAAAAAATTATTTGGCCAGTTGAAAAAAAAAAAAATTTAGAGAAATCTGAAAATTGTATACTGTGACCTGACGCAGAATCAACGATGATACAGGAATTAAAGACATACTTATTCAAGATGATGGGAACAGTGGATGGTCTCCATCAGTGTTGCCACAGCTGGGTATTTTTTTACTAGATCTGGGTTTTTTGGCTTCCGTCTGGGTATCTGGGTATTGTTTTTCCAAAACTGCATTAATCTGGGTATATTTGACAATTGACATTTACAATGTATGTATATTCTGTGCACTGAGCATTATACATTATATTTATATTATAATTAAATGTAAAAAATTATGTGCTATATATTTTTTATTCCACTTAAGTTTAATTCTTGTTTTTAACCACATCAATGACGTTGTTTTTTTACTCGTTTACATCAAATATATATTTCCTGTTATTCTGTTAATGGCTGTCATTTACAATACTCAGTCATTTTTGCATACTTTGTTTTAAAGTATTCTTTTTAAATTTTAGACGCAAGCAGATAAACAGCATATATTTGTTTGTTTGTTTGTTATTATAAGATTATAAAATGAGCGATGATGAAGGTACGCTAGGTAGTTGTAGCAGCATGGCGACACACACGCCACCGCGTAAAGAAGTGAAGCCATGGTATCAGCAGGCTTTTTGTGAGGAATGGCTAGCCGACAGCGAACTGAAGGATTAGAGTTTGTCATAAGTTTAATCCTAGTAAACGCGTGGTTGGAAGATGTGCGTGAAGGACGTTGTCGGCATAGATATGCAAAGATTTTGGAACTCCACAATCAAGATTCCACGTTGTCAATTCATGCATTTGATATTGACGAAGGAGAAGTTGTCGACATGGATGCAGAGTTGCTGACAAGTGACAATTTTCAACAGTAACAAGTTACAAGTAACATTTTATATTGGATTTGAGGAACATTTTGTTAATATAACTACTGTAAGTATGTTACTGTTAAAATATCTCATTTTCAAGAGTTCATATATTGGGGTGTTAATAAAATCTTTTTTATAAAATTAGGAATTTTTTGTAATAAAAAATAAAAATAAAAATGAAGAAATACATAAAAATTGGCAGCACACAGCTTCTTTGTGCTAAAGTTGCACTAACAGATTGTGTAAGCATCGTCTATCCCGTGTATTTTAGGCATAAAATAATCTGGGTATTTCTGGGTGTTTTTTTAGAAGAAACCCTGAGTTTATCTCTAGAACTTGAGTGGCAACCTTAATCTCCATGCCATACCCATCGCTGACAGAGATGGAGTTGTTATTCTGAAAGTTGCAGACCAAAAAGCACCAGACACAGCTCTGAGGCCTGCATTTATTTCTGTGTTTGGAGTCATGACAGTGCAAGCCAGCAAGATGGGCATGGGCTCCAACAAGCATATCATCAATTATTATGACAGATATCAGACAGTTCAAGTAAATAACCAACCTTTACTACTGCATTTTATTGCTGACAAGAATGCCAACACAGGACTAATTTTGGAGCTAAAAAACGCTCTTGAAGATGTATTAAAGGACATAAGCAAAGATGTTAGTACGATGTAGTGTAACATTATATGCAGCTGTTTGTGACTGATTGCTTGTGTGTAAGTGAATTATGGGCGCACTTTTTAACCGGACTATTTTATAGATGCAAAGCGATCTTACCAATGAAACGAATATTTACTATTCCTTGTGAAAATAAATTGCATGGTTTTATATTATCGGGAATTGTATATTCCTGGAATAATGCTGGTTTTGATCGAGTGCTAGATAAGGAAGAAAAGAACATTTTAAAAACTGCTACTAATCTGTCCGTAGGTTTTCTGTATGTGCCCTCCCCCGTTATTGCCTGCGAGAAAGAGAACAGCGCACAAAATCCTTTATTCAATTTATCTATACGCGCACTTTAACAAAATCTGCCTGTCACTACTAGCTATTTGTCAGCGTCTGTTGTTTAGTCACATAACATTACTCTAGTCACTTATTTAATTTCACACAATGATATATAATGGGAATTCATTTCGGTCACTGATCCGTCACACTTAATAATCTCAGTCAGCTAATCCGTATCTTTTTGTGTAAGAAAAATGGGGTGTTTGAAATTACATTACTCTGGAGGACTGGCAAGAAATATCTACGCGTTAGGTTATTTCACTAGTTTTAAACGCTAGGGAATTATATTGAATAAAATGGTAAACCTAACACATTTTAACACTTAAGCACAATGTATATTACCACAAGTCAGAAAATTAAAACCCCACGGGACAATTTAACACATTTAGCGAAGAAATGGTTCTAGTCTGGCGTGATTAAATTATCCAAAATTTCTGAGCTATGACTGATAATTGGTATTGAGGACGCAGTATATATACAGATTTGAGTGTTATTATCTCGAGAATGTGAATTTTCACACTTCTTGTGTATAGCAGAAATTCAGGAAACTAATTCCTCCCTGATCAAAGATTCCTCGGTCACTCTGTTAGCCGTTGCAAATCGACAACAAAGGCTTACTCGTGTAACAGTTTTCCTCTTCAAAGAAACCGATTGTATCTACCCCCGTGCGTATGTCTGTCAACAATGATGATGGCAAAGCAGCTCGCGTGAGAACTCAGGTAAACGAATCATGGCTTGCTGACTGTTATCTGGCATGCTGCGAACATAAGTAAACAACTCGTTAGCGCAAGACAACAGGAAGAATTGGCGTGTCTTCAAAAGTGAGTCTGCAGACAGCGAATTGCGTGGTTTTGCCTTCACAAAACATAAACACTAGCTGAGGAGCAAAGGTGTTCGGATTTCTGAGGCTATATTTACATTTCCACGTCACAAACGTAGTTAAAACTAAACAAACCAACAAGCTTTTATGTGTAACAGTTTCCAATCGAAAACTAGCCAAGCAAGCAGTTGCCAAAGATGAAGTTTGTCATAAGTTTAATCTTAGTAAAAGCGTGGTTGAAGATGTGCGTGAAGGACGTTGTCGGCAGAAATATGCAAAGATTTTGGAACTTCACAATGAAGATTCCACGTTGTCAATTCATGCATATGATCTTGACGGAGGAGAAGTTGTCGACATGGATGCCGAGTCGCTAACAAGTGACAATTTTCAACAGTAACAAGTAACAACTAACATTTTATATTTTATTTGAGGAACATTTTGTTAATGTAACTACTATAAGTATGTTACTGTTAAAATATCTCATTTTCAAGAGTTCATATATTGGGGTGTTAATAAAATCATTGTTATATAATTGTGAATTTTTGGTTATAAAAAATAAAATAACAATTGGTAGCACACAGCTTATTTGTGCTAAAGTTGCACTAAAAGATTGTGTAAGCATCGTCTGTCCCGTGTATTTGAGGCATAACATAATCTGGGTATTTCTGGGTTTTGTTTAGAAGAAAATCTGGGTTTATCTCTAGAACTTGAGTGGCAACCTTGATTAGGACTAAATTTATTGTTATTACTAAACAACAGGAAATAAATACTCCTAACATTCTAGTGCATTGAACACAAGTCGACAGCCAGTTATCATTAGTCTGCATTGCTTCATATCGTTCATATATTTTTATTTTTGTGCGAAAGATATGAGGTAATGCTGATTAATGATAACTTGTCATCCACTTGTGTTATTTGCTTTTAATAAATAATGGAGGAAACATTGAGTCCTGTGAACAGTGTGGTGAAGTGGGATGTTATAAATATTTATAGGGGACTTAGTGTACTGACTGAGATCAGCTGTGAAGGTATCTATATCTATTAAGAGTAGTGTATTATAGATAACCTTACTTGCTACCACATATCTATATATCTCAGTCAGAATTATTCTGGAATAGTGTGATGCTACGTTATGTGTCTAGGGTATGTGTATGATGAAGTGTAAGTCACAACAACAGACAGATAAACAATTTAATTTAATCCACTACTCTTGACAACACTGTGACACTCACATACATATAACACTCTACAAAGATATCTTAAAAGAGTCACTGATAAACTTTCAAATAACAATATGTATTCATTACTGGCATGAATGAATATGTGTCCTGATTCAACTACAAGGGAACCAGGAATCACAATCAATTTAAATTACAAGTTATGTACAGAATGTATTTAATATGAATATTGTAGTGACATATATTATTACAAATGTTCTATGTGTGTCAGTTGTGTAGTAGTAAAATGAGGTAATACTGGTTTTGTTTTGTTCAAGCTCTGTTGGTATTTGTCATCATGACTTCAATAGTTTGTCTTTAGGGACTAGTATTGGAGATGTTCACAGTTCCTGATTTTAAGACAAGTAAATTCCCCTCTTAATGTTGATTTAATAAAGTTATGTCAAGAGGCGGGGACATAATGTTGAGCTCCGCGGGCCAACTCTGCTTATCTTGCGTGATGGCGGCAGGAAAGGACTCCTCTGCTCGAATTCTCCTCTGGGCTCAGGAGACACCTCACTGATAGCTAAAAAGACCAAGGAGTATGCTGTCCGACTCTGGATTCAGCAAATCTCTGACCAGGTGCTGCTCAGTACCATCAAGACCACTGTCCCTGAAATCAAGAAGGATGTACCTTCTACTTCATAACTAATTTATATTCTCTTTTACACTGATCACAATACAGCACAAACATTGCGTTCAGAGCGTTAGGCCAACAGTCAGCTTCATCTGAAATACTTTATTCCAGTATTACCCTTCTTAATGGTTACTACGCCTCTGCACTTCCAGCATTATTTCTTTCTAGTCAATCATCCAGGTGTCAGTGTACTGTTTGGCCATTCCATGCCGTTTTACTTCTCTCCGACACCCTCTGTTCAGGCTGGAGCATTTAGGCTTTACCTCACGTTTGCCACTGAACTACACATATATATACAGGCATAAATCAACAATTCACATTCAATTTTCATTAAAAGATATTGAATGGTTCAAGCTTACCACAATTCATACGAATAAACACAGATACGTTGATTAGCAATGAATTCTGGCACAAACTGGCACAAATTTCCATCTGCTTATGTTCCAGGCTTTTATTTAGCCAAATATAAGCTGGCTTCAACGCACTGATGCTTTATCAAGCTTATTTAACAAGTGGTTTCGAACTAACGCTCCCAAGTGTGTATATCAGCGAGTCTGACCAATGAGCCCCGTTTCGACAAGTGTTTGAAAAAATGTTATCTTTTCCCGTCTCCCCTAACAACCCAGATAGTATTTATAGCCCGACCAATCGTGGTTAGGCTTTCATTTGTTGCGCTCCAATCAATTTGGAGTTTACATGGTAGGCTATTTCTGTAACGTAAATTTTTTTCAAACACGTTAAAAAAAAATCTTATGAGCAGAAATGATTTTATGCTGTCAGGCACCCCCAATATTTTATTTTGGGTATAATTTATTAATTCCTGGACTATTTGCGTAACGTTTTACATATTATTTGTCAGCAAGCCCTAAGGAACCCAAAAATACTAATTTAAAGGAGCTACGTGGCTGCGTTCAAAATATGCAATTTCTTCTACCTCCTGTTTCGAAGATGTGCTGTCTGGGTACTGTTATGTTTTCAAACGTAAACCCATCTAATGTTATCTTTTCTAATAAGAGTTTTTTATGATTTATAAACCTAACTCTGGGAAAGGGTAGTGTATTTTATCACTGTCCGTCTGAAAAAGTTAGTGCATGTAGACTTACACGCGTGATGGCAGCATTTGTGTATCGCGCGACGCGTGTTGCATGCGTTCCTGATTTTCAGCCCTCCCCTCTCGCTATCCTTTTGTCCATCTGTTCGTTCGTTTTGGTAACGTAATATAATTAATGTTAGGATTAATTTAGGTCATTACGCAGTCTGCCTCTCAATGTTTTTCTTAGAAATACAGCACACGTTTCATTGAAGAAAGCGGGTAATAATACAGTAGGCTTTTACTATCAACGTGAAAGCGTTACAATTTGCAGACGAAGCAGAAAACAAGGGGGATTTCGAGTACATTCTTTGTGACAGCACTGTCATTTTACCATTGCTCTTCTCTTTATTAATTTTATTTGTTAGGCTTCATATTTACCTAATAATTTATATATGTGGATTAGAATATTTCATGACACCTCCCCTCTTAAAACAGACATTATATGTCAGTCCTTTATTCTATATACACATAGAGAAATTTATTATTATTTCTGGGGTTTACGGTGATTCTCATCACACGGATGGCGGCTTAAAAAATCCGCTCCCAGATTGGTTTTTCCAGATATATATTCAATGCTAAAATTATATGGAGCCAGAAGCAAAGACCATCGGAGTAACCTAGAGTTCTCATGCTTAGCCTGTGCTAAAAACGATAAAGGTTTGTGGTCAGTTTGCAACTTAAATGCCTTCCCATATAGATAAATATTGAATTTCTTTATTGCCCATATTACTGCAAGACATTCTTTTTCGCTAGTTGAGTAGTTGATTTCAGCTTTATTCAACTTTCTGCTAGCATATGCCACTGGGCTTAATTCCCCATCCAATGCATCTGATTTCTGTAGTAAAGTTGCACCTAACCCAATATTACTTGCATCCGTCCTTACTATGAATTCTTGACTTAAGTCAGGTAATTTCAAAATGGGTTTACTTGTGAGCTTTTCCTTCAATTCTTGGTAAGTCATTTCACATTGTGGTGTCCATGTAATGCGATCTGGATGTCCTTTACGTGTCAATTCAGTTAACGGTGCACATATGGAATTAAAGTTTTTGATATACTTCTGGTAGAAACCACATAATGAGACAAAGGATCTCACGTCCTTCTTGGTTTGTGGTCTCGGGGCTTTCTGTAGTTTCTCTAAATTCTTTGGGTCAGGGGTCATGTTTCCCTGATAAACTGTGTGTCCCAAAAATTCCAATTCTTTACATCCAACGCAACATTTGGTTGGTCGGGCTGTTAAATTTGCCTCCCTAAGTCGATCAAACAGCATGTTCAGAGAGTCAATGTGTTCCTCAAATGTTTCTGTTGCTATAAGGATATCATCCATAAAATTTGTTATACAGGGATTATTCAGAGGATCCAATAATTTTCTCATCATTCTAGAGAAGACACTAGGCGCATTCTTCAATCCAAATGGCAATCTATTAAACTCATAGTGTCCTTCTGAGGTACTAAAAGCTAGGTATGGTCTAACCTCAGGCTTTACTGGAATCTGATAGTATCCTTTACTCAGATCCACTTTTGAGAAATATTTAGCTTTATTTAGTCTGGCAAACAGCTGATTTGTATCCGGCAATGGATCCACCTGTCCTTCTGTAATAGCATTCAGTCTCCTGTAATCTATACAGAGTCTATGTTCTCCAGAGGGCTTCCTTAAGAGTACAACACCGGAACTATACGAAGACTCACTGTGCGAAATAATTCCTTCCTTCAATAGATAGTCTATCTCTTCCTTCAAAGCTTTTTCCTTAGCAAACGGAATCGAATATGGTTTCATACAGACAGGTGTGGAGTCTATGAGTTTCATATCATATTCCAATAGGTTTGTATGCCCTGGTCGGTCTGTTAACACCTCTGCATGATTATTTAGAACCTGTTGCACTCTCTCTTTCTGAGTTTTCGTTAAATGTGTACTGATTTTCACCTGTGCTGCTGTCTCACAGGGGTGTAATGGATATTCAAATGATGAAAGTGGTTCCTTTTTCATCTCCATGGCGATGGACAAGGTCAACAAGTGTGTCTCTTCCTGATGTTCTCTTTCCAAATATTTCTTCAGGAGATTCACATGATAGATTTTTTCTTTCCCCTTCTTATCTATCTTATAATTTGTTCTAGACACCTTCTCTAGAACTGTATATGGACCCTGCCATCCAATTTGTAACTTATTCTGACTCCCGGGCAAAAGAAGCAGTACTTTCTCTCCCACAGCCAAATTTCTGTCTTTCGCCTTCCTGTTATAATAGGCAGCATGTTTCTTCCTGGCTTGTTTCAAATTTTCATTGGCAAGTTTCCAGCCAGTTTTTAACCGAGTGGTCAGCTCATTCACATATTGGTATGAAGATGTAATGTTTTCCTCTGCCTTTTCATCAGTCCACGTTCTTAACAAAGCTACATATGGACCTTTAATTGTGTGGACCTATTTGTCCATGCACCGGTATGGTCTCTTCCACTCGAAGCTTTATAGTGCTGATTTTTCCTCCCAGAATTATCATTCACAAAACGACCGCTACCAATTTTTCTTTTGGGGCTTTCTCCCCTCTTAAAATTCTTGATGAGAGATTTCCTCTCTACATCCTCTTCCTCCAGTTTGTTTAAGTCCGATTGAGGGATTTTCGGCTTATCCTGGGGTAAGACATCTTTTTGCACTCTCCGCATAGTGGCCATTGTAAAACAGTTAAGTGAAGCTTGTCCGTGAAAAGGGGCTTCCCATTCCATTTGGTCCACTTTATCAAATCTATTTTTCTTTTTATTATCAGGCCTAATTTTGCCCCGTGGCGTGTCCAGGTCCTGATCCATGTTCCCACTTGTGGGTGTTCCCTCATGTGCTATGCTACACCTTTCTACAAAATTCTCAATGTCCCATCTTGCTTTGGGCCAATAATAATTGTGAGCCACCTTTTGAATGATGGTACCTATCTTCTCATGGTCCCCATCTGGTTTCACATGTAGGCTCCTTATTAATTCTGTCCTATATCTTTTTGGAAGAACCAGCTGTCCGTGACCATTGGATCTAGCTCCAGTCTTCCTATACATCAACTTGTTTTTCATGTAAAAATCTCCCTTGCCTGGAGTTGTATGACAAGTTGACAATTTTCTGAAACAAGGCTTGAGTGTTTTATCCCCAGCCTGTGCCTTCCTCATCTCTTCTGGAGTGGTATCTAACATAATATCCTCCTCCTGTCTTGAGGTCGACCTGACCTGAAGGGTTGCCATATACACAGGTTTCCTTCTGCAACGGTCAGTGTCATGATTGTCCATCTGACAATTCTTACACCACCTTTTTCCTTGGTTGAAAGATTTTCTTTCATCATATTTCCTTTCATCGAATTGTGGGAATTTATTTTTATTTTCATACCGTGGCCTATCAAATTGGTGCTTACCTTTATTTTGATCCCTAGGATCAAATTTATTAAAGTTCTGTGGTGCCCTAAAGTTATCCACCTGTTTCTTTTTATTACCTGTTACCTCTGCTTGAGCTGCTTGATACCTTTCAGCAACATTTAGCAACTCACCCAGCCTCTCTGCACCTTGTTCCATGAGAAACTTTCTCAGGTCTGGAGCCATGGACTCTCTTAGTTGCTCTATAAGGACCATTTCCTTAAGATCTTGGGTTTTCCCCAGAGAAGTCCATTTCTCCAAGTATGTCTCTATTCGTGCAGAGAACTGGTGATAGGTTTCACCTGACAGTAGTTTAGCATTCCTAAATTTTTTCCTATAAAACTCTGCATTCTTTTCATACCTTAACAAAAGAGCCTGCTTTAGCATGTCATAATTTTCCTGATCACCTCTGCTCATTTTTGCAAAAACTTCATAAGCTGCCCCACGAAGTCCCTGAGATAACTTTAAGCTCCACCTTTCTCTCTCTAACCCATACGTGGTAGCTAATAGTTCATACCTATTTATATAGCTCTCAATATCATCGTCTTTCTCAACAAAATGATCTAAATGAAAATTCATAGCTGAGGTTGAGGCTCCTTGAGTAACCGTAGCATCAGAGGCAAAGGGACTGGCACCATTTTCAGGAGCATGGCCTTGAAACTCAAACTCCCTTAGTCGTAACTCATGTTCCCTTTGTAATCTTTTATCTTCTGCTTCCCTTTCTGCAGCTAATTTCCTCTCTTCCCTTTCTGCAGCTAATTTCTTCTTTCCTCGGCTTCCAATGCTTTAGCCTCTTTGTCAGCCTCAATCTGCAACCTCTTAGTCTCAGCCTCAGCTTGCAACCTCTTAGTCTCAGCCTCAGCTTCAAATTGTAACTTCTTAATTTCCCTTTCAGCCTCTAACCTTCTTTCGGCTTCTTTTTCTAATCTTCTTTCTTCGCGTTCAATAAATTTGTCACATTCCGTTGTGACATAGGCAACCATAACTTGCCCATCTAATCCTAACTCTTTTGCAGTCTGAACCGCAGCAGATCGAAATTTGGCCAGGTCCGCCATTGTCTATTACGTAAATTTATACAATGTCTAACCAACAATTCAATCTCTAATGGACAACACAGGCACCGTGAGCTCAACCTTATTTAATTCCACCCAAGGATACCTTTTAATTCTTATATTCCCTGAAGTGAATTACCCCCCAATATTTTTAATAGTTAAAGATTCAAAATCCCAAGAGCGAGACCCCAATATATGTGGTGAAGTGGGATGTTATAAATATTTATAGGGGACTTAGTGTACTGACTGAGATCAGCTGTGAAGGTATCTATATCTATTAAGAGTAGTGTATTATAGATAACCTTACTTGCTACCACATATCTATATATCTCAGTCAGAATTATTCTGGAATAGTGTGATGCTACGTTATGTGTCTAGGGTATGTGTATGATGAAGTGTAAGTCACAACAACAGACAGATAAACAATTTAATTTAATCCACTACTCTTGACAACACTGTGACACTCACATACATATAACACTCTATGAGATATCTTAAAAGAGTCACTGATAACTTTCAAATAACAATATGTATTCATTACTGGCATGAATGAATATGTGTCCTGATTCAACTACAAGGGAACCAGGAATCACAATCAATTTAAATTACAAGTTATGTACAGAATGTATTTAATATGAATATTGTAGTGACATATATTATTACAAATGTTCTATGTGTGTCAGTTGTGTAGTAGTAAAATGAGGTAATACTGGTTTTGTTTTGTTCAAGCTCTGTTGGTATTTGTCATCATGACTTCAATAGTTTGTCTTTAGGGACTAGTATTGGAGATGTTCACAGTTCCTGATTTTAAGACAAGTAAATTCCCCTCTGAATGTTATTTTTATAAAGTTATTTCAAGATGAGGGGACATAATGTTGAGCTCAGCTGGCCAACTCTGCTTATCTTGCGTGATGGCGGCAGGAAAGGACTCCTCTGCTCGAATTCTCCTCTGGGCTCTGGAGACACCTCACTGATAGCTAAAAAGACCAAGGAGTATGCTGTCCGACTCTGGATTCAGCAAAGCTCTGACCAGGTGCTGCTCAGTACCATCAAGACCACTGTCCCTGAAATCAAGAAGGATGTACCTTCTACTTCATAACTAATTTATATTCTCTTTTACACTGATCACAATACAGCACAAACATTGCGTTCAGAGCGTTAGGCCAACAGTCAGCTTCATCTGAAATACTTTATTCCAGTATTACCCTCCTTAATGGTTACTACGCCTCTGCACTTCCAGCATTATTTCTTTCTAGTCAATCATCCAGGTGTCAGTGTACTGTTTGGCCATTCCATGCCGTTTTACTTCTCTCCGACACCCTCTGTTCAGGCTGGAGCATTTTAGGCTTTACCTCACGTTTGCCACTGAACTACACATATATATACAGGCATAAATCAACAATTCACATTCAATTTTCATTAAAAGATATTGAATGGTTCAAGCTTACCACAATTCATACGAATAACACAGATACGTTGATTAGCAATGAATTCTGGCACAAACTGGCACAAATTTCCATCTGCTTATCTTCCAGGCTTTTATTGAGCCAAATATAGCTGGCTTCAACGCACTGATGCTTTATCAAGTGTATTTAAACAAGTGGTTTCGAACTAACGCTCCCAAGTGTGTATATCAGCGAGACTGGCCAATGAGCCACGTTTCGACAAGTGTTTGAAAAAATGTTATCCTTTCCCGTCTCCCCTAACAACCAAGATAGTATTTATAGCCCGACCAATCGTGGTTAGGCTTTCATTTGTTGCGCTCCAATCAATTTGGAGTTTACATGGTAGGCTATTTCTGTAACGTAAATTTTTTTCAAACACGTTAAAAAAAATCTTATGAGCAGAAATGATTTTATGCTGTCAGGCACCCCCAATATTTTATTTTGGGTATAATTTATTAATTCCTGGACTATTTGCGTAACGTTTTACATATTATTTGTCAGCAAGCCCTAAGGAACCCAAAAATACTAATTTAAAGGAGCTACGTGGCTGCGTTCAAAATATGCAATTTCTTCTACCTCCTGTTTCGAAGATGTGCTGTCTGGGTACTGTTATGTGTTCAAACGTAAACCCATCTAATGTTGTCTTTTCTAATAAGAGTTTGTTATGATTTATAAACCTAACTCTGGGAAAGGGTAGTGTATTTTATCACTGTCCGTCTGAAAAAGTTAGTGCTTGTAGACTTACACGCGTGATGCCAGCATTTGTATATCGCGCGACGCGTGTTGCATGCGTTCCTGATTTTCAGCCCTCCCCTCTCGCTATCCTTTTGTCCATCTGTTCGTTCGTTTTGGTAACGTAATATAATTAATGTTAGGATTAATTTAGGTCATTACGCAGTACGTCTCAATGTTTTTCTTAGAAATGCAGCACACGTTTCATTGAAGAAAGCGGGTATAATACAGTAAGCTTTTACTATCAACGTGAAAGCGTTACAATTTGCAGACGAAGCAGAAAACAAGGGGGATTTCGAGTACATTCTTGGTGACAGCACTGTCATTTTCCCATTGCTCTTCTCTTTATTAATTTTATTTGTTAGGCTTTATATTTACCTAATAATTTATATATGTGGATTAGAATATTTCATGACAAACAGTAAATAAATTAGTAAATAAATAAATAAAGGTAATTAACAGGTACTCGTTGGACATAAAGGATGGCACTAGACAACAGACAAGAAAATATAAGTGATAGGCTTACCGGGAATCATGTCCTACGAATGCAAAACAACAGAATACCACTACAGGCGCTCACTTGGGTTCTTGAGGGTAAGAGGAAAAAAGGAAGACCAAAAGAAACACTTAGAAGAACAATAATAAGAGAAGGAAGAACGTTGGGCCTAAATAATGTGCAAGAGTTAAGAGGAGTAGCGTCACAACGAACAACCTGGAGAGCACTGGTTTCTGCCTTATGCGCCTTGTTTGGTGCTTAAAGAATTTATTATTATTACCGGGAATCGAACCTAAGACCAACCAAACGGCGCCATAGCCTTGCTGTGACTGTGCATCGTGAAAGGACGCTCAGCCAATTTTGCATATATAGAATGTATACAAACTAGACTCGCCGCCATCATAAACTACTTTATTCTATCTCCACTATTGGCCAAAATTGACCTGAGGTCATAAATCGAATTAAAATAAAATAATCTTTCATCCTACACAATTATTTTACAGTTAACTTTTTGGATTTTCGTGAAAAATTTTAATGTGACATATTCTTCTTTTCAACTACTACCCCAAAAACTGTGAAAGCATTTTTTTTCAAAACTAGCAGAAGTTGAGATAGAACAAAGCGACAAGGAAGCTGAGACGAAGACGCTGGCCTTGGATAAGACATTAATAACACATAAGGAAGGGAAACCCGAGGCCTGTAAACAGTAAATTAATATTAGACAAACATAAAGGTATGTTTTCAGGCACTCGTAAGAAATAAAGAAGTAGAACACTTGGACAACAGAAAAACAACAGACGTGAGTGGCTTACCCAGGGTTCGAACCCCGTACCTTCCGTACGACAACTCCGCCTAGCTATACAAGCGAATCACACTGACCCCACGGCCAGCTAGGCATCCCCAAAAAAGGATGCTTTACTGACTATTGGATAAGACACACATTGAGGAGGCTGGTTGATAAGCATTACAAGACAAACCTTGTCCTGGAATCCTCGTGATAAGACACACATTGAGGAGGCTGGTTGATAAGCATTACAAGATAAACCTTGTCCTGGAATCCTCGTGATAACACACACATTGAGGAGGCTGGTTGATAAGCATTACAAGATAAACCTTGTCCTGCAGTCCTCTAGATAAGACACTCATTGAAAAGGCTGGTTGATAAGCATTACAAGATAATCCTTGTCCTGGAATCCTCGTGATAAGACACACATTGAGGATGTCGTAGATTTTCGATAGGAGAATTAAGACTAGGTTTGGTCCCTTCTGAATAGGTTTGAATAGGTGATAGACTCAGTGAGAGTTAGTGAAAGGTAATATAATTTCCACACACGTGAGATGATAGATTTTGATATAGTGGCTGTCTCTGAAAGCGAAAAGAATTCTTCTCTCTCTCACCTATCTTCTACAACAGTTGTTACAGCGTCAGACAGACTACACCAATATACATATTACGTATATTTCTATCACTCACAGGCACGCACATACACGTGACGACAGGTAAACACACAGTCGTGGGAAAACTATAACAATGATATATATATTATCTAGAACGAGCTGACCAAACACGATTATTAAGTTCAAGAGCGATTTTAATATCAGGAAAAAATCGGCTCACAACATCAAAGAAAGTACATCAAGGAGAATACATATACACATAGTCATAAAAATTCAAGGAAATGTTGCAAGGATGATAGCCCCGTTGTAGTGTTAACTCTAGGTTTAGCCCGGCCCCGTTAAGAGAACAGATGATGGCGCCAGAGTCACAGATACATAGGGTTTGATTCTAAGAGTTTTCGTTGTTTTATCTCGTAATTATATGCACAGAGTTTGAAAAAAATCTGATTTAACCTAAGACAAAAAACACAAGAACTCTAGCCTTAGCAACAAATTATGCAGATTGAAAAAAAAAAATTAGGACAGCAACAGGGTGTCAAAGATATAATAGTGAAAATATCCCTCAAACCAGCGTACACTCATTCATTCCGCCATGGCCTCTCATACATGTACTCACGACTTTGCTCGCTGCCTCTTGGAACACACTGATTTTAGATCTTCACACAGACTCAAAAAAAATGCAGTCTTCTGCCAAGAAGTCCCCAGTCCCAAAAGACGTATTTAACTTGGAGTCTCCGGGAACGACTACTTGGGTGTGCAAATTTGTTCAAATGTCTGATTAAGTCACCTAACAGTTATTCCAGGCGCGGGAGTTAGCAGAGCACAGTGTCAATAGCGTAGGTTTCTAGAAATGATGAATGTCAGGTCGGTGCCTTCCCTCAGTATAGGATTCACTTTAGTCACACCACAGATTAGTCCACAAAATATATATATATATATATATATATATAGTCGGGAAATGTTAGTTAATACTTGAAGTATTTCGCGCCACCAGGCAGAAAAATTACGTAGAGTTTTTCTAGAAGAAATTAAGATCTGACTCCAAGGTCCAGTATTTATCATTACAGTCTTTGAAAACCCGTTATTGGGATATAGTATTTCTGGCTAACTCGGGTTGCATATGCACTGTTAGACCAGTGGTACTTAAGAAACCCACGTGGTTCAAAATAAGAACTGTCTATTTCTTCACAAGTATGGAAACTACTACTAGGTGCTGGTAAAGTTAGGGTCACCCCAAAACTTTCACTGTGTGGAGGAAAAATAACACATATAATATAATCAACAGAATATGTACTGGTTATAACTTACATTTAAACTTGCAAGCAGAGAGCTTTGCTTATCATTTAAACTTCCCGTGACGTAAGTTATATTTAAAAATCAGCAATTCTCATGAATTAGGAACACGTGCGTATTCCGTCACCATTCATGAGGCTCGATTCTAGAGTTTATACGTTAGTTTAGAAAAATACACTCGACTGAGTATTAGCAGTTAAATTAAATTCATAAATAGCTACAATTGCCGTTATAAGCTAGAAATTTTAATTTTATTCTGCTTTCCACTGAATGCTTCCCTAGAAAATATAATAGCCTACCACTTTATTTCTCTTCTGCGCTAAAGAAATAGATTAAAATGAATTAAGCGATTAAACACTTTAACACTCACAAAATCTATATATCTATCATATTAATTACCTCAACCACAGAATTACAGGTAGTCGCACAACTTAAGAATAAAAATGCTGAAAATATTTCTGGAAGTCTAGAAGTTCGACAAATTGCCGAAACAAACTGAGATCTTCGCTAACAGCTATTCTGTTTACGAGCAACCTATCTACTGTGAGTCTATGAGCGAGAATGAAATTAAAGTTTCAAACTTGGCCAATATCTTTAAAATCGGACACAGGATCCTAATCTTATTTCGCCAAGCGAAATAGTCTCCCCTGTCCGTATAACACCTTCGTCCGCTTATCGCGTGACGTAACAGCCATCAGTGGCCGAGGGCTTGCATGAGTTGCAAATCTCAGACCACCGTCTGCAGTGCGGAGTGGATTTTCACGCTAAGCCGGGTTTTTGGACGAAAAACCTCATGCGTTTACTGAAATGCAGACTCTCTGTCTACTTTCCATGTCCCTCGGGTGAATTTTCACGCCCCAGGCCAGAGACCCTCAGACGAATGTCTAGCGAATGCTGTAAATTCACGCCTATCGTCCGACCAGCGCGACTGACATGTACGCAATACCACCCAGGTGCGATTCTCAGTTTTAGAGAAAGGAAAACAGGTAAAGTTTGCGAATTATATGAAAATAATATTCGCAAAACGAATGGATGAAAAAATGTACAGGAAAAAGGAAATACAGAGATAATAAAAGAGAGAATTCGGGTGAAAGAATAGGAAGAAGATGTAGGAAATTAAATGAATATAAACCCTACGTGACAGAGGAGGCTGGTTGATAAGCATTACAAGACAAACATTGTCCTGGAATCCTCGTGATAAGACACACATTGAGGAGGCTGGTTGATAAGCATTACAAGACAAACCTTGTCCTGGAATACTCGTGATAAGACACACATTGAGGAGGCTGGTTGATAAGCATTACAAGACAAACCTTGTCCTGGAATCCTCGTGATAAGACACACATTGAGGAGGCTGGTTGATAAGCATTACAAGACAAACCTTGTCCTGGAATCCTCGTGATAAGACACACATTGAGGAGGCTGGTTGATAAGCATTACAAGACAAACCTTGTCCTAGAATCCTCGTGATAAGACACACATTGAGGAGGCTGGTTGATAAGCATTACAAGACAAACCTTGTCCTGGATTCCTCGTGATAAGACACACATTGAGGAGGCTGGTTTATAAGCATTACAAAACAAACCTTGTCCTTGAATCCCCGTGATAAGAGAGGGTGAGGGAGACTGAAAAAACACACGGGGAAACGACTGAAGACAGAAATGAATATGATGAGGGAAACAAGGAAAGACCTTGACCTGATAGCACGTGACAGGAGGACTGGGTATTAGTTTATTAAAGCACTAGGCTACAGGGGCAGCTGAAAGGTTTTGAATAGACGAATAGAATGTATGGAACAATTGTTTTTCCTTTTTGTTTGTTGTTGTTGTTGTTTTTTTAAGTGCATATAATTTAAGTGGTCCGTCAAACTTGTTATTTTTCTGTACTTGTTTGTCTTTTCAGAGATCCTCGCTAGCTGCATGAGGAGGTTATGATGATGATGATCAACATCAACACCCTTTAGCTCCCCATGGAGCATATGCGTGCCATCAGTCAAGTTCTTTCCTGGTCTTCCTCACCGTTTTCATTTCTATCTCCAGTTATTTTCTCCATGTGGGGGTAGGAGTGGCTAAGAGGTATGGCGTCCGCCTCGAATTCTACAGGTACTGGGTTCGATTTCCAGTTGAGGGAATATCATTTATGGAAATTAGTTTTTTCAGAACCAGTGGTCCTAATGATGTCATACTTCCCCCTGATCTCCTGGGTAGTGAGACTGGATGCCTAGCTTATTCGGATAAGGATGAAAAAAGGAGGTCCCGTTGCGCCCGTTAGAAATCCGACGGCAGTTCTAAATCATAAAGAGTAGGCCGTAAGGCCGCTGCCCTGGCAAATAAAAACCCAAAAAAAAAATTAGAAACCTATCCACCACAAAAATATGTATAGAATGTGTAGGTCATATATACTCACGCTGGGATTCTCGACGGTGCAACGGAGTTCGCGCACTATGCTGAGATCATCCTTGTGTGATCTAAGGGAGGAGATCGGAGCACTTATGGAGTTTCCGTGTGCAATGAAGATTTTCCTTAAAACCAAACCAATCTTCTCCACGTGTTTTTGGTCTACCTCTGTCTCTACTATCCTGGTGATTCCAGAACAAGAAAAAGTAACCCTACTAATAAGTTTCTTCAATTTATGTCCTATCCATCGCCAGTGTCTTCTTCTCAGCTCTTGTTTTACTGGCACATGTCTGGTTCTTGTCATCAGTTCCACAATATTGATGTTGTCGTGCCATTTCAATCCTTTTATTCTACGCAAGCCCCCATTTATGAAGTGCTATTGTTATGATTAAAATTCATAACGTGTCTGTCGATATCAAAACGGTTTGATAGGTAGTCATATTTGTTTATGACCGGTGGCCCTTGGTTACAGGAAGTACGTCATGACTTTTGGGTCGAGTAGCAGACGCCTAGAGTTGCCGTCTGCTGAAGTCAGCGATCTATTGTGCGGTCTTCTCTGTGTGTTCTTCAAGACAGGTGGACGTGTGTGTTCTATGCTCCTGGGAATTATTATACTTCACTCTCGATTCCTACAATGTTCGACCACTAGCTCATCCATACATCTCCGTGTGATGAGTCTAGTTTATGTATGATAGGAATTCGTATGGATGTCAGGAAAGTGAGTACAAAAGTATTTATGATAAACCTGTCGAGGACAGTGTTGTAGTGATAGACGACATGGAAGTTTACTGAGGACTGAATTTCCATATTTAGCCAATGTATTGTATGGCTTTACTAATGATACCTGAGGAGGATCGTGTCGTACATTAAAATATATGTTCAATCGTCCAACCTGGCCTTCGTGGTGATATTATTCATTGGTGGAGATAGGCTTTGTGTGCGGGGCCCCTTACATACCACTAGATGGACATTGGCCTGAGTAGCTGTAATACTCATTAAATAATATAAAACACCCCGTAACAGCTATATGTTTTTAATGATAATCCCACTATAATCATTTCAATAACAGATGTTCCGAAGATGTTCATGGTTGTGAGAACAGCACCTAGGCGTTTGGGTAACACTGGTGTCCTTGACACACATTGTTGGGTTAATCGCCTCAAGAAATTGTTTCCTCTAGTGACGTAAACGAAGTTATGCTCTTACCTTAGGTAAATGTCATCTGGTAGGATCACTGAAAACCTTTATGAATGTATCAGGACTTTTAGCTTCCTTTGTTTAACCAGGTCGGTTGAAGGATCGTAAAATTGTCGGGGCTGAGGGCAGCAGAAAATGCGTGCCTCTTAGAATTTGTTGTCTTACGTAAATACAGTGCAGAGTTGAGAAGTAATTACATGAATGGGATGTGAGTCACTTGAAATGGTGAGATTGCGTGCCCCATTCATTCATGAAAAAAATACAAAAACACTCTTTTTTTTTTCATTGAGACCGTAAAGTCGTTGTTTTCTGAATGTAAGAAAGAGTACGACTTTTACTTCATCGGACATGCCGCACATAGCGACTAATATAAGGTTTTTCATGGTCTGGTAACTTCATCACGTAAAACATATCGCTTAAGAAACCACTAGTGAAAGAGTTTGTGCTTTAGCGTAGGCTACCTCAGGGGAGGGGGTAGCTTCTGTCTTGGCTCCATGCCCCAGAAGAAGCAAAATAGGAGATAATGATGATTTATGGCTGGCTTACTTTCTGCTTAATATTAAAAGCAATCTTTGTGCAGTTCTTCAAGTTCGAAAGTCGCTATATACATGAACGAAAAAGATGGTGTCACATAAATATCTAAACAGGATTGTATTATGCGCGTAACGTTTGTAACAACCTTGCGTTATGTACTGCATGAAATCAGTTTGAAAAACAAGCATACAGATAGACTGAATAACTGACGGTGTGTCTGAATGAATGGCTGAATAACTGACTGTGTGTCTGACTGAATGAATGAATAACTTACTGTGTGTCTAACTGAATGACTGACCATTTATTTTCCGCACCTTACAGAGCATGGTACAACCAGTACAAATGGCCCCCATGCATTAGGTCTGCGTGCAAGCATTTCATGCGTCCCTGCATTATTGGTGCCTGAAGCAATTTATTTATTGATGCTGCTGACAGCCAGATGCACAAGAACAATCGCTGTAGCTTAGAGGGAGGAGGAATGCAATGTTGATACAGTACTAAAGAAAAGCAAGAGCAGTCAACTCAGCTTAAATAATAAGAAAAATGCAGCGATAAAGAAAAGTAACAGAAAAGGGCTTATTTTAAATATTAAAATGATACAGTAGTAAAAGAAAATAACAACAAATAATAACAAAATAAAGTAATGTAGGAAAGTAACAGCAAAGGACCCGTTTTCATATTAAGAAAACAAAATTAATGGTCATCTCAAAGTAACGGAGACTGACAGAGTGTAATGTGAAAAATAAATGATTCAACTGGGTAACAAGTAAAGAATTTCAAATACTTGCACATATTACCGCTAGATAAAGCTGCATCCCAGACCTATAGGGTATAATAATCCGAGTCAAAATCATTGTTCCGAAAACGAGAAGAAATTTGTGCACTAAATTACTGTCAGTAGTGAGTAAAAACACAAAGATTCTCCAATGGTACATTGAATCAGTAGGCTTTTATGGAAGTGAAACATGGACAGTGAATAAATGAATACAGATCTGATTTCTTAAGCCCCAGGTTTGGTTTAAAAGAAGAATGCTGAAAATACTAATTGCGGCTAAGACATCTAAGGAGGATGTACTGGGGGGCCTGGGATACAGAACACACTCTTTGCAAAGATAAACAAAAGACAATCATTGTTCGGGACATGTTTTGAAAAAAAACCAAAAGAAAACTGTAATAACAAGGATAAAGATCGAGGGAACCGGTGAGAGAGGAAGTCAGAAAGAAAATATTAGATGGACTGGGAGGAAGTCATCAACAGAATTCACGTTACACCAGTGCACCAGAGACAAGAGGTTATGGACCGAAATAATCGCCCTTGCCTTCCAGATATTGTAAAATGCTGCTTTAACAGTCTCGTCAAGAGAAACTGTTTTGCTATCGTTTTTAAAGAGAAATAAAATTGTGCCTCATATTGGCGAGGTGCGCCCGTTCAACCTTGTCGTTTATATTAGGGCGCATGTCCAAATATAACAGATGTTTAGGTCTGATAACTATTTTTTCCTATCGTTGTCTGAGCGTTTATCTCTTGCGGCAAAGTTGCTAGGTTCAGGAATCAAAACCTGGCAGCATCAAGCTTCAGACTACGCAGCTTAGATGGGTACCTGACTGCTCTTGACTTAGGGAAAGTAAAGGCAACTTATATAGAGTATATGTCACACACTTCTCCATTAGAGTCTCCTGATGGCTGTGGTGGTAGCGCTTATTTGGTACCTTTGTCTTAATTCTTCTTTGCTTATTTATTTATCATGGGAGTATTGTCCTTATTAGGAGCTGGTAATGATCCCGAAGCTTGCATTTCATCTATCTCATTAAGCTGAAACCTAGTATAGTGAAGTCTCTAACACTTCACTACCCTTCGGCAATTTCTGCTCTTGGACTATTTGTTCATAGTCAGATAATTCAAGACACATGTTTGTTGGATAGAACATAAACTGACAGGAATTAGTTGAGATTTTTTTTAACCTTTAACCTAACAGACTGACAGATCTTCTCCTGATAAATGTTTAATCTTGGTAGACGGGACGACAGGCAAAAATAGATGCAAGCGACGGTATAAAAAAACGACATTATTTAGGAAAAGAACATGATTTAGAAAAAGATTGGTTTAGAAAAATATATGATGTAGAAACTGACCATGATATAGAAATATACATGATTTAGAAACTGACATGATTTATACAAAGACATGATTTAGAAACGTACATGATTTATACAAAGACATGATTTAGACACATTCATGATTACGACACATTCATGAATGAGAAAAATACATGATTTAGACACATTCATGAATTAGAAAAATACATGATTTAGAAACATACATAATTGTAAAGCCAGGAATTAGGGCTATATTTCAAGTACTAGTTAAGCGCACCTTTTGCAAAGCGCATTTCAATTTGTATTGGTGGTTTTTGATTAAATACGATACTGCACTAGTTTTGAACAGTATGTATCTAAGGGGGACGTCATTGATCGTCCGCACGAGTTGCTATACGACCATTGGTCGTGGCCATTTTCCATATGAATATAGTCCCAGATGGACGTTTGTGTTTATGAGTTCCCGGTTATGGGACACTTTAATAGTAACTAATAATCACAGCCAGTGTTTGGCTTGCAGATGATGAACCCGTGGGCCATTATCTATGATGTCTTAGCCACGTCAGGCAATAAGTACGTACGGTGCATGTTAGCCACCAGTTATATTTATTAATACAGGCCACGGAGATATAAGTGTTTGTCTGACCGCATACTTCAACTAGGGCATATGATGCCTAGTTGCTAGTCTTAATCGGCCAAGACCAGTTGGAGTCTATTTCAAATATGTATGATGATCGTCAATTGTATGACATGCCCTGTGTGTTATGTGCTGATGTACAACGCGTTAATAAATGCCTTCGTTGAATCGTACCTCAGTCTTTGACTGCAATCTGATTGTTTGACAGTTCTACATTCCTATATGGCTACTATGCATATCAGAGATCTTGATTAATTCGAACCGGCACACCGTTCGCAGTTAGGCATTTCTTGTACTGATTTAACTGTGATATGCAGTACCAACAACGTCAGCACCAGAGCACTGAAAATATGCCAGTAACAGTTATGGTGGTCCAGCTTTATGGGGAAAAATTTTTTCAAGATCGCTCTTCACGTGCCAGTTTTCGTGCACGTGAACCGAGAATTCAACACCGGTAAAGCACCGTCATTATACGGCCCATAGCCTTTTGTGCAGTTCCGGTAACGGGAGTGCTGACCTTTTTGACCCCGAAGAGAGCCGTTGATAATACTGGAAGACGAACTGTCCTTTTGTCAAGAAGTTCTGCACTCAAAGAAGTTTGCATCATCTTGCCATACTGGGTACGAATCGTTACTTCGAGCTTTTCATGCGAAGTCTCCATATTATCCATTTTTCAAGCTATATTTTGCGGAGCGTTCAAGGTCGACACGACGGATCTATCAACCAGTGATCATATGTCGTTTTCCCTTCTGCGTTGAAATGTTATCAAGCAGGAATCATGATGATGTTTTCCTTGTGCGTTGCAATGCTCACGACCACATTTGATGCTCAACCAATAGATGAATCATGAATCGTTCGATACCTTTTGACGGAATGCAACTGAAAGGACGGATCTTTGAAAGCTAAGTAGCTTATACTTTTTTATTATAATCTTGTGGTCGCTGCATGTTGGTTCGAGCCTATCTCTTTTATGCTATTGCTCCGTTCTATGTTTCTCGTTCAGTGTCACACAGCGGGCGGTTGGGTCGTGTTCTGACGATGAGATTCATCTCGGAGTTATCCGGGCTCACGTCAGACGTTCTGTAGGGCGGTTTCATATTTCCCTCAGTGGAAATCCGGCTGTTAATGGCCGTGTAATTTCTACTAGTCCACTGTGTTGGTTTTATGTGACCTATATTTATCTAGGTGTTTAGTTCTGTTTCAGTGTGTTATCGTAGAATAATTTTGGTGTGCCTTGGTTTTACCAAAAGTTGGGTTCGTGCTTGTTGATCTCACCTTGCTATCACTCAGTTCTATACACACTTCATGTTTATACCCTGTGATGTCATCATGTCTTGTCATTTCTTTGCAGTAAGGTTGCATGTGCAACATT
This sequence comes from Oreohelix idahoensis, assembly GCA_024509875.1. NCBI lineage: Eukaryota > Metazoa > Mollusca > Gastropoda > Stylommatophora > Oreohelicidae > Oreohelix > Oreohelix idahoensis. The sequence goes on along the minus strand of JAMPIV010009427.1, from coordinate 408,879 downwards.
TATTTCTCTTCAGTTTCGCTGTAATTTTTTTTTAATTACTGCAAATGTTCTGAGGCGTCTTTGGGATTTGTCTACATTTGTATTAGATCTTTTATGCTTTCATAATATTGTTATTGTTTTTTCCTCATTTATTCTTGTGCATAGTCATTTGCCAGGCATATTATTATTATTTTTTTTTAATTGCATATAATTATTATAAAATTGCAAGGTACGGGTACTGTAGTGAAGACCCAGTAATTTTTGGTTATCATTACCAAGACTAAGTAGGTGACTAAGTAAGTCATACAAAGGCCAGATATGTGTTTACTTGTGATTGATTTATAAATCAAGATAATGCCTTTAGAAAATATGCTGAGTATTTTAATTATAAATATATTACTTGATTTAAGGTCCAGTGATATTATTACTGGCGTTATAATTATTAACAAAATCCTTGGATTATTTGATAGAATATTAACTAAGTGGGACATAGACAGTAATTCAAAATGTCGATCATGGATCATTTTCTCCGGCAAGGCAAAAGATTACGTTTATTTGGCGCAGACTGTGAGGATTATGCCACAGAACAGTTTTTACTTTAGGCGAGCTGTGATCTTAAACAATATGCTCTGCGTCATTTTGGATACAGCTATTCAAAGGATAGAGAACTGAGACTTGCTAAGTTACTATCCTCTTTTTTTATGATGAAGGAAATCTGTATACTCGGGAAAGGGTCAATCTTGAGTTAGATAAATTGAAACAGACGATAGAGGACCATAAGGTTGAGGAGAATTATTTCACGCGTGAATTAAAACTACTGAGGGGGGACAATGAGAAATTGGATATTGAGTCTCAGAGAAATAATGAGACATCTAAAAGATTGTTTCATGAAATGAAATCAGAATGTGAAAATTTGAAATCAGAATGTGAAAATTTGAAATCAGAATGTAAAAATTTGAAATTAGAATGTGCAAATTTGAAATCAGAATGTGAACATTTGAAATCAGAATGTGCAAATTTGAATTCAGAATGTGTAAAGTTGTACTGCTTATTCATGGAGTCAACTCGAAGAAGAATACAAGAGTAAATTAGTGACTCTCGAACAAGATAATCAGTGCCTAAAACAAATTCAACTTCAACAAAAACAATTCACTGATGAAAAGGTAACTGCCTTCGAGACATTGCTCTTGAATGAAAAAGACAAATATTCTGAACTAGAAAAAGCAAGGCAGCAGCAAATTGAAGAACTTTCAGCAAAGTTGTCTACAGTTGATTCTTTACTCATTGGTAAGAAGAAAATATCTACTGACTTCGAAAAAGTAAATGCTAAGGAGAGTGAGAAACTCTCACGGAAAAATGATGACATTTCTAAACTAAGAAGACGGGTTGATGATTTACTTGATATAGTGTTACACCAGAAACTATTTTCACACAGTAACGATGATAGGGGTACTGATCGACATGCCATCAGTACTAATAGTGCTGTTAATGTATCAGTACACCCGGGAAAGAATATGAGATCATTCCGTGGAAGATATACCTTCCCTCGATGTCACTCTGATGTCAGTGTTTCAGGTGGAAACATTACTGCCACAGATAGGAGTGATTCATGGCGACATGCCAATCATAACGCTCCTTTTATGCAGAGCCATCCACCAGACCAGTATAAATTTTCTAATGTTAGGAATAAAAGTCCACATACTCTATATGAACCTTCTCTTTTATGTACAAATGAAGTTATCCCCTCTGACGGAAAATTTCCTAACAAGAGGTGGACTTATGCTCGTGATGATGTTATGATTGAGAACACACACTCACCTGTTCATGCTGAGCCGGGTACATGTATTAAGGATAGGGGTTTAGTAATGCCTGCTGTGCAGTCCTTTGGGTCATGTTCCAAACCGAAATGCTCCAATACCTGTTATGGTTTTAGGAATCATGCTCAGTTCAAACAGTATGATCCATCCTATGGAAGGAATTCGACATGCATGAGGAAAAGAAATTACCATGTTCCTCAGTCAACTAGAGTTGCACACCACCCCTGTGCACAATTTCGTAGCAATAACACTTCTTATGGTGGTTCCAGTACACGGTCACGCACCGTATTAGTGCGAAATGTACCACCAGGCACTACGTGGCGCGCACTGGGTGAATTTTTTTCACTTCACTGCTGACGTACGATTTGTGCGTATTTTACCAGGTCATAATAGGATGAATGATAAAGCTTTGGTTTTCTTTTACACCCATGGTGATGCTAGCAAAGGGGCGAGGCTTGACAACGGAACCTGTTTTCTAGACCGTCGCCTTAAGGTACAACTGGTACCTGAGTCTCCATCACGTTACCAACGTGTCATGTGCAAATGATTTCTTCTTTATCTGGTGACACTGCTCCACATGAAACGATGATGTGTTGTTCCCAGCTAAATGTTCGAATTTATTTCTGTGTGAAATCATTAGTCTTGGTTATCTGTTTATGTTTCTTACTGGGCCGGTTAGCTCAGTGTTTTCATGATACTAGAGTAGTTATTGTACTCCCTTCGTTATCGTTAGTTGTCGATACCTTTTTTATGTTTTCTGTACCAGTGTCACATATATATGTAAATAGTGCAGCAGTGACCCGTCCACCTTGCGTTCCCATCTAGGTTTATAATCTTTGCTACGCAAAACCATGCAATTCGCTGACGGAATTACTCACTGTTGAAGCCACGCCTATTTATTCTGGTTACAGGCGCTGACTAGCGTTTACCTACGTTCGTGCAGGCTAAGATAACAGTCAGCGAAAGCATAATTCGCTTATCATGAATTATCACACGAGCTGATTCGGCAATTATCATTGTTGACAGACAGGAGCGCGCAGATAGATAATTGGGTTCTTTGAAAGAGAGGGGACGGGCAGGAGTTTGGCCGCTAACGGTTTGATGTCCAACTTTTCAGTGGACTTAAACAAATGCAAAAGGGGCGATAATAATATTTACCACCACATCCGTTTGTCCGTGATCCCAGGGGACGTAATTATCTGATCTAAAGCAGAGAGACGAGATCAAAGACGGTCTGTTTGCTTAGCCAATGTCTATGTTGTTGGTCGGCATCAGTGAGCAGAAAATCTTATCTCGGGAGTCGAACGCGTTGATTTTCCCTGATACGGCCGAAGGCGCGATTTCTCGCACAAGTTAGTAGAATAACACCATTTCCGTATAAATACTCCGTCCTCCCAAAGTCAGTATCTAGTCGCTTCGGAATTTTTGGAAATATCTAGCTCGCCATTCTAGAGCCATTGTAAAAAGTGGATTATTAGATTTCGTGGAGATTGTTTCATTTTTCTGATTTGCGCTAAAATATATTAGCATTTAAGTGATTTAATGTGTTAAGTTCTTCATTATAATTCACTGGGACTTTCTATGTGTGAATTGACTATCGTAGTAAATGGCGCACAGCTAAATTTCTCCAGTGTAATGTAATTTAATCACTCGCTATCATCCAGAAAGAGATGTTTTAATTGACTAATAAATACACAAGGCGACTGACTATTGACGGAATATAAATTTACTTCTAATTCATTACATGTAATTGTGTAAGTGACTAGTGTAATATCATGTGGCGAAACAAATAACTAGTAATGACAAGCGATATTTGTAAAGTAGTCATAATTAAATTAACACTGATATTGTGCGCTGAGAGTTTTACCGGGCGGGAGGGGAAAAGGCGCATACCTTAAATCCAACCCGTAACAGGTGAGCGAAGCATGATAAGGTAGGCTAAGACACGTGTGCTTTTAATTTAGTTAAATGACGGAGTGGATAAGAGATCTTACCTTGCACGTGATGGGATAGGATATTGATATTGTGATAAATTTTTTTTGGTTTTCTCCTAAATTTAATACTGATCACAAGCAGCCTGCCAACGGTCTAAATACCACCAGTAACAATTCTTAGTATTTATCGGGTCTTCGATGTTGACCTGTGCGGCCCTCTTGCTTCATCCAGAGAGAGAGAGTCCAAACTTATAAACATTAAGAATTAATTATAACAGGAGATACAAAATACCCTGATTTTGCATTCAATTTTATCAGCCCGCTGTGGCCAAATATCTATACATAACATTGTTCCCGACTACTGACCATTGTGTTGTCAAGTGGATTTATCCAGAAAAAATAAGTGGTTTCATAATCGGCACTTGTTATGATTAAAATTCATAACATGTCTGTCGATATCAAAACGGTTCGACAAGTAGTCATATTTGTTTATGACCGGCGACCCTTGGTTACAGGAAGTACGTCATTCCCGTTGGGCCAAGTAGCAGACGCCTAGAGTTGCCGTTTGCTGAAGTCAGCGATTTATTGTTAGGGCTCTTCTCTGTGTGTTCTTCAAGGCAAGTGGACGTGTGTGTTCCAGGCTCCTGAGAATTATTATACTTCACTCAAGATTCCTACAATGTTCGACCACTAGCTCATCCATACATCTCCGTGTGATGAGTCTAGTTTATGTATGCGATAAATTCTTATGGATGTCAGGAAAGTGAGTACAAATATATTTAGGAGATATCTGTCGAGGACAGCGTTTTAGCGACAGACGACATGGAAACGTACTGAGGACTGCCTTACTATATTATGCCTATATGTCTAATGGCTTTACTAATGATACTCGAGGAGCATCGTGTCGTACATTAAAATATATGTTCAATTGTCTAACCTGGCCTTTGGCAGTATCATTTACGTTGGTGGAGATAGGCTGTGTGCAGGGACTAACTACATACCCCTATATGAACTTGACCTGAGTCAAAGTATGACTCATTGTAAAATAATATAAAACACCCTGTAATCGCTATAAAATGGAGGCAGCAAGCCGGGATCTGAGCTACAAATAAATCAAGTAAATATTGATTGTTTCAAGTCGTTGGACTGCATTTTCATGCAAATGTAAAAAAGTTCAAATATGGCGACAGATATCGTCTGCTAACCTACGTGAGGTTATGTTGAACAGTAAGCGCAGTTCCAAGTTTCCAGATTACTGCAGAAGTGAAACATAATCAAGAACCAAGTATTTCCTGCAGAAGTTTTGTTTAAAATTTCACGTTTGATGCCCGAAGACGGCGTATTTTCAAGAAGACGAAGGACTAAAGCGAAGTCCAGTTCAAGTGAGCTGTTTCTGAATCCTAGACCTAACCTAGTCTAACCCTGTTCGCTGCACTGCTCCTGAATCGTTTGTTACCTGACGCAGAGATTGCTGCCAGGAGGAGTTGTCTTTTTTCATAGCAGATGAGTATATTTATTGATACATGCAGCGTGAGACTTGATAAATCTAGTTTGACAGGGTTCTTTTTTACATGTTATCTGTATTTCTGTGCATATATGTTTCTGTGTTAAGTGTGGGAGGTTGGAAGGGAACTATGAATTTTTTTAATACCTCAGTTGTATGGTCGAGGAAATTCATGGTCGTTCTGTTGGGTTTGGTTTATGATTTTCTCAAATAGTGGGGCCCCGGCATTACAAAGCTGTGAGTTATCTGTGCTATTGAGATTATCATTACCACTGTTTGTTAGTTGTGCAGTTTTGTTAATTGGCAAGTTTGTTATATTGGTATAGTTAATTGTAATTTTTTATTCAGTTGTTCTCATTTATTGTTTATGCTATTGTTGGCCCCTTACCTTGCTATTCGTCAGTTATTAGATATCATACCTGTTGTAAATTCGTGCTTGTCTTGTCATAAGTGTGATAGAGCTATTTTTTTCATTTATTCTAATATTCATACATTTCTGCCTTGGTTGACAATTTGCATTATCTTCATTTAGCTCTTGTCACTGTATTCAGTCATCTTGTTTGTATCTCTGTTCTTTTGTTGCTCCTAGTATAACATCTAGTATAACATCTATTAATACATGCAGTTGGTTGATTTTGAGTGGTGAAATAGTTGTGACTAATATTGCTCACATAGTATTGATATTATATTTGAATTATTATTGGACCATTTGTAGTCACAATAATAGTAAATTATGTCTGCCATTGAGTATTTTCTCAGGCAGGGAAAGAAGTCTGGGTTCCACGGACCAGCTCTTCAGAGTTATATCTTGGACAATTTAGAGCAGGTAGAGAATGAGGGCGGTGATGATTTTTCTATGGAATGGGAATGGTATTGGAGAGTAAATGAGTTGTTGGAGGTAATTGAAAACAGGGAGAGGTTAATTGATGATTTAAACGAAGAGGTGAGGGCATTAAAACTGCAGGCCGATGTGGATAGATCAAACTTCAGATCATAAAAAGTGGAACTGGCTAATTCTGAGGCGTCTTTAGAGACTGTCTTGGAGATGAGAATAAAAGAAGAATTAGCTGAGAAGAAGAGAAGACAGGAAGAATTAGCTTTTCAGCAAGAGAATAAAAGAAGACAATATAAACTTGAGGAGGAGAAAAAAAGCTAGAAGATGAGGTAAACTCATTACAAAAATTACTTCACAAAGAAAAGACTGTCAGTGGTGAGCTTGATAGGATTAATACAGTTTTAAAGCTAGACTGTCATGCACATGTTCTCAAATTCAGGGTCTTAAGGTTCAAGTTGCCCGACTGCAGCCACATATGGAGGAAGCACATAAAAGGAGATTGAAGAAAATGGCAAAGAAAAAGAGTGCCATTAAGGAGGTAAAGTTGGAGAGTAAAGTGGCAGCACTTGAGCTTCAAAATCAAGAACTAACATGCCTTCAGGGTCGACAAAAAAATTTGACTCATCATAAGGTGATTAACTTTCAGGCTTTACTCATTGATGAAAAGAGTAAGAATGTAAAACTCGAAGAGGTAAATAAAAGGCAGAGTGAAGAAATTTTACTCAAAGATTTTGAAATTGCTAAAGCAAGAAAAAGGGTTGATGGTTTGCTGGATGTTGTGGTAAACAAAAATATATTGTCAAACATTGGTTATGGAAAAACTATTGTACAACATTGCAGTGGTACTGGGTGTGATACAAACAGGTCACCACAACTGATAAAGTAAAAATATCATTTCGAGGCAGGTACAACTTCCCTCGACATCACCCTGTTGCAGTGTTTCTGGTCAAAACAATACTGCCTCTTCTGGGAGTAAGTCATGGAGACATGCTCACAGTACATCTACTCTCAAGAGTGTAGATGAGATTGTCAAAGGTGACACAAAATTTACTGATAAGAGTCATGGTGTTACACATGGTGTTGTTGATAGGGATAGTAAAAACTTACATGGTAATACTGATACCAGTGCATCTGGAGAAAAATGCTTTACTATGCCTATTAAGCTGTCTTCTACGACATGCTCCAATTCTACAGGCTTGAATGGAAATAGGTATCATACTCAGTCCAGACAGTATGATACATCTTATAATAAAGATATGACATCCATGAGAAATAATAATAACCATGTTTCTCATGTGCCTAAAGGTGCATCCCACCGCTGCTCATAGTTTCGTGACAATAGAATGCCTTATTGTAGTAATGGTGCATACTCACGCACCGTACTAGTGCGAAATCTGCCACCAGGCACTACTTGGCAGGCACTGGGTGATTTTTTTCAAGTTACTGCTGATGTAAAATTTGTACGTCTTTTGCCTATCAACAGTTTCAGAGATAGGGAAGCACTTTTTTATTTTTATTCAGATGTGAATGCACGTATGGTTGTCGAGCGTGACAACGGAGTGTACTTTCGAGATTGTTGTCTTGATGTGCAATTGGTACATCATTCAGCACCACACAGTTTCTAATGCTGTTGTGCATCTTGATGACATTAATCCAGTACAGTATAATAATAGTCTCTCATGCTAATGCATGTAGTGTAGACTTATCAAACAGTACTAATTGTTCTGAATGTAATTCTTTATTTCAGCTGGAAGGCGGTCATGGAGTCCGGTGTGGACATCCTTTGCCAGTCATGTCCTCATGTATGGGACAGGATCAGTGGTTTAATAAGGGTTTTGTGAACAAACAACTTGTGTCTATGCTTAGGGACACTGGGTCAGTTACTGTGGGGGATTCGAAGTTCATTGGTGGACCCTGCTAATTACACAGGAGAGGAGGTCCAATATATTACATTTGGGGGTACATACAGTGGAATACTATCCCACTGCTGAAGTATTTTTAGATACCCCATATTTTACAGGCACGATTATAGTATGTCTGTTGTCAAAACCAGTAACTCGGAGAATTTTAGGAAATATCCCTGGGCTTCAGGATTGTACTGATGATGATATTGCATACATGCCACATGCTATGGTTTACCCATAATCTGTACAAGGTGTTTGCGTTTTCAGATGTGTACACCCTGTACATAATTTATGTACAGGTTTTCTAACACATTCCCCTTATTACTGTGTCTCAGAGTTTTTTTATAAGGTCCTATTGAACACAGGATTTCCCAGTCTGTTAGTGATAATTAAATGATGACATCATCACATTATTGTTACAGTGTAAAATAAACTCAGACATTTATTGTTTGGGTTTTAAAATAAGTGAAGACCTGCTTTAAAAGGCAAAGTCCACGTGCTTCATTTATAATGCAGCCCACTATAATTGAAAATATTTTTACACGAATTAACCCTTTTGATATGTTTTTTTCAGTCTTTGTACAGGTTTTGCGGGTCTTTGTACAGGGTTTTGGATTTTTTGTACAGGTTTTTCATTTCCGAGGTGTGGCATGTATGATATTGTGAGGTGGGAGAAAAAACGACATGTATATACTGCCAGGGTTGAAACTACCAGAGCACAAGCTCTTGGGCATGTAAATGCTCGGTTACATGTTCAGACTCAGAGTGACTCAGTTTTGAGTGTGTGACGATATTCTAAATACAATTGTCGTAGTAGTGCTGTGTTGTGTTGGATAATAAAATAGTTGTTTATCTGTTCAGTTGGTTAATGCAACATTACACTACATATTCATAACCCTAGACACCAAACGTAGTCATCATACATTCTAGTCAAAGAATAAGTCTGAATGAGATCATAAAGGTGGTAGCAGCAAGGTACCCTGTAAACTTACCATAATAATTTGTTATATTCAGGGACCTTCACAGCTGACCTCATTCAGTACACTAAGAGTACATAACAACAACATTTCTTAACATCAAATCCACCACAGTGGTGATGATGGTCATGACAGAAAATTTCTTTCTTCCATCATTGAGGAGTGCCTTGATGATTTCCGATATGGTAGGGAATCATCGGATATCTATTTTGACTCAAGTGAGTCACTGGTTGCTGCTAATAGGGAGCCAACCACATTCAGCATGGATGATGTGATATCCAGAATTGTCTATGACGGTTGTGCTAAGGTGAGACCATCCACATCCATCATTGATGATGTGGTGCCTGACATTGGTAATGTCGAGGTTGGTCTGTTGTCAAATGTGGTTTGGAGGTGTACTCTTCAGTCAAAACTGTATGTTTGGCTGTTTGTATTCATGTTTGCCATTGTCTTTTTAATATATGATTTTTCCTTTTCATATAGGAACATCATGGACATTAATATTATTTCAGCTTTTTTCTTTCAGATGCTGACATCCCATGATTTCATGTGGTATGTGCTGGTCGCTACATTGGGTAGTGTGGCGGTTGTAATAATACTATTTCTTTCTGTGGGTTTTACAGGTCGTGTTACACAGTTGCAGAACATAATAACTTTATACTTGTTCCGTTGCAGGGATGTGGATGTTTTCTTTCCCCTAATCATGTACAGGAGATCTTGTTTCCCTTTGGTACTTATGATGAGGCTAGTAGGGTTGTACATCTTAATGCTCGTGTGTGTAGAATGCACACATCTAGAGACTATTCTGTGTCTATGTGAAGTGCTCTTTGCTAGGCTGAGCATCTGACGTTGTTAGATTCTCTACTTAATAGAATATCTACTGCTACCTTTATTCGCACGATGCGAAAGATTTTCTCTGTTCGTTATGACTTCATTACTTATATTGATGATAGTTGTCTTTTTCATCAATCTTGGGAAGAACATGTTCTTGAAATTCAGTCGTTGTTGAATATCTTGCGTCTTCATAATCTTACTGCTAGACCTTCTAAAACAAGAATAGGTGTCACTGAAATTTCTTTTATTGGTCATAAAGTAGGAGGTGGTTTCTTAAACCTGAAGATTCAACTATATCTAAAATCTTGAATCTTGAAATTCCTCGAACTAAGAAACAGGTTCGCAGTCTGTTAGGCTTCGTAAATTTCTATAGAAAATTCTTGCCTAATTTTTCGGATATTACCTCAGTTCTGTCTTCGTTGGTAAAGAAGAACTCGCCAAACAGAATTGTATGGTCGTATGCGTACGATGTCTCTTTAAATGTAGTTAAATGCTCTTTTTCTAAATCACCAATTTTGAGATTACCTGACATTCGATTTCCTTTTACCCTCAGTGTAGACGCCTCTGCAACAGGGATCGGTGAAACGTTGATGCAGGAGTTTGAAGGCTACATGCACCCAACTGTGTATTGTCGCCCACAATAAATTGTAAATTGTAGCCCACAGAGCAGCGATATCCCATTGTGGAAAGGGAACTGCTGGCGATCTTGTTTTGTTTCACCAAGATGCAATGGTACCTCATGGGAGCCCGATTGACCCTGTAAACCGACCAGACGGCATTGTCATATCTCAAAACAGTGAGATTCAAAAACGAAAGGGCCGCCATGGCCTCGCTCGATCTTCAACCATACGATGAAGACATCAAAGCCATTGAGGGAAGCCAAAATGTCTTGGCTGATGTTCTGTCGCGTAGCACAAAAGACCCTATATCACCTATCAACTCTATAAATACACGTGACTCACGGAATTCCAACTAACCCATGAACAAACTTCATGATGTTCTGATCAAGAAACTATTACGTGTATGATGACGTGTTCGTTTGACACTACTATATTGGAACAGTAACTATCACGATGAAGAATATTATAACATTTTGTACGCTAACTATGCTGAAAACTAATCTACATGGTTGCATTTTCAAAGAAAGAAACATTGCTGATCTGAGTAAGCGGTTCGCACAGCAACAGGTTGATGATGAGTTCTCCAACACTCAAAATGGTGTAATATCTTGTTGAACTCAGCACACTCCGTATAGATGTTGTGCCTTAATAACATTGTTTATGGTCGACTTACAAACTTACGTATACACATTACGTGAAATATTGAAAAGGATATCATTTCCAGACACTTTCGTGTGGACATGCATTGTCAATTTTAATTGAAAAAAACTGACGTATGCACATTAAGGGACACAACTCTGAGATGACTGACTCGAATTATCAAGGGGACATAACAACTAAATTTCCTGTCTGACTAATTTTTAATTGCTGATTACTGTGTGTATTAACATTTTGATTCTTACGGACATACTATCGCAGGGAGAACAATCATAGACATCGTCAACGATATATTTCAACATACATCTAAAAACGGTGTATGAACATTTAGTAATTAGTGGAATGACATTGCACTATAGATTTATGAGATATCTGTAGAGGACAGCGTTTTAGCGACAGACGACATGGAAACGTACTGAGGACTGCCTTACTATATTATGCCTATATGTCTGATGGCTTTACTAATGATACATGAGGAGCATCGTGTCGTACATTAAAATATATGTTCAATTGTCCAACCTGGCCTTTGGCAGTATCATTTACGTTGGTGGAGATAGGCTGTGTGCAGGGACTAACTACATAACCCCATATAAACTTCTTCTTCTTTGATCCTTAGTCGCCGACCGTCAAAGCAGTCAGTGGCAATTACGCCTGGTAGTGTCTTGTAGGGCAACAACAAATTGATTCCATTTTGCTCGGTCGGCGGCCATCCTTCGTACAGTGCCCCAACTCTGGTTCATTCTTTGCATTTCAGCCTCCACAGTCCTCCGCCAAGTTGTTTTTGGTCGGCCTCTCTTTCGTTTTCCTTCAGGGGTCCATAGCATAGCTGTTCTTGTGATGGCATTGGGGTCTCTTCTGAGGACATGGCCAACCCAGCCTCAGCATCGGCCAGCGATGGTGGTGTGCATGTCCTCTTGCTTGCTCCGAGTAAGCAGATCTTGGTTGGTGATGGTATTCGGCCAAAAGATTCGGAGAATTTTTCATAGGCATGTTGAGTGAAAAGATTACAATTTATATGAACTTGACATGAGTCAATGTGTGTGTCGTGATTTAGTCTGTCTCACAACACGGTTTTCTGTATACTTAGGATTTGTAAGGAAAGTGTAGTCACAGTGAACTGGCTGTGAGTGGTATTGAGGTAAATTGTCCTGTGCATATGTTAGCACAATGTCTGACACTGTTTGTTATGTCCATTGTATGTGAGGACAGAATAGTGCTGGACCAAAAAGGGGTTGTGATTATTTGTATTCCAGGTTTTATCCTGCAAACTACCAGAAGTATAGGAATCATCTATCTCTGTTGGACTCTGAGGTGCAAGTGCTCTTAAAGTAATTGGAGCCAGATACCCAGCATCTACTGCCTGGTAATTGACAGACGTGTTAGTCCATGGCGGGAGTGTGATTGATCTCTACATAGAAGTTAAGTGGCAAAGCAAAGCCACTGGTCAGCCTATTCAGACTCTACCTCTAATATATATAATAAAAAGATAAAAATACAGTGTATGATGAATCCTTGTGGACATAAACTTGACGATTACTACTTCACAGTCCAGTAAGAGTGACAAAACACATATGTATTGGACAATGGTTAATCAAAAGGTGAAATTCATTACAGTGATCCACTTTGATAATTAACTATCCATGCTTATTTATTTTATAATGTAAATACATTTGAGTTCATTCTACGTTGCCTAACCGAAAAGATAAAGGGTATAGGTTAAATAAATTGTAAATATGTACCATCAGACTTGCTAAATTATTAAGTTGAGTTCACGTTCTTGTTGGTATATATATATATATATATATATATATATATATATATATATATATATATATATATACATATATATATATATATATATATATATATATATATATATATATAGACATACATATTAATGAGGTAATCCCCTAGCAGAGATAATAATATTAATAAGAATAAGAATATCAAGGGAGGATTCTTGAGAGGGAGCCCATAGACATTCAGGAACATATACTATCATCATACCTGGAGGTTTATACAGCTAAATCCTACCTTTGATGTCGATACACCCTTATTCTTTTCAGAAAAAGGGGGTATTTCTTGTAAGACCAGTCTCTTATCTGGCACTATCCTGGTATCAACTGATACATCTTTTTGTCCAGGATACCTTATACTTTACATAACAACAACCCTCTCGCGACACTGGTGTCTCAGTCCGGGAATTCAGTTACTGCCCTGGGGTCTTTTCTTTGAGACATTCAGTCTTATGGTTAGCAGTAGTAGAAATATAATAATAAAGATAAATGTAAGAAAAATAAAAGCTAAATAAAGCACATTGTAATATTAGTGAGTACAAAGCAAAATTTTGGTCACTGAATACGCTGACAGTGGTCTTTAATTAATTAAATTTGTACTAATTAAGTCCGTAATTAATATATTGATAAGAGTGTATGAGAATGGCAGACCTGGCAAAGTTTAGATCTGCTACAGTGCAGTCGGCAAAGGAGTTTGGGTTAAGTGGGGAAGACCTTATTAAATATGTCACTACTGAATGTGACAAGTTTATAGAGAGAGAAGATAAGAGGTTGGAAAGATAAAGAAGATTACAAATAGAAGCTGAGGCTAAGAAACTTCAAATAGAAGCTGATAGGGAGGCTAGGCAAATAGAAGCTGATATGGAGGCTAGGCAAATAGAAGCTGATAGGGAGGCTAGGCAAACAGAAGCTGATAGGGAGGCTAGGCAAATGGAGGCTGAAGAAAAGAGATTGCAAATGGAGGCTGAAAAAGAGGAAAAGAGGTTGCAAAGGGAACATGAATTGAGATTGAAAGAGCTTGAACTTCAAGGACATGTTACAGGAAATGGAAGTAGCCCAAATACCTCTGACACTAGTGCAAGTCAATGTGTCTCAAATGGAGCCATGAATTTTCACTTAGATCCATTTGTGGAGAAAGAAGATGATATTGAGTTTTATCTAAGTATATACGAGAGATTAGCTACTACCTATGGCCTAGAGAAAGAGAAATGGAGCCTTAAATTATCACAAGGGCTGATAGGAGCTTCTTATGAAGTTTTTGCAAAACTTGAAAGAGAGGAACAAGAAGATTATGAAATCTTGAAGCAGGCATTGCTGGTTCGCTATGAAAAAAACTCAGAATTTTATAGAAAGAAATTCAGAACTGCTAAGCTACTTTCTGGGGAAACTTACCACCAAGTCTCTGCGAGATTATAAACCTACTTGGAAAAGTGGACTGCTCAAGGAAAATGTCAACACCTGAAAGAAATGGTCATGATGGAGCAAGTGAGAGAGTCTATGCCTTCAGACATGAGAAAATTTCTAATGGAACAAGGTGCAGAGAGGTTGGGGAGATTTTAACAGCTGCTGAGAGATATCAGGCAGCTCAGAAAGAGATAGCAGGAATTAGGAAGTAGCAGGTAGAAAATAGTAGGCCACCCCCAAACCAAGATGAGTATGATAATAGGGACCAACAACACAGATACAGACAAGACTATGACAAACCCAGATTTGATCATAGAAACAGGAACCCTCAGGTACAGGATAAGAAACCCTACAGACAGGGAGATAAGTGGTGCAAACTTTGCAAAATGAACAACCACACTACAGTGGAATGTGGTAGGAAAGTCCCTCCATATCACGCTGCATGCCTCATAACAGTGGACAAGGGAATGAAGAAACTGACAGTCAGTCAGATAGATCTCCATCATCCCCATCTGTGAAGAAGTAACTTGTAATGGTACTACTATCAAGTGCCTTTATGATTCAGGATTGGAATATGACTCAGTTGTGAGTGCAACTCTAGTGCACCCTGATCAATACATCACAGACAAAGTGGAGATACAAGTGGCATTAAAAGGAACAGCCCCCATGACACTTCCCATAGCCAGAATAAATGTAAAGACTCGCTACGTGGAAGAAGTGATCAGTGCAGCAATGTGTGATGATCCTAATTACCCGCTGGTGATAGGAAGGAGGTATGTCTTCTTGGGTACCCCAATAAAACCTGTGATCATGGCAACACTCCAGACCAGGTCAAGCCCTAAGAAGGAGGAGGGAACACCACTAAATATTCATCCGAAAAAGATGAGAAAGGCCCAAGCAAAAGATAAAACATTAAAACCTTGCTTTGGCAAATTGCCAGACAGCCATAACCCCCCTAAGAAAGGACAGTTTTATTTGAAGGATGGTTTGCTTTACAGGAAAGCTGGAGCAAGACAAAGTGGACATGGACAGTTAGTACTACCATTGAGTTATATGGATAAGTTTATGGAACTAGCACATGTTGATTCAGACGGTGGACATAAGAAAATGGGTACCACTTGTCAACGGACCTCAGTGCATCATTATTGGTCAGGCGTTGCTGAAGACATAGTTCGGTATGTGACTGCCTGTGCACAATGTAGCAAGGAACACCCCACACGTTGGGAAAATCATCAGGACCTGGAAACCAATTGGGGCGGACGTAGGCCTGAAAATAAACATAAACCGGTAGACATAGTGGATAGGATGGCACCTTTTCACCAACCATCTTCCACAAAACCAGTTACACTGGCAACTCTCCGTGTGGTACAGAGAGGAAACACAACCCAGTCCCCCCGAGACAAATTGGATCGAAATATGTGGAACTGGATAAAAATAGCAATGAGGTTAATAGGCCATCTTTGCATACGACAAGACGTGGAATCCCCAAGAAAATCGATAGTGGTCGATTGGTGTGTCCTAATTTGACAGCACAGCCAACATCAGCATACTGCCGTTTACATTAGAGAGGGTACCGGTAACGGTGGTAGCTGGCCGCCCCTATACACAGTCCATTGAAAGTATTTGACACGGACATGGATTGAGATTTTATATTATATAGCAATGCTACATGGAGAATTGATTTCTTGGTGCAGGAATTTCATTTCCCCATATGAATCATATTATCTCGCCAGTGAGGTTTAGCTGAGGAAACCCCTGGTGAAAATAGACTCTGCCTGGATTTGGGAAATAATTACAGTAACAGAGTCACTAGTGAATCTAGATAAGGGCATTACCAGATTCCAGTCAAGCCTGAGCTCAGACCATTGCTGGCTGTTCACACTTCAGAGGGGCACTATGAGTTCCATATGTTGCCTTTTGGGTTGAAGAATGCTCCGAGTGTTTTATCCAGGATGATGAGGAAATTACTGGGTCCCTTACACAACTCAGCTATCTCCAATTTTATAGATGACATCCTCATAACTACTGGAACTTTGAGGAACATCTAACATCACTGGACATGTCATGGGACAGACTCAGAGAAGAGTAATGGTGAACAATAATTGATAATCAGCAATTAGACAGGCAGCAGCACATGTGCTGTTTATTAACACAACATGCGGTATTATCCCTGGATCTCAAAATGTTGAGGCAAATGTCTTGAGTAGTGCCTACTTGAAGTCACCCACCTGCAGGAAACCAGGAGAGAAGGAAGGCAGATTGAACCCCATATTGGAAGAATGCCGTGATTGTAAATCCAGACAGGAAAGCTCCACCAGGTGGTTCACGCTTTTAAAATGGAGGAGCTCTGTCGTGATTTAGTCTGTCTCACAACACGGTTTTCTGTATACTTAGGATTTATAAGGAAAGTGTAGTCACAGTGAACTGGCTGTTAGTGGTATTGAGGTAAATTGTCCTTTGCATATGTTAGCACAATGTCTGACACTGTTTGTTATGTCCATTGTATGTGAGGACAGAATAGTGCTGGACCATACAGGGGTTGTGATTATTTGTATTCCAGGTTTTATCCTGCAAACTACCAGAAGTATAGGAATCATCTATCTCTGTTGGACTCTGAGGTGCAAGTGCTCTTAAAGTCGTTGGAGCCAGATACCCAGCATCCACTGCCTGGCAATTGACAGACGTGTTAGTCCATGGCGGGAGTGTGATTGATCTCTACATAGAAGTTAAGTGGCAAAGCAAAGCCACTGGTCAGCCTATACAGACTCTACCTCTAATATATATAATAAAAAGATAAAAATACAGTGTATGATGAATCCTTGTGGACATAAACTTGATGATTACTACTTCACAGTCCAGTAAGAGTGACAAAACATGTATGTATTAGACAATGGTTAATCAAAAGGTGAAATTCATCACAGTGATCCACTTTGATAATTAACTTTCCATGCTTATTTATTTTATAATGTAAATACATTTGAGTTCATTCTACGTTGCCTAACCGAAAAGATAAACGGTATAGTGATAACTATGGAAATGTTACGGGATAGATTTCGTAAGCATCCTACTGTATAATATTTGATGTATAACTTGACTGACACTTAAGACAGTACATACGCGAATGAAATAACTTGACAGAAGTCTGGGTCACAGTTCCATTACATATAATCTCAACAGCATAGTCCTGGACATCAGCAACAATAGTACAAATACTTGCATAATTAGAATATGTAGTACAGTCATCCTTACGTACTGGTAACAACTGCATTCAATGTAAGTGCGGCATTCGCCCCTCGCACATAAATCTCTATCTCTGATCTATATTCAATGTAAGTGCGGCATTCACTCCTCGCACATAAATCTCTATATGGTCTGTATACAATGTAAGTGCGGCATTCACCCCTCGCACATATATCTCTGTCGTCCTACTTTCAATGTAAGTGCGGAATTCACTCCTCGCACATATATCTCTATCTCTTGTTTAATCATCAGGCATGCAAGTTCCTCCAGAACTTAAAAGCACGGGAAAATCACAACGCGCTTACGTAGACCTCCTATTGGCGCGGGAAAGCCAACAACGCGCATTCAAATAATAGCATATAATGGTCCTAACATAGACCTCCTTCTGACACGGGAAAACGACGTGTCTTTTTAATCCAAAGTGCGGCATTCACCCCTCGCACATATATCTATACCTCTGGTCTAATCACCAGGCATCCAAGTTCCTCCTGAACTTTACAGCGCGGGAAACCCACAACGCGCTTATAAATAATAATATATAAAGGCCTTGTAAATACACCTTACGCGGTACATCATCGCGTCACATCCAATATATTATAATGAAAATCACATACACTATTCACATACTCTAGAAACACCAACCGTCTCCCACAACGGATGGCCACAGACTCCTCTAACAACTCAGTATTCTTCTCTGACAAGTATGCTAACTCCATTCACTTCTCGCACGCTTTTCTCATGTCCTGTAAACCTCAATTCACACATGAACGCCCCTGAGTATTCTTCAACCATACTCTACGTGCTTCTAACAGTGAACTTTTAAATGTAACATTCCAAGCTTGCATACTTCAATAAAAATACACTCTAAACAGAGTTACTCCTTTCTCTACCCACACACATGTATATACACGTCATGTATCTCATGACCTTAACCTACTTACTAACAAACTCCAGCCCCGTACACCAAAATCCTTAACACCTAACTGTAACTTCGAATATGACTTAACAGTTCACACCGACCCCCGGGGAAAAAAATGATATCATTTTTTTTAAACATTACATCAAACCAAAGTGTGAGGTCGGTGAAATATGTTAAGTCATACTAAACAACAAAAGAGGGATGGAAATATATTGGTGAACCAAAAGGTTACCACATTAACAGTGGCACCGGAAGGGTGATGTAGGCTTTGCCTTAGCAATCATACTCTACTGGCAAACCAAACACAATTCCATCCTATACAACATTAAACTGTGTTGGATGCAAATCTAACAATGTGTGCATCAATTAATATATTAACCAAATCATACGTGGATTCACCAGACAAAAATACATGGGTGAACCGAAAGGTACATCAGCATTGTTCATTAAATAATATAATTACATTATAAGTTAACACTTACAACTTATCAAGCTAACACAAATGTAATTCATAAATATAAATAATCTATTCTAAATGCTGAATTTCATCTGTGACTCATGTTTCAATTGCTCCAAAACCAGACCAACGGACTGATGTCTCACTAAGAAGAAGTATCGGTGAGCAAGCCTGCTGATGACCACCCATCAGCTGCTGTAATGATAGACAATTCCACCAACAACACTGGTATCTCATGGCACAGCATACTTTCCTATGGATAAACAAAATTAGGCAAGAATAAAATCATTTGCCTTGGAAAATTTGTATCACATTATGCCACATTACATACCCTTCTATGTCCACCCCATTCCACTAAACATTCCCAGTGGGGTGACAAAATAATCAATTAAGGGATGATATACCCATTTCACATGTCTTCGTGATCAGCGACCTTAGATACTACACCTTGTACCTCCCAATTAAGCTTTACTACTTTAGTTAATGAAATAAGTCAATCTAAAACACCTAGTTTTACTGACTTGTACTGTACACCTGTTCACTATTTGTTGTTTATATACACTCTGTCAAATTTCCATTCTTGAAAGTTATAGCTTTCAGCCTTGTTTAATGCACAGTAACAATTAACCTCTCATGCTGAGTCGTAACAAGTACCAATCTCTTCCAACTAACATCAAAACTATTTTCAATCTAGAATCCATCATCATCATTACCACGATCACAAAAGTATTTCCAAATAGCACAGTATCTTTAGTAGAGCAAACAGATCACTTATGTCCCACTTATCTGGTGGTAACTTTTTGATGGCGTTGAACATTAACAACTTCAATGGTTCTTTTCCTTTATCCATGTATCTGTTTTTGAAATTGAAAGATAATATTAACTCTAACTGGTCTGTAACTCCAACACAATTTCCTTTCAGACCATCCATCACAGTCTTCCACACTTCCTTCCTTGAAGCTTCAGTCTCTTCAAGTACTACTTTCTTGGCAACAGAAGTAGCATCCTTCATCTTCACCCTCCTATACTGCATTTGAGCATCTAAGGGTTCCTTCTCCCAATCTGATTGATCTGTACCAAGCGCAGCCTCATGTCTCTCCTCCGTAGACTTAGCTTGATCTTTCAATGCTTCAGCTTGCTGCTGTAATCTTTGTTTAGCTGCCTTAAATTGCTCTTCTAGTGCTTCAAATTTAACAAAGTAACTCTCTTCTAAAGCATTACCTTTCTCCTTCCACCGAGATGACAGGACCCTGCAATGTTCCTCTTTAACTTGAGTATTACCCTTACACTCAGTTAATATCCTGTTCCTATCCACCTTGAATTCATCATTTAATCTTTGAATACCATCTTTGTATTCCTTTTCTAATAACTGCTCAACAATCTTAAATTTTCCTTCTAATATTGTACACTTTTCCTCGAAAGTTCCATCTTCTTGGATCAATTTGTCTATCTTTAACTGATCCTTGTCACACCAAAAACCCATTTTTGGTAACAACACTTCTTGAGTTGCATGGTATGTTTCATCATGCACTGGACTTGTCACTCCCTTTGTCTCACAGGCTTTTGTAGACATTGCATTCTTACTAACACTTATTGATCTTCCTTCCATAGAATATAAGTTAGTTTTACTCCTAACTGACTCATCATTGATGATAGTCTTTTGTGGTTCATCCACATTCAGTTTGGATATTTTCCCAACTGAGACTGAACAGTCTTCACAACAATTATCTGTTTGTACAGTGACTTCTTTCTTCTCACTTTGAACAGAAACATTCCTAGTTTCAGTTTTCACCATATCATCTGCTATATTAGCTTTCCTCTTTAAATTCAGTTTTGGTCTCTTGCTATCATCCAATACTGGTAATGCAATTCCAGTTGTAACTTCTCTTATTTCCTTAATCTCTATCAGATATACCTTTGCTCTATGTGGCTTGTATTTATCATCCACTTTTACCATAGTGTTAAACAATTCGTAAGACTCACAATCTCTGATAGCCAAAATAAAGTCTCTTAAGGCTATTCTTTTCTTTCTGTTTCTAATTGTTCTTGAACAGTCTGCCATGACTATAGATTTACAGACTAGATTCCCAAAATAAGAAAGTATATTCACTACAATACTAAATTATCAGTATTAATATACCTCTACATAGGTACTACAATAACACAGTAACAAATCACCAATAATTCTAAAGATAATACACACAAGTAACCCTAAAATCAGTCACTTATAATAATCAGATCCACCTATGTCTAGACTAAGACATGTGTAGCTGAACACACTGATCCTCAATATACTTTGACCATCATATCTACAATGCTTAGATTCTAACACAGTAATCATACAAACTATTTGTAACTAATAACCAGGACCAAAACACAGTGAATGATGATAATAATGAAATACACCGCTGACACAACAACCATAAACAAACGAACAATAACCGACAGGTGGGGGGATAATACAAGAAAGTATATAGGTAGATAAAGAAAGTATAAGAAAATAATGAAGTAGTTATAGATGTAAACTACCACACCTGCAAAACAAACAACAAAAACAATAGAGCTGTGAAATGAACTTATTTACAAGATAGTAGAAAATTAACGCAAAAAAACTACAAGTAAACATGACAAAAGAGACTAAGTTATGCAACAACAATGAATACACAAACCAAACTGTAACAGCTAACACCAATAAATGTACAAAGAATTCCACCGGGCACTAGCTACCGAGTCTCTCCAAGACTGGAATTAATTTTACAAAAACCTACAGAATAGATTAATACCAATTCCTTCTAATGAAGAACAAAGTATTAATAATATATAACCAAGTAACACAAATATAAAACGCTAACACAACAACGAATACAAATGAATGACCATCAGGAATGTCAGTAGAATGGTATCTGAACAAAGAAGTGCAACAATGGCATAAACTGTGACTTATCTTAAGTGTGTCTTGATTACAGTCTATGGTTCCACCGAGATAATGCAGATCTACAGCTGAAGGATATCTGTGTTACTATGGTAGGCACTACAGCAAGCTTGTCTCACTGATATTCGACCTCGCATATTCTGTACAAGATACAAAACAATGTAAATAACTCACAAGTATTGCCATAAACATTAAACTAATAACCACATTTAGAACCACTTAAATATGATGTAGACTAACACTAATCCTAATACAAACTTACAAGAAATAAATACCCATAAAATATCTAAGTCGATACTTAAAAGTAATGTAAGGATGAAAAGGAAAAACAATAAATAAATATAAGCTTCTTTAGTCTCTACCAGATGACAGAAGAATATAACACCGAATAATTACGAAGGCTTAACAAAGAGTCCAATCTAATAAATCAATAAACTGTAACAGATAATGGAAAAGACCTAGCAAATAAGCTTTACAATTAATTAAACAAATAAAACTACTAGACTAATATATTACACTTAAACAGAAAAACTCTTACGATTGTAATTAGGCTAGATAGTTAATCTATAACATTAACCTTAATATATAATACACACAGCACCAAATACAAAGCATAAACTAGCACTAAGATTTTACACATGCATGAGAACACACAACACAGTAGAAGAGGTCAGTTATACGAAAACTACAGAATAAGATTTAGTACTAACGAAACGAAACAAAACGAAATAGGACAAATTATCGCACAACGAGAAAGAAAAAAAATACTACGCACAAAAATACACAAAGTTAAGTTTCTAATACAAATTAACAACAAGTAATACGTATCTTTAATACATATGGTTCGTTGATCTTGACTGTAGACCGATGTACCAGATGTGTTGTTTATTCCACTTCTTTCCGATGGCTTGACGATGAAAATGACAGCACAGCACAACACACGTGACGTACACACAAGATCCTCTGATAAGTTTGAACGGGCCAGTACACCCCCGTCAAATAAGTTGCTTTCAAACACTTGAACGTTGAAAAAAGCAGCCTACTTCATGCATATTCCGATGCGATGACTTGACCGAGTACACACATAAGCAAAGTTGTCCTTGCACCCTCCGTACCGATGTCTGTCCGTAAACAGGAGCTAGCTGGAACGTGTAAATTAGACGATAATTGGGTCACAACATGACCGCTGTACGCTGATTGGCAGAAAGACGCGCACTTCGTGTAAAATTTTCCGGCTTGACTCAGGACCGTCGATGACCAGCTCTATGTTAAGAAATTACTATCTGTCTTTTATAACTCAGTTACGTTGACTCCAAAATAGAAATCATTGTTGATATCTGATGTGAGCATATTATGTCAATTGGCTGCGTACAGACAAATCTTTCAGATGAATCTCACTAGTGTCAAAACACTTCATTTACCGTCCAAAGAATTTTTGAAGTTTTACCGTACTTCAAGGTTCCTGGTTGTGTTGGTTGCTTCTCCGCAGTACTCCTTTAAAGTAGGTACACAAAATATACTGAACTCCTTCTATAGTCCAAGTATCGTGGGAATCACACCCCGTAAGACTGGCTCACCAAATGTTACCTCTGATAATGTTACAATGGAGGGTTTGTTTTAGAAGTACAGTAGGTACGCATATGAAATAACTTGACAGAAGTCTGGGTCACAGTTCCATTACATATAATCTCAACAGCATAGTCCTGGACATCAGCAACAATAGTACAAATACTTGCATAATTAGAATATGTAGTACAGTCATCCTTACGTACTGGTAACAGCTGCATTCAATGTAAGTGCGGCATTCACCCCTCGCACATAAATCTCTATCTCTGATCTATATTCAATGTAAGTGCGGCATTCACTCCTCGCACATAAATCTCTATATGGTCTGTATACAATGTAAGTGCGGCATTCACCCCTCGCACATATATCTCTGTGGTCCTACTTTCAATGTAAGTGCGGAATTCACTCCTCGCACATATATCTCTATCTCTGGTCTAATCACCAGGCATCCAAGTTCCTCCAGAACTTAACAGCACGGGAAAATCACAACGCGCTTACGTAGACCTCCTATTGGCGCGGGAAAGCCAACAACGCGCATTCAAATAATAGCATATAATGGTCCTAACATAGACCTCCTTCTGACACGGGAAAACGACGTGTCTTTTTAATCCAAAGTGCGGCATTCACCCCTCGCACATATATCTATACCTCTGGTCTAATCACCAGGCATCCAAGTTCCTCCAGAACTTTACAGCGCGGGAAACCCACAACGCGCTTATAAATAATAATATATAAAGGCCTTGTAAATACACCTTACGCGGTACATCATCGCGTCACATCCAATACATTATAATGAAAATCACATACACTATTCACATACTCTAGAAACACCAACCGTCTCCCACAACGGATGGCCACAGACTCCCCTAACAACTCAGTATTCTTCTCTGACAAGTATGCTAACTCCATTCACTTCTCGCACGCTTTTCTCATGTCCTGTAAACCTCAATTCACACATGAACGCCCCTGAGTAATCTTCAACCATACTCTACGTGCTTCTAACAGTGAACTTTTAAATGTAACATTCCAAGCTTGCATACTTCAATAATAATACACTCTAAACAGAGTTACTCCTTTCTCTACCCACACACATGTATATACACGTCATGTATCTCATGACCTTAACCTACTTACTAACAAACTCCAGCCCCGTACACCAAAATCCTTAACACCTAACTGTAACTTCGAATATGACTTAACATATAGGTTAAATAAATTGTAAATATGTACCATCAGACTTGCTAAATTATTAAGTTGAGTTCACGTTCTTGTTGGTATATATATATATATATATATATATATATATATATATATATATATATATATATATATATATATATATATATATATATATATACATATTAATGAGTTAATCCCCTAGCAGAGCTAATGATATTAATAAGAATAAGAATATCAAGGGAGGATTCTTGAGAGGGAGTCCATAGACATTTAGGAACATATACTATCATCATACCTGGAGGTTTATACAACTGGATCCTACCTTTGATGTCGATACACCGTTATTCTTTTCAGAAAAAGGGGGTATTTCTTGTAAGACCGGTCTCTTATCTGGCACTATCCTGGTATCAACTGATACATCTTTTTGTCCAATATACCTTATACTTTACATAACTGTCACGTGACCGATAATCTATTTTACCATCTTGTCCATAATTTGATTACTTTTTAAATGTCCTGGTTTTCCTCGTCATTTTGTATTTTCTTTTTCTTTCATTTTCTACCTTCGTGGCCAAACTTTTTCACCTTCTCAAACCCCACCCGAGGTTTGGTTACGTTCCGGCCTGTAGCGGTCAGCGAACGATAATATTATCTAAGCCGCACCTGGTCTGACCAGGGGAATATCTCTTACGTTTAAAGCCTTTGATCACGAGCGAAAGGGTCCCTGTGTTTGGCTTCCAGAACGCTGCTTCGGATCATAATATTATGCATCCTGGAAACAGGGGGAGACAAACCCGCGGTCAGTCTTTGGGTTTTCGCCCCTTAGACAAGATAGAGCATAATGTTATGCATTTCTCTACCTGGGGAACTTTCGCACGATTTCTTTTGTCTTACTCTAGATTACGTCTTTCGCCGAACTTCTGTAGAAATATGCAGGCCAGGTGTCCGGGGGGAGCGTCCTTTGTGATCTATAAGAGTAGACTGGTTTTAATAGACAAAGACATTCGTGAATTTTCCTGGCCCGTAGATGACCATCATGAGATAAGGCAAACTTTAACACAGTACTAGAATGTGTTTGCCTATGTTCTAGTCATTTTCGGGGTGAGTTGACATATCTTATAATTATTATATTAGATTCATGTTAGTTTTTATATATCTGTTAGGAAAGTGAATTTATTTCTGAGGACTTCTCCTAGTAATTTAGTTCAGTGATAAGGTAGCGCTGTCTACGGCCTATTAAGTGGTGCTTAAACTGTTACGGTTTATCATGGGTTAAATGTTAAACTTACAATAACAGATATTAGGCGTAGAATCAGTCCACGAATGCTTACCATTGGGTTAAGAGTCAGCAAAATTAACTGTCATTTCTGTAAGATAATGTCAGGTGTGGATTGTTCACTTTAAAACTGAATAGTGAGATGCAGGTAATAACTCTGGATTATAGGAGATAGTCACTTATTCCTTTTTGATAGATATTTCTAGTGGCAAGGGAGGATCATTTTATGCTTACTTGTGTGGCTAGGCACTAGTCTATAACTTTCACTGAAAGCAGTCACCAGGCATAGATATAATTATATCTTATGATCTAGCCACAACTGTATTATTATAGCAAGAACATTGCATTTTCTTTGTACTCATTTTGTGGAATGCTAATATATTTTCCAAAGGGGACATACGATTTATTTGTGTAATGTCAAATGCTGTAATCTGTTTATGTAAATTCATTTAATGTTGTAAGATGAATAAGCATATTCTTTTAACTGTAACTACAGGTTAGGTTTCCTGTATGTTGAGATTGGGAGAAGAGGAGGAGATTTTGCTGTCAGAACATTTAATGACAGTTACATGGGTGTACAAAAGATATTAAGCCTATGCGGGCGCGTGTTGATAATTGATATTTTTAAGGAACAGGAGACATGGTTAAAGACAGCCCTAAACTATCATAGCAATAACTACAATAAATTTAATCCCATAGTGGAGCGAAACTTTCTGTATAAAGTTAGTGTGATTTATTATTTGCTTGAAGTAAAAGGGTGTCTCTTTTTGGGTCTCAGTTTCAGGGAGACCGAATCGCTAGAGCAGACTTCAGTCAGGCGAAGAAAGTCATATACTCTTCGATCTAGAGGGTTTCTGTATACATCTAGCAACGAATCGTCAACCCCGTTCCTGAATCAAACCCCTTTTTGTCAACGCCAAGTTAAGCTCACGCAGTGCAACGGAGCCAACGCAAAATCTGGAATCGCCAAACGCAGTAGTAGTTCTCTACTCGCCTATTGGATTACCAGCCAGAGCATTGCGGCTTCCAGAATATCAAAACCGCCCAGCATGCCTATAGCAGAATTCCATATCACCCGCCTTTTTGTGCCTAAACGGGGCACTCAGCAAACCACAGCCAAACCAGTTTAAACAGGATTTACAGCCAAGCAGAGCCTAGCGCCGGATAAGCGCGCCTGGGACTCTTTGTCCTCAAGTGACTTCTTCTGGTGTATTTTCTGGATACTTAAAACCTCGCACGTATGAGCAGCCATCTATGGATAGAGTCTTCCAGACCAACTCGCGCAATTAGGGAGGAATCACCAATGATAGCGCCTATACAGTGATTTTATTCAGGTTAATTCCATCACCCATGGAGGATATGTACGAAAAAACCACTTACTGGAGCTATTTCATATGGTCCCGAAAGCGGACGGACTGACACTCAGTTATTTCATCTCTCTGTGTTCTACAGGTTTTTATGAATGGTGGTGTGTGTGTGGTTGTTGGTGTATTTTGCATATTTTGGTTATTGATGATTATTGATGTAATTTTATGTTGTTGTGATGATATGCATTAATTCCATGCTTTTTCTTCTTTAATAAAGTTTACACCTTTATTAATACGCTGTTCACGACCTTTCCATCCATATTTGTATTTTTAGCTCTTTACTAGAATCTCTATGTATGATAAGAGAAAAGAGTGAGAGCAGGAGATGCTTAGACAGTAAAAGTGAGTTGAGGCCTGGAGAGAGAGATCCTTTGAATAAATCTTCTTCCAGGTTGTCTCAAGTCCATCTCCTATTTACACCTTATCTAAAGTGTAATCTATAACTCTGTCAGTCCACTATCCCTTGTCGATTTCACTACTGTTGTCCAACTCGACAAATACTCTACACTCAAACTCAACCACGACAAATGGGAGCCCGTCCGAGATTCTAGAACCCATCTAGTACGACATTTAATATGTGCTCGATCCGAGGATGAATCTCTCACAAGATTCTATCTTGATTCTTAGAGTTTAGTGTTCGGCAGATTATAGGAATTTCTTTCCCCTAGACATATCGAACTATTTCTTTTGGGTGGAAGTCGGAACAGCGTTTTTTTCTCCACAGCAATCATAAATATTTAGTTACATTTATTGTTCATGCTACACATGAGACAGCTGGTAAAGGTTGATGGTATCACTGCTGAGTTTTTGGTTGACAAATCTGACGACTATTGTTGTAAAAGTCAGAAAAAAATTTTTTTTAAGGGTTAAATTTTTTTTCAGGAGTAGCTCTTTAATCTGAGATAAGAAGCTACAGATAGTCAGTTACTAGCTTGCATCTGTACCAAGGGAGGGTGTTCATTCGGATGATAGTAACCAATCCTCTCAATAGCTTAGTACTGACAGAACTGGGGTGAAGTGATAGTAATAAGTTTTACATCACTTACATTTTTTGGAGTTTTTTGGGGTTTGTGCTTGTCGATCAGAGTAGCTACAAACTTTCTTGTTTTTTAAAGTTCCCAGGCTAGCCTAGATTTTATTGATTATTAAGTTAATCAGCACCTAGTGGACTAGGTAACTAAGATCTCTAGGTTCTATTCTTCTATAGTGTTTGCTCACCCTGATATAATGGCCGATCTAGATAAAGTGCATAGGATTGCCCTCGAGGTAGCTAAGTACATGGAGTACAAGGATAGCGAAATCCAGCCCTTTCTAGAATTTGCAGTAAGCCTGCAGGATCAATACGAGGTAGACAATTGGTTTGACAGCCGTTTAATCTTGGCATGGTCCTGTAAACAAACTGGGGAGAGTGAAGCATTCACCCGACAGTATGTAGAAGAAGTGATAGAAGATGAGAAGCAAAGGGAAAAGCAAAGACAAGAACGGGACAAGCAATTGGAAATGGAGCAACAAGAACGGGACAAGCAATTGGAAATGGAGCAACAAGAACGGGACAAGCAATTGGAAATAGAGCGACAAGAAAGGGACAGGCTACACCAAATCAGAATGAATGAACTGGATAGCCAAATTCGGAGGGTGGAAACAGATACTAAATGTAGTCACTCTACTTCCCCTTCTACTGTGCCCTTAACGGTCAACGCCCCTGCAAACCTTGCGCCCATGAAAGAAAACTTGCCTGCTAAAACCGAACCCCAACTCCAGAAAATTGACTTTCCTTTGGACTTGGATCCGAAGCCCAAACAAGGAAAGAATTTACGTCGGGATAGCAGACCTAAGGCCACGGGGAAAATTACGCAACGTTCCCAGGCATGGAAACTGCACAAAGGTGAGAGAGGTGCTAACA
Organism: Oreohelix idahoensis; assembly: GCA_024509875.1. Classification (NCBI taxonomy): domain Eukaryota; kingdom Metazoa; phylum Mollusca; class Gastropoda; order Stylommatophora; family Oreohelicidae; genus Oreohelix; species Oreohelix idahoensis. The sequence goes on along the minus strand of JAMPIV010009427.1, from coordinate 379,779 downwards.
AGCATTGTAATACGGATTGTTCCCGTCTGGCAAGCGGCGAACCCCGAGCCTCTCACGCTCCAGACCGAGCAGCACCTAACCGACACGTGACGTCGAGAAAAGGGAGCCACACCCTATCACGTTATATTTCGCAAGATTCCCGGCCGGACAGCGAAAAACCATATGCAGAGGCGTATCCCTCCAACTCAACGATCGTAGAAAGGAGGCGCCGCTCCTCTTATCACCCTGAGCTTAAAAGGTGCAAGAATAAGTCGCCTGCTAAAAGGGTTAAACTTTCCAAACCGTTCCAAGGAACTTTGGAAAAACACACCGAGAGTTTTTTCTCGGGCACTTCGCGATCTAACGGGATCTCAAACCGTCCAGTCCTTTGCATGCAGACTGCGGAGCCTGTCAACCAGGAAGTGGATCTCGCATTGCAGGACAAAGTTCAACTGACGCCAGTAACTTCCTCAGGGGAGGGCAAAGTTGACGTTTATGGTGGACACAGGGTTCCAGGCGAAGGGATCCCTGGTATTCCATTTGAGTCTCTCACACTTCTCAGGGCAGAAGACAGTGAGAAAAGCTGCCTTACTACTGTACAAGGAGCCATTGTTGAGAGCCTTGGCTCACGTCATGCTAGTAATGGTAAAGCGACTCAACAAACTCTGCAACTCGCAGATATTACCTATCTTTCTACACGGATAGAAGCTACGGAGATCTGTTATGATTTAGTAGAACCCCAGAATGCGATCGATTACTCTCTGCTTCAGGCAGCTGAGTTCTCTCATTCAAATCGCATTATTCCAGTGGTCTCAACCCCACTGATGGACAGCAAAGTAGTCGCCTCCGCCAGGCCATTACAGAGCAACTTGATCATTTCCGTTGACCAAGCCAGAGTTGTGACTGGCAAGGCAAGGAAAGCTCCAGATCCACCTTTAGACGGCACAGGTCTGAAGATTGATCAATGCTCCCACCGAAACAGGGGAGTAGGTGTGGAGAGGCAGAAGAAAAATGCTAGCATTTCTTCGGCCAACGAACGGCTTTATTTACCAACTAGGGTTACACGCGCGCGAAAAGTCCCGATAGACTGCAGCTATAGAGGGTTATTCAAGGCCACGCCCGTGACAGGTAAATATATACATAAGCAGCCTGAGCCCATCAATGATTACACTGCACATAACAGGCGGATTATCTACGCAGTGGCCAGTGAGTTCAGGCAGGGCCGAAAACCACAACAGGTGCGGATAATTTTCCGGACCATAAACAGGCACAGCGAATGGTGGAACCAAGATCAGGTTCACACGGAAACGAAGGGCGTCAGCGCCGACTGGCCTCGCAAAATCCCATTCGCTGAACGTCTATTAGACAGAGGGAAGAAAAGAAATGAACTCGGAGCTAGTCATACAGTACTGACAGAAATTGGATACGATTTTGGTTATGATTATAGAAGGTTCTTACGACATGTAACGGACATCGATGGAAAAGATAAATTACTGTCATTTTTGTCCGTATTCCTCGAACTTTAAAAGGGGGGGGGGGGGGGCACTTGTCACGTGACCGATAATCTATTTTACCATCTTGTCCATAATTTGATTACTTTTTAAATGTCCTGGTTTTCCTCGTCATTTTGTATTTTCTTTTTCTTTCATTTTCTACCTTCGTGGCCAAACTTTTTCACCTTCTCAAACCCCACCCGAGGTTTGGTTACGTTCCGGCCTGTAGCGGTCAGCGAACGATAATATTATCTAAGCCGCACCTGGTCTGACCAGGGGAATATCTCTTACGTTTAAAGCCTTTGATCACGAGCGAAAGGGTCCCTGTGTTTGGCTTCCAGAACGCTGCTTCGGATCATAATATTATGCATCCTGGAAACAGGGGGAGACAAACCCGCGGTCAGTCTTTGGGTTTTCGCCCCTTAGACAAGATAGAGCATAATGTTATGCATTTCTCTACCTGGGGAACTTTCGCACGATTTCTTTTGTCTTACTCTAGATTACGTCTTTCGCCGAACTTCTGTAGAAATATGCAGGCCAGGTGTCCGGGGGGAGCGTCCTTTGTGATCTATAAGAGTAGACTGGTTTTAATAGACAAAGACATTCGTAAATTTTCCTGGCCCGTAGATGACCATCATGAGATAAGGCAAACTTTAACACAGTACTAGAATGTGTTTGCCTATGTTCTAGTCATTTTCGGGGTGAGTTGACATATCTTATAATTATTATATTAGATTCATGTTAGCTTTTTATATATCTGTTAGGAAAGTGAATTTATTTCTGAGGACTTCTCCTAGTAATTTATTCAGTGATAAGGTAGCGCTGTCTACGGCCTATTAAGTGGTGCTTAAACTGTTACGGTTTATCATGGGTTAAATGTTAAACTTACAATAACAGATATTAGGCGTAGAATCAGTCCACGAATGCTTACCATTGGGTTAAGAGTCAGCAAAATTAACTGTCATTTCTGTAAGATAATGTCAGGTGTGGATTGTTCACTTTAAAACTGAATAGTGAGATGCAGGTAATAACTCTGGATTATAGGAGATAGTCACTTATTCCTTTTGATAGATATTTCTAGTGGCAAGGGAGGATCATTTTATGCTTACTTGTGTGGCTAGGCACTAGTCTATAACTTTCACTGAAAGCAGTCACCAGGCATAGATATAATTATATCTTATGATCTAGCCACAACTGTATTATTATAGCAAGAACATTGCATTTTCTTTGTACTCATTTTGTGGAATGCTAATATATTTTCCAAAGGGGACATACGATTTATTTGTGTAATGTCAAATGCTGTAATCTGTTTATGTAAATTCATTTAATGTTGTAAGATGAATAAGCATATTCATTTAACTGTAACTACAGGTTAGGTTTCCTGTATGTTGAGATTGGGAGAAGAGGAGGAGATTTTGCTGTCAGAACATTTAATGACAGTTACATGGGTGTACAAAAGATATTAAGCCTATGCGGGCGCGTGTTGATAATTGATATTTTTAAGGAACAGGAGACATGGTTAAAGACAGCCCTAAACTATCATAGCAATAACTACAATAAATTTAATCCCATAGTGGAGCGAAACTTTCTGTATAAAGTTAGTGTGATTTATTATTTGCTTGAAGTAAAAGGGTGTCTCTTTTTGGGTCTCAGTTTCAGGGAGACCGAATCGCTAGAGCAGACTTCAGTCAGGCGAAGAAAGTCATATACTCTTCGATCTAGAGGGTTTCTGTATACATCTAGTAACGAATCGTCAACCCCGTTCCTGAATCAAAACCCCTTTTTGTCAACGCCAAGTTAAGCTCACGCAGTGCAACGGAGCCAACGCTAAATCTGGAATCACCAAATGCAGTAGTAGTTCTCTACTCGCCTATTGGATTACCAGCCAGAGCATTGCGGCTTCCAGAATATCAAAACCGCCCAGCATGCCTATAGCAGAATTCCATATCACCCGCCTTTTTGTGCCTAAACGGGGCACTCAGCAAACCACAGCCAAACCAGTTTAAACAGGATTTACAGCCAAGCAGAGCCTAGCGCCGGATAAGCGCGCCTGGGACTCTTTGTCCTCAAGTGACTTCTTCTGGTGTATTTTCTGGATACTTAAAACCTCGCACGTATGAGCAGCCATCTATGGATAGAGTCTTCCAGACCAACTCGCGCAATTAGGGAGGAATCACCAATGATAGCGCCTATACAGTGATTTTATTCAGGTTAATTCCATCACCCATGGAGGATATGTACGAAAAAACCACTTACTGGAGCTATTTCATATGGTCCCGAAAGCGGACGGACTGACACTCAGTTATTTCATCTCTCTGTGTTCTACAGGTTTTATGAATGGTGGTGTGTGTGTGGTTGTTGGTGTATTTTGCATATTTTGGTTATTGATGATTATTGATGTAATTTTATGTTGTTGTGATGATATGCATTAATTCCATGCTTTTTCTTCTTTAATAAAGTTTACACCTTTATTAATACGCTGTTCACGACCTTTCCATCCATATTTGTATTTTTAGCTCTTTACTAGAATCTCTATGTATGATAAGAGAAAAGAGTGAGAGCAGGAGATGCTTAGACAGTAAAAGTGAGTTGAGGCCTGGAGAGAGAGATCCTTTGAATAAATCTTCTTCCAGGTTGTCTCAAGTCCATCTCCTATTTACACCTTATCTAAAGTGTAATCTATAACTCTGTCAGTCCACTATCCCTTGTCGATTTCACTACTGTTGTCCAACTCGACAAATACTCTACACTCAAACTCAACCACGACAATAACAACAACCCTCTCGCGACAGTGTGACTCGTTGTAAAATAATATAAAACACCCCGTAACACACTCAATCCCCAGAGAGAGAAAAACCGGAAGGAGATACCTTCATCACCATTATTTTTCTAACCGTTTACCAACCAGACATTTCCTTTAACTATTGGAAGTACTATCTACTGTCCACTGTGTACACTAGATCGTGGTAAATATTTTGCTACCTGAACTATCTGACGTGACATTATCATATCCAATAATCACCACCAAAGTAGGCGTTCCCCATTAGGAGAATTAATTATTCGTGGAGGAAATGGGGCTCACTTCGGAGAAGCATAACACTGGATTTTGTTACATGTACACTGACGGTTATGTTCAAGATGTTGTTAACCAACTAGTAGGTAAGCGAGATTGTATGTGGCCACAGATTGATAGAGTGCGAGGAAGAGGAGTGAATATTTCTGTTTGTATAATCGTTGTACCCACTTCTTTTTTTGTTGTTCTCTAATACTGTTATTTTACAGGATAGATTAACTAGGAACTCTCTTCTTTACTTTATCGTCTATTTCTATACCCTAGCGTTAATCTTTGACCTTTTGGGGTTATTAACTTCTTGCGGGATCTTTTCTCAACAGAGGGGTTGGCACTTATGGGGTTATTTTCCAAATTCTGTAACCTATGATTTTATTGATTTAAAGATGTTTGATGTTGTGAGCAGTTTATATGATAATAAACTTAACAAAACTTAATTACTTGTGTTGGTCAGCCCAGCCCATACCCATACTCTATTTACCATAGTTTTCACGTTTGTGTGTCTTGTTGTCACATAACTGTGTGTGTGTGTATAGTTAAACATATATGGTATATGCATGGAGAGTAGGATGGTCTGTTAACAAATTACAGTCGTAAAGATAGGCTGGACCAGAGTATCTTCTCAACCCAGTGACAGATTCTACCCTTAAACTATTCATTAGTGAAATCTATTTCTCATACATTAATTCTCACTTATTTACCACTTTGCCTGTTCTATTCAGACGGACCAAATCTATCTCGAATACCTATCAAAATTACGACAACCAGTATCTTTTTATCTACTGGGTATCAAATAATGTCTGCATTGTTCTTGATCCAGCCTATGGCATTATTTCGATCTTCTACATACATGTCGCTACCCACTAATGTTATTCTGTCATTTGCGATGACTCAGACCTTCAATCATCGTGACACTTTAATTTCTCGTTTTCACTTCAGTATAGATTGGGTGGTCATTAACCTTCTACATATTTATGCGAACATTCAGTTGTTCATATAGTCCCTTGCTTTATATCATTGTGTTCTTTCACTGCATTGTCATGAGATCGTGTTGTATATCATTGTTAAGTTATAATTTCGCGTGGGAGTTAAATGTTTTAGATCCTCACATGATAATCTAGTATAGACGCACTTTTGAGTGTATCTAAGTTCATTGTATGTATTATTATTTGCATGCCACCGCGCACGATGTTTGAACGGGATGACGCGTTTGTCGCTGCGATCTGTTGCCACCCAGCTAGGATGCTGGAGGCAGATCCCGATGTTTTTCGTCCAAGATAGACGTGATGTCTTTGATGTACTTGCCCTAAGTCTAGGGAAGACATGCAGATTATAATATTATAATGAAGAAGCCATTCTTGAAGTGACAGTACCAAGAATCGTGCCATGATAAATGCCTAGCCAGAAAATGGCTCGTTTTTCTTGAGTGTCCCGCCTCAATACTCTATCTCCTACAGCGTTTCGGTAGAGCTTCAGCTTGGCCAGTTGGGTCAAGCTGCTAGTGCGTCCCTCTGACGCCAGGAACGAATTGATGTCTTTAAAGATAAAAATATCTATATAAAGAAGATGATCGTGGTCCGTTCGATAGACCAATATATATTTATCGAGCCGTTAACCTGGAGGTCATAACGACTAGTGAAGTCAGCCAACGGTCAGGTTGATTGTTATATGTACCAGTGCATTTTGCCATGAAATCCTTTTGATGATCTACTGTACCTGCATATGATGTCGATGTCCTTGCGTGTAATAAACTGTGTCGTCAACCAATGGGTCCAGTATACTTTTCCTTATCAATTGATCAGCTTTATGACCCTATCGTTACAGTGATGGTCATCTTGTCACCATTGGCCTATCCCTACGGCCCACAATAACATTCGCGTTAGAAAGAATACGTCGGCCACATACAGTAAGCCCGACAGGCCATAACCACCAAAAAACACAAGGTAACAATCATTCAGTTGCCCTATTGTTGCGACTATTCCTTCATAAATTGCTAGCCTTTTATGGAAAAGTTCCACATCGATATGCAGTGGTTGCAGGACTGCCAGGCCACTTTAGCTTAAATTGAGTAATTTTTATTTTCTTCGTCGCCAATTATGCGAACACTTACAAAAATATACCATTTATCCGTTGCAGAGATGCCTCGTCGAAGGGTATCGGCGTATCATTGATACAGAACGTCAGGACACTCTACATTCTATCTCGTTGGACTCAACATGATATGGAGGAGACAGAATAATTACCTACTATATTCATACGCATGGATATTACGAGCCCTAACATTGCTATGTCAGGTTCTGATGTACTATTTCTAATGCTCGCCATTGCTGTTCAAGATTATACACACGATGGACGTGATACGCTTTTCATACTTCATACGTGCAAAGTATGTCATTTTCATTTATATACTATATACAAGTTCGTTTAAGTCTTCAGACGTGAGGTGTGCTTATGATTCCGGTTGCTTACATGAGACAACCACAGATGTGAACTTTTCGCACTACGGGACAGTCAACGACAGTAAGTTTACTCATCTCCAGATGTTAATGGATTTTTTCACAGCATTTCGTGACCATTCGTTAAGTTCACTTATGCCAGTCATTGCGATCTTCAAATCGTTTTATCAGATGTTCAGGTATGACTATGACGTTCTACTAGACTTTGCGAATGGACAGACTCCATGGATGACTATATGTTATGTGCTTCCACAATATTTTATAGAAGTGCATCATCGCTATTTGATACTTCGCTTCGTTTGGTGACTTTATGGACATACGGCGCTACTTCGTAGACGTTCCTGAAGATATTTATATAACACATACCGACTAGGTTGAACGGGACGCGCCTCGCCAAAACGAGGCAAAACTTTATTTTAAAAAAAAGAATGTTTTGTACGATGAACATTTTCCTTTAGATTGTATTGCCAATTTTATGCATGCATTTTGTTTACATTTCGATTTAATTCACGGTTGAGATTTTTTGTGTGTGCTTTATTTGGTTATCGCCGCCTCTGTAGAATGCGAGGGACATAACTCTGTTTCTTTTCTATTCCTGACTTGATATGCGTTTATTTAACGATGTTAATTTTGTACATCCTTCCTATTTGACAATTTTTTTTTCCCAATTTGTTCATTAATATGCACTTTCATTGTCTTTTTTCGTTCAAGATTCGTTTCAATTTCACTCTTTCGTTCCCATTTTGCTATCGCACTACTTCTCTTTGACTTTACTTCTGACATCTATTGACACATTTGTTATTATTCCATTGTTTCTTTTGCGATTGCCTTATTGTCTTGCAAGGTGTCGTGGTTGAGTAAAGTGTAGAGTATTTGTCGAGTTGGACAATAGTAGTGAAATCGACAAGGGATAGTGGACTGACAGAGTTATAGATTACACACACAGAAAGGTGTAAATAGGAGATGGACTTGAGACAACCTGGAAGAAGATTTATCAAAGTGATCTCTCTCTCCAAGCCTCAACTCACTTTTACTGTCTAAGCACCTCCTGCTCTCACTCTTTTCTCTTATCAAACATAGAGATTATAGTAAAGAGCTAAAACAAGTTAATTATGGATGAAAAGGGTCGGGAACAGCGCATTAATAAATGTGTAAACTTTATTAAAGAAGAAAAGCATGGAATTAGTGCATATCATCATACACAGCATAAATTTACATCAATAATCAAAATATTCATCAGTAGTCATCAATAATGCAAATACACACCCACAAACCCACACACCACCAACACTCATAAACCTGTAGAACACAGAGAAATGAAATAACTGTCTAACAGTCTGTCCGTTTTCGTGGGACCAAGTACAATGCTTCCGACAGTGTCTTTTACGTAAAATATACTCCATGGGAATGGACTTGACCTGTATAAATCCACTGTAGTCGCTATTGTTGGTGGCACCCCTGATTTCGCGATGGGGACTGGAAGACTGTCTATCTCCTGCTAGCCAAATAAACGAACTGAGCGACAGCCTGTCCGTTTTTTTGTGTGGGACCAAATGTGCTAGCTCCAGAAAGTGTCTTACGGATAAATATCCTTCAAGATGAATGAAGTGAAATACCCAACTTTCCTTGTAGGTGCTATACGTTGGTGACCGCTACTTGCGTGAGGGGGGCGGGAACTCTGTCCATAGATGGCTGCTCATACGTGCGAGGTTTTTAAGTATCCAGAAATACACCAGAAGAAGTCACTTGAGGACAACGAGTCCTTTTGCGCTCTTTATCCGGCGCTAGATTTAGCTTGCGTGCTGGGTAGTAAATCCTGTTTAAACTGGTTTGGCTGTGGTTTGCTGAGTGCCCCGTTTATGCACACAAAGTCGGGTGATATCAGATTCTGCTATAGACATGCTGGGCGGTTTTGATATTCTGGAAGCGGCAATGCTCTGACTGGTAATCCAATAGGCGAGTAGGGAACTACTACTGCATTTGGTGATTCCAGATTTAGCGTTGGCTCCGTTGCACTGCGTGAGCTTAACTTGGCGTTGACAAAAAGGGTTTTGATTCAGGAACGGGGTTGACGACTCGTGACGCTAGCGGTATTCAGAAACCCTCTAGATCGAAGAGAATATGACGTTCTTCGCCTGACTGGAGTCTGCTCTAGCGATTCGGTCTCCCTGAAACTGAGACCCAAAAAAGACACCCTTTACCTCAAGCAACAACAAAATCAATCTAATGCTTTATAACCTAGTTATTCTCCTCTCCTTCCATTCTATCAATTATAGCATGTGCCCGCATAGGCTTAATATCTGTTTTACACCCATGTAACTGTCATTAAATGTTCTGACAACAAAATCTCCTCCTCTTCTCCCAATCTCAACATACAGGAAACCTAACCTTGTAGTTACAGTTAAATGAATATGCTTATTCATCTTACAACATTAAATGAATTTACATAAACAGATTACAGCATTTGACATTACACAAATAAATAATATGTCCCCTTTGGGAAATATATTAACATTCCACAAATTGAGTACATAGAAAATGAAAAATTCTTGCTATAATAATACAGTTGTGGCTGAATCATAAGATATAATTATATCTATGCCTGGTGACTACTTTCTGTGAAAGTTATAGACTAGTGCCTAGCCACACAAGTAAGCATAAAATGATCCTCTCTTGCCACTAAAAATATCTATCAAAAAGGAATAAGTGATTATCTCCTATAATCCAGAGTTATTGCCTGCATCTCACTATTCAGTTTTAAGTGAACAATCCCCACCTGACATTATCTTACAGAAATGACAGTTAATTTAGCCTATTCTTAACCCATGATAAGCATCTGTGGACTGATTCTACGCATAGTATCTGTTATTGTAAGTTTAACATTTAACCCATGATAAACCGTAACAGTTTAAGCACCACTTAACTAAGGCCGTAGACAGCGCTACATTATCACTGAACTAAATTACTAGGAGAAGTCCTCAAAAATGAAGTAAGTCACTTCCTATCAGATATATATAAAAGCTAACATGAATATATCATATTATAATAAGATATGTCAACTCACCCCGAAAAATGACTAGAACATAGGCAAACACATTCTTGTACTGCCGTGCTATCTCTGCCTAAGTCTCATGATGGTCATCCACGGGCCAGGAATATTCACGAATGTCTTTGTCTAGTAAGACTCTTCTAGATTTATATGTTTACATACAACGCCACCCATGACACCTGCATGACCTGATTCTACAGATGTATCGGCGCAATGCGTAATCAAGAGAGTAAGACAAAGGTTTATCTAGAGACATCAGAAGTCAACAACCGCAAGAAAGTTCCTTCAGGTAGAGAAATGCATAATATTATGATCCCTAATGCGTTCTAAGGGGCAAAAACCCAGAGACTGACCGCGATTGTTATCTCCCCCTGAAACAGATCGAACTCGTTACCCAGGCCTCAAAGGGTACCAGCCGCTCGTGATCAAACGTTTTAAAGCGACCAGAGAAATTCCCCTGGACGGACCAGGTGCGTGTATGTAATATTACCGCTACGCTGGCCGTTTCTGACCAGTGGGGGATTTCTACTGAAAGCCAGAACGTAACCAAACGCGGGTGGGGTTTGAACAGGTGAAAAATGAAAGATAGAAAAGAAGAATACAAATGTCTAGGAAAACAGAACATTAAAAGAGTTAATAACATATGGAACGAAATGGTAAAATAAATTATCTGTCACGTGACACAAGGTATTAATATGTTAGTACTTGACCGATTATGATATCTCAAAAAAAGAAAGGAAAAAAATTCGATTTTGGGGGGAGGGGGGAGGGGGGGGGGAGGGGAAGAAGTGAGTTGTTAAGCCAGGAATTAGGGCTATACTTCAAGTACTAGTTAAGCGCACCTTTTTGCAACGCGCATTTAAATTTGTATTGGTGGTTTTTGATTAAATACGATACTGTACTAGTTTTGAACAGTATGTATCTAAGGGGGGCGTCATTGATCGTCCTCACGAGCTGCTATACGACCATTGGTCGTGGCCATTTGCCATATGAATATAGTCCCAGATGGACGTTTGTGTTTATGAGTTCCCGGTTATGGGACAAGTTAATAGTAACTAATAATCACAGCCAGTGTTTGGCTTGCAGATGATGAACCCGTGGGCCATTATCTATGATGTATTAGCCACGTCAGGCAATAAGTACGTACGGTGCATGTTAGCCACCAGTTATATTTATTAATACGGGCCACGGAGATATAAGTATTTGTCTGACCGCATACTTCAACTAGGGCATATGATGCCTAGCTGCTAGTCTTAATCTGCCAATACCAGTTGGAGTCTATTTCAAATATGTATGATGATCGTCAATTGTATGAAATGCCCCGTTTGTTATATGCTGATGTACAACCCGTTAATAAATGCCTTCGTTGAATCGTACCTCAGTCTTTGACTGCAATCTGATTGTTTGACAGTTCTACATTCCTATATGGCTACTATGCATATCAGAGATCTTGATGAATTCGAACCGGCACACCGTTCGCAGTTAGGCATTTCTTGTACTGATTTAACTGTGATATGCAGTACCAACAACGTCAGCACTAGAGCACTGAAAATATGCCAGTAACAAGGATTTAGAAAAAGACATGATTTAGAAACGTACATGATTTATAAAAAGACATGATTTAGAACCATTCATGAATTAGAAAAATACATGATTTAGAAACATTCATGATTTATAAAAAGACAATTTAGAAACATTGTGACGGATAGGATGAAATTGAGCTGTCCCTGAATTGACGGATGATAATAAGAGTAGCCTTGAATAGCATCGAGGCCCCTGAATTTGTGTGTAGTTAAATCGCAACGTGTTTCCCACGTGGAATTCTACCACGCGTGCTAATTAGTATGCACAATAGCAACGGGGATTTCCCCCCACGCGGGCTAATTAATATGTAAACAGCTATCATGCGAGGATCCAGGAGTTTCGTTTTCTCTTAGGTTTAGTTAGCCACACCTACTGCCTATCTCTAGAGCGATGAAAATCAAGCATTTTCCCACCTTCTTCTGTCATCCTGTCTAGAAGGCGTTGCCAGAGAATCGGCAAGCGGTCAGTTGATCAAAGATTGTGGTGGTCCCAGAAGAACGAAGCAGTTTTTCACACCTACGGTTTACACGTTTAAATTTCTGTCGGACCGAGAGATACAGGGGGAAATCGAACGAAGGAGAGCCGGGGAAAGTCTAGCGGCAAAACAGAAAATTTTCCTGAATCAAATAAGGTGTGAAACTTAGCATGTAGCTATTACTTTTCATTTCATTAACTATATATTGATATCGTCGAAAATGCAGTTTATCATTCGTGCCCAGAGAGTTGAAGTAACTAGCTTACACGAGAATCTTACAAGATTTCTTTGGAGTTCTTATATATTGGAGTGAATTCATTCTGATGCTACGGTAAAATATTAGTCTTGAGTGATTTAGTCGTTTAGTTTCTTCATTTATTTCACTGGATTTTTTGTTAATTTAAACCTATTAAATAAACCCATCACAAAGTTTTCCAGATTTAAATTAAATAATATAACTATCCGTTATTTCCCGAGATAATAGATGTGCAACATAATCTTAAACGCTAGGCGAGCGAAATTGTTTATTAACCATATTTCTATTTCACCGCGTGTAAATTTTGAGTAATAAAACTGTTCATAGCTAGTGTTAAAAAACAAACGATACATTAGCTAGTCACGTGTGTAGTTCTTTAAAATATAAATAATTAAATACCAGAGTGATTTGTACAGCTCTTACCTAAAAACGCGGGTGTTAGAATAATTATAGTAGAATTACCTGTTTTATATATTCTCTTTTATACAGGTGGTCATACCTTTTTTTCGATCCAACGGTTTTTTTTTCATATATAGAAAGTCATGTTCAGATGGCTTATGGCATCCCCATTTATATGTTCCTAACAACATAAAAATAACATTGACTATACCAAAATCTGATGGTTGGAGACCCTTATAAGTCCTTCGCAAAACAAGAACGGTCAAGTGTTCACTTGTGTTAAAAATTTAACTGGAACGGGACAATGCCAGATATATTATATTAAATCATATATAAAGTTTTCTGGCCTGATGAGGCAGAACTTTCTGCACGAATTTATTTAATTAAACCCAGATGACAGTAACCATTATTTCTACCACCAACTTCTCAGAGAACCTTTACGGCTATTTCTTTTCCAAGAACAGCCTGGGATTAACATTCTGCTGTGTGAGATATTTCCCAGTCATTACGACGGAATCCTAGAACAAAACAAACTTATTCCCAAATTTAATACCTGCAAATCCGACGAAGAAGACCCGCCAGGAAAAAATTATAAACCAACGCATCCATCCAGCGAAAACTCCGAGAGAAAATAGCAGTGCCTATACTGAAGTTTCTGGGGCTGTACGGGACAAAATTCGCAAGACATATAATAGTCTTTAATTCATGTTGTGTTTTGATAAATTCCTTGGACGTATGCTGTGTCGGCAGAGGGTAAGTTTGCCTGTTGTGAGCGCTCACTGTATGAACGTAGAGCGTGGAAACTGAACGAAAGAATTTATTTCTACAGCAAATACTAATATAACACCTTCTCTGTTATCTATCTCTCACTAAGTCTGAAGTCCCAAACGGATACTAAAATTACAGACATACCTTGTACCCATCCTGACTACCCCACTGCCCATTGTTAATCACTAGTTTTGATCTTTTGGGTGAATAACCCCCGGGCTTGATCATTCCTAGGTTTTCCATATTCCAGAGGGAGGGTCGATGAGAGTATATTTTTTGTCTTTTTCTCTTATGTAACTATTATTCATTGATGACATGATAACGATGTATTAACTGTTGTAACCTATTTATCTTTCTAAAGGTATAATAAACTAAATGAACCTTAAGCTATTAGTTTTGGTCAAAACCTCCCCTGCCCCATTATATATGTGCCCATAGTTACCTGTTCGTTTCTACGTATGTACGTATTGATGTCACAAAATTGTTTGTGTGTGCGTACGAGAGGATAGTGTATTAGAATCAGTATCTAGTGGACAAAAAATACGTCTCCATTTAAGTGTGTCCTACTAGATAGGTTGGGCTGAGCAATTACTCAATCCAAGACTGTAATTTTTCCTACACTCTGTAATCCTCGCAAAGTTAGTTGCTTATCCTTTACAGGACGTGGCAATCAACCCCAGCTTTTATTGGCTGTTTGTGATTTTTCTAGGCAATTTTTTCATTCAGTAGTTTGCCATTGCTTTCTGAACGGTACGGCGCTTATACCATTGTTAAAAATCCACACAAAGCGATCTGCTACCAAACCGCCTGCAGCAGGTTTCGAACCTGGTATATCTGGATTATGAAACTGCGTTCATATCCATTAGGCCACAGACAATCCTCGTAAACAGGACTATTTCTCACACCTTTCTCTCACCTAGATTTCACCATCTCACCTCTGCTCGATTGGGACCATAACAATAAGGCCTGTCTATAAAACTTACGACAAACATACACGAATTAGAAGAAGACATGATACTGAAAAAGACATGATTTAACATCATTACAATAGGGACACATAATAATCATTGCATTCCTGAAGGCGTAGCTAGAGGAAAAAAAAGTAATACCGATTAATACAATCAACGCGCTGAATGAAAAGACATGACGATAATAATGATAACGACAGTGAAGAAGATAATGTTAGTAACAATGAACATGGTCATGATAACGTAATGATAATGCTTAAACCAAAGCGGTTGTACATACAGCGTGATTATTACTCATACGAGCCAGTAACCGGTAAAATTTGAGGTGAAATAATTATGTTCTGATCTGTTACGTAATGTTTTTTGCCCACAGGCGTAAGCCCATTCTTTGTTGGAGATTTAGCTGTATACATCAATGGTTTAGTAAGATAACACACTATTAGTGAACGGCGCAGCATTTGGTAACGATATGACGTAATTGTAACTATGTGACGTAAGCATCGGCTGCTAGTAAAAGGGGTACCGTTAGTTTCTGTGCCTCCCTCAAGTGTCCGTCGAATCGGCAGGACGTTTAATGTATATGCTCCCAAGTTGTGGAGTCTTTTGGGTATTTCTTCAATGGCTGTTTAATTGGAGGTTGGTCGCCACTATGATATTTATTGGCCATGATGGTTTGCAGCTTTAACGATAAGTATCGCAACCAATTTATGAAATATTTTGATGATGCCGTAAAACTTATTATGCCGCAGTACTTCGGTCAAGTCGTGTTCGGACTGACCTCAAGTGGTAACGGTCAAAGTTAAATATATATAAAATATTTGCCTTTAATACCAGACGGATTATGGACGGAAGAATATGCATCAAATTATTGTTTAGTCATGAAACATGGAGCCTGTCATTAAAGGTTTGAATCGTGGACAAGTCTTCACTTGCAGTTTGATTTTTATTTGTTGGATGCACGAGTGTTAAGGTGTACCATTTGGGCTTAGATGATCCTGAGTACAAGAACTAAGACATTCGCGTTATCAGCACGAATTGCTACTACCAGCCAGTAACCATATCTCCTAAGTCCACTAATAACCAAAGCATCACAACCACCACAGTAACACTTATTGGTTAGACCTTAACATGCTCTGTCTGCTGTATGTCCTGATAACGCCTCTAATGATCCAGTTTCTATTTTCATTCCTTTCCCTTCCATTTCAACTTTACTGGATCTTTGTAGTCAAACTTACCATGACTTATTGTCAGTGGATCTTTGTAGTCAAACTTACCATGACTTATTGTCAGTGGATCTTTGTAGTCAAACTTACCATGACTTATTGTCATTGGATCTTTGTAGCCAAACTTACCATGACTTATTGTCACTGGATCTTTGTAGTCAAACTTACCATGACTTATTGTCATTGGATCTTTGTAACCAAACTTACCATGACTTATTGTCAGTGGATCTTTGTAGTCAAACTTAACATGACTTATTGTCATTGGATCTTTGTAGTCAAACTTACCATGACTTACTGTCAGTGGGCAGTGCGCCATACAAAAATTGAGATGAATGAGAACTCTTTTCATGGATGTTCAGTTTAGCTTTCATTGTGCAACGTAGTCTTGAATTAAGTATTTTAGAAGATTTAAAAAAAAGAAGACAGAAATAGAGCACAATTACATTTTTTTTTAATTTAATTTTTTTTTTTAAAGTAAATATTCAGAACATAAATAAAAGGAATATTAACGTAAAATATCCAGCAAAAGAAGAGACATGGTCCGCAACAAGACGATACTTTAAGGCCTAAAAACCCAGCCCCGAAGACCCAAGTAGAACAGTCCCAACTAAGATGGTTTGGCCATGTCTGCCGAATGGGAGAAGATCGGTTACCACGACAAGCATGGGAAACTAAAAGCCAGGGATCCAGACCTCCAGGAGGACCCAGAGTCAGCTGGGAGGACAACATTAGACAATCTTTGAAGGACCGAGGACTAGAATGGAACCAGGCCAGGATGAAGACAGCCGATAGGATAGTATGGTGCTCTCTCTTTCAAACCTCAACACCTCACGGAAGAAGAGAAACGACTAAGTTAGTAAGTAAATAATATCCAACAAACAACATAAATGCAAAAGAGGAAAACAAATAAGAAAACAAAGAAATAATCTGTGAACCTAGTCTTGCTTTTGTCTTAAACTAAACGCCCCGTTCACCTTTGTGTTCTTGGCGACAATCTAATTCACCTACAACGAAGATCCGTCTATGCTTAGAAGTACAACTGAACTAAGTACGAGTACTTTAGAAGATTTAAACGAATGACGGAAAAGTTACGCATGTTTTTTTGGCCTTATTTTTTTTTCCTGGCTCTATTGATGAGCGAAAAAGTCGATATGTGTCAGTTTTTATGAGCACTGACATCATAAGTTCTTTTTTTTTTTTTTGTGAGCATTGACATCACCTTCGGAAATTATTCAGACGTTTGTACACACAATCCGGTTGTCACAGGACTGTACACACAGTCTGGGCAGTAAATGTTTCTAGGCCAAAGACAGGTTAGGTTAAATGATGACAAATGAACAGGTGGTAGCGAGAAAATTGAAGTATTTTTTTATTCAGCTAAATTACGTGTTTTATTTTCTCCCATCTTACTCCCCATGTAAATTTCCAGAAGCTGTTTTTGAATATATGTCATGTACGTATCTATGTATCTTTTGTCTTACTACAATGACTTCTTGCATCTGTGAGGTACAACATAATAAAGTTAATATGTTATTCCCGTCATTTTATTGGCAGAATGTTAGAGCTCTTGCCTCTCGCGGCAAATTTGTCGGGTTCCGGGTTCAAAACCTGGTAGTGACACGCTCCAGTCTACCAAACTGTAACTGGGCATCTGACTATGCTCTTGCGCTAGGGAAGAGAAAGGCAGCGACGAACGGAAATCGTCAGCACACCTCATAAAGTTGTGAAGTCTTTAACACTTAAGTCCCCTACGGCAAAATCTGCTATAGAACTACCGTTATCTTGACCTTTCTACCCACCACTTAAGAATTTCTTGTACTACATTATCTTTTAATTATATTGTCCCGTTCTCCTCCTCCGAAACAAAAGGACTTAGACAGCTAACCAGCACCTTCGGTCCTGAGCAAGTTGTTTTACTCTTCTCCAGTTCATTGCCACGGATCCAAGTTTAATATCCGCAGTTCACCTCCTAACGTGCGCTGATCTACCTCTTTTCGTGTTTTCCTTTTTCCCCAGTCATTAACCTTTCTGCTCTACATAGAGCACGATGGTAACCTTTCAAGTGCACCCCGACCTTTCCTGCGTCCATTGCTTTTTGGAACTGTCTTCGAAAAGGCTTCTTCTTTTTCTCATTTCTTGTATCCTAATTTGTCTTCTATTCTTTTGTAGTGTAGTACTTTAAATTGTCTCAATGATTCCAAATTCTTCTAGTAAAAGTGCAGTAGGTAGCCAAAGATTTCCAGCTTTCTTTTCAAGGTTTATTGTCTCAGGTTGTTTTCTAGTTCTTTGGATCGTGCTTTAACCAGATGGTTCCAAATCGCCTTTGCACTGGCAGATGGCAACTTAATGGCTTTCCTTTTCCTTTTCTAGAAGTTCAGGAGATCGTCAGCAGGCAGATCGACTTGAATATTCACGGCCATGCAGACTGAATCCCGGTTGAGAAACTTTTACGTCTTCTCTGTTGCAACAGTGCACCGTTGATCCATATCGCTTTGATTTTCTAAATTTTCATGCCTTTTTGCGTAGAGAATAAATACATTTCTTAACACAAGTGCATGGATATTCCAGCAGTTGGTCTAAATTCGGAATCCGTATAGCTAGTTTAATGAATTCAGGTAAGTAAACCTTGGATCAATCATTCTACCCCCTTTCGGTGAATCTTGGGTTGATTTTTCCTTTCTGGGCTTAGAAACGGATGTTTTAACGGCTTACGTGGTGACATTCCGGTCAGCCGGATTCTAGTCTTTCATCGTGCCATCTGTTCCTCCAAATGTCTGCCCAATCTTTCCCCATGCCATTTGTCTTTCCTGCAGTCCGTCGGTATTTTCCTCGATTGTCAATTTCTACCACGTAGAAATAATAAGAAACTCTATACAGAGGGTTCCAACTGGAGCCAGTCTGATCATCAGAAAAAGTTTCCCCGTCAGACAAGCGTTTCAGCCCTTTTATCTCCTTTTCACTCTAAGGGGTGATAGACGGGTCCACTTTGGTCATGACTACCAAAAATTACCCTTCTGTTGATTTTTCCACCTGCTCTGAGCATTTAACCCTCTCCAACTTGGAGGTACCTTCTAAATGTACTCGTGGTTTTATCCATTCAGATAATTTGATGTAATAGTAATAATTTTGATAAAAGTTATGGTTCCATGATATGTTTATTTTTGTTCTAATTTGATTTTGTTTTTAAAATATTTTAATACTCAACAATTAGGCCATGATATGTGGTACTATTATTATTTTTCACATGTTGTTATTGTTTCCATATTTTTTCTGGGTTTCTTTTTTCAAAGGTATTTCTATAGGTTTCATTACGTTATTTTTTTCATCGTGATCTGCTTTCTTTCGTTTGTTATTTATGCTACTGGAAACTTTGCTGAAACGTTTGTTACCCTATGATATTGTCCATCTATCTGATGTTTAATAGCTTTATATCTTTTTTTGTTTCTTCCGAAGAACTCATAACATACCTCTGTTTAGCATTTCATTGTCAGAACATATGGTCAGATGGTGACGATTTAAGCTTTACATTCCAGTTTCTATCTTTTTCTTACTTTATCTCTATCTCTCTCTTTCTCTCTCTATCTCTCTCTCCTCTTTCTCACACGTGTTCCTGTCACTTTGTCTAATTATCTCTTTGTGTTAGGTCATTTATAATCAAATCAATAAGATTTCGTGATAGATAACTTTGATTTAGTCAAGTCAAGTAGATTGCCGTGCCTCCGACATAGGTGATAATATCCCTCCACAGATGTCGACATTTATCCTCTATATCAGTTTTATTGCTGATTTCTTCCAGCACCAAAAAACAAAGCTATTCATTTATCTTTTCTCTCCGTCTTTCTCTGCTTCTCGTTCCCTCTATTTTCCCAACGATCACGATGTTTCCTCTTCTCATCATATTCTCACGTTCACGATCTTTCGAGGGCTTCTCTTCTCATCCCATTCTCACGATGTTTCCAGGGCTCTTCTTTTCATCACATTCCCAACCATCACAGAGTTTCAAGGGCTCCTCTTCTCATCACATTCCCAACCATCACAGTGTTTCGATGGCTCTTCTTCTCATCACATTTCCAACCATCACAGTGTTTCGAGGGCTCCTCATCACATTCCCAACCATCACAGTGTTTCGAGGGCTCCTTTTCTCATCACATGTCTAGTAGATAAAAACAATAATCAGAAATAACTAAAAACAATAATCAGAAATAACTAAATAAATAAATGGCACAAGGAACACCCAGACTCCGATACTGGAAAACCATAAGTACTTTACCAAGAAGAGACCACATGATAATTTTCGGACTAAGAACTGGCAATTGCAGACTCATAATACACACAAACTGAAAAATTTCCAAGATGGGGAGGGACAAATAAACAGTTCTCACAACGTATTCCGAACTGTGGCTCCACGAGAGGTCACTCGTAATTAGATAGGTTTGAAAGTTATTTATGGTCCCGCCTGAGTAGAGTTGATGGTGATAAGTACGTGAGAAATAAAGGTGTGATAAATAGATTTCACGCGTGAATAGTTTAAGGAGAAGATATGTCTCTGGAATGAGAAGTTTCTCTAGTTCAGCCTATCTATACGACTATCTTTTAGTACAAGACAGTCTTGCCCCTCCCTATACCTAGAAATGTAAGTTTAACTACACACACACATACACAACTATGTGACAACAAGACACACAGACGTGAAAACTATGGTTAATTGGGTATGGGTCTGACCAACTGTTAAAGATGATTTATCATGTATTTTACATGTTGACCATGTTTAGTTCTGTTATCAGTTAATCTACGCACTAACAGTTCTATTCGTAGCCAGCATGATGTATTTTGCACTTATATAAATGTTAAATGAACGCGATATTAGTCTGACGTCACTTGTGTATGATGACGTGGTTTTGGTGCTTAACATAATTTATGCAAACCGTTAGACGGGGCTTTTCGTTTTAAGATTTTAATCAAGAAGGACGTCGAAGCTGTTGCTCCTTAATTTTGAAGATTATCTAGTCTTCTACGTGGCTATATATTGAACGAAGGTCGCCACTGATATTATATAAAGATTCCGAACAGAAGGATTGAGTTCAAGGAAGTATTTTTACAGAGAAGTATTGCTATCGCAATTTAAAAAATATAAATATTAACTCCACGTCTGGTGTTCGATACTTCAGTGATTCCATGATGGCACTGCGTAGTTAATATTCCTGATGTGTGATGTTCCAAGGAGGACTGTAGGAGCTTTCAAATCAATAATGTATTTCATGCCTTTAAATGAACTTGTTTAATGCATAATAAATATGCCTGTATTTGTGGACCCAAAAATCAACCAGTTGTTGGAGTCCGTGCATGAACTGTAATTTTCTTGACAACATCAAACCATTCGCAAACATCCATAAGCACGATACTCAAGAGATTAACCTTCCATAAATAATAATACTAAAACAAGCCCTCAACATCAACACACAAAGTTAAGTTTTCTTTGTTGTTTATTATCATTGAAACTTGACAACATCGAATATCTAAAGAAAGATCAAATAAAATCAGAATTACATACATAGAAAATTAACAGAATACATGTGTTTCCCCTTATTGAGAAAAAGAACTCAACAAGTTAATAACCCCAAAGGTCAAAGGTTAGCACTATGTTATAGCGTAGACAGTAAAGAAAAGAACAAAGTTCCTACTAACAGCTATCCAGTAAAGTAAACAATATTTAAGCAGAATCCAGATAATACAATTTTCCTGTAACAAAGAAAATTCACTCTCTCTGACATATGTGGCCACTCACTCGCTCTTCTTACCTACTATTGGTGAAAAAATCTCTTGGACATACAATTCCTGAATATATCATTTCCAGTGTTTTTATCTTCCAAATTGGCCCCAATCCCTCCTTTAATAATTACATTTTATAAAGGGGACGCCTAATTTGGTGGTTGATTCCTCGATAGACAAATGTCACCTCGAATAGTTAATGAAGGTGATATCCTATCACCTTACCTCTTCATACTCCTTATGGACGATGTCATCAAGGCATGTAAGGAGAGAACAAGAAAGTATTCAGTGGGGTACTGGAAGATGAGACAGGTCTATATTTCGGAGCTGGCATTTGCTGATAATGTTGCCCTGATTGCTAAATCAGAAAGAGGTTGGTAAGAAAACGAAGATGGCTGTATACCGCTCCACCTATGTCCCAGTCTTGACATATGGATGCGAGTCGTGGGCAATGACTACAACCCACAAAAGCCAGATCCAAACCTCAGAAATGAGGTATTTGAGGAAAGTGGTTGAAGTAACAAGAAGAGACATGGTCCGCAACCAGACGATCCGTCAAGGCCTAAAATCCCATCCGCTGCAGACCCAAATAGAACAGTCCCAACTAAGATGGTTTGGCCATGTCTGCAGAATGGGAGAAGATCGGCTACCACGACAAGCATGGGAAACAAAGAGCCAGGGATCCAGACCTCCAGGACGACCCAGAGTCCGCTGGGAGGACAACATTAGACAATCTTTGAAGGACCGAGGACTAGAATGGAACCAGGCCAGGAAGAAGACAGCTGATAGAATGGTCTGGCGCTCTCTCTTCCAAACCTCTACACCTCACGGTAGAAGGGGAACGACTAAGTAAGTAAGAATAGTTAATGTAGAAAAAAAAAACCAAGATCTTGTGTTCACAGTAAATAGTAGCAAATACTTCTAGTATAGGGAAACATCTGGTTGCTAAAAAAAAACACTGTTATTTATGATAGTGATGGTAAATCCTATCGGCTGGCTCTAGGGTGAGTGCCGATTTTGAAACAGCGTAACTTGCTGGATACATCCGCTGATAAGATTGTCAAAAGTCAGATAGTAATGTTATTTGTGTTACGCCACAGTGGGCTGATGAATTAATTGGATTTAGATAATGTTAATAAACAATAGTGCCTTACGCCGTCTGGGGACTGTGGTGAAGTGGGATGTTATAAATATTTATAAGGGACTTAGTGTACTGACTGAGATCAGCTGTGAAGGTATATATATATCTAATAAGAGTAGTATATTATATATATAACCTTACTTGCTACCACATATCTATATATCTCAGTCAGAATTATTCTGGAATAGTGTGATGCTACGTTATGTGTCTAGGGTATGTGTATGGTGAAGTGTAAGTCACAACAACAGACAGATAAACAATTTAATTTAATCCACTACTCTTAACAACACTGTGACACTCACATACATATAACACTCTATGAGAATATCTTAAAGAAGTCACTAGTAACGTTTCAAATAACAATATGTATTCATTACTGGCATGAATGAATATGTGTCCTGATTCAACTACAAGGGAACCAGGAATCACAATCAATTTAAATTACAAGTTATGTACAGAATGTATTTAATATGAATATTGTAGTGACATATATTAGTACAAATGTTCTATGTGTGTCAGTTGTGTAGTAGTAAAATGAGGTAATACTGGTTTTGTTTTGTTCAAGCTCTGTTGGTATTGGTCATCATGACTTCAATAGTTTGTCTTTAGGGACTATTATTGGAGATGTTCACAGTTCCTGATTTTAAGACAAGTAAATTCCCCTCTGAATAGTATTTTTTATAAAGTTATTTCAAGATGAGGGGACATAATGTTGAGCTCAGCTGGCCAATTCGCTTATCTGGCGTGATGGCGGCAGGAAAGGACTCCTCTGCTCGAATTCTCCTCTGGGCTCAGGAGACACCTCCCTGATAGCTAAAAAGACCAAGGAGTATGCTGTCCGACTCTGGATTCAGCAAATCTCTGACCAGGTGCTGCTCACTACCATCAAGACCACTGTCCCACAATTTCATGGAAATAAACACAGATACGTTGATTAGCAATGAATTCTGGCACAAACTGGCACAAATTCCGTTCTGCCTATGTTCCAGGCTTTTATTTTAGCAAAAATGTGAGCTAGCTTCAACGTACTGTCGCTTTATCAAGCTTATTTGAATTAGTGGTCTCGAACTAACGCTCCCAAGTGTGTATATCAGCGAGACTGGCCAATGAGCCACGTTTCGACAAGTGTTTGAAAAAAATGTTATCTTTTCCCGTCTCCCCCAACAACCAAGATAGTATTTATAGCCCGACCAATCGTGGTTAGGCTTTCATTTGTTGCGCTCCAATCAATTTGGAGTTTACATGGTAGGCTATTTATGTAACGTAAGGTTTTTTCAAACACGTTATAAAAAAAATTTTATGAGCAGAAATGATTTTATGCTGTCAGGCACCCCCAATATTTTATTTTGGGTATAATTTATTAATTCCTGGACTATTTGCGTAACGTTTTACATATTATTTGTCAGCAAACCCTAAGGAACCCAAAAATACTAATTTAAAGGAGCTACGTGGCTGCGTTCAAAATATGCAATTTCTTCTATCTCCTGTTTAGAAGATGTGCTGTCTGGGTACTGTTATGTGTTCAAACGTAAACCCATATAATGTTGTCTTTTCTAATAAGAGTCTGTTATGATTTATAAACCTAACTCTGGGAAAGGGTAGTGTATTTTATCACTGTCCGTCTGAAAAAAAATTAGTGCATGTAGACTTACACGCGTGATGGTAGTAATTGTGTATCGCGCGAAGCGGGTTTAGTGTTCGGCTTTCTGCCTCTCCCTTCTCTTTTTATCCCTTTAGTCCATCTGTTCGTTCGTTTTGGTAACGCAGTATAATTAATGTTAGGGTTAATTTAGGTCATTACGCAGTACGTCTCAATGTTTTTCCAAGAATTACAGCACACGTTTCATTGAAGAAGGCGGGTAATAATACAGTAAGCTTTACTATCAACGTGAAAGCGTTACAATTTGCAGACGAAGCAGAAAACAAGGGGGATTTCGAGTACATTCTTTGTGACAGCACTGTCATTTTCCCATTGCTCTTCTCTTTATTAATTTTATTTGTTAGGCTTTATATTTACCTAATAATTTATATATGTGGATTAGAATATTTCATGACACTTCCCCTCTTAAAACAGACATTATATGTCAGTCCTTTATTCTATATACACATAGAGAAATTTATTATTATTTCTGGGGTTTACGGTGATTCTCATCACACGGATGGCGGCTTAAAAAATCCGCTCCCAGATTTGTTTTTCAGATATATATTCAATGCTAAAATTATATGGAGCCAGAAGCAAAGACCATCGGAGTAACCTAGAGTTCTCATGCTTAGCCTGTGCTAAAAACGATAAAGGTTTGTGGTCAGTTTGCAACTTAAATGCCTTCCCATATAGATAAATATTGAATTTCTTTATTGCCCATATTACTGCAAGACATTCTTTTTCGCTAGTTGAGTAGTTGATTTCAGCTTTATTCAACTTTCTGCTAGCATATGCCACTGGGCTTAATTCCCCATCCAATGCATCTGATTTCTGTAGTAAAGTTGCACCTAGCCCAATATTACTTGCATCCGTCCTTACTATGAATTCTTGACTTAAGTCAGGTAATTTCAAAATGGGTTTACTTGTGAGCTTTTCCTTCAATTCTTGGTAAGTCATTTCACATTGTGGTGTCCATGTAATGCGATCTGGAAGTCCTTTACGTGTCAATTCCGTTAAAGGTGCACATATGGAATTAAAGTTTTTGATATACTTCTGGTAGAAACCACATAATGAGACAAAGGATCTCACGTCCTTCTTGGTTTGTGGTCTCGGGGCTTTCTGTAGTTTCTCTAAATTCTTTGGGTCAGGGGTCATGTTTCCCTGATAAACTGTGTGTCCCAAAAATTCCAATTCTTTACATCCAACGCAACATTTGGTTGGTCGGGCTGTTAAATTTGCCTCCCTAAGTCGATCAAACAGCATGTTCAGAGAGTCAATGTGTTCCTCAAATGTTTCTGTTGCTATAAGGATATCATCCATAAAATTTGTTATACAGGGATTATTCAGAGGATCCAATAATTTTCTCATCATTCTAGAGAAGACACTAGGCGCATTCTTCAATCCAAATGGCAATCTATTAAACTCATAGTGTCCTTCTGAGGTACTAAAAGCTAGGTATGGTCTAACCTCAGGCTTTACTGGAATCTGATAGTATCCTTTACTCAGATCCACTTTTGAGAAATATTTAGCTTTATTTAGTCTGGCAAACAGCTGATTTGTATCCGGCAATGGATCCACCTGTCCTTCTGTAATAGCATTCAGTCTCCTGTAATCTATACAGAGTCTATGTTCTCCAGAGGGCTTCCTTAAGAGTACAACACCGGAGCTATACGAAGACTCACTGTGCGAAATAATTCCTTCCTTCAATAGATAGTCTATCTCTTCCTTCAAAGCTTTTTCCTTAGCAAACGGAATCGAATATGGTTTCATACAGACAGGTGTGGAGTCTATTAATTTCATATCATATTCCAATAGGTTTGTATGTCCTGGTCGGTCTGTTAACACCTCTGCATGATTATTTAGAACCTGTTGCACTCTCTCTTTCTGAGTTTTCGTTAAATGTGTACTGATTTTCACCTGTGCTGCTGTCTCACAGGGGTGTAATGGATATTCAAATGATGAAAGTGGTTCCTTTTTCATCTCCATGGCGATGGACAAGGTCAACAAGTGTGTCTCTTCCTGATGTTCTCTTTCCAAATATTTCTTCAGGAGATTCACATGATAGATTTTTTCTTTCCCCTTCTTATCTATCTTATAATTTGTTCTAGACACCTTCTCTAGAACTGTATATGGACCCTGCCATCCAATTTGTAACTTATTCTGACTCCCGGGCAAAAGAAGCAGTACCTTCTCTCCCACAGCCAAATTTCTGTCTTTCGCCTTCCTGTTATAATAGGCAGCATGTTTCTTCCTGGCTTGTTTCAAATTTTCATTGGCAAGTTTCCAGCCAGTTTTTAACCGAGTGGTCAGCTCATTCACATATTGGTATGAAGATGTAATGTTTTCCTCTGCCTTTTCATCAGTCCACGTTCTTAACAAAGCTACATATGGACCTTTAATTGTGTGGACCTATTTGTCCATGCACCGGTATGGTCTCTTCCACTTGAAGCTTTATAGTGATGATTTTTCCTCCCAGAATTATCATTCACAAAACGACCGCTACCAATTTTTCTTTTGGGGCTTCCTCCCCACTTAAAATTCTTGATGAGAGATTTCCTCTCTACATCCTCTTCCTCCAGTTTGTTTAAGTCCGATTGAGGGATTTTCGGCTTATCCTGGGGTAAGACATCTTTTTGCACTCTCCGCATAGTGGCCATTGTAAAACAGTTAAGTGAAGCTTGTCCGTGAAAAGGGGCTTCCCATTCCATTTGGTCCACTTTATCAAATTTATTTTTCCTTCTATTTTCAGGCCTAATTTTGCCTCGGGGCGTGTCCAGGTCCTGATCCATGTTCCCACTTGTGGGTGTTCCCTCATGTGCTATACTACACCTTTCTACAAAGTTCTCAATGTCCCATCTTGCTTTGGGCCAATAATAATTGTGAGCCACCTTTTGAATGATGGTACCTATCTTCTCATGGTCCCCATCTGGTTTCACATGTAGGCTCCTTATTAAGTCTGTCCTATATCTTTTTGGAAGAACCAGCTGTCCGTGACCATGGGATCTAGTTCCGGCCTTCCTATACATCAACTTGTTTTTCATGTAAAAATCTCCCTTGCCTGGAGTTGTATGACAAGTTGACAATTTTCTGAAACAAGGCTTGAGTGTTTTATCCCCCGCCTGTGCCTTCCTCATCTCTTCTGGAGTGGTATCTAACATAATATCCTCCTCCTGTCTTGAGGTCGACCTGACCTGAAGGGTTGCCATATACACAGGTTTCCTTCTGCAACGGTCAGTGTCATGATTGTCCATCTGACAATTCTTACACCACCTTTTTCCTTGGTTGAAAGATTTTCTTTCATCATATTTCCTTTCATCGAATTGTGGGAATTTATTTTTATTTTCATACCGTGGCCTATCAAATTGGTGCTTACCTTTATTTTGATCCTTAGGATCAAATTTATTAAAGTTCTGTGGTGCCCTAAAGTTGTCCACCTGTTTCTTTTTATTACCTGTTACCTCTGCTTGAGCTGCTTGATACCTTTCAGCAACATTTAGCAACTCACCCAGCCTCTCTGCACCTTGTTCCATGAGAAACTTTCTCAGGTCTGGAGCCATGGACCTCTTAATTGCTCTATAAGGACCATTTCCTTAAGATCTTGGGTTTTCCCCAGAGAAGTCCATTTCTCCAAGTATGTCTCTATTCGTGCAGAGAACTGGTGATAGGTTTCACCTGACAGTAGTTTAGCATTCCTAAATTTTTTTCTGTAAAACTCTGCATTCTTTTCATACCTTAACAAAAGAGCCTGCTTTAGCATGTCATAATTTTCCTGATCACCTCTGCTCATTTTTGCAAAAACTTCATAAGCTGCCCCACGAAGTCCCTGAGATAACTTTAAGCTCCACCTTTCTCTCTCTAACCCATACGTGGTAGCTAATAGTTCGTACCTATTTATATAGCTCTCAATATCATCGTCTTTCTCAACAAAATGATCTAAATGAAAGTTCATAGCTGAGATTGAGGCTCCTTGAGTAACCGTAGCATCAGAGGCAAAGGGGCTGGCACCATTTTCAGGAGCATGGCCTTGAAACTCAAACTCCCTTAGTCGTAACTCATGTTCCCTTTGTAATCTCTTCTCCTCCTTTTCTGCTTCCCTTTCTGCAGCTTGTCTTCTTTCCTCGGCTTCTCTTTCTGCAGCTAATCTTTTGTCTTCTCTTTCTGCCTCCAATTTCTTAGCCTCAGCCTCAATCTGCAACCTCTTAGTCTCAGCCTCAGCTTGCAACCTCTTAGTCTCAGCCTCTAACTTTCTTTCGGCTTCTTTTTCTAATCTTCTTTCTTCGCGTTCAATAAATTTGTCACATTCCGTTGTGACATAGGCAACCATAACTTGCCCATCTAATCCTAACTCTTTTGCAGTCTGAACCGCAGCAGATCGAAATTTGGCCAGGTCCGCCATTGTCTATCAGGTAACTTAATACAATGTCTAACCAACAATTCAATCTCTAATGGACAAAACAGGCACCGTGAGCTCAACCTTATTTAATTCCACCCAAGGATACCTTTTAATTCTTATATTCCCTGAAGTGAATTACCCCCAATATTTTTAATAGTTAAAGATTCAAAATCCCGAGAGCGAGACCCCAATATATGTGGTGAAGTGGGATGTTATAAATATTTATAAGGGACTTAGTGTACTGACTGAGATCAGCTGTGAAGGTATATATATATATCTAATAAGAGTAGTATATTATATATATAACCTTACTTGCTACCACATATCTATATATCTCAGTCAGAATTATTCTGGAATAGTGTGATGCTACGTTATGTGTCTAGGGTATGTGTATGGTGAAGTGTAAGTCACAACAACAGACAGATAAACAATTTAATTTAATCCACTACTCTTAACAACACTGTGACACTCACATACATATAACACTCTATGAGAATATCTTAAAGAAGTCACTAGTAACGTTTCAAATAACAATATGTATTCATTACTGGCATGAATGAATATGTGTCCTGATTCAACTACAAGGGAACCAGGAATCACAATCAATTTAAATTACAAGTTATGTACAGAATGTATTTAATATGAATATTGTAGTGACATATATTAGTACAAATGTTCTATGTGTGTCAGTTGTGTAGTAGTAAAATGAGGTAATACTGGTTTTGTTTTGTTCAAGCTCTGTTGGTATTTGTCATCATGACTTCAATAGTTTGTCTTTAGGGACTATTATTGGAGATGTTCACAGTTCCTGATTTTAAGACAAGTAAATTCCCCTCTGAATAGTATTTTTATAAAGTTATTTCAAGATGAGGGGACATAATGTTGAGCTCAGCTGGCCAATTCGCTTATCTGGCGTGATGGCGGCAGGAAAGGACTCCTCTGCTCGAATTCTCCTCTGGGCTCAGGAGACACCTCCCTGATAGCTAAAAAGACCAAGGAGTATGCTGTCCGACTCTGGATTCAGCAAATCTCTGACCAGGTGCTGCTCACTACCATCAAGACCACTGTCCCACAATTTCATGGAAATAAACACAGATACGTTGATTAGCAATGAATTCTGGCACAAACTGGCACAAATTCCGTTCTGCCTATGTTCCAGGCTTTTATTTTAGCAAAAATGTGAGCTAGCTTCAACGTACTGTCGCTTTATCAAGCTTATTTGAATTAGTGGTCTCGAACTAACGCTCCCAAGTGTGTATATCAGCGAGACTGGCCAATGAGCCACGTTTCGACAAGTGTTTGAAAAAAAATGTTATCTTTTCCCGTCTCCCCCAACAACCAAGATAGTATTTATAGCCCGACCAATCGTGGTTAGGCTTTCATTTGTTGCGCTCCAATCAATTTGGAGTTTACATGGTAGGCTATTTATGTAACGTAAGGTTTTTTTCAAACACGTTATAAAAAAAATTTTATGAGCAGAAATGATTTTATGCTGTCAGGCACCCCCAATATTTTATTTTGGGTATAATTTATTAATTCCTGGACTATTTGCGTAACGTTTTACATATTATTTGTCAGCAAACCCTAAGGAACCCAAAAATACTAATTTAAAGGAGCTACGTGGCTGCGTTCAAAATATGCAATGTCTTCTATCTCCTGTTTAGAAGATGTGCTGTCTGGGTACTGTTATGTGTTCAAACGTAAACCCATATAATGTTGTCTTTTCCAATAAGAGTCTGTTATGATTTATAAACCTAACTCTGGGAAAGGGTAGTGTATTTTATCACTGTCCGTCTGAAAAAAAATTAGTGCATGTAGACTTACACGCGTGATGGTAGTAATTGTGTATCGCGCGAAGCGGGTTTAGTGTTCGGCTTTCTGCCTCTCCCTTCTCTTTTTATCCCTTTAGTCCATCTGTTCGTTCGTTTTGGTAACGCAGTATAATTAATGTTAGGGTTAATTTAGGTCATTACGCAGTACGTCTCAATGTTTTTCCAAGAATTACAGCACACGTTTCATTGAAGAAGGCGGGTAATAATACAGTAAGCTTTACTATCAACGTGAAAGCGTTACAATTTGCAGACGAAGCAGAAAACAAGGGGGATTTCGAGTACATTCTTTGTGACAGCACTGTCATTTTCCCATTGCTCTTCTCTTTATTAATTTTATTTGTTAGGCTTTATATTTACCTAATAATTTATATATGTGGATTAGAATATTTCATGACAGGGACCTGTCTTCTGCCCAAAGAACAACGAAAAGAACATCTTTCCCAACATCTTCTAGGAGGCACTAATGGAGATGTACCATCAAATGACGTCTGCCAGAAATCTTACCCCCCCCCCCCCCCCCCCCCCCCCCCAAAAAAAAAAATATATATATAATAATAGTAATAATTTGCATGTAGTCATTTGTCGTTGTTCTCGATGTGAAGCCGATG
Organism: Oreohelix idahoensis; assembly: GCA_024509875.1. Taxonomy (NCBI): domain Eukaryota; kingdom Metazoa; phylum Mollusca; class Gastropoda; order Stylommatophora; family Oreohelicidae; genus Oreohelix; species Oreohelix idahoensis. Next base: position 348,674 of record JAMPIV010009427.1, on the reverse strand, counting down.
ATTTTGGATGAATATGAGAATTGGTTATTGTTTTGCCTTGCCTTGTTACAGGTGGACCCTGACATCAAACAATCAATACCCTTTAGCTCCCCAAGGATCATAAGCCTTCAACAAACACATGCCAAGTTCTCCTGTCACGTGCCATCAGCTCAAGTTCTTTTCAAGTTTTCCTCATTATTTTCACTTCTGTCTCCAGTTCTATTCTCCATGTATTTTTTTGGTTTACTTTTGCCTCTTTTTCCATGGAAATTCCAGAACAAGGTCCGCCCTGTAATGCTGTCAATAGGTTTCTTTAATGAAAATTACTGTCTTGTTATTTATTTATTTATTGTGTGTGTGGTCAAATCTTATCTTACGGTGCAGTGTGGTGGGGTTCTGACGTTTCTTTCTTAAGCCGGGGTGTTGATTATCAACTGTTGGAAACGTAAAAGTAATGCATGTAAAAAGAAATTAGTTCGTCGTTTCCATTGCAGACTAACCTACTTTATCTGCATTACTTAAACTTGGTACATCTAACTGTCGTAAGTTGAGTCAGAATTTCTGTCGATTTTCTCACCTTTAGGACCGCCCCTTTCTTATCGCTGATTTGTGTCTCCTCTTCCTCTTCTTTTCCTTTACGTTCTACGTATAATCCCAGACTCCATCGACGCCAATCAGTGTTCTAGGCAGCTCATGAGGTGTCTTCCCGCATGTATCATTTGCTCGTCTTCATAGCAGCGACTGTAACTTTCACGCGGGAAACGGTCTATCTTTTAATGTCGTTTGAGTCAGGGAAAAGCAAACATAGGCGAGTCGAAATGCCTTTTCAGGTCACCTGTCTGCTCGTCTGCAGAAACCTTTTGGGTCGGGACAGCGACGATACTTCCCTGGTCACCAGCACTAGACTTGTTTCATTTCAGGTGGCAGGAGAAATATCCTTGTCTTTGTCTCTTTCTTTCTCGCCGCTTGTTCATCCAGGTGCTTGCCAGATGTGAAGCGACGTACGGTAGAAATTGGCTCAACCATTAAAAATTGTTGGTGTTCCAGAGGGGAAAAGGTCTTCTATCTGCAGAGTGGAATTAGTCTTACTAAGCCTTGCACCAGATGCATATTATAAAGAATTATTTCTTGCAATTTCGAGAGATTTCATAGTCCCCTATAGACAGACAGCTGTCATGTCACCTTCCATATTTCTACGTTTAACCCACGTCTTACTGGGTCATTGTATCGTCAAACATTATGATTTTTTTTTATCACCACTAGGCAGTGAGTGGATATCATCCATGTGTTTTCATTAAGACAGCCAATTATTTCAAAATCCATTCATCTTAGCAGTGCCCTGATTTGAATGGCCTTTATCATTTGCTTTTTACTATCAAAAGTAAACACCTTCCCCGTAAACCAAGGCAACGCCAAGTCTTCGACAAACACCCAAGGCTAATTCTACCAGCAAAAAGGTAGGGTATATAGATTTACACACATATATATGTATATACATAAAAGCCCCTTCAGTCATAACTTACTATGGAAATGTGCCCCTGAGGGGACAGCCCTCAGCTGCTTATTTTCCTGGTGTTCCTTTCGACGTTTTCTCCTGTCTTCTGCCTGTTGTGTGAGCCTCTTTCCGCCCACTCTGAGGTGGCGCCGTAAATAGCATCGCTACTTAGTGCGATCGGCAGCTTCATTCTCCCATGTTGCTGGATCCATGTCCAGTGCCCTCACATCTCTCTTGCACACATCTTTGAACCTCAGCTGTGGTCGCCCAACTGTTCTCTTGCCATCTGCTAATTGTCCGTAGAAGACATCCTTCTGGATGCGATCATCTTCCATGCGGCGGACATGGCCAAGCCAGCGTAGTCTGCGCTGTCAAAGCAGTGTATACATGCTTTGAAGGCAAGCGCGTGACAACACCTCGACATTTGTCACTTTATCTTTCCACGAGATGCCGAGGATGTGGCGTAGACACCGTAATTGGAAGATATTGAGCCTTCTTTCTTGCTTAGCATAGGTTGTCCAGGTCTCGCTGTCATACAGGAGTGTGCTGGTGACGCAGGCGTTATATACCGCAGCTTTGGTCTTCGTTGTGAGTTTAGGGTTTCCCCAAATACGCGATGTAAGGCAGGCAAAGGTAGCTGCAGCTTTGCCAATGCGGCTGTCAATTTCTGTGTCCAGTGAGAGTTTGTCATTGATAGTAGACCCTAAGTATGTGACGTGGTGCACCACTGCCAATTCATAGTGATAACTGGTGCAGCACCCACATCCTGACTCAGCACATTCGTTTTCTTTAGACTTATTGTGAGGCCAAAGTCCTTGCATGCTTGAGTGAAGCGATTCATCAAGCTCTGAATCTCCTGTTGGCTTTGAGTTGCGACTGCAGCATCATCAGCGAACAACAAGTCTCTTATAGTGACCCTTCTGATTTTTGTTTTTGCCTTCAGCCTTGAAAGATTAAACAGACGGACATCTGACCTAGTGTGCAGGCATATTGCTTCAGTTGCATCTCTGAATGCATGCTTCAAGAGTAAGGCAAAGAAGATCCCGAAGAGGGTCGGAGCCAGAACACAGCCTTGTTTAACGCCACTTCGTATTTCAAAGGGCTGTGATGTGCTTCCAGCATATTGGACTGTTCCTTTCATGTTGTCATGGAACGACTTTATCATTTCCAGCAATTTGAAGGGCAGCCTATTTTCAGGAGGATTTTGAACATCCCTACTAACCAGGTCAAATGCTTTTGTGAGGTCTATAAAGGACATTCATATACATACATATATATATATATATATATATACATATATATATATATATATATATATATATATATATATATATATATATATATATATATATATATACATACATACATACATGCATACGTATATACATATATATCTATATACGCACATTTATATGTATATACATACATTTACGCATATATATATATATATATATATATATATATATATATATATATATATATATATATATATATATATATATATAATATATATATATATATATATATATATATATTTATATATATATAATATATATATATATATATATATATATATATATATATATATATATATATATATATACTACTGGACAAAAGTTAAGGGCCACCAAGAAAAACTCCTCTATGGACCAATTAAATGCAGGTGTAAACAATTTATTACCAAATAAAGTTGATTTATCCATGGAAAAGATCAGTCAAGTGTTTTTAAATAATGTGTGACTTACTAACAAAAAGAAATTCAACTCACTTTTTCACCTTTTGAACTAGTGGGGCGTGTTGCAAAAACGACAAGTTTTCGCAGCAACAATGGCAATTTTCACGTGCGGGTTAAAGTGACCCAGTTTTTGGACATTTAAAAAAAATTAACCTAGTGCACACAGAATACATATATGTAAATGTATGTATATGTATATACATATAAATGTGCGTATATAGATATGTATGTAAATGTATATATATATATTCTTCTTCGATCCTTATCCGCCGACCGTCAAAGCAGTCAGTGACCATTACGGCTGGTGGCGTCTTGTAGGGCATCAACAAATTGGTTCCACTTTGCTCGGTTGGCGGCCATCCTTCGTACAGTGCCCCAACTCTGGTTCATTCTTTGCATCTCAGCCTCCACAGTCCTCCGCCAAGTTGTTTTTGGTCGGCCTCTCTTTCGTTTTCCTTCAGGGGTCCATAGCATAGCTGTTCTTGTAATGGCATTTGGGTCTCTTCTGAGGACATGGCCAACCCAGCTCCAGCGTCTGCCAGCTATGATGGTGTGCATGTCCTCTTGCTTGCTCCGAGTAAGCAGATCTTGGTTGGTAATGATATTCGGCCAAAAGATTCGGAGAATTTTTCTTAGGCATGTTGTGTGAAAAGAGGACAATTTCGACATTTCCTTCTCTGTAACTCTCCAGCTCTCCGCGCCACAGAGAAGCACAGAAAGCACACAGCTCTGATATAATCCTAATTTTGTGCTTGTGCTGTACTGAGAGGACTTCCAGATGTTGTTTAGACTAAACAAGGCTGTTCTTGCTTTGTTCATTCTGATGTTGATGTCTTTGCTTGCTCCGCCGTCTGGTGTTACTATGCATACTAGGTATGTGAAGGCATCTGTCTGTTCCAGTTGCTGATTCCTTACTGATATTATCTCAGGGTTATATATATATATATATATATATATATATATATATATATATATATATATATATATATATATATATATATATATATATATATATATATATATATATATATATGGAAACTACTTGTTGTCCTAACGACTAGTTTTTGTTGTTGTTGTTGTCTAATAAATAAATATTTTAATGCGGTCAGTTGTTTTTACTATTTCGTCTCTCACTTCTCCTTACTGCGATATTTCTTTTATCTCGGAGAGAAAGAGTGCATTTGTGGAATTTAAATTGTGAATGTGGCAGGAATTAAGAGATTTAATATACATCCCCTCTCCTGACTGTCATACACCACTCCCCATTCACATTTGTGAGACTATTTATGTCTACTATCAAGCATCTCACTCGCAATTCAATTGCATCAGTCATATTCTTCAACCACCTCACGACAACTAACCTAAATTATGTAAATCGGTGTTAGATAACCTACTTTGTTTAACCTACATTTTCCGCTGGTAGCTGCTGGCTATGATTATGTTGTTGACCGTTTCTATAGTATTTCTCGATAAATCGTTTACAAATATAACTATATGGATACCAATATCTATTCTGCGTCTTGCACTATAAGCGTTCGATGGGCATAGCTGTAAGAGCGCTCGCAGGCAAGTTACCATATTACGTGTTCGAACGCTAGTGGCGTCAGATGCCAGTCTACTCAGCTGTAAATGGGTACCTGACTTTGCCCTTGAGTTAAGGACAGCATAGGTGGTAAGGAAGGTATTTAGTCATCACGTGTCATAAAGCTGAACCAAGTACTAACATTATACTCCCCAGTGGTAGTATCTGAAATGGGACTACCTAATATGAAACGATATGAAACAATATGAAACAATATGAATGATATTAATGCTCACTGTCATGCCCCTGAGCTATATTTACTTCCCACATTAATTTCTAAACTCGCACGTCTACCTACAAAAGAACTCAACTTCATCTGCCAACAATAACGAGCTACAGAGAGTAATCTTATAACGAAATATAACGAAAACAAAGTTCTGGCTCAGTAAATTTTGATTTATCAAATATTCTCATAATTCCTTCCAGCTCTTTGATATGAGCGTCAAACATGCCCCGTTTCCAAAACACGTGAGAGGAAAATCATATTCTGTGAGATCAATTAAAAAAAATATCTAAAAAATAATTTTTTTGGGGTCAATTTGATGTAACATTTTTTGACTGCAAGCTATAAACTCCTTGAAAAATTATTTTTGGATTTTTATTGCATTAACACATTAACTACCGCAAGCCGCTCTCAGCGGCTCACAAAATAATCACATTTGGACCGCAAGCCGCTCAGAGCGCCAATCTAATTTTAGCAATAAAACGAACGAAAAATGTACTGAAACACTGTCTGATCTGGTTCAATATTTTAAGTTGCCACCGGAAAACAAATTCCCAAAGCATGGTTGTTGTAGAATACTGGAAAATTAATATTATGTTCACATTTTTCAGCGCTTTGGGTTAGTTACCAAATCGTGTAAAACTGTTTACCGTGGCAACTAGTGATACGACTACAAAAAATGCGTGTACATCTCGTGTAACGGCTGAATAGGATAGAAACGTGTTTCAACAATTGACTGATAGATCTAGCGACGAGGACAAGAGTGAAAACGGTGTGCACATTGATTGAAATTGTGATTTTGATAGAGATGGGGCGCAAGCAGTTATAATTGTGAAAATATTGCAAGTCCTCGGCCATCAGAGGGCCGTTAAATAGCAACAACCTCTATTAGAGTTACACCCAGTGTTTATTGTAATAGCACATTCATTTATCTTTAAAATGACGTGTAATTCATAAAAATATGTAAACAATTACGAAAACTACAGCTTACTTTGTGCAAACACCTACAGGATGAAAATGGGAAAAAAATTTAATTCAGCCACAGTGTGTTTTTCAATTCGGTAGTTAATGTGTTAAGAGCGTGTGTTTAAAATACGTTTTACATATTTTTATTTTCTTCTTTTTAGTGTCAGAAAAATTATGACAAACTAAAACGTAAACAATATTTTTACTTATTGTAAATCTGATCTAAAATTTCTTAAGTGATCAATTTCTTTTAGAGCATCAATATTACATGGCTTTGTGCCTGTTAGTTTGGCGCAATCAATTTCTTCAATTTGAAGGTCATCTAGAGATCGAACTCGATTTTCCCTTGATTCATAATTTTATAATTTTGATTGTTTCCATTGATTTAGCTAGACACTTGTTCGAGTACTGCCCTGTTTTACGCATAGAAAAAAAATAAAGCACACCACGTATTCTTGAATTTTTAATTAACTTGATTATGGCCCCTGCTTTGTTTACATTTCTTTACGGAAAACTTTAGTTACTCATAATGTCATAATTACAATATTAAATTATTAAATAATTGACTGATTATTGTATTGTCATCGGAAATACACAACTATGCCAAGTTTCAGAGCTATTGCTCACCTGGAAGTGATTGAAAAATCGATTGCAAGATTTGAAAGTGACATGAAAGTGACACACAAGTGAAGTTAAATAAAAGCGTGTAATAAAAAAAGCCATTCTTGTTACCAAGAGAGATATAATGAGAAAAGATAACATCAGAAACAATTTTTATGAACTACATCCTGTATACAGAGAAACAGAAAATTAAGTGGTTTAACCATCTCATGAGAATGGAGTCCGATAAATTATCATTACGCGGCTACTCATGTTTCAGAGCGCAGGAAGACCTAGATGGATAGACAACAACACAGAGATCCTACAATAACACAGAGATCCTACAACAACACAGAGATCCTACAACAACAAAGAGATCATACAACAACACAGAGATCCTAAAACAACACAGAGATCCTACAACAACACAGAGATCCTACAACAACACAGAGATCCTACAACAACACAGAGATCCTACAACAACACAGAGATCCTACAACAACACAGGGTCCGAGCGGCGCCTGAGACACATGGTTCAAGAACGCAAACTTCAGCTCCTATTTTGGCTTCACGGCAAGAGTGGACCTAAAAAGTAAACGGAAATAAATAATATTCTCGTCACAGCAAACATATTCTCAAATACGTGTAGCACACGACAGTGAGAGAGCTGACACACTAGCCTCGAGAGCTTCCATACTGCGGAAATTGGATTTGGATAAGGGTGAGATAATAAGAACAATTAATGATCGCTTGTTAGATACCGAAATTGCTATCAGAATGATGGAATTCGGTATCAACCTAAAACTAGCAGAGATTGAAGCATGAGAGTATGGATTAAGTGAATAATACCAAGCTCGCTTCAAGAACACTAAACAATCACATACACCTCAACATTTGCTGTAGGAGAATGAGCACCTATGGGATTATAATCAACAATATTAACAACAATATTAACAACAATATTCTCAAAGGCCAGCGGTTAAATGCTAATTTGGACTGGCTTTTGTTCAACAAGGCTCGAAATATAGACAAGAACACAAAGCCACCTTCCTGCTTCTCAGCAGCCACACTTTAATTGTTAATTGTCTGAACAAACGTACCGTATTCAAATAAAACACACCATACGATCATAATCAAAGCATTGTTTTTTGTTCAGCAATCACTGAAGCTAAAAACGAGAGGGATATTTCCAGACCTCTGGAACAATAAAAGCGTATACGGTGCCATTAATTCCAAAAGAGTTAAATATTTGCAAAGTATCGTATGTCTGAACCTATATATTCCAGCGTACGTCAAACCAGATCGCTTCACATTACTGGGTGAGAAGTTCCATTGTGACTTTTTAGCAAAACTTTAATGCAGCAATGCGATCTATTTCCAGTCTGGTCGGAACTGTGTGTAAAAGCAAGCAATGCTAAGTCGTTAATCTGGTTGGGGTTGTTAAACAAATACATTAAATGTGTATGCGTGATTCAGATTAAAGAAGTCGTGTTGAATTAGGAATTGACATTCGGGAGCAACTTGTGGTTTTTATCATCTTGAATGCCCAGATTGTTTTCTCGATGAAGTTTATTGGCCTGCCACCCGGGTAGTGGTAGAAAAATGGTATCTTGAAACACGCACATTAAAAAAAAAACAGCCTAGAAAAAAAATTTACAATATGCAGGTAATCAAAAACAAGGATCAATCTAGGAATTAAAAAGAGAAACAGCGGAACTGATCAAATTTAAGTTCATTGCTACCAACATTTGATCAAATTTAAGTTCATTGCCACCAACATTTGATCAAATTTAAGTTCATTGCTACCAACATTTGATCAAATTCTAGCACACTGTGATCGACTAGATTAAATCCAAGCACACTGTCATCAATTACATTAAACTTGGACACTGTGCTATCGACATTACATATAACTCAATCACACTTTAATTACATTAAATTTAATTCACGAACATAGTTATCGACATTAGATCAAAGTCTTGTACACTGTTAATGATATTATCAAAATCAGACAGATTCTTGCGAACATTTAAAAGATAATAAAGTTTATTGCGGTTCATTTTGGACTAACCACTTGTAGTGAATTAAATGTTAAATCTTGTTCTCAATAGCTAGGACCAACAAAACAATAGGTAAAGGATCCCGTTACACGCCCATTGAGGCATATTGGGAATATGGTGTTAGGCCCATATTTTCTTGACCGTCGTACACTAGAGGTGATGTCGTCAGCATCACGCTGGCCGCCTTAACCTTCCAAGAGTTGCTCTAGTACCCAATTCATGAGGCTGGGTCGACCCCAGAGCCGTTAGCGGCCTAAAAAATCCCACCTCAACTGGGGATCGAACCATGGAACACCGAGCTAGGAAACCAGTGCACTAACCACTGCGCTACCACGGCTCTAGCAAAACAAAAAAAACCAGCAAAATACAGTATCTGTTGGTGTACTCAATAATCGTTTCTGATGCCTTGTTTATGGATATGGACAGTTGAAGTAGCATCTGTTGGTGTACTCAATAATCGTTTCTGATGCCTTGTTTATGGATATGGACAGTTGAAGTAGCATCTGTTGGTGTACTCAATAATCGTTTCTGATGCCTTGTTTATGGATATGGACAGTTGAAGTAGCATCTGTTGGTGTACTCAATAATCGTTTCTGATGCCTTGTTTATGGATATGGACAGTTGAAGTAGCATCTGTTGGTGTACTCAATAATCGTTTCTCTCTTTATTCCCCCCCCCCCCCTTTAACCGCCTCCTTTTTTCATAGACCTGTCCCTAATAAAACAATTAAAAGATGAATTCATGCAAAGCTGTTTAGAGCATGAATTCTCCACTGGGCAATTCAATAACCACAGAAAACCATATAAGGCTACATGACCAATGATATAAGCACATAAAACATTACAAGGCTACTTGACTTATACCACAGCCACAGAAAACCATATAAGGTTGCCTGAAACCAAATAAGGTTACCTGACTAATACTACATCCACAGAAAACCATTTAAGATTGATTATCTGACTAGTACCACATGTCGGTACTCCTGATTAAGACCACAACCACATAAAACCTTATACGCTTACCTGACTAACAGCATAACAATTAAAAACTATAAAGGGTTAAATCATAAATAAAAGGTAAAACAAAGGATCCCGTTACACGCCCATTGAGACATATTGGGAATATGATGTTAGGTCCTTATTTTCTGGATCATCGTCACACCAGGGGTGATGAGGTCAGCATCACGCCTGCCACCTGTAACTTTCTGGGTTCCTCTGGTACCCAATTCATGAGGCTGGGTCGACCCCGGAGCCGTTTAAGGTATAAAAAAATCCAATTGGGGATCGAACCATGGACCACTGAGCTCGGAAGCTCATAAATAAATCATAAATAACCAAACCAAATTCTTGAACCAAGAGGTATGTAGCTTTACGAGTCATCTGTTTTCACTTAGAAACATTTGTTTTATTACTGATTTTAAAAGAGAACTAAAATGATTCTTGGCCTAATCTCGTTTCCTAATTTCTAATAGTGGCTGTTAAATCAGGATTCATTTCTCCAGAACTGTTTCATCTTCCAGGTTCATTCATTGTTCTTCTATGTATTTAGGTTATTAACATCTAAAAAACTAACTCTTACTTGCTACTTACTTAGTCGTTCCTCTTCTACCGTGAGGTGTAGAGGTTTGTAAGAGAGAGCGCTATACTATCCTATCGGCTGTACTCCTCCTGTCTTGGTTCCATTCTACTCCTCGGTCCTTCAAGGATTGTCTAATGTTGTCCTCCCAGCGGACTTTGGGTCGTCCTGGAGGTCTGGATCCCTGGCTCTTAGTTTCCCATGCTTGCCGTGATAGCCGATCTTTTCCCATTCTGCAGACATGGCCAAACCATCCCAGTTGGGATTGTTCTACATATAAACTACTAACTCAAGAATTCAAACTGAGAACCATGAAATATTTATATATTCTTCATTATTGTTTGATGTGCAAACATGGTCAATGAACAAACAATAAGAAGAAAGAATGGGGCACGTCTCATGGAAAGAGAAGAAAACAAAATAGAGAAGTCATAGAAAACTTAGGAATGAAAAGACAATTAAGGAAGGAGATCAAAATTAGACAGCTGAAATATTTTGAACATGTAAAAAGACAAAACACGTTAATGAATACCATAATAGAAGGCAGAGCTGAAGGTAAACGCGCATAGGGAAGACATCGCTAAAAGTGGGAAGATAACATTAAAAGATGAACAGGAAAGATCTTATCAGTGTGCACCATCAAGACAAGAGACAGAAGACATTGGAGATTTATTGCTGCTGACTTTCCTGTGAAGATGGCACCTGATAATGATAGCATGCTGTGCTCACTGAAGAGTCGCTAATTTTAGGAAAAGCAACCCTGTTACCAGTGGTTTTTCGTTTCTGCTATTGACAATGATGTTGTCAGGGCTGTCGGGCTTACCACATGTGGCCGATGTATTTCTTGATAACGCGAATATGATGTGGGCCGTTACTTAGGCTTATGGTGACGACAATGGAGCTCGGTAACAATGTTTAATGGGTCAAGACAGTATAACCAAACTGGCGATAAATAGATGCTGGACTCATAGTGAACAGCTGGCGACAAAACAAGATTTATTGTAGATATACTTTGACATCAGTAATGTAGACGATCATCATCATTATATTCATGGCAGAAAAAGTACATTGTCAATAACAATCAACATGGACGTTGACTGACTGCACTAACCGCTACCACATGAAGGTTAACGGATTGGTAGTATACATGGTTCTGACGAAGGGACCATGTTAATATTCTTTACGTAGTTATCTATATTCCTTTACGCCTCAGTCAGCTCCTAGCGTTACTGGGGCGCACTAACAACTTGACATATCTGGTCAAGTTGAAGCTCTGCCATAACGTTTACAGGAGACTAAGTATCAGAGACGAGATACTTAAAACGAGCCGTTTCAGGCTAAATATTTGAAATAAAACGATTCTTGGTATTGCTCATCAAGAATATCATCTTCATCTTTCAGATCATTATAATTTCTTTATAACCGTGCCTTTCCTAAACTAAGGACAATCACACGAAAAATTCACGTCTATACAAGACGGATGATATCTGGATCTGCCTCAAGTACGTTGCCCGTATAGCAACACATCCGCGACATACCGCGCCATCCCCGTTTAATAATGGTACACGATCGCACACAAATAATATAACATACAATTATCCTAGATGCGTTCAAATGTGTGTCTACAAAATACTAGACGTACATGGGAGGATCTCAAACATTTAACTCCCCCTCAATGAATATAAAATAACTTAACAGTTTACATCGACCCCCGCGTTTTTTTGTTCAACAATAGTGAGGTCAGTCAAGTTCCATCAAGCTAAGCAATAGACAACTATCAGTAACATCATAAGTGTAATTATGAAGAAAGAAAGTAATAATAGAAGGACATAATATGTGGAATGAAAATAAAGACCAAATTCAAACAAAAGTTGAAAGGTAAAGAGACATAGATCAACTATGTACTAAATATGAAATGACAAGTGAAAAGAACAAAGGAAATGACATGAAATGGAGAACGATTATAAATGGTGAAAAAATTAAGATAAATCAACAAAGAAACATGTCAACATTGTAAAAAAATGAGATGCGTATCGGTCGTGTGTAAAACGCAAGCGTTGAACACGAAATGAAACTCACATCAATTCCCCCCCCCCCCCCCCCCCCCCCTCCCATCAAAAAAAAAAAAAAAAAACACACGAGAAGAAAGCAACACAGTCTAAAGTAGTACGAAGTGAATAAACACTAGGTAGACTATTTAAACTAATAAGTGTAACGTATAGTATCATTAAATAGCTATGCGCATAAAATATATATCCGGCGCGAATGATGCGCTACCATACTATACCTATAGGAGGCTATACCTAATATACATAATATACATAGCAAGTGTGTAGATACATTGAACAGACTAAACAATGCAATCGTGTCATGTGAATTACTGATAATTTAACTAATCGCATAGAGGAGAACTTTGGTTGTAGAAAAGTTTGCTAACTAAATACTTAAAAAGTGTCACATAACAATGTTCCATCTGAACATAAAAATATCATTAATTAATCACTCGCGGAAAAGTGTCATGGCGGATAGTCTTATATATCTATAGTGATGCGCTCTCAAGTCAATCACTGTGAATGAGCGAAAATAAGTCAGAAATGTGCTGAAGAAGCACCATAATGTAACATCATAATATGTCATAAAAAACTAGTTAGTAATGTTTAAATAAAAGTTACTCCGAGTTCGATCATGAAGATGAGACGTAAGCGAGTTCATCAAACGAAATGTAGTACGTGTTGACATAGATCACAGCGAGTAGTACAAAAGTGTTGTTGCAGCATAATGGTGGTTTGAGTGTCAATTAGTGAAGTGATCCAGCGTCTCAGAAGATGCTTGTAGACAACGGGACAATAGATCAGCCACAACGTTGTCGGAACCCCGGATGGCTTTGACAGTAAAATGAAAAAGCTGCAAGGCAATTGCGTACCGTGCAGATTTAGAGTTTTTCAAGTCCTTACTCTTACGTGCAGTAAGTGCACGTTGGTCCGATTAGACGACAAAGTGGGTGTGGTAAAGTGGGATGATATAAATATTTATAGGGACTTAGTGTACTGACTGAGATCAGCTGTGAAGGTATCTGTATCTAATATGTGTAGTGTTTTACAGATAACCTTACTTACTGCCACATATTTATATCTCAGTCAGAATTATTCTGGAATATTGTGTTGGCAACGTTATATGTCTAGGGTTATGCAAATGATGAAGTGTAAGTCACCACAACAACAACAGATAAACAATTTAATTATTCCACCACACTTGACAATACTGTGACACTCACAAACAGTCAACACTCTAGAAGACTATCTTAAAAGATTTAATGATAAATTTCAGATATGTACATATGTATTGATTTTCTCTACAATAGTGATCCTGATTCAACTACACAGTGATGTGGTAATATGAGGTAATACTGGTTTTGTTCTTCAAGATAGATTCTTATTAGACATCATGACTGCATGTGCTTGTGTATGTTTGGAACTAGTATTGGAGATGGTCTCAGTTCCGAACATTAAAACAATTAATTGCCCCTCTTTAATTAAGTTAGTGTCATTTACGAGGGGTACATAGTGTTGAGCTCTTTTGACCACAGTGGGCTTAACTTTCGTGATGGCGGCAGGCAAGGACTCCTCTGCTCGACTATTCACTGTTTCTGAAGACACCTCACTGGTTACTATAGGGACCCAAGAGTATGCTGTCAGCCTCTGGATTCAGCAAACGCTCAGACCAGGTGCGGCTTCAATACTAGGACCACAGTCCCACAATTCATGGAAATAAACACAGATACGTTGACTAGCAATGAATTCTGGCACAAATACTGGCACAAATTCCCATCTGCTTATGTTCCAGGCTTTTATTTAGCAAAAATATGAGCTGGCTTCAACGCACTGTTGCTTTATCAAGCTTATTTGAACTAGTGGTCTCGAACTAACGCTATCAATTAACTATATTAACCGACCTAACCAATCAGGCCATCTCTACCCAATCGTTTGAAAAAAATTACTCTTACTTCCGTCTCCCTTGACAACAAAAGATAGCATTTATAGTCCGACTAATCGTGTTTAGCCTTACATATTATTCCATCCAATCAATTCAAATGTAACTTGTGGCCTATTTCCGTACAATGGTGGTTTAAAATTCTTTCACTGAGCGATTCTGATGTTTTGGGACTGTCTGACACCCTCACTATTTTCTTTTGCCTATAATTTATTAATTCCTGGACTATTTGCGTAACACTTAACATATTCTTTGTTAGCAAGTCTTAAGGAATCCAAATATATAAGTTTAATGGAGCTAAGTGGCTACGTTCAAAATATGTATTTTCTAGGATAGTCGTGTAGTTGTTTTTTATTTTTTATGTTAGAACCGCCACCTGTCCTGCTGTACTGTCAGACTAATGTCAGGATTTCGGACATAAAACAGTAGAATGTCAGGTTTCCCCAATAAGCGTTTTTTCAGGTTTTAAAACCTAACTCTGGGAAGGGTAGTGTTTTTATCACTGTCCGTCTGAAATAAAGTTAGTGCATGTGGCCTTACACGCGTGTTAGGGGTGGCATTAATATAGCGAGACGCGTGTTTAGTGTTGCTTGTGTTGCTGCCTTCAGCCCTCCCTTCTTTCTATCTGAGTCCATCTGTTCGTTCGTTTTGGTAACGTAGTATAATTAATGTTAGGATTAATTTAGGTCATTACGCAGTGTGCCTCTCAATGTTTTTCTTAGAAATGCAATACCCGTTTTAATGTGTTGTGGAAACGCTTGTATTTATGCAGTGGCTTATATTTAACGTGGAAACGTTACAATTTGCAGACGAAGCATAAAACAAAGGGGATTTCGAGTACTGTCATTGTGACAGCACTGTTCTTTACCATTCTTCTTCCTTTTATAGAATTTATTTGTTAGGCTTTACATTTACTTTTAATTTATATATGTGGATTAGAATTTCTCACGACAGTGGGCGCCAAGTAGAAAACGCTGTAACTTGAGTATTGACCAGACCATGGCCAAAAGCTCGCGGTCCACCACAGAATAGCGTTGTTCAGCTGCAGTTAACTTCCGGGAGACGTATAGCACAGGGTGGAGTGTCCCTGATTAGTCTTGCATCAGAGAAGCACCAATCCACATCGACGAGGCGTCACTGCGAAAGATTAAAAGAATATTTTTGTTTGGTAACCGCAAGATAGGAGCAGAGGAAAATAATAACTCAATCCTATCTAAAGTGGCCTGGCAATCCTGTGACCACTGAACCATTTTAGGCGACCCTTTCTTCAGCAGGCTAGAAAGAGTGGCAGTGATAGTTGACAAGTTAGAGATGAAACGATTAACGATATGGGACGTCAGAATTGTCCGCGTAAGGGAACAGAGTGATACGTAACTCGTGCTGAGAACAATGCGGTGCATAAAATACAGGCACAAGAAACAGTACGAAATAATCAGCTGAATGTGCGAAATGACGTACAGAAAAGTCACGAACATACAAATTATACCGACGTCAAAAGGAAAATTAATAAGAGTGTAATGATGACTGACTATTTGAGTCGTCGTGTACGATAAAGGAAACTCAGTTGACAACGGCATATTTCTAATAGGTTGAACTAATGTCTTAGCCTGGAAAATGTTCAATGAAAGAAACATTTGATATGCAATAAAGACGCACAAACAGACATGAAAGAATTCGGACACGCGTCGAATTTGAAAAGTAAAGCAGTGAGTACGACAAAGAGTCGTGGACCAAGAAGATACTGAGAGAACCGGCCCAATAAGACAGGTAAATATACCCAATTATTTACTTTGTCGTTCCCCTTCTACCGTGAGGTGTAGAGGTTTGGAAGAGAGAGCGCCAGACTATCCTATCGGCTAAATATACCCACAAGATATATAAATGCACGAAGAACTAAGTCCGCACATTTGGCTAATAAACTAACAGTCAATGCACAAGAGCATTTGCAAACAACGGGAATTGATGTAGATTCAGCCGTGGTAATAAAGTTGGCGTGCGTGTCAGACAATACAGAGGGATCTTCCTCCTTAATTGTACTCAAAGAAGAACTATAATTTAAGCAACGACGAACTAATGTATGTTGTCCTAGGCTCAAAGAAGCACCAATAGTGGTATTATGAACAGCAGTATTATTAGTACCACAATATTCCACCACATTAGCAGAATGAATCTGGAGATAAGAATGTGCCATAGTCGTAAATGTGTAAGCAGTAAGTTCATGTTGCTGTTCCCAAGCAGCAATCTGTTCCGGTGTACATACTTTTACCCCGTGTATCTGTCCGACGACAAGTTCGGCGATCCGATTTGGAAGCATGCATATGTTTATATACCCCGTAAAAATGGATTGGCAATGTGGACGATGGCAGTTGGAAAGGTTTCAACTGTGCCACCAAACGTCACGCACTTTACGACATTACCTGTAGCACAAGACGGGTGAACCAGTGTCTGTCTGACTCCAACAGTCGTGCAACTTGAGTTTCGAAGTACCTTAACCGGTATGCTATTGACAAACCCTTTGTGTAGAGTAAGAGAACCCGTTCCAGCATGAGCAGATAAGGCTGGAAGAGTCGGGAGAGGATGATCGCAACTCAAGGTAGTAACCGCTTCAGGCTGAAATAGAGTCGTGCACTTAGGGCACTGTGATGCACGATCAAAAACAAAATAACAAGAAGCTGCGGCATTAGTAACAGTATTATTGCGACCCTGATTTAAAATCTCTTGAGACTCATGTTGAGCTGAGTTAGCATGTCGAAGAGATCTATCATGATTTGGAGATCTACCTCTATATCGAGATCGATCATAACTATTTTCTCTATTGGGAACTCTGTTTTGATTAGAACTCCAATTGGAATGATTACGAGACCTATTTTCCCTTTGATAAATATGTCCATTACCTGAATTGTGTTGGCTTCTATAAGAATTACCGTAGGTTGCCAATTATTAACGTAGTTATCACGTCTACTATTTCCTGAATTGTTTTCATTAAAATGTTAAGGCCCATTGAATTGTCTCCAGTCCCTTGGAGCAGGAGAATTGCTTTGGAATTGATTCCCTTGGTAAGATCTGTATTTCCGGTAATCTCCCCTACCAAAATAACGATCAATGATTTGTGACATAGGTCGCAAGATATTATTTTAAGACATAGCTGATGCCACTGGTAATGCTTCCCTGACGTTAGAGTTGCTAACAACCATGTTTGGACGTGCGGTAAGAAAATGACGACCGAATTCCTATGTAACAGTCAGGTTAGCAGGCCTTCGTTAATGCAAGAAGGAGAGAAATAATGGGTTGACTGACGACATCACTTTATCCCTGAGCAACAAGTCCATAAGGGCTTCTTATGTGTGCTCTATTCTTGAAAGTTCAACACAGTGAGAAAAGTAAGACGTATAGTTGCAATGAAATCAGATAAGTCCTTTCCATTCTCTGGCAGTAAGCTTTTAAAACGGAGCGTATAACCGTCTTCGTCAAGTTGATATTTTTTAAGTAAAATACCCCTGAAAGTATTGTAGTCATTTTTGCTAGGTCCTTCCACCACACAAACTGCTGTTAAAGCTTCTCCTGTGAGAAGTTCCATAAGTCGTGTACAATATTCTGATTTATCTATTTTTTGAGACTCACATATGGCTTCGAATCGGGAGCCGCGCTGGTGTAATGGCTACGGCGTTGTACTGGCGACCAGGTTTTCATCGTTCAAACCCGGGCGTCAGCGTTTGAAGGAATGTTTACGACCGGAAATTTGACTGAATAACCTGAACGGCTCCTGCACATAAATCCCGTGTGGATGGGAAGGAGCGAAGCTCCTGACCGGGTTGGAAAGAAAGTCCACTGACCCCCCAGCCTCGCAATGACATTTCATTGGGCCAAAAGAGCTGGAAAGCTCGAGTGCCGCTGGTTAGAGAAAAAAAAATGGCTTCGAATCTATTTAGAAAGAATATGATATCGTCGGAATTAGACTTAAATGTAGGCAACCTGATCTTGTAAGAACCAGAATGGTTCTTGTGTGTAGTTGCTTGAGTTTCAGGAGCATTTTGTGCATTATTCCCATTCATTATCTTGATCCTCTCAAGTTCTAAAGATAATAATTTATGTTCGTGAAGTCTACGATTTTCGTTTTCAGTAGCTTCCATTTGCATTTTCTGTGTTTCAGCGTCCATACGCTGTTTCTGTTTTTCAGATTCCATCTGAAGTTTCAGTTTTTCAGATTCCATCTGAAGTTTTCTGTCTTCTGCGTCTTGGGCTTTCGAATATTCAGAGGTTGCGAATCGCTTTAACTTATCAGAGTACATTCCAAGCGCCTTACCTTCCTGACAATATCATTGTCAATAGCAGAAACGAAAAACCACCCGTAACAAACCCATTACGACAAATAGATACCGCGCCTATATTGAACTAGAGGTCGTGACAAAACTAGTTCAGACTTAACAACCCGTTTCTTCAAATTAAACGGATGCTTAGCTTTTTTAAAAATAATCACGTGATAATTTCTTGTAAACACATTTCCGATATGGCTAAGAAGGGAAATACCTTTGTGGATATTAAAATGCATTGTTTCCTGGGAAGGATATATTGATAAAAAGACACTGACTGATAGCGTAGTCTAATAGCAGTAATTATCAATGGTGTACACAGAGTTCTTTTAGTTCCGGTCACACACACACACACACACACACACACACACACACACACACACACACACACACACACACACACACACACACAATAATAATAATAATTAAAAACTAGTCAGAAACAGCAACATAAACACACGGAATAGATACCGTAGTTGGCCTTACTGGGGTAAGTTATGATGACCCATAATAGTAATGAAGAACCAGACCGCAAGGTCTTTTGTATTTGGACATGCTCCCTAATATAAATGACGGACTCTGTGTCTAGGTTGAACGGGCACTTTTCCCCAAAACGAGGCAAAATTTTATTTTAAACAAAAATATGATGACCCCCAAATAGTACTGGCCTAATACTATCTGGTAATCCCTGGATGGTTATTTTAGGAGAAGTGTTTACACCGTGTCACGTGCAGTCATATGTGGTCCGCCAGGGGTCTCTGAGGACACGAAGAACAAAATAGGACTACTGTTCCTTCAGGCATGTCGTAAGAGGCGACAAAAGTAAGGTTGTACTTGAAGCTGGCAACCTCATCCGGTGAAAGATTGCTACAGAAACGACGGCTGCAAGAGCGAATGAATGCTATGCGGTAGGCGGACCAGATTAAGTGGTTGGTCAATGCTGTATCGTGAGAGCAAATATAGAAAGGATGATGTTATGAACTTAGTATCAGTCCTTTATTTGTTTACTTATTTGTGTTATTAACGTGTCAAAACATACAAACCGTTGAACGCTTACTGTTTTCATATCACAAGAACAGAAACGGATCTGGCGGATAACGGATGCGACAATCATTACAAAAATGCACTTCGGACATTGTCAAAGAATGTTGAATGAAGCACATAGCGACAGTCAAATTCCTACAGATGTCTACGTCACATTTGCGCGTGTAGTGACTACACTTTCAGACACGGTGCATTGTTTTGTTTATTAAGATAAGGCTCAAGGTCAAACACTGCGGTTATGTGCCCTGTTTCCTTTTAAGTTTAATTTACTTAATATCACTTTGACATGTTTGTCCCATCACAACTGTACCGAGGGAGACTGTCGTGGAATATTCTAATCCACATATATAAATTAAAAGGTAAATATAAAGCCTAACAAATAAATCTAATAAAGAAAAGAGCAATGGTAAAATAACAGTGCTGTCACAAGGAATGTACTCGAAATCCCCTTTGTTTTATGCTTCGTCTGCAAATTGTAACGCTTTCACGTTGATAGTAAAAGCCTACTATATTATTACCCGCTTTCTTCAATGAAACGTGTGCTGTATTTCTTGGAAAAACATTGAGATACCAAGCTGATCAATGACCTAATTTAAATATTTCATTCATTCCATTTTATACACGGCGTAACTAAAGACAGATGGACTAAAGGATAGAGAGAAGGGAGAGGCATAAAGCCGAACACGTGCAACACAAAACACGCGTCGCGCGATACACAATTACTACTATCACGCGTGTAAGGCCACATGCACTAACTTTTTCAGACGGACAGTGATAAATTCACTACCCTTCCCAGAGTTAGGTTTTAAAAAACCTGGGAAACGCTTATTAGAAAAGATAACATTATATGGGTTTACGTTTGAAAACATTACAGTACCCAGACAGCACATCTTCGAAACAGGAGGTAGAAGAAATTGCATATTTTGAACGCAGCCACTTAGCTCTATTAAATATATATATTTGGGTTCCTTAGGGTTTGCTGACAAAGAATATGTACAACGTTATGCAAATAGTCTAGGAATTAACAAGTTATAGCCAAAATAAAATGATGGTGCTGTCAGACAACACCCAAAATCAGAATCGCTCAGTGGTAGATTTTTTTTACACCACCATTGTACGGGAAATGGGCCACAAGTTACATTTGAACTGATTGGCTGGAATGATATGTAAGGCTAAACACGATTAGTCGGGCTATAAATACTATCTTTGGTTGTTAGGGGAGACGTTGGAAGTTAAAATTTTTTCAAACACTTGTCGAAACGTGGCTCCATTGGCCAGACTCGCTGATATACTCACTTAGGAGCGTTAGTTCGAGACCACTAGTCAAATAAGCTTGATAAAGCAACAGTGCGTTGAAGCCAGCTCATATTTTTGCTAAATAAAAGCCTGGAACATAAGCAGATGGGAATTTGTGCCAGTAGTTGTGCCAGAATTCATTGCTAATCAACGTATCTGTGTTTGTTCCCATGAATTGTGGTAAGCTTGAAACATTCAGTATCTTTTAATGAAAATTGAATGTGAATTGTTAATTTATGCCTGTATATATGTGTAGTTCAGTAGCAAACATGATGTAAAGCCTATATGCTCCAGCCTGAACAGAAGGTGTCGGAGGAAAGTAAAACTGCATGGAATGGCCAAACAGTACACTGACACCTAGATTATTGATTAGACAGAAATAATGCTGGAAGTGCAGAGGCGTAGTAACCATTAAGGAGGTTAATACTGGTATAAAGTATTTCAGATGAAGCTGACAGTTGGCCTAACGCTCTGAACTCAATGTTTGTGATGTATTGTGCTCAGTGTAAAAAGAGAGTATAAATTAGTTATGAAGTAGAAGGTACATCCTTCTTGTTTTCAGGGACCGTGGTCTTGATGGTATTGAGCAGCACCTGGTCAGAGCTTTGCTGAATCCAGAGTCGGACAGCATACTCCTTGGTCCATTTAGCTATCAGTGAGGTGTCTCCAGAGCCCAGGGGAGAAATCGAGCAGAGGAGTCTTTTCCTGCCGCCATCACACAAGATAAGCTGATGTGGCCAGCTGAGCTCAAAATTATGTACCCCCAGCTTAAAATGACCTTGTAAAAATAACATTAAGAGGGGAATTAAATTGTTTTAATATAAGGAACTGAGAACATCTCCAATACTAGTCCCAATAAAGACAAACTATTGAAGTCATGATGACAAATACCAACAGAGCTTGAACAAAACAAAACCAGTATTACCTCATATTACTACTACACAACTGACACACATAGGATACTTTTAATAATATATGTCATTACCATATTCATATTGATAAATTCTGTACATATAACTTGTAAGTAAAATTGATTGTGATTCCTGGTTCCCTTTGTATTTGAATCAGGACACATATTCATTCATAACAGCAATGAATACATATTGTTATTTGAAAAGTTATCAGTGACTCCTTTAAGATATCCTTTAGAGTGTTTATATGTATGTGAGTGTCACAGTGTTGTCAAGTGTGGTGGAATAAATTAAATTGTTTATCTGTCTGTTGTTGTTATGACTTACACTTCATCATACACATACCCTAGACATACAACGTAGTCATCACACTATTCCAGAATAATTCTGACTGAGGTATACATATGTGGCAGCAAGCAAGGTTATATATAATACACTACTCTTATTAGATATATATACCTTCACAGCTGATCTCAGTCAGTACACTAAGTCCCCTATAAATATTTATAACATCTCACTTCACCACATATATTGGGGTCTCGCTCTTGGGATTTTGAATCTTTCCCTATTAAAAATATTGGGGGTAATTCACTTCAGGGAATATAAGAATTAAAAAGGTATCCTTGGGTGGAATTAAATAAGGTTGAGCTCACGGTGCCTGTGTTGTCCATTAGATATATATTTAGAAATTGAATTGTTGGTTAGACATTGTAGAAATTTACCTGATAGACAATGGCGGACCTGGCCAAGTTTCGATCTGCTGCTGTACAGACTGCAAAAGAGTTAGGATTAGATGGGCAAGTTATGGTTGCCTATGTCACTACGGAATGTGACAAATTTATTGAACGCGAAGAAAGAAGATTAGAAAAAGAGGCCGAAAGAAAGTTAGAGGCTGAAAGGGAAATTAAGAAGTTACAATTTGAGGCTGAGGCTGAGACTAAGAGGTTGCAGATTGAGGCTGAGGCTAAGAAATTGGAGGCAGAAAGAGAAGACAAAAGATTGGCTGCAGAAAGGGAAGAGAAGAAATTAGCTGCAGAAAGGGAAGCAGAAGAAAGAAGATTGGCTGCAGAAAGGGAAGAGAAGAAATTAGCTGCAGAAAGGGAAGAGAAGAAATTAGCTGCAGAAAGGGAAGAGAAGAAATTAGCTGCAGAAAGGGAAGCAGAAGAAAGAAGATTGACTGCAGAGAGGGAAGCAGAAAAGGAGGAGAAGAGATTACAAAGGGAACATGAGTTACGACTAAGGGAGTTTGAGTTTCAGGGCCATGCTCCTGAAAATGGTGCCAGTCCCTTTGCCTCTGATGCCACTGCTAGCCAAGGAGCCTCAACCTCAGCTATGAATTTTCATTTAGATCATTTTGTTGAGAAAGACGATGATATAGAGAGCTACCTAAATAGGTATGAACTATTAGCTACCACGTATGGGTTAGAGAGAGAAAGGTGGAGCTTAAAGTTATCTCAAGGACTTCGTGGGGCAGCTTATGAAGTTTTTGCAAAAATGAGTAGAGGTGATCAGGAAAATTATGACATGCTAAAGCAGGCTCTTTTGTTAAGGTATGAAAAGAATGCAGAATTTTATAGGAAAAAATTTAGGAATGCTAAACTACTGTCAGGTGAAACCTATCACCAGTTCTCTGCACGAATAGAGACATACTTGGAGAAATGGACTTCTCTGGGGAAAACCCAAGATCTTAAGGAAATGGTCCTTATAGAGCAATTAAGAGAGTCCATGGCTCCAGACCTGAGAAAGTTTCTCATGGAACAAGGTGCAGAGAGGCTGGGTGAGTTGCTAAATGTTGCTGAAAGGTATCAAGCAGCTCAAGCAGAGGTAACAGGTAATAAAAAGAAACAAGTGGATAACTTTAGGGCACCACAGAACTTTAATAAATTTGATCCCTAGGATCAAAACAAAGGTAAGCACCAGTTTGATAGGCCACGGTATGAAAATAAAAATAAATTCCCACAATTCGATGAAAGGAAATATGATGAAAGAAAATCTTTCAACCAAGGAAAAAGGTGGTGTAAAAATTGTCAGATGGACAATCATGACACTGACCGTTGCAGAAGGAAACCTGTGTATATGGCAACCCTTCAGGTCAGGTCGACCTCAAGACAGGAGGAGGATATTATGTTGGATACCACTCCAGAAGAGATGAGGAAGGCACAGGCTGGGGATAAAACACTCAAGCCTTGTTTCAGAAAATTGTCAACTTGTCATACAACTCCAGGCAAGGGAGATTTTTACATGAAAAACAAGTTGATGTATAGGAAGACTGGAGCTAGATCCAAAGGTCAGGGACAACTGGTACTTCCTAAAAGATATAGGGCAGACTTAATAAGGAGCCTACATGTGAAACCAGATGGGGACCATGAGAAGATAGGTACCATCATTCAAAAGGTGGCTCACAATTATTATTGGCCCAAAGCAAGATGGGACATTGAGAATTTTGTAGAAAGGTGTAGCATAGCACATGAGGGAACACCCACAAGTGGGAACATGGATCAGGACCTGGACACGCCACGGGGCAAAATTAGGCCTGATAATAAAAAGAAAAATAGATTTGATAAAGTGGACCAAATGGAATGGGAAGCCCCTTTTCACGGACAAGCTTCACTTAACTGTTTTACAATGGCCACTATGCGGAGAGTGCAAAAAGATGTCTTACCCCAGGATAAGCCGAAAATCCCTCAATCGGACTTAAACAAAACTGGAGGAAGAGGATGTAGAGAGGAAATCTCTCATCAAGAATTTTAAGTGGGGAGAAAGCCCCAAAAGAAAAATTGGTAGCGGTCGTTTTGTGAATGATAATTCTGGGAGGAAAAATCATCACTATAAAGCTTCGAGTGGAAGAGACCATACCGGTGCATGGACAAATAGGTCCACACAATTAAAGGTCCATATGTAGCTTTGTTAAGAACGTGGACTGATGAAAAGGCAGAGGAAAACATTACATCTTCATACCAATATGTGAATGAGCTGACCACTCGTTTAAAAACTGGTTGGAAACTTGCCAATGAAAATTTGAAACAAGCCAGGAAGAAACATGCTGCCTATTATAACAGGAAAGCGAAAGACAGAAATTTGGCTGTGGGAGAGAAAGTACTGCTTCTTTTGCCCGGGAGTCAGAATAAGTTACAAATTGGATGGCAGGGTCCATATACAGTTTTAGAGAAGGTATCTAGAACAAATTATAAGATAGATAAGAAGGGGAAAGAAAAAATCTATCATGTGAATCTCCTGAAGAAATATTTGGAAAGAGAACATCAGGAAGAGACACACTTGTTGACCTTGTCCATCGCCATGGAGATGAAAAAGGAACCACTTTCATCATTTGAGTATCCATTACACCCCTGTGAGACAGCAGCACAGGTGAAAATCAGTACACATTTAACGAAAACTCAGAAAGAGAGAGTGCAACAGGTTCTAAATAATCATGCAGAGGTGTTAACAGACCGACCAGGGCATACAAACCTATTGGAATATGATATGAAACTGATAGACCCCACACCTGTCTGTATGAAACCATATTCGATTCCGTTTGCTAAGGAGAAAGCTTTGAAGGAGAGATAGACTATCTGTTGAAGGAAGGAATTATTTCGCACAGTGAATCTTCGTATAGTTCCGGTGTTGTACTCTTAAGGAAGCCCTCTGGAGAACATAGACTCTGTATAGATTACAGGAGACTGAATGCTATTACAGAAGGACAGGTGGATCCATTGCCGGATACAAATCAGCTGTTTGCCAGACTAAATAAAGCTAAATATTTCTCCAAAGTGGATCTGAGTAAAGGATATTATCAGATTCCAGTAAAGCCTGAGGTTAGACCATACCTAGCTTTTAGTACTTCAGAAGGACACTATGAGTTTAATAGATTGCCATTTGGATTGAAGAATGCGCCTAGTGTCTTCTCTAGAATGATGAGAAAATTATTGGACCCTCTGAATAATCCATGTATAACAAATTTCATGGATGATATCCTGATAGCAACAGAAACATTTGAGGAACACATTGACTCTCTGAACATGCTGTTTAATCGACTTAGGGAGGCAAATTTAACAGCCCGACCAACCAAATGTTGCGTTGGATGTAAAGAATTGGAATTTTTGGGACACACAGTTTATCAGGGAAACATGACCCCTGACCCAAAGAATTTAGAGAAACTACAGAAAGCCCCGAGACCACAAACCAAGAAGGACGTGAGATCCTTTGTCTCATTATGTGGTTTCTACCAGAAGTATATCAAAAACTTTAATTCCATATGTGCACCGTTAACTGATTTGACACGTAAAGGACATCCAGATCGCATTACATGGACACCACAATGTGAAATGACTTACCAAGAATTGAAGGAAAAGCTCACAAGTAAACCCATTTTGAAATTACCTGACTTAAGTCAAGAATTCATAGTAAGGACGGATGCAAGTAATATTGGGTTAGGTGCAACTCTACTACAGAAATCCGATGCATTGGATGGGGAATTAAGCCCAGTGGCATATGCTAGCAGAAAATTGAATAAAGCTGAAATCAATTACTCAACTAGCGAAAAAGAATGTCTTGCAGTAATATGGGCAATAAAGAAATTCAATATTTATCTGTATGGGAAGGCCTTTAAGTTGCAAACAGACCACAAACCTTTATCGTTTCTAGCACAGGCTAGGCATGAGAACTCCAGGTTACTCCGATGGTCTTTACTTTTGGCTCCATATAATTTTAGCATTGAGTATATATCTGGAAAAACAAATTTGGGAGCGGATTTCTTAAGCCGCCATCCGTGTGATGAGAATCACCGTAAACCCCAGAACTAATAATAAATTTCTCTATGTGTATATAGAATAAAGGACTGACATATAATGTCTGTTTTAAGAGGGGAGATGTCGTGGAATATTCTAATCCACATATATAAATTAAAAGGTAAATATAAAGCCTAACAAATAAATCTAATAAAGAAAAGAGCAATGGTAAAATAACAGTGCTGTCACAAGGAATGTACTCGAAATCCCCTTTGTTTTATGCTTCGTCTGCAAATTGTAACGCTTTCACGTTGATAGTAAAAGCCTACTATATTATTACCCGCTTTCTTCAATGAAACGTGTGCTGTATTTCTTGGAAAAACATTGAGATACCAAGCTGATCAATGACCTAATTTAAATATTTCATTCATTCCATTTTATACACGGCGTAACTAAAGACAGATGGACTAAAGGATAGAGAGAAGGGAGAGGCATAAAGCCGAACACGTGCAACACAAAACACGCGTCGCGCGATACACAATTACTACTATCACGCGTGTAAGGCCACATGCACTAACTTTTTCAGACGGACAGTGATAAATTCACTACCCTTCCCAGAGTTAGGTTTTAAAAAACCTGGGAAACGCTTATTAGAAAAGATAACATTATATGGGTTTACGTTTGAAAACATTACAGTACCCAGACAGCACATCTTCGAAACAGGAGGTAGAAGAAATTGCATATTTTGAACGCAGCCACTTAGCTCTATTAAATATATATATTTGGGTTCCTTAGGGTTTGCTGACAAAGAATATGTACAACGTTATGCAAATAGTCTAGGAATTAACAAGTTATAGCCAAAATAAAATGATGGTGCTGTCAGACAACACCCAAAATCAGAATCGCTCAGTGGTAGATTTTTTTTACACCACCATTGTACGGGAAATGGGCCACAAGTTACATTTGAACTGATTGGCTGGAATGATATGTAAGGCTAAACACGATTAGTCGGGCTATAAATACTATCTTTGGTTGTTAGGGGAGACGTAGGAAGTTAAAATTTTTTCAAACACTTGTCGAAACGTGGCTCCATTGGCCAGACTCGCTGATATACTCACTTAGGAGCGTTAGTTCGAGACCACTAGTCAAATAAGCTTGATAAAGCAACAGTGCGTTGAAGCCAGCTCATATTTTTGCTAAATAAAAGCCTGGAACATAAGCAGATGGGAATTTGTGCCAGTAGTTGTGCCAGAATTCATTGCTAATCAACGTATCTGTGTTTGTTTCCATGAATTGTGGTAAGCTTGAAACATTCAGTATCTTTTAATGAAAATTGAATGTGAATTGTTAATTTATGCCTGTATATATGTGTAGTTCAGTAGCAAACATGATGTAAAGCCTATAATGCTCCAGCCTGAACAGAAGGTGTCGGAGGAAAGTAAAACTGCATGGAATGGCCAAACAGTACACTGACACCTAGATTATTGATTAGACAGAAATAATGCTGGAAGTGCAGAGGCGTAGTAACCATTAAGGAGGTAAATACTGGTATAAAGTATTTCAGATGAAGCTGACAGTTGGCCTAACGCTCTGAACTCAATGTTTGTGATGTATTGTGCTCAGTGTAAAAAGAGAGTATAAATTAGTTATGAAGTAGAAGGTACATCCTTCTTGTTTTCAGGGACCGTGGTCTTGATGGTATTGAGCAGCACCTGGTCAGAGCTTTGCTGAATCCAGAGTCGGACAGCATACTCCTTGGTCCATTTAGCTATCAGTGAGGTGTCTCCAGAGCCCAGGGGAGAAATCGAGCAGAGGAGTCTTTTCCTGCCGCCATCACACAAGATAAGCTGATGTGGCCAGCTGAGCTCAAAATTATGTACCCCCAGCTTAAAATGACCTTGTAAAAATAACATTAAGAGGGGAATTAAATTGTTTTAATATCAGGAACTGAGAACATCTCCAATACTAGTCCCAATAAAGACAAACTATTGAAGTCATGATGACAAATACCAACAGAGCTTGAACAAAACAAAACCAGTATTACCTCATATTACTACTACACAACTGATCAGTTAGTTCATAAAGATAAAGTTAGTCTCATAGTACAGAGGTTTTCAAACTGTGCGTCGCGGCTCCCAGGGGCGCCGCGGCCCTCGGCTAAGGGCGTCGCGGTGGCTTAGGAAAAGTGTTGGGCTCGATATTATGAGCCAAGGTCCATCAATAAATATTGATCTTCGTAGGACGACATGTTTGCGCCGAGGTATTATTACATGTACCAATATGTGTCATTATACAGTCTTATTTATTTTGCGCCCGAAACTTAACTTATTTACCCCCCACAATTGGTATCAGATGTAAAATATGCACATTCAGAAGTCATTAATATCTTTTTGGGTACAATTGCTTATATATAATATATAGTATAGAGAGGAGCCGCGGTGATTTATGCACAGGTCAAGGGAGCCGCGGACCAAAAAAGTTTGAAAACCTCTGTCATAGTAGATACTGTCGTGTATGGGAGTAAAGTGTTGGAGATGTGTATATACTTGGTCCAACATCGTATGAGGGGGTGACCAGTTCCCTTCCTCGCTTCCTTTTTCTTCCTAATTCAAGAGCAGAGTCAGGTACCTTTTACAGCTGGGTAGACTGCAGCGTGACGCCACCGTGTTTCGAATTTGGCGCCTTTGCCTCTAGTGCTCTAACTACTCTGAGTCAATTCATTCTAAACTCTTATATGTCCCGTGGAATTAACTCTTATATGTCCCGTGGAATTAACTCTTATATGTCCCATGGAATTAACTCTTATATGTCCCATGGAATGAACTCTTATATATCCCATGGAATTAACTCTTATATGTCCCGTGGAATTAACTCTTATATGTCCCATGGAATTAACTCTTTTATGCCCCATGGAATTAACTCTTATATGTCCTATGGAATTAACTCTTATGTGTCACATGGAATTAACTCTTATGTGTCCCATGGAATTTACTCTTATGTGTCACATGGAATTAACTCTTATGTGTCACATGGAATTATCTCTTATGTGTCCCGTGGAATTAACTCTTATGTGTCCCGTGGAATTAACTCTTATGTGTCCCATAGAGTTCCTCGGAGCTTGTGGGAAGACAAAGAAAGAATACGCATGTCGTAAATTATGCCTATTATTAAGTTGTGCATAAAGCTGAACAAGAAGAGACATGATCCGCAACCAGACGATACGTCAAGTCCTAAAATCCCACCCCCTGCAGACCCAAGTAGAACAGTCCCAACTAAGATGGTTTGGCCATGTCTGCAGAATGGGAAAAGATCGGCTACCACGACAAGCAAGGGAAACTAAGAGCCAGGGATCCAGACCTCCAGGACGACCAAGAGTCCGCTGGAAGGACAACATTAGACAATCTTTGAAGGACCGAGGACTAGAATGGAACCAGGCCAGGCGAAAGATAGCCGATAGGATAGTCTGGCGCTCTCTCTTCTGAACCTCTACACCTCACGGTAGAAGGGGAACGACTAAGTAAGTAAGCATAGGGCTGGCAACTTTATCGTCTACAATAAATTGGTGCAGACACATCTCTGCAAGAGAAGACGATCAGTTGCCGTGGTTGTTCTATGCTTGATAGCGAGCGAATAAAAGACAGTTATCATCATCTCCTCTTAGCTCCTCTGGTTCGCTGGTGTGTCTAAAATGTTGTTGTAAGAAGAGGACTGAGGACTGCAAGACTAGTTGATACTTGACAGACTCCAACACAGCTTAAAAGAACATTAACAACAGACTTGGCAAACAACAAAACAAACTGGCAGCTGTTAAGAAATTTTTTTAAAAATTAAAATTTTGCCTTGTTTTGGCGAGGTACGTCCCGTTCAACCTAATCGGTTATATTTGGGCTCATGTCCAAATATAAAAGACCTATATTATCGAGTAATATTTGAATTTGACTAACTGTGAACAAACAATCATCGCTGAAGACAAACATGTAGAATGAGATTACACTTATTGATTGTTTTCAATCTATGAAGTTAAGAATTTTTTTTTTCGCCTTTTATTTTCAAACTTCAGTTCACATTGTGTTGCCAGCAATGAATACACCCATGTACAGACACTTTCCAAAGTCTATACCAGCGAACAATGTATTGCTGCGGATCTATTCAATCAATCAGCCGTTATGATTTGAACAAACATAACCACATAAACTAAAGACTATCTATTAAATTAACTCATTCCCTCCCAGGAAGGTTTTTTAGTTTTTAACCCACTCACTTAAATTGATGCCAGTTTTGTTCCCACAGGTGGTGTGTTAAAATAGTCAGTAGGTTTATATATTTATGAGAAAATATCTCAAGATACCTCCTTATTCAAGAGAAAGCAAGCCTAACACAAAAATAAGAATCTTTATCTCAAATGTCAAGTCAGTCTTATTGTATGGCTCAGAAACACGGAGAACGAAAACAAGAACCAAAAACAGCTACATACATTCATAATTGTGTGCTTGCGTAGAACTGAAGTATTGAAATGGTATGACAAGGTCACTTATGTGGAACTGATGACAAGAACCAGACAAATGCCAGTGAAACAAGAGATGAGAAGAGACGCTGGCGATGACAAGGATACACACTGAGAAAACATGTTGATAGTATTGCAAGGCATTCCTTGTTCTGGAGTCTCCAGGGAAAGAGAGACAGAGGTAGAGCAAAAACACATAGAGAAGAGAACTGGAGACAGAAGTGAATATGATGAGGAAGACGTGAAAAGAACTTGTGATAATGATGCTTGTTGGAGGCCTATGCTTCATGGGAAGCTAAAGGATATTGATTGATTGATTGATTGATTGATTGATTGATTGATCTTAAGATGTATATACAATTGTTGTATATTGGTTGCAGAATATTGTCAAGTGTTATAAGTACGAGGCGTATATGCAACAAAAACGTTTAGTTTCATCTCATGTAACACAGGAGTGGCAAGACATTAATTGTTGTCTTTGGTAGACCGCAGCGTCGTTGAAAAAATAAATTGACATAGATCTTGGCATGCTAAAGTGTGCTCAGGCCCGATATTAAGAGCAGACATGAAGCAATCCGGCTAGCCTCTTGCGGAGAATGTATCTGGTTCGAAACACTGGAGCGTCACACTCCAGTCTACCCGGCTGTAAATTGGTACTGACTCTGCTCTTGAGGTATGTATGGCAAAAACAGTTTCCTAAGGATTAAGTTACCTCGAAGCTGGACCTAGTATAGTGAGTATCTAACAATTCACTCCCCCACGGCAGTATTTGTTATGGCCTTTTTACCAGGTTGACCTTGAGAGAATGACGCACGGTATATTGTGGCGATCCCTGCTGGTTCTTGGTGTAAAAAGGGTTGATGAGAAAGCAAATTCTCACTTAATGGATTCGAGTTATCCGCTGTTATGTGTCCAATGATGTTAACAAACAATATTCTTGATGACGTAAGGAACCCCCTCCCCCGCCCCGAATAAAAGTAAATTCCCGGCAAATGACGTCTGCTGTATTTCCATAGGTGAAATAAGCTTGAGGGCTTCAGGAGTCTATTGAACAAAAGCAATCACCAGTAATCAGTCGATACCAGACATGCCGCCGGTGAGAACATCGTTTATCGCTTATCAAACTCGCGACACCTAATACAGGTTGTGGCAGGTTCTGTTGTCCCATTAGGTGAGTTACTTGTGATCGAAGTCAATTCTCTCGACTTACTGTATTGAGTCCAGCCAACTAGGATCAATACTGGTCTGTGTTAACCATTGATTTATTTGTTAGTATGGGCTTATTAAACGGACTGAGAAATACAAGAGTCAGGGGTGGGCAGTGTTAAATTGTCGTTTTCGGTAAACACAAAAGTGTGTGAAATATGTTTAGACAGAGACAGAAAAATAGAGGCTGAGAGTGACAAAAAAGGCTGGAAGGGTCAGAGAGAAACAACGTGAAATAGAAACAGAAATAGACATACTGACATATATAAGACACATAGAAATATATAGGTAGTGTCGGCGGATGGTCTCATTACCGATCCCAAAGAAGGTTACCAGGTAAATAGCTTCAGCTAAGTCTTGGACAAGGCTGTGCTTTGGAGTCATGGTTTAAGCAGTTCAAAAACATGTTGATTTAATTGGCTTTTTTTTTTTTAGTGTATTAAAAGAATTTCCAAAGAAGGAATTACAAAAAAACATGTTGATTTATTTGGCTTTTTTAGTGTATTTAAAGAAATTCTAAAGAAGGAATTACAAATACATGTTGATTTATCTGGCTTTTTTTTAGTGTATTTAAAGAAATTCTAAAGAAGGAATTACAAAATCGTGTTGATTTCTCTTGCTTTTTTTAAAAAGTGAATTTAAAGAAATTCCAAAGGAAGAATTACAAAAACATGATGTAGATTTGAAAATGGCGCCAACAAATG
Organism: Oreohelix idahoensis; assembly: GCA_024509875.1. NCBI lineage: Eukaryota > Metazoa > Mollusca > Gastropoda > Stylommatophora > Oreohelicidae > Oreohelix > Oreohelix idahoensis. The sequence continues at coordinate 315,767 of JAMPIV010009427.1, read as the reverse complement.
TCAAGATCTTTCAGGAAAACGAACTTGTCAAGTGTGGAAAGTTAGCAGATTTAGATGGTCGGATGCCGGTCAAGGCGATGGAAGCAATGCAGGGAAAACTTCCGTCTTCATACTTTGGAAACGCGTTAACAATCCTGAAATTCGTTGCTTTAAACTGAAAATTTTTTTTTTTTTTTTTTTACAATGGCTGTGTATATTTTTGACAATTCCAATCACAGTGGCATCAGGAAAACAGCCTTTCAGAACTAAAATAGATCAAATCTTTTCTAAAACTAATAGGTAGCATGTTGGCAGCATTAAATGTTAGTTCTTCTTTTGGAATCCTGCGGGTAAAATAGGTAGAGGAAGATAGTAAAGCACAGTGAGAAAAAAAAAGTGAAAGATTTGAGGAAGACATGCAATGACCTTGAGCGGGTGGCACAGGTCAGGAGGACCTGGCATAAATGTATTGAAGGCTTATGTTCATTTAGGAGATGAAGGGTAATAAATGGGTCAATTGAATGCATGAATGAATTGAGTGATTTAGTTTGTTTTGGTTGTAAGGACTATATTCATTGCAAACGGACAGCTCCATCAGTGCTCTCATCTCCTCCCTTAGATCACACCAGGAGGATCTCAACACAGTGCACGAACTCCGTAGCGTCGGCGAGAATCCCAATGTGTGTATGTAGGAATCACACATGATATAAATATTTTTGCCGTGGGTAGATGTCTAATTTTTACATTTTTTCCAAGGGCAGTGGCCTTATGGCCTACCCTTTACGATTTCCAACTGCCGAGGGATGTTTAACGTGCTCAGCTTGCACACGGGACCTCCTATTTTTCCGCCCTTATCCGAGAAAACAAGTTATCCGATCTTGCTACCTAGGAGACAAGGGGATAGTATAACATCATTAGGAGAACACGTTCTGAAACAAATTTCCATAAATTATATTCCCTGTACTGGGAATCGAATCCGGTACCTTTAAAATTCGAGGCGGACGCCCTACTTCTTAGCCACTCCGACACTTTGATAGGCGCAGCGGCACACTAGCGTGCTCCGGCACACCGCTTGAGAAACACTGCTTCAGGAAAAGACAGTGAAGAAAGGAACTGTTTACCCCACCCATCTCATGATGCTGGACTTAGTATTGTGAAGGCTTTAACAATTCACACCCTACGGCAGTATCTGTTATGGGACTCAAAGCCGTTCACCTCTGGTAAAAATCGCTCGCATCACTGGAAAACACGCCGAGTCCCTAGTCATTCAATATCAGACTGTTTGAATATTTCACGAGTTCTTACAACACGCCATCCTAATCTGATTATGTCTCAAATCATTTTCTAATTTACTGTATGAAGAGTTCGGGTTTTGTCTGTCTGTTTGTTTGTTTGTCTGTTTTTTGTGTGCGTTTTTTTTTTAAATTTAATTATAAAAAAATCCTTTTTGTCGTTATTTTATTTTATTAATTAATTAATTTTTAAAAATTTATTTTAAAAATATACTTTGATTATGATGGCTATTGCAAATGTATGATGTTATATTACTTGTATAATGATAAATGCCTAAATAATACTTAAAGTAAATGTGAGGATGAAAGGATACAGTATGCATGATGAGAGAGAGAGAGAGAGAGAGAGAGAGAGAGAGAGAGAGAGAGAGAGAGAGAGAGAGAGAGAGAGAGAGAGAGAGAGAGAGAGAGAGAGAGGAAAGCAGAATGTTAGACGGGCGTGCGTGCTCAATTCTTAACCCTTTGATAATAAAGTTCGTTCGCTCGTTCTCTCTCTCTCTCTCTCTCTCTCTCTCTCTCTCTTTCTCGGTCAGTCATTTTCGAGCTCTCTTCTATGAGCTTACTCACGCTTTAGTTATACGTATCTCCCGTCCTACTTCCTACTCAGATTTAGATCAGCTTAGGCTGACCTCTTGTCATCAAAACAGAACGCATCTTTGTTAAGTCCTGCATCAGAAATTTCCAAACATCTCAGATTCGTCTCCGTCCAAACATGATTTCGGTAGTCAATAAAAATTTTCAGCTTTGGCCATCAGCTGTCAAACATTCCTAACTTATACTTAAATTAATTGTTCTAATCTCACTTCTATCTCCACAAATTACATTTCCGTCTGCAGTTATTTTTTGGGGGTAAAAATACTTCAGACACCTTTATTTAGAGATGTAAGTTTTATCTGATATTATCAGAAGTAAAACAAACGATTAAAGCCAAAAAGAAATAAATTTTAAAAAACTGTGATTACTACACGAAACAATTCTAAACATTTTAAAACCCCATAGATAAAGCCGCATTCATACATTCAGGAATGACTATATTCGGATGATTGTGTTCCTTGATCGAGAGATAATCGATCAGCCTAGCATATTATTCATAAAGCTATTTCTGCTTAAATATTTAAACGACAGTTAAAGAATAGTCATGCCAGTTTTGTAACATAGGTTTATATTTAGAATGACCTTTTTCCTGATTTATGACAAGTGTTACTGCAAAGAGCTTCACACAATTTTAATCCGTGGACGCGATCTGTGGTTAAAAAACATATATAATAATGTACAGCTACAAATACAATTCATTTTATAAATTATTATACTTAATATGCACATTACGCGGAAGTAAGTAGGCAGAAATAAAAACATACTAAATACATAGTAAATATTCTATTTTTATATATTTAATGTTTAATATATTTCGGTTACTAGAGCTGGGGGTGAAAAAAGGTGGGGGAGGGGTTGTATGTGGAATAAGAGATGGAAATCGTACTAAATCAAGTTTATCTTAAACGAATGTGTTCGTCACAAAATTTTTTACTTGTCAAATGTGATGCCAATATTCAAGTGCATGGCAAGAACATTCTTACACATCAACACCTTTTAAAAGCTCATTTTTCTTTGTATGGTCAATTTAAGAAGAAGTAACTTTTCTAATGGAACTGCTAGATCTCATGAAACTACAATGATTAATAAAGCTATTTCTCTTACTTTTAATATTAAAACAACACCAAAATTTACTGCTGCTGCTGATACTACCAATACTGTTACTACTACGATTACTACTAATACTAGTGCCATTACTACAACAAACACGATATCTGCATCAATGTCGCTATATGCTAACGTTCCTTCTACCCTGAAATTTTCTAAAGAAATAAAGTAAAGGTTCATTAACTTATTGCATTTAAAACTGTTGGTGACTATTCCAAGCGGCAGGGCGGAATTACATTAAAAAATTACTTGACAGCAACCAAGAAAACTAATACTGAACACCAGAGGAGAAAAAAACATATTCATGATGCATTTTAGACCATATTCTTCTTTGAGGAGGCAGTGACTGATAAAATGACTGCTGAACATCTGCTTCAAAGTTGCCTCTTATATGTGGTACAGAGAAAGCGCATATGGCCGACGCCATTTCCTTTGGTGGAAAATCTTTACGGGGATTCAAATAGCCTCAAACTGACAACTGCTTTCTTTGAGAACATTCAAGTGGACGACGTCTGAGAGTGTACGAAGAAGGAGAAGAAGAAGACCATATTCTTCTTCCTAAATCCTTAGCACTTACTGACAAAGCCTTCAGTGGCCGTCACGTCTAGGGATGTCATGTTGGGGCAGCAGCAAGCTGTTTCCACTTTCCTCTGTCGGTGACCATTCTTCGTGCTGTGCCTCAAGTCTGGTTCATGCTTTGCATCTCATCCTCCATAGTTTCCCGCCAAGTTGTTTTTGGACATTTCGTATTCGATGAACCAAGAAACACAATTAAAATTTTGAATTACGAAATACAATAAGTTTTCAGAACTTCAAATAATGGAAACAAATACTGAAGACCCCTCGGGACAGTTAAAAACGATGTGAAATAAAACGTGTAGAAATCCTTGAATAAAGAGAGAGAAAGAACGAACTTTATTTTCAAAGGGTTAAGAGTTAGGCGCGCAGGTCCGTCTGACATTCTGCCCTTCCCTCCCCTCTCTCTCTCTCTCTCTTTCTCTCTCCGTCTCTCTCTGTCTGTATCTCTCTCATCTTGCATACTGTATCTTTTCATTCTCATAAGTACTTTAAGCATTAATTTAAAGACATGCAACATTTTAAAGGTAATATAACTGCATACATTTATAGTATCCAATCAGAATCAAATTTAAGAATGTTTAAAAAATAAAAAAGTAATAAAAAACACAACAACAAAAGCAGAACAAACAAACAAACAAAATCCAAAACATCCATACTGTATACATCAGACAAGAATTCGAAACATACTCAAATTAGGGTAGCATGTAATCAGAACGCATGAAATATTTGAACAGTCCGCTATTGAATGTATAGGGACTTGGCATTGTTTTTCAAGGTACGTGGAAGATCAGTGAGATAAAGAAATTAAAAATAATAAGAAACATATTTAAATGGAAGCAAAACTGGAAGTTCTGTTGCGAAATCTCGTATTCTACTTTAAGTATAAGCAAGGAAAGAAGTAAGATGTATAAGTTACGTTTATGGTTTGGTTATTGGTTCAAGCACAGGAAAACTGGTGTTTGTCTTCTGCATGGGATACACAGTTCAACCCGATGTGGGTTATAATTTGGGTATATTGTGTTATTTATTCCTATAGCTTGTCTTCCAAGCTGCCATTTCTCTGCCGTGTGTTGTGTCGTTTCTTAATGTCTCTGCTTTTTTATGGTGTATCCCCTTCCCTGTTCATAAGTTTATCTCTCTTTACCCTGTTGCATTTTGAGGGGTTTGTAGGTTTTCTTTGGCTGTATCGCTTTCCATTTGTTTTTTACTGCGATTGATATTATCTTAAATGTGTCTGCTTGAGACAAGGGGATATATATTGGCGTGCTGGCAAGAAATGTTGAGGAATATTAAAGGCAATATGAAGGACAAAAGTACAAATGAACTAACAGGGAAATATAACCAATCTAATGGCTTAATAAGACAAACGTTTTGGTTCTTGTGCGTTTATTCACCGGTTAAATCAAATTCTGGAAATTTATTACCAAAACTGAGAACCGTACTTTTTCTTGACTGAAAAATGTTGATTTCACATTGTGATTTGGGAGGCAAGTTAAAAAAAAAAGCGTTTCTCTTGCATTCATAGTTGACACGCTTACGACAGACCCGCCCCCCACCCCCCCCCCCCCCCCCCCCCCCCCCCCCCCCCCCCCCCCCCCCCCCCCCCCCCCCCCCCGTATTTTTAAAAAAAGTTTATAAACCAATAGAACGGAATTGAATCAGTTCTACAAGTTAACGGTACAAAGGAAACAAGGGAAATCGCTGCCGTTGCCTTCTCTAACTCAAGATCAGAGTCAGGCACCCTTTTACAGCTGGTTTGACTGATGCGTGACACATGTTCCCTTCCTCGCTGCCGTTGCCTTCTCTAACTCAGGATCAGAGTCAGGTACCCATTTACAGCTGGTTATGGAGTGTTAGAGACTTCACCATACTAGGTCCAGCATCGAGAGGTGGGGAGATCAGTTTCCTTCCTCGCTGTCTTTTCCTTCCCTAACTCAAAGTTAAGTACCCATTTATAGCTAGGTAGACCCCATCTCTCGATGCTGGACCTAGTATGGTGAAGTCTCTAACACTCCATAACCAGCTGTAAATGGGTACCTTACTCTGATCCTGAGTTAGAGAAGACAACGGCAGCGAGGAAGGGAACAGGTGTCACGCATCAGTCAAACCAGCTGTAAAAGGGTACCTGCCTCTGATCTTGAGTTAGAGAAGGCAACGGCAGCGAGAAAGGGAACAGGCCACCCCACCTCATAAAGCTGGGACTCAGTACATCGAAGTCTATAACACTTCACTCCCCTACGGCAGAATGTGCTACGTGACTACAACCTTACGAACGGCAGGCGTGTTTTAAAAAAAATTCTAAGCAACGGGGGAGGGGGGAGAGGACAATGACACTTTTTCAGTCAAGAAAGAGTACGGTGATCGGTTTGGGTAATAAATATCCACAATTTGATTTAACCGGTGAATTAACGCACAAGTACCAACGTTTTAATTGATACAGCAAAATATCGAGGATTTCTCAGCAAAACAGAAATTGGCAAGAAGACAAAGATGGCTGAATACTGCCGCTGGGGAGTCAAGTGTTAGAGGCTTCACAATACTGAGTCTCAGCTTTATTAAGCGAAGTGCTACATTCCCTTATTCGGTGTCTTTGCCTTCCCTAACTGAAGAACCAGATGCCCATTTACAGCTGAAGGGAGGAGTTAACTAAAAAAAAAAAAAAAAAAATCTAGGGAATCCCCCAGGACTATCCCTTATGAAATATTATTCATTAAATTTCTCACTCCGCCTCCTATGATGACACCCTCTGCTGAAACCTTCTCGCCACCCACACACATTCTAGAAACCGAACCCTAAACAAGCGCATATTCTCATCCCCAGATTGTTTATATCACGACCTGCCGCGCTGATGACCTTGGGGTCACACCTTTGCCCCGGAATTAAAACAAAAAAACGGGCCCAGCATTCAAGATTTTATAGACTTTCAATTGACGGCGCGAGGATTTAATGTGCGAATCACAAGAGGTATGATCTCTCGGCTCGACACTCTTCCGTTTTTCTATTAAGCGACCTCCTGCCGCACAGAGGAACGAAGTTCATTGAATCAACCACAGGATTTGTACAGGTTATGCAGATGAGATGGACCTGGTCTGCAATCGTGAAAGCGAAAACGAGACTCCATGAAAAGAGCTTCTAACCACTATTGTATACGAATGAGAGATTTAAATTTTTCTGTTGTTGAAAAATACACGAAGTCAGAAAATGAACAATTAAAATTTGAAGATATAAAAATGATAAATCTCGTGTGTTCAGCTGAAAGATGGAAAAATTAATAGCAAAAAAAAAAAAAAACAGGAAAGAAAAAAGATGGACATAATGAGCTGTAGACTTGACAAATACAGTTCCAGAATCTGTTGTACACCAATAATGATCAACAAAGACAAAACGTGTGACAAGTGTGCGCTGGGAAATTAAACTGCTATAGGGGTAAAATAAATAAGTAAATAAATAAAAACTTGTAAGCAGCAAATATGTGATTTCCTCTTCTTCTTCGTACACTCTCAGACGTCAACTTAAATATTTTCAAATATAGCAGCGGTAAGCTTGGGGCTATTTGAATCTCCATACAGTTTTTCTAGGAATGGTAGTGTTATATGTTTGGGATCTTTGAAGCAGATGTTCAGGAGTAATTTTATCGGTTACACTCATCGGTAGTTCCTATTTCTAGCTTGTTGAATAGATGGTATAACAATCTGTTGTGACCTGTGCGGAGTCTGAAGATTATCACTTGTTCTCTTCTGCTGAGCTGGTAATATGCATCATTTTGTGTGTGTGGCCTGGGTGCTCTGCATCCCACTTGTTCCTGTACTGTATCTGCTTCTGATAAAACTATTTGCCTTTTCGAAAGTTGTGCTTGTATATGGTTGAATATGTAAGTATGAGATTTAAAAATAAAATGTTTAGAGGATATTCAATTTTTAATTGTTTGCCACTAAGACTACGTTTATTTTCTGAGGCTGTTTTTTTTTTTTCCACTACGCTATTAGGAATGTATCATCAGAACAGTGACATACTAAGGAGGGGGCGGGGGGCGGTCCGCCTCTGATGACAGCCAGACTGGGGTGCAACCAGACACTATCATGACAGTACTTATTGTTTAAAAATATACTTGCAAGTGTGTGTTTTTTTATTGTGGGTGGGGGTGCCTAAGGTAAAATCCGCCCTGGTACCAAATACTTTAATGACGCCCCTGCATCATAATAAGCTCATTCATGACCTTTCAACTCTCTAAGGAGCACAAGCCAGCAACTAATTCATGACCTTTCAACTCTTTAAGGAGCACAAGCCATCAACTAATTCATGACCTTTCAACTCTCTAAGGAGCACAAGCCATCAACTAATTCATGACCTTTCAACGCTCTAAGGAGCACAAGCCATCAACTCATTCATGACCTTTCAACTCTCTAAGGAGCACAAGCCATCAACTAATTCATGACCTTTCAACTCTCTAAGGAGCACAAGCCATCAACTAATTCATGACCTTTCAACTCTCTAAGGAGCACAAGCCATCAACTAATTCATGCCGAGTTCTCCAATCTTCCTCAAGTGTTCTCGCGCTCTCTCTATCTCTCTATCTCTCTATCCCTGGGAATTACAGACCAAATGTTGAAGTGTTGTGCATCAACAGGTTTACGCAAGGTGTGTCATATTCATAGCCAACGTTGCCTTCTCATCTCTTTAATAACAAACTGCTTACATAATATATTGTACATTGCAGAATATTCCTGAAACCCACTCCATTCCGTTCATGGAATTCCCCTGAATATCATTAACTTAAAAAATAAAATTTATGAATACATATGCAAAGTTCTTAATGAAGCACAACTTAAAGAACGATTTGTGATAAGAGCTGCAGTGCAACAGGGATGTCTCTTGTCTCTATTTCGTTTCTTACTAGCAAAAGATTGGGTTATAAAAACATCGACATTACACAACAGAAATGGAATCCAGGGGAATATGACTAAACAGCATAATAATCTAGATTTTGCAGATGACTTGGCTCTTCTGTTCCATAACCATTGTCGTACGGTAGGTTAATTGGTTTATTGGGCCTAGTCTAAGTAAAGAGTTAAGGTTGACTGATACACGAGAATGTATAGAAAATAGATTTCACAGGTGGTAGGTTGAGGGAAAGATATGTCTCTGGAGTGAGTAGGTTACTCTCATCCAGCCTATCCGTACAACTATGCTTTATTATAGGACAGTCTTTGCCTCCCTGTCTAATGAAAGAACAGGTTACTCTACACACACACAACAATATGTGACAACAATAACACACAACCGTGAAAAACTAAGGATAAATGAGTATGGGTATGACCAACACACAAAGTTAAGTTTCTTTGTAGTTTATTATCACTAAACTTGACAACACCAATTATCTAAACAGATATCAAGAAATCATTTACATACATAGAAAATAAAGAAGAGAGGTGCGCCTTCCCCCGTATGGAGAGAAAAACCCAAAATTATTAACCCAAAGGTTGAAGGTTAGCACTAGGTTACAGAATAAAACAATATTGGTACACTATAAGACCAAGTAAAGTAAACAAAATTTAGACAATCAGATTTATGGATAATTCCCAGGAAAACAAGAAAATCATCACACACTCTCTCGCACAGTAGCCACTTCTCACACTCTTACCTAATTGGCTCCTATAGTAGGTCTGTGGTATCCCTTGGTAACATAATTATTTCATAAACATAATTCCTATTTCACTATGATTACACTGTCACTGCCAGCTGTCGACAATCCAAATTGGCCCCAGTTCATTCCAAAAAAAAACTAGTGAGGTGAACGCCGAATATGGTGCTTCCATCTGGATATAGGTGTTCCTACCAATAGTTGGAAATGTGAGAATCCTTGAGGTTTACCCTACTGCTTTGCCGGTTGATGGCTAAGGATGGAAGAAGAAGAAGAAGAATACTAGAAAGAATTTTGGAAAGAGCCATTTACATATTTTGCCAAAAAAATGTTTGTATACGACGATATGTCAAAATATTACAAATAAATTCTCTTACAAATGGTATCTGACACTCTTAGTAATGTTTGTGTAGTATCTCTGGTTTAAAAAGACAAGAAGTAAAAATATATTTTAACCAAAAAATAATAATTTTTGCCTCATATAGGCGAGGCGCGTCCCGTTCAACCTAGTCGGTTATATTAGGGCGCATGTCCAAATATAAAAGACCTGTAGGTCTGATAACGTTATAGACTACATCAAAAAGTTAAAATGAATATGTCGTCTGATAGAGGAAATTTTTATATGGGACGTGAAGAATTAGATACTTCATCATGCTTTGTTCGGCTTCATGAGGTGGAGTAACAAGTTCTGGTCCTGGCTACCTTTGCCTTCCGTAACTTAAGAGCAGAATCAGGCACCCCTTATATAGTTGGGTAGACTATAGGGGGACTCTGATAGGTTTCGATCCCCAAATACGGTATTTATGCCGCGAGAGGAAAACGCTCTAACGACTTAGCCAATCGGATACTCATCTTTATGATTACAAATGTAAATAAACAGTTTTGAACCTTATTCAGTGTTGATCACAAAATTTTTACATAAAATTTCCGGTACGAAGTGACAGGCGCGCCACAGACTCGGGCGAGCCACGTTTTGGCCACCCTGGTAAGCTAGTTACACTATGACACTGCTAAGACCATTTTCTTCTACAATTGAGCATTGCTTATCTCAAGTCATGTGTGTTTCTTAAACGTTTCACTGTTTTTACGCTACGTATAAAGAACGTTCTGGTCAAGTGGTTCATATGTCTAACAAGAACGGTAGTCATCGCAAATGGTGGTGGCTTGTGCTTTCTTTGTAGGAAGTAGGGTAAGCATTAGTAGTAGTAGCTACACCAGCAGTACTAACAGTAGAAGCAGCTATATTAATAATAGCAGCTGTAGTAGTAACAGTAACTATGTTAGTTGCAGCTGTAATAGTAGTAGTAGCAGTAATAGTAGTAGCATTAGTAATAGTAGTAGTGGTAGAAGTAGTAGGAGCAGTTGTAGTAGTAGTTGAAGTAGCATTAGTAGCAGTAGTAATAGTAGTAATAGCATTTGTTATATGTTAGTAGCAGCTGCAGCAGTAGTAGTGGAAGGTGCAGTAGTTTTAGTAGAGTAGCCGTAGCTATATTAGTAGTAGAAGCTGTAGTAGTAGAAGTAGCAGCATCTGTAGTATTTGTAGTAGTAGTAGTAGTAGCAGTAGTTGTAGTAGTAGTATTAGTAATAGTTGTAGTAGTAGTAGTAGCAGTAGTAGTAGTAATAGAAGAAGTAGTAATAGTAGTACTAGTAGCATTAGTGACTAGACATTCCTCAAGTAGCTAAAATCCTAGTAAGAAGAGGTAATAATATGTACTTACTATTACAAACGGCTAGATGAAAATTATTCTCGCATAAAAACATCCGACAGAAATGTGTGTGGACACACAAGCAGACGACAAAGGCATTTCTAACTGGCATGCTTCCGGCGTTCACAAAAGGCTTCGAATGTGTGTGGAATGTTCCATAAACAAAGTGGCGCAATCGCGCATGTATGAGTGTCAGTTCCCGACATTCCACAGCCATAATATTTTCCTTGTAGTAAATGTTCTCGGAAGTCTGCAGGATGCTAGACCAAGTGGAGTGGAAAATTGGTGTCACTATCGGTTCAAGTTTCAATGCTTCTGACATTGCTGTGAAGGAGGTTCTGAAATCAGTTTCTAACCACTTCAGCGACAGCCTTTCAAAGGATTCATGTTGCCACCCAGCATACAAAACGTCGGACCAAATCAAGATGACTTGTCTGTCTCCTACTGTGCCACCATCGGCCTGAATCTTGATGCTGTATTGTTGTTGAGATTGGACTAAAGATTAAAACAATTCTCTGAGACACCAGTTCCTTCCCGTGGAAACATGAGTGACAATTATAATTACCTCTACAAATGTAGACTGTCGGCGTCTGTACATAGCTTTCTATTCCCGGCACTCAACGTCAGCTCCAAACGGTGGCCAAATACTTGTGAAGAACTTTGTGTGGTAATCAGTAAAATCTTTGTGTCTGAAACTGTAATCTGTTATGTTTATCATAATTGTAGACATTATCGCTGTCATACTCATTACCATAATCATCATAGTGATCATCGCCACATTTTCATCATTATCATCACCACCACATCACAGTCGTCAACGTGGCCAGCTTCGTTTTATCTCTCATTATTCTTTACCATTTCCTCGACTGCACTTTAACGGAACATTCTGTGATGGCAACACAGATTTATCTCATTTTTGTTTTTGCGCTAACATCATGTTTATATTTTTCATTTTTCACCTATTTTTAAATATCTAGGATCAAATATTTTCTTTGTAGTGGTGAATCTTAGTTCTAATTATTTATTCGTTACTATGGACAATTTTGTCTTTTTGTTTGTTTGTGTGTGTTTTTTATTCTTTTTTCGATTATTACATATAACACTTTGTAATCTAATCTAGTCCCATTTGAAAAGGCTGATTATAAGAGGGAGATTTTACCCGGTGCGGCTTTGAAAAAAAAAAAAAAATTATATTTTCGTGTATTTAAAAAAAAAAAAAAAGGGAATACGTGTGATCAGCTCACAAAGTTTCCTCGTGTATTCTATTTTAAATTATGCAAATGTACTTTATCCGTGGCCCGAGAAAGAACTTAATATGGAACAAAGACGTTTTTCCTCACCAAGATTTTGCAGTATAATAATTCTCATTTTCAACATTGTAATACATTCGCTAGTTTTGTCAAGACAAGATTTCATGAGCCAATTCCTAGAATTGTTCAGGTAATTGATTTCAGCTTCGCGTAAAATCAGTTGTGATAGCGCGAACAAGTTGCACGTGAGTTATGAGAAGCAATTTGCTTATAGCTGGGAAAACACGGCTGTGACTCCAGTTCGTCTATGATCTTTTGTTTGCTTTCTTTGACTAAATCAAACTTTCTTATGCTTGCTTCTCCTGGCTCCGTCTGCACGTACGGAAGAAGGCTCGGACAAACTGTCCCGGTCTCGGACTGTCTTGTAGAGCTAGCTCAGTTTATCTTAGACCTTCAATCGCTTTTATCTTTTCCTTTATAATATAAAATAAGTTAATGGTAGTTCCATGAAGATTACTGCCTTAGGGGAGTGAAGTGTTTGAGACTTCACAATACCACATCTCCACTTTATTGGGGGGGGGGGGGGGGGGACCAGTTCCCTTCCTCACCGATTTCGGTTTCCCTAACTCAAGAACAGAATGGGGTACCCATTTATAATTGGGTAGACTGGCTCGTGACGCTGTGAGGTTTCCAACCCGGGAACTTTGTTTCGAGAAGCCAGTGCTCTATTTAATTTTCCCATGGTCTTTTTTCTTCTCTTTCCCATTGTTTATCAAAGAATTCTTCTCAAGATCACTTGAAGCTATTAGTTGTAAATTTATTTCTTTTGCCTTTCTGCTATGAATAATCAATCAATCAATCAATCATTACCCTATAGCTTTCGAACAGGAATAGGCCTTCAACAAACACATGCCAAGTCCTCCTGTCACGTGTCATCAGCTCAAGTTTTTTTTTCGACGCCTTCCTCATCATTTTCACTTCTGTTTCCAGTGCTCTTCTCCGCGTGTTTTTGGTTTACCTCTGCCTCTCTTACCCTGGGGGTTCCAGAACAAGGACTGCCTTTTAATGCTATTAACATACCTCCTCAATCTGTGTCCTATCACCAGTGTGTTACTGTAGCGTAGCAAATGTTGCGTAAGTATTATATGTGTTGATAAATGTTCTGTGGATGATGTCGCATTTGCCACACAACGTTGAGGGTGTTGTAATTCATCTGCTCCTCTCAAGGTATGATAATCCTGGCCTTTGCGGAGTAGTGTGCCACCCTCAGACACCAGGGATGATGAGGCGTAGTAACTTGGTGTCTGTAGTCTGGTTTAAGTGTGATGTAGATGTGTATACAGACAGTGAGCATTACGAACAAGTCAATCCACACAATGACGTCACGTTAACTCACGATGTGAAAAGTCAATGATGCTTGCAACAGCTAGTGACGGTTTTGTATAATTTATTATAAACGCCACAATGACGAAGTGTGTAGACATAAACAAGCAGGTACATCATAGGTACGATCAAACAGTCATTATTACATATGTAGACAATTCAACTGGCACAGCAGACAGCATCAAAATAATGTGCATCATCTGCCTTTTAGGATATCGTAAAGCCGCTGTACATGTAGTCAGGTAGTAAACTTCCCCTTTCCATAAGAGCTAGAAGATATCAACTAGGAGATTAAAGATGGTCTCCTCGATTTGACCTCAACAAGACAGGCATGTCATTTGAGCGCCACATTATCGTCCTCTATTGTCCAGCAAACAGCAAAGGTATCAAACCTAGATCCATCAACAAAGTTCAGGAAGCAAATAGTCCGTAGGACAGGCATCAATCGATGCGTGACAATCTAAGTGGATCATGAGCTGAGCAAACTAGTCATATCGTAGACTTTAGAATAAGGCAGGTTAAGCAAAAGTCAACATCACAAGATGGCGATAAAGTTACTCAGCCAAAAAAGGGATTTAATTACCTGTTCATAAGGAATTAAATGAATAATCACATATGCCTCCAGGCATTAGGAATAACACAGAGATATATCATCTCAAGATAGGAACAACAATCATGAGGACTCCTTCCTGAATAAACTAAGCGAAGACTAGCACATAGCTACGTCTCGCCTTCACAGCTTCTCAGCACAGACTGACCTGGGCGGAAATCGTTTTACCAACGCCACAAAAAGAGACATGCGCAGAAAACGCGAATCGAATACAACTCAGGCCAATTTACGAAACGCAGAATGTTCTACAATGTTCGACTTAAGACCTATTACCTTAAAAGGAAATGAATCTTGAAACATTGCGATTGCCAACTGTTTTCAAAGAACTGACGATCTGAGCGCTCCATATATGGTCGTGACTCAAAATCGTTCACACAGCTATCGGCAACCCTAGCTATCAAGATAAGACAACTTCTTAACGATAGCTATCAAGATTAGACGACTGTAGAAATAAAAGTGACTACAATTTCATGAGTTCCTTCCCATGCATTAAAAAATGAATCTAGTCAGAATGCATGGTCAGAATAAGTTGCTACAAGTTTTTAGCAGCAACATTACCGCCACCTCCCGATAAAAAAAAATGTGCAACATTTTTTTTTTAAATATCCAAGAGTAAAACCAAAAACGGTTTAACAACGCACGAATTATGCGGGGATAAGTAATTGCACTGCCTAATATGAGGCTAACTTGACACATAAAGTGTCTGGTGAGAATATTTCTCAACAGATAAAAAATCTGATTTAAAAAATATATTGGGGAGGTGCCACCAACACACACTACGCTTGCATGAAAATACAATATAAATATGCAAGTTCATATCATTATAATCAAATAGCAGTGTCATAATCTAATACCGCTTAGAATGGATGTACACATCTGATATTGAATGTTAAATATTACATTATCTAAATGTTTAATATTACCATTACACAATGAAATTAAATATAAATGAAGATCGAGGACACATCTCCTGTCGTTCCAAAGAAACTGTACAATGTGGAACTCTCCATGTTTGACAATAGAAAGGTAGCTTCTCAGATCAACAATAACGTGCTGAGAAAAAACAAACAATATAATTCTATTTAATAGCCATTAAGTTTCATACTATACAATACATTATTATTAATAATTGTGGCCTTTGGAACTTTCGGCCCTTATATTAACTACTCAGTCTTCTTCTTATATTAAAGATGGGAACAGAAGAAGATGATAACAAAGCACAATAGTATGTGTTCACCTAAAGTGAGGACAGATGTGCTAATGTATTGTAGTAATATAAGTGTGTTATGGCTCTGTCTTATATCTAGAAATAGAACAGAAGTATTAGTTGGAATCATGTGGGCATCTAGACAGAATGTCAGCCATCACATTATCCGACCCACGGATAGCTCGTACCGTGAAGTGAAAAGGTTGAAGAGCAATAGCATATCGAGTGGATCTCGAACTCTTCAAGTTCTTAGTCTGAATAGCTGTAAGAGCTTTCTGATCAGTTTCTAGAATGAAATGTGCGCCCAGGAGGAATCTTTGTAGTTTGAGAATAGACCAAACCATAGCTAACAATTCACGGTCTAAAACCGAGTAGTTCCTCTCTGCCGCATTTAGTTTTCTAGAAATGTACATGACAGGATGCAGAGTTTCAGCATATTCCTGCATAAGTGCTGCTCCGATCCCAGTGGATGAAGCATCACTTCGAAGAACAAAAGTTCTATCAAGAGTAGGTAATCTTAGGATGGGAGGAGAAGAAAATATACTTTTAATCTGGTCTAAGGAAGATTGACATTCCTGAGACCAACGAATCAGATTAGGCGACCCTTTCTTCAACAACGTTGACAGAGGTGCCATTATCGAAGATAGATTCGGAATAAATCTCCCATAGAATTGAATTAACCCCAAGAGACTCCGGACTTGTTTCTTCGTTTTAGGTACAGAGATGTTCAATATTTTCGAAGTATTGTGGTCTTCTGTCTTCAAGAGACCATGACCAACACGATGACCCAAGAAAGAAATTTCACCAAAACCAATATAAGCTTTAGAAGGTTTTGCTGTCAGATTATACTCACGTAGAGTAGACAGTAGGTCATATAATCCCAGATAGTGATCTTCCCAAGAATCACTGAAGAGACAGATATCATCTAAGTAAGCGATGACATCCGAACGATGAGAAAGAATTCGACGCATCATGCGAACGAAAGTAGCAGGGGCGTTCATAAGACCGAAAGGCATTACATTCCATTGAAATAAACCCCTAGGTGTAGAGAAAGCAGTCAGAGGTTTGGCATGATCTGCTAAAGGCACTTGCCAATAACCTTTTGACAAGTCAAGTTTAGTGAAGAATCTAGAATTAGAAAGTCTACTAAGTAGATCCTCTAGTAAAGGCATAGGTTCAGCATCGAACTTTGTGACTTGATTTAATTTGCGATAATCAACGCAAATTCGTATGTTCTTATCTTTCTTCCGAACAATAACCATGGAAGAAGAATATGGAGAAGTCGATGGTTCAATTATGTTTAATTGGATCATTTCATCCAATTCCTTTTCCACTTGTGACTGAAAGTGTATAGGGATAGGATACGGCCTAACCCTAATAGGATTACTGTCGGTAAGAATTATGTCATGTTCTATGACATTCGTGTGACCAGGGATGTCGGTTAGAACATCCTTAAATGGCTGTAACATCGACGAGACTTGACGATGTTCATCAACAGAAAGATTAGGAGAAATGGACACAGCTTTCCAAGATTCCATAGAATGTAGTGGAACCACTGGAAGAGGGAGATCGACATCAGAAAAAACAGATTCCTCATCCTGTATGACAGACAGGGATGAGTAATGACCATGAGGTACCGAAGATTCGTCCTTTGCCTGAAAAATAGGCAGCAAATAGTCTGGACGCTCATGAAATTCCGTCAGCATGTTGATATGGAAAGTCTTATGCTTTCCATCTATATCGACCACATAGTCAACATCGGAAATTCGTGAGACTATTGCATATGGACCTTTCCATGCAATCAGAAGTCTATTTTCCCTACTGGGGAGTAGGACGAATGCTTTGTCACCTGGACAAAGTTGTCGTAGACATCTGTTCTTGTTAGCAAACTGCCTTGCTTTTTCTTTAGCAATTTCTGACGAAGCAGTCGCTAGTTTGCATGCCTCAATGATCTTTTGCCTCAGAGCAATGACATACTCATATGAAGATTGAGTGTCATCACTAATATCATCGGCAGTGATGAGATCGTGTAATAAAGACATAGGGCCGCGCGGACGCGCGCCAAAGACAAGTTCAAAGGGAGAAAATCCTGTGTGCTCATTTGGGACCTCTCTATAGGCAAAGAGAGCCGCAGGTAAAACCCTGTCCCAATCTTGAGGATGGTCTTCAGTTATCTTACCAAGTAAAGTCTTGAGCGTTCTATTCAGACGCTCAACTAACCCATTAGACATAGGATGATAGATGCTACTGAGAGATCTTTTAATGTGTAAGGTAGACATTACTTGAGACATAGTATCAGATATGAGTTGAGTTCCATGGTCTGACAGTATTTCTCTGGGGAACCCCAAGCGAGAAAATATCAGCCAAAGAGCATCTGCGATATCTGTAGTAGATATGCTCTTTAGAGGGATAGCCTCTGGCCAACGTGTGCACATATCGACACATGTAAGGATAAACTGATGTCCTCTGGCCGACTTTATCTTAAAAGGGCCAATAATATCTATGGCCATTTTCTGGAATGGCCGAATAGGGATGTCAGCAGCCTGGATAGGCGCAGCATGTCGTGGTCCTCTAGATTTGACCTCCTGACATACCTGACATGATCGGCAGTATATACGGATGTCCTTGTTAACAAAGGGCCAAAAGAAAGCCGCAAGGACTCTCGACTTTGTAAGGGAAAAATCCCATGTGTCCAGCACATTGCGAGTCATGAGCATGCTGCAATATTTGCACTCTCATACTCTTGGGAACAAGAATTTGCGAATGTGCTGACGTAGCCGAGTCTTGTACCATACGTACAAGTACGCCGTTTTTCATTTCTATCCAAGATTTTCTTTGTGTATCCTTATTTGGATCACCTTTCTTCGCAAGAAATGAAGAATTTCTTTAGCGTAGGATCTTCTTCTTGTAATTTTATGAACGAGTCACGAGAAATAACCAAGGTACTATCTTGGCTATGAACTTCATTATCATTATTCAACGAAGTTTGCGGTGTTTGTAGAGCTTGTGCTCTTGTAACCACTGCATTGGTAGCTTGCATATTATCATCTTCCCAAGCAGCAATCTGCTGTGGGGTACATTCCGTAACTCCGTGGATACGACCAATAATAAGGTCCGCAATAGGATTAGGTAAGAGACAGGCATGCACATCTCCCGTAAAGAAAGGAGTGGCAATGTGAATTATAGCAGTAGGGTATTTCTCTAGAGTGCCGCCAAATGTGACACATTTGATAACCCTTCCTGTCGCACAGGATGGATCTACAAGCGATTGTCTAACACCAATAGTGGTGCATCCGGAATCGAAAAGTAGTGAGACCGGAGTATTATTAACAAGACCCTTATGTAGGATTAGAGAACCTCTCCCGTCATGTGCAACCGAAGCAGGAAGAGCGGGGAGAGGGTGACCACAACTCAAAGTCGATATTGTAGTCGGTTCGAACAAAGTACTGCATTGGGGGCATTTGTTTGCTCTCCCAAAGTCAAATGAAGAACAAGTGACAGTGTCAGAGTTTTTATTATCAGAAATCTGATTACAGGCTCCCTGAGATTCTTGTTGAACCGAGTTAGCCTGCTGATATCTCTTTTTTTTTGTATTGAGATCTACCGCGACTACTATTACCTCTGAAGTTATCACTGTTGTTATTGTCTCTGTAGTTATTATTGTCTCTATTATAACTGTTATCATGTTTCGAACTACAGTTTCCATGATTATTATCATGTCCACATTGATGTGAACATCTATTTGTTTGGTTTTGAGGTCTACGCGAGGAAAAACCTCTGTTACCATATCCTCTTCTGAAATGCCTAAAATTATTATGTTGGAAGTAACGAGGACTGTCAGCTCGTTTCCAATTCTTCGAAGAAGAATCACCCTGAAATTGATTTCCATAATTTTGACCGTAACTACGGTTACTTTTCTTATCAAAATTTTGTTGGAATCTATTACTAGAGTTTTGACTATAAGGTGCTGCCGAAGCAACTGGCAGACCTTCTTTTACTCTAGAGTTACCAATGGTTGCGTGAGGATGAGCAGTTATGTATTGGCTACAGAAATCTTCCATTTCTTTTATTGTTTTAGGTTTACGTTCATGAAGGAAAGCAAGGAAAGACTCATTAACAGAAGACATGACTTTGTCTCTAAGTATTAAGTCCATAAGTCCTTCATAAGTTTTTTCTGTCTTAGACAGCTCCACCCAACGTAAAAAAAAAAGTAAGACGTGTCTTTGATATGAATTCAGAGAATTGCACACCAGTTTCTGGTAACATATTTTTAAATTGAAGACGATAGCCGTCTTCGTCAAGTTGGTATTTTTTTAACAATATAGCCCTGACAACATCATAGTTGTTCTTGTCAGGCTCATCTACCATGCTTAACATACTCGAAGCATCACCTCTAAGTATTTTGGACAAATGATAAACCTGCAATGATTTATCTATGTTATGTACTTTACATGAAGTTTCAAATCTGTCCAAATAGAATGTTATATCGTCGATGGAAGCATTGAATGGTGGTAGGTTAAGTTTGAAAGTGCTTGCATTAGTCTTATCAGAGACCTTATTTGCATCATTAGCATTACCTATATTCATCACCCTTAATTTCTCAACTTCCAAAGCTAAGAGTTTTTTCTTCATGCTCCATTTTTGCTTTTCTCTCTTCAGACTCTCTTTGTAACTTCCTTTCTTCAACTTCAGCTTGCTTTTCTAACCTTTTATTTTCAGCCTCTATTTCAAGTCTTTTATTTTCAGCCTCAAGTCTTTTCTCTTCAGCTTTTTTCTGCTTCTCTTTTTTGTTTTTCTTCATTTTCCTTTTGGTGTTTTTCCATTTCCATTTGGAATCTTTTTTCATCCACCTGCATTTGCTGTTTCTTTTGTTCAGCTTCCATTGCTTTATCATATTGAGCAGTTGCAAATTCTTCTAACTTATCACCAGTCTTCCCAAGCAATTTACCCTGCTCAATAAAGTGCTCAAATGTAGCCATGATGTGTAATAATATGAGTCCACAACCTGAAATAATTAATTATCTTATTTCAAATTTAATTATAACAAGTCTTAAATGAAGCACTTGTTTACTCACAACACTATATTATTATCCCAATCTCTGTGGGAAACAAGTCTTATATCAAAGAACTTGTGTATAGACCTTTTTGAAATATCATCAATCAACTCTTGATCATAGGTGCACTTCCCATTCAATAGTGCACAGTATTATTCATCATTTATTAATCACACTGACAAACAACATTTTTCTTTCTTATATAAGAATAAGTGTTCTTAGGTCAGTTTCTTGCGCTGATTTCAAATCTGAAATCCGTTTATCTCTATCACGTCGGGTTCTTAAGATATTTGTGAATAGATATATTTTTGGGAAACCGTTATTTGCCCCGTTTCATTTTTACTATATAACTTATTAAAAATTAATAAAAAGCAACTTAATTCTACTTTTTATACAGCTAAAAGATGCATGACATATGTTACGCGATTTTTCAAATAGTTACTGTATTTTGAAATAATTCTGAGCAAAATATGGCTTCTAGAAGTTGTAGAAATTCGGCTGATCTGTTCTGTTACGTGTGCGGATATTTTACCGATCTTGTTGACCAGAAAAACTTTACACCATTACTAAAGACAACATAAGAACTTTATTTCGATTCGAAAGTTGATGATGCAAATAAATCTTGGAAGCCAAATGCAGTTTGTTCGATACATTGGCAGGTTGGTTACGAAAATCGCCGAAGCATAAGTCGATGCCTTTTGGAGTGCCAGTAATATGGCCAGTGAAGCATACAAATCCACAAATTACTGATTGTTACTTCTGCTTGACAAATATCCATGGTTTCCCTTTTAAAAAACTAGAAAGTCTGTGGTTTTTCAAAATATTGAATCGCGTTTCGAAACCAGTGCCTCATGATCCAATCACGTGTCCTAGATAAAGTACCACCAGAACAATATCCGTTGGACGTAAAAAACCATCAGAAAGTGATAGTTTACCTGCTTTAGAAACTAATTCTGACTCGGATTATATACCGGTGAATGATGGTGTTCACTTAATTAACCATTCAGAACTTTCAGATCTAATACGTGATCTCGCTCTTACCAAACGGGACAAGCGGAAATTACTCGGTTCGCGACTCAAAGAATGGAATCTTTTAGCGCCCAATACTCCGATATCTAAATTTCGTCATAGACACAGAGAACTTGTTCAATACTTTGAGATGGATGATGAATTTGCTATTGCAAAAATGTAAACTGTCATGAGCACATAGTCAACGAATGGCGATTTTTCATCGATTCTTCCAATACTAGTCTAACAGCCGTGTTATTGCATAACAGAAATTTATTTTCATCAATTCCAGTCGCCTACTCTGTTCATATGAAAGAAACTTATGACAATATGGCTATACGTTTGGAAAAAATAAAGTACAATGACTACCAATGGCGGATTTGTGGAGACCTAAAGGTCATTGCAATTCTCACGGGCATTTCAGAATCTGGGTATACTAAATTTTGTTGCTTCCGATGTGAATGGGACAGCCGCAACAGACAGGAACATTATGCAAGAAAGGTGTGGCCTATCCGGGATCGTATGCAGCTCGGGCATAAAAATGTAATACGCGAGCCATTAGTTAACAAAGACACCTTCATTTTACCACTGTTACATATAAAGTTGGGGCTCATGAAGAATTTTGTAAAAGCGTTAGATAAAACGAGCAAAGCTTTCACTTATCTTCGAGAAAAGTTTCCGCAAGTTAGCGATGCAAAGATAAAGGAAGGTATCTTTGTAGGACCTCAGATTAGGAAAGTTATTGCAGACAAACACTTCGAGAACTTGTTACATGGTAGTGAACTTCGCGCATGGATGGCATTCAAATCGATCGTCGATAACTTTCTGGAAAATCACAAATCTGTCGACTATGGTGCATATTGTTAAGCAGTGCATAGATGCATACATAATTATGGGCTGTAACATGTCCCTCAAAATCCATTTGCTCGATTCGCATCTTGACTTTTTCCCTGACAACCTTGGCTTTTGTAGTCAGCTCTTGAACATGGAGAATGATTCCATCAAGATATCGCCCCCCCTGGAAGTCAAAATTATCAAGGAGGTGGAGTGTTGACATGCCTTGCCGATTATTGTTGGATGCTTCGTCGCGATGTACCACATGCCCAAGATCACCGATCAAAAGTCGACCATGCTTGTCCCTTATAATTCTAAGCCTACATAACTGTTATACCTTCAAATTGTAAATTAAACAAGTTGTAATACTGTAGCACTTGTTACTCACAAACTTCAATTGCGTATTTCTATCCCAATCTCTGTGAGAAAAAAAACGGTTTGCAGATTGTGTAATATAGCCATTAAAATATCACCAAAAAACATAGAAATCATTAGGTGCACTTCCCAAAAAAGCACAATTTTAAGTCATCATTTATTAATCATCAGTGTAGTAGTAATGCATAAGCATAACCCACTATTAAATGTGAATTAACTACTATAAGTGTAACCAATGACTATGTAAACACAATCACAATGTAAACAATAACAATGTAAACATTACACTGTAAACAATACAATGTAAACAATACAATGTAAACAATACAAAGATTTAGCAACAATACGAATACATTCGTAGAAATCAACAAAAAATAAAGCGAAAATTAAAGAAATATCACAAAAAATGTGATGATATCTACGAGAAGATAACACAAATACAAGACACCACAGTGTATAAACAAAAATGTTGTATGAAACTAAACTATAGTAAAGAGGAGGCTAGCAAGTACAAACAAATCAAAACAGAACTAAAGAATGCAGAAAAATAACGAAAACAATACTAACACATGGCATCACAACTAACAAAAAATTAGCAACAGAAGTCGCTTTGCAAATTCCAGTATCGGAAATTTGCACACCCTACAGAAAACGCTCACAATAGATGACCTCTATGACGTGGTATAATCTAAGGGAGACTCCGCCCAACCGAAAACCCGCAGAAACATAAACATAAAAATATAAATATACAAATAACACATAAACATATAACATGTAAACAAAAGAATGAGATGAAACACAGAAGACTCAGTAGAAGTACAAGGGCACAGTTCACAAACAAACAGGCCACTTAACTTATGGAACTCCAATCGTCAGTACAGCAAACAGGATGTAATCAGCATTCTGAGATCAAAGATCCAACGTTGATTGCCATCTGTACTTGCATCAAAACAGCTACGACGATGGTTGAGACTTGAGTTTTCAAACGGTACATGCAGTGTACAAGAAGTGTAGAACTCGTCAGCGATGGAACTTGGCCTTCTCCAAAGCAGAACAGCAACAAATTGATTCTCCCGTATGTAACAAAACTGGGAAATGTCACTTTCTTGACTTGGAA
The DNA here is from genome assembly GCA_024509875.1 of Oreohelix idahoensis. NCBI lineage: Eukaryota > Metazoa > Mollusca > Gastropoda > Stylommatophora > Oreohelicidae > Oreohelix > Oreohelix idahoensis. The sequence goes on along the minus strand of JAMPIV010009427.1, from coordinate 292,031 downwards.
CAGCAATTGTTGAAAATTCCAAAAAAAAAGTTCCTGGGCAACGCCGAGTAATTTCGTAACTCTGCACTTCTGTTGTTGTCTTGTAGATGTTGTCTGTAGACTGTTGTAGAGTGCTGAATGAAGCGGGTAAGGGACCCCGAGTATGCTGGTACCAGATCAAACCAGCTTATGGCCACCAAATGTAGCGTAGCAAATGTTGCGTAAGTATTATATGTGTTGATAAATGTTCTGTGGAGGATGTCGCATTTGCCACACAACGTTGAGGGTGTTGTAATTCATCTGCTCCTCTCAAGGTATGATAATCCTGGCCTTTGCGGAGTAGTTAGTAGTGTGCCACCCTCAGACACCAGGGATGATGAGGCGTAGTAACTTGGTGTCTGTAGTCTGGTTTAAGTGTGATGTAGATGTGTATACAGACAGTGAGCATTACGAACAAGTCAATCCACACAATGACGTCACGTTAACTCACGATGTGAAAAGTCAATGATGCTTGCAACAGCTAGTGACGGTTTTGTATAATTTATTATAAACGCCACAATGACGAAGTGTGTAGACATAAACAAGCAGGTACATCATAGGTACGATCAAACAGTCATTATTACATATGTAGACAATTCAACTGGCACAGCAGACAGCATCAAAATAATGTGCATCATCTGCCTTTTAGGATATCGTAAAGCCGCTGTACATGTAGTCAGGTAGTAAACTTCCCCCTTTCCATAAGAGCTAGAAGATATCAACTAGGAGATTAAAGATGGTCTCCTCGATTTGACCTCAACAAGACAGGCATGTCTTTTGAGCGCCACATTATCGTCCTCTATTGTCCAGCAAACAGCAAAGGTATCAAACCTAGATCCATCAACAAAGTTCAGGAAGCAAATAGTCCGTAGGACAGGCATCAATCGATGCGTGACAATCTAAGTGGATCATGAGCTGAGCAAACTAGTCATATCGTAGACTTTAGAATAAGGCAGGCTAAGCAAAAGTCAACATCACAAGATGGCGATAAAGTTACTCAGCCAAAAAAGGGATTTAATTACCTGTTCATAAGGAATTAAATGAATAATCACATATGCCTCCAGGCATTAGGAATAACACAGAGATATATCATCTCAAGATAGGAACAACAATCATGAGGACTCCTTCCTGAATAAACTAAGCGAAGACTAGCACATAGCTACGTCTCGCCTTCACAGCTTCTCAGCACAGACTGACCTGGGCGGAAATCGTTTTACCAACGCCACAAAAAGGGACATGCGCAGAAAACGCGAATCGAATACAACTCAGGCCAATTTACGAAACGCAGAATGTTCTACAATGTTCGACTTAAGACCTATTACCTTAAAAGGAAATGAATCTTGAAACATTGCGATTGCCAACTGTTTTCAAAGAACTGACGATCTGAGCGCTCCATATATGGTCGTGACTCAAAATCGTTCACACAGCTATCGGCAACCCTAGCTATCAAGATAAGACAACTTCTTAACGATAGCTATCAAGATTAGACGACTGTAGAAATAAAAGTGACTACAATTTCATGAGTTCCTTCCCATGCATTAAAAAATGAATCTAGTCAGAATGCATGGTCAGAATAAGTTGCTACAAGTTTTTAGCAGCGGGCATGAGGCGCTTACCCTGTAAGCATATCTTTACCTCAAAATCTTTAATAAACAATATAGACAGGTCACATGCAGAATAATAAATAAACGTATATAACAGGCACTCATAAGATAGAAAGAAGTACTCTAGACAACAGAAAAGAAATATACAGTATTTGACGTACTTTTCCCCCTAAAAATACGTCTCAAAAATGGGGTGCGTCTTATATACCAAAAACTGAAATTTCAGGTGGAATTTTGATCGGCCAAAGTCTGCTAGTCTGTGTTTATGGGCAAGTAGTCTGCGCAATTCTCGCACTTTAGTCGTACAGTGATCGTGAGTGAATTCATGACCACAAGCTTTCTCCCTTGCGAGTTGTATAGTTTCGTGTTAAATCCTTTAATGTAACTACATTTTGTTTCCTTGATAGATTATTTTTTTTACATACCAATTCCCTGAAAATAACTTCAATTTTTTTTTTTTTTTTTTCAATAAATGTATGATGAGATATTAGTTCATTATTTATAACGTACCAATTCCCTGAAAATTACTTCAATTATTTTCTCAGTAAATGTGTGATGAAATGTTAGTACCTTACGTTTTTTCCAAAAAATGTCCATGGAAAAAGGAATGCGTCCTTTACGCCCATGCGTCTTATAGGTCGAAAAATAGGGTGAGTGACAGGCTCACCGGAAAATCGAACCGGGTACCATTCGAACGGCGCCACAGCCTCACAGCGAGATTGAATCGGGAAAGGACATACATCCAACTAAGCATCCCAGGATGGTCCGTGATTATATTTCTTTTCTATTGTACATTAACCTCATTCTTTCTGTTTTAAGTTTGCCTGCTATTTACTAATCTTTGTTTATTCATTTATTTATCACTTCCTGGCCACGGGTTTCCTTACTATTAATTCTGCCAAGTATAACAAGCAAATTAATATTATGTAACTCAAATTTACTACATAAGTTCATGTTAAACTTGAAATGTATCATTAAATTATCATTGCTGTTAACGAATTAAAATACGTATTTAAATTTGTGATATAATAATACATCTTAATTATACTAGGAAATAATAGTTGTGGTATGTGACAAAACGGGGCGGCCCCTATCGATCTTTGTTTCTCTCCGGCAGTATCGGTACATTAGTGGTACTGATTTTTATTATGTGTTGTCAATTATCGCACTTTTATTTCTTTCTTTCTTTCTTTTCTGCCTGTGTGGCAAATATTGTGTAGGTGCAAACATTTGTTGACACTCCTCTCTGTGATGTCACCTGTTTGTTACCCGGTCATCCTAGTTTGCGGTGAACAACTGAGATAAGATAGTCGCCGGCGTGTTTAGATTGAAGACGACTCGTTTGGTAACCCAGATGGGCAGACACGTAGTTTTTGCGTATTCATACGACAGATAGCAAGATTACTGTTTGTGTGACATGTGGGCAGACAAGTGTGACATAATCGCTTCCGGGCCGACTTGTTATGACAACATTACTTTCTAATAAAGTAATAAGTTTTAGAGCTTACACATGTTGTCTTGTGAGTTCCCCGATCTGTCTGTAAGGTTGTACAAAAGGGCATCGGACATCATATTACCATATATGGGAGAGTTGACCTCTGCCTTACGTTGTAATATTTAGATATCACACCCTATATGCATGATTTGAAATGATTGGTGTGACGTATAATGGAAAAAGAGCCTACAGTAATCTGACAGACTTTGTAAGCTCGCTCTATGACTTGCTAGCTAAAACCAGGCATTTTCTGTCTGTGTTTACTCACACAAGCTACTTTTTCGTCCCGCCTCTTTTCTTTGAACATAAGCAAACGAAGTGTTTACAAACTGTCGTGGCCTGTCCGTCATAACAGGTAGCGAATCAGGTTTGTTTACCTCGTCTTCTCGCGCGAGCTTATCTGTCAATTATACGATACTGACAGACCGCACGTAAAAAAAACAGAATCTTTTGAAGTCTACGAAGGGAAATCTAAAACTCCCGAGTACGCTTTGATGTCGAGTCACGGGCAGAACCCCGTTACACGTAATAAGTCTTTTGATGACGGTCGAAAACGCCGACAAAAGACTGGCCGTAAGCCTTTATCTTGTAACTCTGTTTCTGATTCTCCGCTACCCACAGTAGCGCGAAAATTAACAACATCTATAGATAAGAGAAATATAATGATATATAAACTGTGTTTTCTTAAACCTGCTATCAGTTGTCACTCATAATTTTTGAATACTCTAAGCACGCAGTTCTAGAACCATTATTGTGAAAAAATGGGTTATTAGAATTCGTGAGGATTTTTCATTCTGCTTTTCTGGTAATAGAAATTAGTGCTTACGTGTTTAAAAGTGTTAGCTTTTACCATTTTGTTTCACTTATATTTTCTAGCTGTTAGAACTAGTGAAATATAATAACGCGTAGCTATTCCATACCAGATGTTCAGTTATAATGTTAATTTTCACCACACGGTTTCTCACACAAGAAGAGACGGTTTTAGCTGACTGGTTTATATGCCAGGCGCAACTGATAGTGACAGAAAAGAATTCACGCTTTATTTCATTGTGCGTATTTAGTATAAGTGCCTATTATTTAATACCATACGATGACCAACAGACACCGACAAATTATAGCTAGTAACGACAGGCGATACTTTGTGTAAGTGCGCATATGGATAATTAAATAATAATTAACATTGTAAGCTGACTACCGGCGCGAGCAAGGGGCGGGAGAGTTGCATAACTCCCTCCGACCTAAAAACACATCGCTAGCGAAGGCTGGCCGTGTAGGCATAAAGGAAAACACCGTGTGCCTTTTAAATTTAATCAGGACTGACGGAGTGGATAAGAGATCGTCATGTCCCCGTCTGTGTGCATATATGTAGATATAGAAGTATCATTTTTCCATAAATGTTTTTCTTATATTCTGTCACAAAATTAACCGTGATACAACGTTAAAATATCTCCAATGATACAACGTAGGGATAAAAATTAATGCGTAAGCTGCTAGAATACATGATCGCCCACGCCGCGGGTCATCACCCGCCATGGAAATTAAATTGTTAGACTTGAAGGCAAAACGATCAAAAGGAAAAATCTGACTGAACGCGTGCTTGAAACTAGCAATGCAAAAAGGACGCAAATTGGTGGGGAAAGGAGGAAAAAGTCACGTCCCCCAAGTTGACATAAAGTAAAGAAATCGACAAAAGGGACCTTGGATATTATACGCCACAGTCATTTATTGGACGCTTTTGCTATAACTTAGCCCGTTTATTTGAATGCAGTGATGAGCGCATTCCAGAAAATTCTAGAAAATATTTGAAAAATAACTTTTCTTAATAATAATGTTAGGAATATAAAACCTAGCTGGCCGGATGGCCCATCTTGAGCAGTGAAATAATATGCTTTCATTTATACAGACGGACAGATAATACGAAAGATATTGATAAACGACCGTGTTGTTCATATCAGCGAACGTCTGCAATGAGATAAAACATGTCACTAATTTTCAAAAAGTTGTGGCCTTGAAGACGCAAGTGCTAAAATCTAGTGGAATGAAGAGACGGGGGGGGATGGTGAATTGTGGCTAAAAATAACTTTAAAGGCGAAATTGTGTAGGGGAAGGCAGGGTTGGTTCAAAAAACAAGTGTGTTTTTTTGTGAAACGAAAGTAGAGACGGACGGACCAACAGACAATAAGGCATACTTGACTGAGGTCTGACTGAAATGACTTTTGGTAGGATATTTGAATTTGAAAAAAGAAAAGGCAGTGCTTGGCCCTAGATGAAGATATTATCGGCGCTCAGACGCGCATTTTGTGCCATTCAGTATAAGTTGTCCTTGTAGACACAGTGAATTATTAAGTGGTGTAATTCCCAGAAGCTATTGAAATATTTAGAGGGACGCCATCATAAGGCCAGCAGCTCAGCTGAGTTTTGCTAGCATTTATTTAACTGTGTACTATATTCATAATTCTGGTAAGACTGAAATTATTTCTTTGTACATTTTAATATTTGTTTAAGGTTCGAGTGATTTGATACTGCAATAGCATAATCTGTTCCTTACAACAAGTAAGGGTTCGCTCTAGACCCCCCGCCCCAGTTCAGGGTCGAGAGACAAATAAAATACATAAACTCCAGCAAGGATTAGGAAGAACAGATCAAATGTTGAGATCAGGGAAACATATCACCTATCCTATTTTATGGCAGGAAGCTAATGAACATATTTCAGAATCTGTAGTCTGGGAGAACTTAGCCTATGTGAAACCAACTTGGTAAGATGTGTTGTTTGGTCAGAAAGATCTGACCCGTCTATGTGGTGTTCTTGTTGTGTAGTGTTGTGTCCAGAAATGGTTAGAGGATGGAATTCTGACACATGACTAATACTTTGATTGCAGAGCTGTGAGTTTCAGTTGGCACCAATGCGGTGTCAAATGAGTTGTTGAATTTTACCAGAGTGGACCCGTGCAGTAATATTTGGTCAGAGCAGCCTATTATAGCCCCCAAGCACGGAGAGGTGGGGCCACCATATTTCTGATATTGCCCCCAAGCACGGAGAGGTGGGGCCACCAGACTTCTGATATTGCCCCCAAGCACGGAGAGGTGGGGCCACCAGATCTCAGCACCAGAGCTACACCTTCAAGTTACGTGAGAGCCTGGTCTGCTGAGAGTTCACCAACTCAACTTATTTCCTAACACATCCATAAAAATTCCATCAATTAACTGGACAATGTGTAATCGCCATAGACAGGGAGTGATGAGGCCACCCCAACAGCACATCCATTAAAAGTTCTCCCACAATAGATTACTACTATAACCAGTAATAATATTAACTAGTCTAGTAAAATATATATGTACACATCTTGCATTTATTATGTAATATTCATGCATTTTTTCATAATTTCTAAACCTTTCATATGTTCTGGCCAAAATAAAACCTTGGTCCAGAACAAATAAATGTAAGAAAATTACGATCAAAATTTTACACAACTGAGTTAGTTCCGTGTATTATAACATTTTATTAATATTATTAGACTTAGTAAATATCTGTGTGTGTGTCTGAAAAAACTACCACAACACATTACATATCATTACCCTAGACATTTAACGTAGCCACATTCATTAGTAAAAAAAGATAGGTGTGAGGTCGTAGTGGTAGCAAGAAGGGCCTTCTGACAATTCACAGCTACATTTTATCTCAGGAGCCTTCACAGCTGACCTCATGCATCACACTTAGAAATATCACCACCATACAATACCATCAAACCCACTACATATATTGGGGTCTCTTTGTCCCGGGATAATTAGCCCATTAAGTATATATTAGGATCTCCTGGGGAGATAATTATATTAGGGGAACACATTATAAAAATTAAAAGTGTCCCTTAAAATTAAAAGTGTCCCTGAAAATAAAAGTTGGTGAATCTTCACAGCCAGGGGTAGTTAATTAATTAATTAGAATTATTTTAGATTAGAGTAATTATAAGTACTTTAGTGGTTGGAAATTTTATCTTACACATTGCTAGATTTGTTTAAAAAGTATGGCGGAGCTGGCAAAATTTAGATCAGCTGCTGTGCTGACGGCAAAGGAGATGGCAATGGATGGTCAGATTTTAATTCAATATGTAACGGCTGAATGTGATAAGTATATTGAACGGGAAGAAAGAAGATTAGAAAAAGAGGCTGAAAGAAAATTAGAGTCTGAAAGGTTGGCTGAAGATAAGAGGTTACAAATTGAGGCTGAGACTAAGAGGTTACAAATTGAGGCTGAGACTAAGAGGTTACAAATTGAGGCTGACAAAGAGGCTAAAGCATTGGAGGCAGAAGAAAAACGACAGCAAAGGGAGGCAGAAGATAAAAGGTTGACTGCCGAAAGGGAGGCAGAAGATAGAAGGTTGCAAAGGGAGCACGAATTACGACTCAGGGAGCTGGAGCTACAAGGCCAGGCTCCTGAAAATGGTGCCAGCCCTTTTGCCTCAGATGCTATGCCCAGTCTGGGAGCCTCAACATCAGCTATGGGGTTTCATTTAGACCATTTTGTTGAAAAAGACGATGACATAGAGGGGTACCTAGGACGTTTTGAGTTATTAGCTACTACATATGGGTTAGAGAGAGAGAGGTGGAGTTTAAAGCTATCACAGGGACTGAGAGGTACTTCTTACGAAGTCTTCGCAAAAATGAACAGAGAAGACCAGGAGAATTATGACATGTTAAAGCAGGCTTTGTTATTGAGGTACGAAAAAAATGGGGAATTTTATCGTAGGAAATTTAGAAATGCCAAACTGTTGTCTGGGGAGACATACCACCAATTCTCTGCCAGACTAGAAACCTATTTGGAGAAATGGACTGCTCTGGGGAAGACCCAAGATCTTAAAGAAATGATCATGATTGAGCAATTGACCCCTGATAAGGTTGATAAAGTTGGATATTTTATTCCCGTAAATGATATCCACCAAAAGATAGATATAAGTGGATGGAAGCAGACATCATCATCATCATCAGTTGATAAGATCTCTATGGTGTTGTTTGCTCCACTGTAGTGTATGGAATGTCAACTTGACCTACGCAGTGGTGTGTAGACATGGATTGAGTGTATAATGTGCGAATGTTAATAAGGGTTCGTGGTGTTGACAAATGTTCTTTTCTCACACTCATGTATGACTGGAAGTCATCGACACCAACGACTGTGTACCTTTTCTAAAGTTTAATTGGACGTACACACTCGACAGCACAGATAGTGACAAATCACAGGTTGGCATAATACATCATAGTACAGTGGATAAATGGTCTTGCAATGTTACATGGGCACTCATGTAGAATAATTGTATAATGGACTGTCAGTAGCCAAGCACTCAGTATCGCCCATACATATATATCATCTGACTTCACTGACTGAGCACGTCAGCTTATAAACAATATTTCAGATGGCTTCTAAACCTAATCTCGTCTAGCGACGATTCTTCAACATAATGTTCAGCACATATTTTTCCATATAATCATATTGAACCGCTAGCAATGGGTTCTCATGTGTAGCAGTGATCTCTGGACTAATCAAGCGATAATACGGGCATCCCTTTTCTCTTCTTGAAAGTCACTACATGTTTTTGGTTCCAAGATGGCTTCACTCGTGAGCTGTCACTCACGTTTGGATACAGATAATGAATCTGTCCTAAAGTTAGTCATTCATTAAATCTTTCATTGCCCTGTAGATTTGATCATGAACACTTGACTGCAATCTACAGGATATAGTGCTGCTAGGAATCGAAGTCGTTTTCATCGAGTCAAATATATTCTCTTAGACATTCAAATCGTACCTATCGAAAATGGTGGCTTCGTACGAGAGTTCATAAGAGTGTCTATTATTACCTTGGTATCAGAAATATGAAAATGCCATTCCTTGGCAATACAAATAAACACTGGGGCAAAGCATACACGATAGGTCTAGACGACTATCACTTTCCCCACCAATACTGAGATCACTTTTTCCCGGCGACAAGCCGACATAGAAAACACAGTCCCTATCGGGACGAAGCCAAATCACACCACACTCTAGCGACACATCCGCCGAATAGCCTTTGACCTCTCTAGAGACAACAGAACATATAGTTCGACTTAGATATGTAAAGATATACAGATATAAGACAGACTCGTCCTACTCAGACAAACAATACACATAAATTCAGGCCATAGATATTCTGAAGCAAGAACAATCTATTACTACCCAAACAACGAATAAATCGCAGTAAAATGGACTCATCCGCGGAGTTCGATCGAAGAGACGGCACAACTTTCAAGGGAAGTAACTCAATAATGACTTTCCCTTAAGCACTATTTTGTTTACAAAATATTTGCGAACATAACAAGTATACCAATGTATAATATTGTAAGATATCAAAGACTGCACGTAACAGTCTTACCACACCTCCCGGGAAAAAAAAAAAAATGGAACATTTTTTTTTTTTTGAAATACATCTAGGAGCAACGTACAATAGGCTCACAACGCATGAATAATGCGCAGATGAAAATATCAGGAATACCTATAACGCCTAATATGAGGCTAAGTCGACTTATGGAGCGACTGGTGAGAATGTGTCTCATAAACTGAGAGAAATTATTTCTCTACAAGTATATTTTTTCCAGGAAGGTGTCATCAAAGTATAATACAATTCTGGCAATTACACAATGCCTAAAAAATTCATATCATCATTTCGTATTAGATATCTTAAATTTATGATTTATGAAGAAAAAATCATCAAAGCACAGCGGTGAATAAACATCAATGAACCGCTATGTAGTGATACAATCATTATATTATTAAATTACAAATGTGTATCTATCATGATATAGAAAAGGAACTACTATAGAACTAGACATATCAAGAAGTCTAAGCCCTAATAGTTATGTGGAATCATGTGGGCATCTTGACAGAATGTCTGCCATCACATTATCTGATCCACGAATAGCTCGCACAGAGAAATGAAAAGGTTGAAGAGCAATTGCATATCGAGTAGACCTCGAGCTCTTCAAATTCTTACTCTGTATAGCAGTAAGAGCTTTTTGGTCGGTTTCTACTATGAAATGTGCGCCTAGAAGGAATCTCTGTAGTTTGAGGATCGACCAAACCATAGCTAATAGCTCACGGTCTAAAACCGAATAATTCCTTTCTGCCGCATTAAGTTTTCTGGAAATATACATTACAGGATGCAGAGTTCCAGAGTACTCTTGCATTAGTGCCGCTCCAATCCCAGTGGATGAAGCGTCACTACGAAGAACGAATGTCTTATCTTTAGTGGGTAGCACTAAAATAGGTGGTGTTGAAAACAGTGTTTTAATCTTATCCAGAGAGCATTGGCATTCCTGAGACCAGTGGACCACATTAGGCGAACCTTTCTTTAGAAGTGTTGAGAGAGGTGCCATGATAGAGGATAGATTCTGAATGAATCTGCCATAAAATTGAATAAGACCTAACAGACTTCTCACCTGTTTTTTAGTCTTAGGGATTGAGATGTTAAGTATCTTACTAGTATTATGGTCCTCTGTCTTTAGGAAACCATGACCAACTCGGTGGCCTAGGAAAGAAATTTCGCTAAAACCAATATAGGCTTTAGAGGGTTTCGCTGTCAGGTTGTGCTCACGCAAAGTAGACAGCAATTCATCTAACCCTGAATAGTGATCTTCCCAAGTATCGCTGAAAAGACAGATGTCGTCTAGATATGCAATGACATCTGACCGATAAGATAGGATTCGGCGCATCATGCGTACGAATGTAGCTGGTGCGTTCATAAGACCGAAAGGCATAAAATTCCATTGGAACAAACCTCTAGGTGTTGAAAAAGCCGTGAGAGGTTTGGCGCGTTCAGATAAAGGAACTTGCCAATATCCTTTAGACAAATCAAGTTTAGTGAAAAAATGAGATTTGGAGAGTCGAGTAAGTAGCTCTTCCAGTAAAGGCATAGGTTCGGCATCGAACTTCGTTACTTGATTCAATTTTCGATAGTCAACGCAAAGACGTATGTTATTGTCTTTTTTACGAACAATAACCATCGGCGAAGAATATGCAGAGGTGGATGGTTCGATTATTTTCAAATCTATCATCTCATCCAACTCTTTCTCGACCTGTGCTTGAAAATGTATAGGTATAGGATAAGGTCTAATCCTAATAGGAGTATGGTCAGTTAGAACAATGTCATGTTCAATGACATGCGTTTGTCCAGGGATGTCAGTGAGTACATCCTGAAATGTTTGCAACATAGTTGAAACTTGTCGCTGTTCTCCTAGAGACAAATCAGGAGAGACAGTAACGTTCTTCCATGATTCACTAGAATGAAGTGGGATCATTGGAAGAGGAAGATTTACATCTGAAAAACTTGTTTCCTCATCCTGTATCACGGACAGTGATGAGTAATGACCATGTGGTACTGGAGAATTGTCCGTTGCTTGGAAAATGGGTTGCAAATAATCCGGACGTTCATGGAATTCAGTAAGCATATTGATGTGGAAGGTTTTATGCTTCCCATCAATATCGACAATATAGTCGACATCGGAAATTTTCGATATTATATCGTACGGACCTTTCCAAGAAATAAGTAATCTGTTTTCCCTACAAGGTAGTAATACAAATGCTTTGTCACCAGGACAAAGTTGTCGTAAGCATCTCTTCTTATTGGCAAATTGCCTTGCCTTCTGTTTCGCAAATTCAGAAGAAGAAGTTGCTAATTTGCATGCTTCGATAATCTTTTGTCTCAACGCGATGACATATTCGTAGGATGACTTTGTGTCATCGTCAATATTGTCAGATGTAATGAGATCGTGAAGCAACGACATAGGGCCACGCGGACGCGCGCCAAAGACGAGTTCAAAGGGAGAAAATCCTGTATGTTCATTGGGTACCTCTCTGTAAGCGAAGAGGGCCGCAGGTAAAACTCTGTCCCAGTCTTGAGGATGATCCTCAGTTATCTTCCCCAGTAAGTTTTTAAGTGTTCTATTAAGGCGTTCGACCATACCATTAGACATTGGATGGTAGATACTACTTAAAGATCTATCTATCTGCAGAGTAGACATTACTTGAGACATGGTATCTGATATTAGTTGGGTGCCATGGTCTGACAATATCTCTCCGGGGAACCCCAGACGAGAAAATATAAGCCAAAGAGCATCTGCAATATCAGCAGTAGTAATGCTCTTCAGAGGAATAGCCTCTGGCCAACGTGTGCACATATCAACACACGTCAAGATAAACTGATGTCCTCTGGCAGACTTGATCTTAAATGGACCAATTATGTCTATGGCCATTTTTTGGAACGGCCGAATAGGAATGTCCGCCGCCTGAATGGGTGCAGCATGCCGTGGACCTTTGGATTTAACTTCCTGACATACTTTACAAGATCGACAATAAATCCGTATGTCCTTGTTTACCAATGGCCAAAAGAAAGCCGCAAGGACTCTTGACTTAGTACGGGAAAAACCCATGTGTCCAGCACACTGAGAGTCGTGAGCGTGCTGCAAAATTTTAACTCTCAAATTCTTGGGAACCAGGATTTGAGAATGACTTGACGTAATGGAGTCTTGAACCATACGTACAAGTACGCCATTCTTCTTTGTAATCCACGATTTACGACTTGTGTCTTTATTCGGATCACCTTTAGTTGCAAGAATGAAGAATTTCTTCAGAGTGGGATCATCTTCTTGCTGTTTTATAAACGAGTCACGAGAAATTACCAAGGGATTATCTTGGTTATGCACTTCATTATCTTCAGTAGATGAAGTTTGAGGCATCTTAAGAGCCTGAGCTCTAGTGACTACAGCGTTAGCAATCTGCATGTTTTGCCTTTCCCACGTGGAAATTTGTTGCGGAGTGCATTCTTTGACTCCATGAATGCGACCGATGATGAGGTCAGCGATCGGATTCGGAAGAAGACATGCGTGTACATCTCCTGTAAAGAAAGGAGTAGCAATCCTAATGATAGCAGTAGAGTATTTCTCTAATGTGCCGCCAAATGTTACACATTTGACTACTTGTCCAGTGGCACGGGAAGGATCTACGAGTGACTGCCTAACACCAATTGTGGTGCATCCAGAATCAAATAGCACAGAGACTGGATTGTTATTCACTAAACCCTTATGTAAGACAAGAGAACCTCTTCCATCATGCGCGACTGATGCCGGAAGAGCAGGAAGAGGATGGCCACAGCTTAAAGTAGACACTGTGGTTGGCTCAAATAACGTTTTGCATTGGGGGCACTGAGATGCTCTCCCAAAATCAAAAGCGGCACATGCCATATTACTAGCATCATTATTATCTTTACTCTGTTTATAGGCTTCATTGGACTCTTGTTGTGCAGAGTTTGCCTGAAAATGTGGTTTATGTCTTTTGTATTGAGATCTACCTCGGTTATTATCACCTCTGTAGTTATTGTTACCTCTATTGTAACCCCTATTTGGGTTTGAGTCATAGTTCCCTTGGTTACCATTATCATATTCATTATAATGAGTATCTCTGTAATTATGATCTTGTTGACTCCAAGACGGATAACCCTGATAGTTTCTATAATTACTTCCTCTACGGAAATTCCTATAATTATGACCACCCCTGTGTCGAGAGCTATCAGCTCGTCTCCAGTTCTTTGAAGAAGAACCCTGAAATGATTGGTTACCTTGGTTTTGATAACTATTATGGTTACCTTTTTTATCAAATCTGTTTTGAGGTCCCTGAAATCTGTGTGAATAATTGGGATTGTATGGTGTTGCTGAAGCAACTGGCATGCTGTCCTTAATCTTAGTATTGCCAAAAGTCACGTCGGGGTGTGCAGTGACATATTGGGAACAATATTCTTCCATTTCTTTTAGAGATTTGGGTTTACGCTCATGTATAAATTCAAGGAAAGGTTTGTTCACACATGACATAATCTTATCTCTGAGCAACAAATCCATAAGTCCTTCATACGTTTTTTCTGTTTTGGAAAGCTCAATCCAACGATCAACTGTGAGACGTGCCTTTGCAGTGAATTCTGAGAATTCTACACCCGTCTCAGGCACCATCGTTTTAAATAAAAGGCGATAGCCTTCCTCACTTAGCTGATATTTTTTTATCAAAGCCGCCCTAATGACATCATAATTATCCTTATCTGCTTCTCCTACAAGGCATAATCTAGTCAAAGATTCACCTTTCAAATTTTCTGATAATTGATTAGCGTATTGTGATTTATCCACATTATGTGTACGACAAGAACGTTCAAATCTATCCAGCCAGAATGTAATATCGTCACTGGACTGATTGAACGGTGGAACCTTAACCTTGTAAGTAGAAGGTTTACCATTACCACTAGATGCCTGATTAACATTACTCATAATTGTCAATCTCAATTTCTCTAACTCAAATTCATGTTCTCTTATTGCTTTTTTCTCTTCAGCATCTAATCTTTTTTGTTCAGCCTCCCTGTCTAATCTTTTTTGTTCAGCTTCCCTGTCTAATCTTTTTTGTTCAGCTTCACTGTCTAATCTTTTTTGTTCTGCAGCAGCTTCTCTTTCTAATTTTTTTTGTTCAGCTTCAAATCTCCTTTCCTCCACCTGCATCTGCAATTTTTTTTGTTCAGCAGCAGCCTCAGCTTCTCTTTCTAATCTTTTCTCTTCAGCCATAGCTCTTCTCTCTTCTGCAGCTAATGCTTTGTCATATTGAGCAACAGCCCATTGTTCTAATTGTTGACCAGTCTTATCAAGGGCTTTCCCTTGTGTAATGAAGTATTCCAATGTAGACATGATGTCTAACAATAATACTAATCACCTGAAATAATAATAATACCACAAGTTCTTAATGACTTGATTAATCAGTATACTATCTCAATATCTGTGGGTCACAAGCCTTTAATAAGGTCTTGTATAATAGTAATAATAATCAGGTACTGGTTTATACCATAATCCAAGTGCAGTGCACAGGCAATTGTGTCTTATGAAATATACCTATATAAAACATATGTCAACCAACAGAATACATAAAGTACAAATAGGACTGACAATACAAGAACGTTTGCAGAAATCAAAATAAATCAAATAGGGAAATCAATGAAAATAATCACAGAATCTGCAAAAAATAACAACACAAATGACGTCACAATATATGAATATAAATTGAGAATAGAACTGAAAGATAGAAAAGGTTAGACCAACAAATTACAAACAAATCAAAACAAAACTAAAGAACAAAGAAATATTACAAAAATAACAATAATTACAGACTTCACAGCTAACACAAAAGCAACAGTTGTCGCAGCAAATTTTCAATCAAGAAAATTGCACCTATAGAAAACGCCCACAACGGACCCTCTATGACGTGGGATATTCTGTTGTGAGGACGCCGCCCAACCTTGAACACAACCCGCTGACATAGAAACTAACATACTATACAAACAAATAACATGTAAACATAAATATATATATAAATTATGTGTATGATAGTATGTGTTGCAAAATAGGCTCAGTTTTACAGTAATGGCAAAGTTATTTTTATGAAAATAAACAAACTGCCACTTTATTCAATTAAACATTCTGGCCTTAAATATTAAAGTTCATATATGGAAAACAAGAAGATCCATCGATGAAAAATAGGACTTCTTAGTTCACAAATACTGTCTTCCTGTTAATATTGCCAAGAATTGATCCAACTGTTCTGTGAAACTCTGTAATGTCTAATGTAAAAATGTCAACAACGCTGACCTACATACTGCATTCACTTGACAGGTCACGTGACGAAGTGTTGACAAATAGCAAACCAATACTGCAAGTGTGTCGTATCAGCCACAGGAAACGGTCTGGTATCGGTACTCTGTTGACTTCTGAACTTCTGCGAGGTCAAACCCAGAAAGCTGGTCCACCAGTTGATAAGGTTGATAAAGTTGGATATTTTATTCCCGTAAATGATATCCACCAAAAGATAGATATAAGTGGATGGAAGCAGACATCATCATCATCATCAGTTGATAAGATCTCTATGGTGTTGTTTGCTCCACTGTAGTGTATGGAATGTCAACTTGACCTACGCAGTGGTGTAGACATGGATTGAGTGTATAATGTGCGAATGTTAATAAGGGTTCGTGTTGTTGACAAATGTTCTTTTCTCACACTCATGTATGACTGGAAGTCATCGACACCAACGACTGTGTACCTTTTCTAAAGTTTAATTGGACGTACACACTCGACAGCACAGATAGTGACAAATCACAGGTTGGCATAATACATCATAGTACAGTGGATAAATGGTCTTGCAATGTTACATGGGCACTCATGTAGAATAATTGTATAATGGACTGTCAGTAGCCAAGCACTCAGTATCGCCCATACATATATATCATCTGACTTCACTGACTGAGCACGTCAGCTTATAAACAATATTTCAGATGGCTTCTAAACCTAATCTCGTCTAGCGACGATTCTTCAACATAATGTTCAGCACATATTTTTCCATATAATAATATTGAACCGCTAGCAATGGGTTCTCATGTGTAGCAGTGATCTCTGGACTAATCAAGCGATAATACGGGCATCCCTTTTCTCTTCTTGAAAGTCACTACATGTTTTTGGTTCCAAGATGGCTTCACTCGTGAGCTGTCACTCACGTTTGGATACAGATAATGAATCTGTCCTAAAGTTAGTCATTCATTAAATCTTTCATTGCCCTGTAGATTTGATCATGAACACTTGACTGCAATCTACAGGATATAGTGCTGCTAGGAATCGAAGTCGTTTTCATCGAGTCAAATATATTCTCTTAGACATTCAAATCGTACCTATCGAAAATGGTGGCTTCGTACGAGAGTTCATAAGAGTGTCTATTATTACCTTGGTATCAGAAATATGAAAATGCCATTCCTTGGCAATACAAATAAACACTGGGGCAAAGCATACACGATAGGTCTAGACGACTATCACTTTCCCCACCAATACTGAGATCACTTTTTCCCGGCGACAAGCCGACATAGAAAACACAGTCCCTATCGGGACGAAGCCAAATCACACCACACTCTAGCGACACATCCGCCGAATAGCCTTTGACCTCTCTAGAGACAACAGAACATATAGTTCGACTTAGATATGTAAAGATATACAGATATAAGACAGACTCGTCCTACTCAGACAAACAATACACATAAATTCAGGCCATAGATATTCTGAAGCAAGAACAATCTATTACTACCCAAACGAAGAATAAATCGCAGAAAACTGGACTCATCCGCGGAGTTCGATCGAAGAGACGGCACAACTTTCAAGGGAAGTAACTCAATAATGACTTTCCCTTAAGCACTATTTTGTTTACAAAATATTTGCGAACATAACAAGTATACCAAATGTATAATATTGTAAGATATCAAAGACTGCACGTAACAACCCCCCAGTTTGTGAGGATGTTATTTGTAATGGGGTCACCATAAGGTGCCTTTATGATACAGGTTTGGATTATGATTCAGTTGTGAAGTCTAGCCTAGTGGACCCAAGTCAGTATACCACAGAAACAGTGGAAATACAAGGGGCAACTAAGGACATACCATTCATGACACTTCCCATCGCAAGGATAACGGTGAAAACTCGCTATGTGGAAGGAGAAATCAGAGCAGCAGTGATAGATGAACCAATCTACCCTCTGATATTGGGGTGTAGATACGTCTTCTTGGGGAATCCCGAGAAACCTATGATCATGGCGACAGTGCAGACCAGGTCACAGAAGAAGGAGGAAGAAGGTGAACCTATAAATGCTCATCCAGAGGAGATGAGGAAGGCGCAGGCTGAGGATAGGACACTCAAGCCATGTTTTAAAAAATTGCCCAAATGCCACACACCTCCGAGCAAGGGGGAATATTTTATGAAGAACAAACTCTTATACAGGAAGGCCGGAACTGGAACAAATGGTCAGAACCAGCTGGTTCTTCCCACTTCATATAGGGATAAAGTGATGGAACTCGGGCATGCGATTCCCTTCAGTGTTCACATGGGGATCAGCGCCACAGGACAGCGTATAGCTTGTCATTACTTCTGGCCAGGGATAACGGAGGATATAAAAAGATATGTCAAATCCTGCCCAGAATGTCAAAGGGTAGCTCCAAAGCACTGGACTGCTCCTGCAACTCTAGGGGAAATGCCCATAGTGGGAACACCTTTTGAGAGGGTTGCAGTGGATATTGTAGGACCTCTCACTCGGACCAAGAGGAGGAACAGTTACATCCTTACTCTGGTGGACACTTGTTCTATGTGGGGAGAGGCGGTAGCCCTGCCATCAATTGATTCAAAACATGTAGCAGAGGCACTACTTACAATATTTACCCGATTAGGATTCCCGCATCAAATCTTGACGGATAATGGTTCTCAGTTCAAGGGGAAACTAACGGAAGAAGTTTTTAAGCTATTTCAAGCCAGACACTTTCATTGTAGTCCGTACCATCCGCAAGGGAACGGCCAGGTAGAGAGGTTCAACGGGACTCTCATTTCTATCCTGAGAAAGCTGGCACACGAAAAACCGGATCTGTGGGATCAATTCCTGCCCGCCGCATTGTTTGCGTACCGGGAGGTACCACATAGTTCAACCGGGATGGCTCCCGCAACTCTGCTATTTCATTCTTCATTCATAACCCTCCACTCCCAAAGGAGCATAGGCCTTCAACAAACACATGCCAAGTCCTCCTGTCCCGTGCCATCATCTCAAGTTCTTTCCATGTTCTCCTCATCATTTTCACCTCTGTTTCCAACTCTCTTCTCCATGTACTTCTTGGTCTTCCTCTGCCTCTCTTGCCCTGGGGGTTCCAGAACAAGGACTGCCTTGTAATGCTATCAACAGGTTTCCTCGGTGTGTGTCCTATCCATCGCCATCGTCTTCTTCTCATCTCTTGTTCCACTGGCACTTGTCTAGTTCTTGTCATCAGTTCCACGTTGGTAACCTTGTCATACCATTTTAATCCCTCTATTCTACGCAAGCACCCATTTATGAAAGTCTGTAGCTTTTTGGTTGTTGTCTTTGTTGTTCTCCATGTCTCCGAGCCATACAATAGGACTGACTTCACATTTGAGTTGAAGATTCTTATTTTCGTGTTGGATCCGATTTCTCTTGATCTCCATATATTTCCCAATGCAATGAAAGCTCCTCTTGCCTTTTGTATTCTTATTTTGATATCGCTGTCTGTCCCTCCAACTTTGTCTATATTACTGCCAAGATATGTGTATGATTCTACATCTTGAATTGGTGTTTCTTCAAGTTCAACCCTGTTATCATTACCTGCATTTATTCTCGTTATTTTTGTCTTTTCCCTGTGTATTTTCAGACCCAATTGCTGTGACCTCTCATCGAGTGTTTTCAATTTGTCCTGCATCTGATTACGGTTATGGGACAGAAGAGCCAAGTCATCAGCAAAATCCAGATCATCCAACTGCTTAGTCAGAGTCCACTGGATTCCATTTCTGTTGTGTGTTGTCGATGATCTCATAACCCAATCTATTGCCAGCAAGAAAAGAAATGGAGACAAGAGGCATCCCTGTCGCACCCCTGTTCTTATCCCAAACGGTTCTGTAAGCTGTCCTTCGTGAAGAACTCTGCATGTCATGTCTTCATATGTTTTCTTTATTAAATTAATGATCTTCAGGGGAACTCCATAATGCCTCATCAATTTCCAAAGTGATTCTCTGTCTACACTGTCAAATGCCTTTTCGTAGTCCACAAATCCGATGTATAGTGGTGAATTCCATTCCAGACTTTGTTCAACTATTATTCTCAAAGTGGCTATCTGGTCTGTACATGATCTGTTTTGTCGAAAACCTGCTTGTTCATCTCTCAGTTTCTTGTCTATGGACTCTTTTAATCTCTCAAGGATAATCCTGTTTAATACTTTTCCTGGCACTGATAGTAACATTATTCCTCTATAATTTGTGCACTCTTGTAAATTTCCCTTCTTAGGCAACTTAACCAGATATCCTTCCTTCCATTCTGCTGGTATCTCTTCCTTTTCCCAGACTTTACCAAGTAATTTATATAACATCTCTGTAGCCGTGTCGATATCTGCTTTGATGGCCTCTGCTGGAATGCCATCAGGTCCAGACGCTTTTCCCTCTCTTAGAAGCTTTATGGCTTTCTTTATTTCTTCCTTCGTTGGTCTTTCACCGTTAATTTGTAGCTCTTCTTCTGCTGGCTGGATGTCCGGCGGGTTTTGTGGAGCTGGTCTATTGAGAAGGTCCCCAAAATATTCTGTCCACCTCTTCATTTGCTCTTGTATATTGCTGAGCAGTTTCCCATTCTTGTCTTTTATGAGGCAACTTGTTTGCTTGTATTTCCCTGTTAGCTTCTTTGTGCTGCTATACAGTTCTCTCATATTTCCTTTGGCTGCAGCATCTTCTGCCTCTCTTGCCAACTCCTCAATATACTTCCTCTTGTCTCTTTTGATACTTCTTTTTACTTCTTTGTTTGCTTCTGTGTACACTTCTTGAGCCTTGGCTTTGGAGCTTCTAGTTTTGCTTGTGTTTAACTCTGCTTTCTTGTTTTTTCTGTCTTTTATCTTATTGATGGTTTCTGTTGTTATCCATGCTTTTTGTTGTCTTTCCCTTTTCCCCAGTATTTCTTCACATGTCTCCTTCCATACTGTTTTGACCTGCTGCCAATAGTCTTCTGTATTCTCTACATCTTCCAGCTGTTGGAGCACTTGGAATTTGTTGGATACTGTGACCGCAAATTTGTCTCTTGTTTCTTGATTTCTTAGCTGTCCTACATTAAACTGTTGTCTATAATTTTGCATTGTTGCATATCTCTTGAGTTTCATTTTTACTTTGGCTATCAGAAGATGGTGATCTGATGCCACATCTGATTCTCTATATACCTTTACATCCTGCAATGATGATCTAAACTTCTTGTTTATGCATATATGATCAATCTGATTTTCTGTTCTATGGTCTGGTGATATCCATGTTGCCTTGTGTATTCTCTTATGTGGAAACATGCTTCCTCCTATAGCCAGTTGATATGAAGCACAGAAGTTTGCGAATAGCTCTCCATTTTCATTCATTACTCCTAGCCCATGTTTTCCCATGACTTCTTCGAATCCAGTGTTGACTGTACCTATCTTTGCATTCATGTCACCCATCAAAATTGTGATGTCTCTTCTTTTTACTTTATCCATAATTTCCTGTAGTTTAGTATAAAATGCTTCTTTCACAGACTCTTCTTTGTCATTAGTTGGTGCATAACATTGGATGACATTTACATGAATTTTCTTTTTAGCTGTTTTGAAAGAAGCTGTTATTATTCTGGGTCCACCAGCTTCCCATTCAATTAGTGCTTTCTGTGCTTCTTTAGATAACATAAGAGCTACCCCTTCACTGTGGTATGAACTTTCGTCTTCATGTCCTGAGGACAGCACCAATTCACCTGTGATGAGTTTCTTCCTGTCTATCCCCTTCCACTTTGTTTCACGCATTCCCAGAACCTCGATTTTGTATTCCCTCATTTCTGCTGCTACTTGCGCCACTTTCCCTTGTTCGTTTAATGTCCGAACATTCCAGGTGCCAAATCTGGAAGTTCTCCTAGAAGAAAGAAGGTTAGTCAGCAACACAGACTCCTTTCGGCTTTCTCTGTGTTGCATCATACGCCTCCCCGCGAGAGGACCTTCCCCTGTCTTGGATGGCTGTGTTTTATTTTCTTTATTTGACTTGTCCATATTTGTTGAAGTTTTTTGTGGTTTAAATTTTTTTTTACAGGATGGTGTAACCGGCCCCATGCCCAACCCTCCTTAGTCGCTTTTTACGACATGCTTGGTAAGGGACAGTGTTACTATTCTTTGCTCCCCTTTCGGGCCCCGGTAACACACGGGTGAACTCTGCTATTTGGGAGGCCAATAAAAGATCCATTAGAAGCCCTATTAAGGACCTGGACAGATGAGAAGGCGGAAGAGACTGTTACCTCATCTTATCAATACGTGAACGAACTGACCACTCGTTTGAAAGCTGGATGGAAACTGGCAAATGATAATTTGAAACAAGCCAGGAAGAAACATGCAGCATATTTTAATAGGAAGGCAAAGGACAGAGAACTGGCAGTGGGAGAGAAGGTGCTGCTTCTACTACCCGGGAGCCAGAATAAATTACAAATTGGATGGCAAGGTCCATATACGGTTCTAGAGAAGGTGTCTAGAACAAACTATAAAATTGACAAAAAGGGGAAGGAGAAAGTTTATCATGTAAACCTGTTAAAGAAGTATCTGGACAGACCACTCCAGGAAAGCACCCCCTTACTGACCTTAGCTATCGCAACTCAAATGCAAAAGGAACCACTCACCTCACATGAATACCCATTACATCCTTGTGAAACAGCAGCACAGGTAAAAGTCAGTAAGCACCTGACTAAAAACCAGAGGGAGAGAGTTCAACAGGTTCTGGAGGAACATACAGATGTATTAACAGATAAACCAGGCCATACAAATTTGCTACAGTATGACATGAAACTGGTAGACTCAAACCCAATCTGTATGAGAGCCTATTCTATTCCATTTGCGAAGGAGAAGGCATTGAAGGAAGAAATAGATTATTTGTTGAAGGAGGGGATTATTTCACACAGTGAATCATCTTTTAGCTCTAGTGTCGTATTGTTGAGAAAACCGTCTGGGGAACACAGACTGTGCATAGATTACAGGAAACTGAATGCTGTCACAGAAGGACAAGTGGATCCATTACCAGACACAAAACAGTTATTTGCCAGACTGAACAAGGCAAAATACTTTTCAAAGGTGGATCTTAGTAAAGGCTATTACCAGATCCCAGTGAAGCCTGAAGTGAGACCTTATTTGGCTTTTAGCACTTCGGATGGACATTATGAATTCAACATGCTACCATTCGGACTGAAAAATGCTCCGAGTGTATTTTCAAGGATGATGCGCAAATTGTTGGATCCCCTGAATAACCCATGTATCACGAATTTCATGGATGATATTCTCGTCGCCACAGAGACATTTGAAGAACACATTGAAGCTCTAGAAATGTTATTTAATAGGCTTATGGAGGCGAACTTGACTGCTAGGCCAACAAAATGTTGCATTGGATGCAAAGAGTTGGAATTCTTGGGACACACTGTATATCAGGGTAGCATGACCCCTGATCCCAAGAACTTGGAAAAACTGCAGAGAGCACCTAGACCACAAACAAAAAAGGATGTGCGATCATTCGTGTCGTTATGCGGATTTTATCAAAAATATATCAAAGATTTTAACTCTATTTGTGCTCCTCTGACTGATCTGACTCGCAAGGGACTTCCAGATAAAATTAATTGGACTGCGCAAAGTGAATTAGCGTTCCAAGACTTAAAGGAAAAACTCACTAGCAAGCCTATTCTCAAACTACCTGATTTCACACAGGACTTTGTCTTAAGAACCGATGCAAGTAATGTAGGACTCGGAGCGGCTTTGTTGCAAAGATCATCTTCACCTGATGGGGAACTGAAACCAGTCGCTTATGCAAGCCGCAAATTGAATAAGGCGGAACAAGGATACTCCACAAGCGAAAAAGAATGTTTAGCGTTAATCTGGGCCATAAAGAAGTTTCAAATCTATCTGTATGGTAGGACTTTTGTGGTCGAGACGGACCATCAGCCTCTCGTATTCTTACCTCAGGCTAAGCATGAAAACGCAAGATTGCTGAGGTGGTCTTTATTGCTTCAACCTTATCAGTTTAGTATCCAATATATCCCAGGCAAATTGAATGTCGGTGCAGATTTCCTCAGTCGGCACCCCTGTGATCAAAATTAGAGTAATGGCAGGCGTAAGGAGAGATTTTATCTATGTGTATCACTGGTTTTAGAACTTGCCGTAGGCATGTTTTCAAGTGGGGAGATGTGTCACAAAATTAACCGTGATACAACGTTAAAATATCTCCAATGATACAACGTAGGGATAAAAATTAATGCGTACGCTGCTAGAATACATGATCGCCCACGCCGCGGGTCATCACCCGCCATGGAAATTAAATTGTTAGACTTGAAGGCAAAACGATCAAAAGGAAAAATCTGACTGAACGCGTGCTTGAAACTAGCAATGCAAAAAGGACGCAAATTGGTGGGGAAAGGAGGAAAAAGTCACATCCCCCAAGTTGACATAAAGTAAAGAAATCGACAAAAAGGACCTTGGATATTATACGCCACAGTCATTTATTGGACGCTTTTGCTATAACTTAGCCCGTTTATTTGAATGCAGTGATGAGCGCATTCCAGAAAATTCTAGAAAATATTTGAAAAATAACTTTTCATAATAATAATGTTAGGAATATAAAACCTAGCTGGCCGGATGGCCCATCTTGAGCAGTGAAATAATATGCTTTCATTTATACAGACGGACAGATAATACGAAAGATATTGACAAAAGACTGTGTTGTTCATATCAGCGAACGTCTGCATTGAGATAAAACATGTCACTAATTTTCAAAAAGTTGTGGCCTTGAAGACGCAAGTGCTAAAATCTAGTGGAATGAAGAGACGGGGTGGGATGGTGAATTGTGGCTAAAAATAACTTTAAAGGCGAAATTGTGTAGGGGAAGGCAGGGTTGGTTCAAAAAACAAGTGTGTTTTTTTGTGAAACGCAAGTAGAGACGGACGGACCAACAGACAATAAGGCATACTTGACTGAGGTCTGACTGAAATGACTTTTGGTAGGATATTTGAATTTGAAAAAAGAAAAGGCAGTGATTGGCCCTAGATGGAGATATTATCGGCGCTCAGACGCGCATTTTGTGCCATTCAGTATAAGTTGTCCTTGTAGACACAGTGAATTATTAAGTGGTGTAATTCCCAGAAGCTATTGAAATATTTAGAGGGACGCCATCATAAGGCCAGCAGCTCAGCTGAGTTTTGCTAGCATTTATTTAACTTTGTACTATATTCATAATTCTGGTAAGACTGAAATTATTTCTTTGTACATTTTAATATTTGTTTAAGGTTCGAGTGATTTGATACTGCAATAGCATAATCTGTTCCTTACAACAAGTAAGGGTTCGCTCTAGACCCCCCGCCCCAGTTCAGGGTCTAGAGACAAATAAAATACATAAACTCCAGCAAGGATTAGGAAGGACAGATCAAATGTTGAGATCAGGGAAACATATCACCTATCCTATTTTATGGCAGGAAGCTAATGAACATATTTCAGAATCTGTAGTCTGGGAGAACTTAGCCTATGTGAAACCAACTTGGTAAGATGTGTTGTTTGGTCAGAAAGATCTGACCCGTCTATGTGGTGTGGTTGTTGTGTAGTGTTGTGTCCAGAAATGGTTAGAGGATGGAATTCTGACACATGACTAATACTTTGATTGCAGAGCTGTGAGTTTCAGTTGGCACCAATGCGGTGTCAAATGAGTTGTTGAATTTTACCAGAGTGGACCCGTGCAGTAATATTTGGTCAGAGCAGCCTATTATAGCCCCCAAGCACGGAGAGGTGGGGCCACCATATTTCTGATATTGCCCCCAAGCACGGAGAGGTGGGGCCACCAGACTTCTGATATTGCCCCCAAGCACGGAGAGGTGGGGCCACTAGATCTCAGCACCAGAGCTACACATTCAAGTTACGTGAGCGCCTGGTCTGCTGAGAGTTCACCAACTCAACTTATTTCCTAACACACCCATAAGAATTCCATCAATTAACTGGACAATGTGTAATCGCCATAGACAGGGAGTGATGAGGCCACCCCAACAGCACATCCATTAAAAGTTCTCCCACAATAGATTACTACTATAACCAGTAATAATATTAACTAGTCTAGTAACATATATATGTACACATCTTGCATTTATTATGTAATATTCATGCATTTTTTCATAATTTCTAAACCTTTCATATGTTCTGGCCAAAATAAAACCTTGGTCCAGAACAAATAAATGTAAGAACATTACGATCAAAATTTTACACAACTGAGTTAGTTCCGTGTATTATAACATTTTATTAATATTATTAGACTTAGTAAATATCTGTGTGTGTGTCTGAAAACTACCACAACACATTACATATCATTACCCTAGACATTTAACGTAGCCACATTCATTAGTAAAAAAAGATAGGTGTGAGGTCGTAGTGGTAGCAAGAAGGGCCTTCTGACAATTCACAGCTACATTTTATCTCAGGAGCCTTCACAGCTGACCTCATGCATCACACTTAGAAATATCACCACCATACAATACCATCAAACCCACTACATATTCCTAGCAGACCTGATCAAGAACATCCAGCGGTCTGTTTTTACTGATTGGTTAATGCTGTCTCTTTTTCTTGGCTTGTGCGTCACCAATTTCATTTGTGAGCGAGCATTAGCCAAAGATACATGAGAAACATTTTAATTTATAAGTTTAACTGGACTTACCAAACCCAGATATTTTTTTCCAATTTTTACTAGCCCACTGGGGTGTACAAAATAGCACTATTGTTCCCGACTTCTGACAGTCGTATTCAAGCGGATTATCCAGATTTCACGCTGTGCAGAATCAGAGCTCTAGCATAGAGTTGTCCGATAGGATTATCATCATCATCGTTGGTAACATTTTTTAGCAACCAGTTGTTTCCCAATACTGGAAGTATGTTTCTCTTTTAACTGTGAACCCCAAGAGTACGGTCCTACATCAACTATCGGCGGTGACATTTTGTTCATCCAGGAAAAACCCACGCAGATTCGGCGTTCACCTCACTAGTCTTTATTTGTTAGAGGATGGACTGGGACCAATTTGGGAAGTGAACCTGACATTTCATATATTCAGGAAAAATTGTATTTCCAAGGGATATCACCAACAGTAGGTAAGAGTGATTGAGTGGCCACTGTGTGAAAGAGTGCGTGAGTATTTTTCTTTGTTACAGGGAATTTACCAACATTGGATTTGCTTAAACTTGTTTACTTTACTGGGTAGCATATAGTAGGACCTTGTTTACTTTACTGTCTACTCTGTAACATAGTGCTAACCTTCGACCTTTGGGTTATTAACTTTTGGGTTCTTTTCTCCACAGGGCGAGGGCGCATTTATTCTGCTATTTCATATGTATGTAAATCTGATTATATTTGATCTTTCTTTAGATATTGGTGTTGTCAAGTTTAATGATAATAAACAACAAAGATACTACCTTTGTGTGTTGGTCAGACACATACCCAAGTAACCGTAGTGTTTCACGTTTGTGTGTCTTGTTGTCACATAGCTGTGTGTGTGTGTAGCTAAACTTATGTATGAGGATTCTACGTGCTTGATGACAACACTATCTGATGAGAAACGGCAAATCAAATCCTTTTTAAACGGAAAACACATACCTGATAGTAAAAAAACAGAAATGACTACTTTTCCGGTATGTCTTTCATCCGGGAGCAACTGGAAATTCTGGAGGTTAAAAAAATACAAAGCAAAACAATACCTCACTTGGCTTGAGGACTCAAGTTGTATGCCCCATGTCCGGTTAATTTTAAGCTATGGACGGATCTGTGCGTAGAAGGAAATACCAGTCAGGACAGAAATAGGAAAGCATAGTAATAATGATTATTGTCAAGCCAAACACAGTCGACATTTTAGTAAACATTTCCAGTCAGTTATTGTTATTGTTGAACAGAATCGACATCATTGCACTCCGGGCAAACCCATAGGTGCTCAGTTTCCCTCAGCATATGTCGAAGGGTATGAATGCTATCTGCTCCTGTTGCGCGTTGGTTGTATACACGACGGATCCTCTCATGCGCCCATCCTTGCTACCACTGATGCCAAATTCCAGTAATCTTAGCCACTGTTGATACATCTATTACTGTGTCGTTCTCTAACAGGCGATCATTAGTTGTCATCAGTATCTCTACCTTATCTATATTCAAAGTTCCCTGTCAGCTGTCTCAGTGCCGCGTGCCTCAGCATGACCTTCACAGTAGATCCACACCAACTTCTGAAGATTCGAAGCTTCTATGGATGTTTGTCATTCATGCCGTAGCTATCAATTTTGAACCTTCTAATTTATAATCACTAGAAACAGGTAGTCAAAAACAGACAAGAAAGACGCTGAAATAGAAACACGAGGTCTCCAATGCATGTTTGCACGTCACTTTCTCAAACAGTGAAAAAGAGAAAGAAGGAGAGTTTGAGAGAAGGTAAAGCAGCAACAAAATCTCAATAATTTTTTTGTTATTTTACAGGGAGATAAGACAGCTTAATTTTAAAAAATACAGATTAAAATTAAAAAAGAAAAAAATAGAGATAATTTAAATAGCAACATCTGTTTATCAGGATGACTATGGCGTAATAAGAAAAGTGATTACAGTGCAAACCGCTTAAGGCGATCTCGGATGTGGCGAATTTCTGTTGTGAAGAACAATTTGTTTATCCCCGGCAATTTTTCTTCTTTGTCTTTGTAAAAAATGTCCGGTTAAGCGGAATCCGTTTATCACGAATTTTCGGATATGCCGAACGATTAAACGTGTCCCGACTATATAATTTGATCTGCTTAAGGCGAACTTTTTTTCAAATACAGTACCTGGACATTTCCACAACTTTTCGGCTATTTTCGGAAATTGCGCGCTTCGTCAGTGTTAGAATTTGAGTTATTTCCCCTCTTAAAAATGGCTGGAAAGTTAAAATCCATATCTTTGAAAAGAAAGATTGAGCTAGTACAAGAAGTGGAAAATAGTGGCAAAAAGAAAATGGAAATAGCAAAGGAATTCGACATTCCAAAAACAACGCTTTCAGGAATCATAAAAAATAAGGATCGGTACAGAAAAATGTTTTATGGTGGACAATTGATTGTCACAGAATGAAGAACCGAAAAGCGACGTGTGATGTGGTTGACACGGCACTCCTAAAATGGTTCACCATGGCGAGATCAGCAAATGTTCCTGTAAATGGACCTATATTAACTGCAAAGGCAGAAGAGTTAGCACTTCTGGAAGGTCGGACTGGCTGGAAATGTAGTCCTGGCTGGTTGGGTTGTTTTAAAAAACGGCACATTACTTACAAAGCCGCGGTAGTATAGTGGTTAGTGCACTGGCTTCCTAGCGCAGTAGTCTATGGTTCGATCCCCAGATGAGGTGGGAATTTTTTAGGTTACAAACGGCTCCTGGGTCGACCCAGCCCCAAATTGGTACCAGAGCAACCCTGTGAAGGTTAAGGCGGCCGGCCTAATGCCAACCACATCACCCCTAGTGTGCCGACGGTCAAGATAATATGGGCCTAACACCATATTCCCAATATGCCTCAATGGGCGTGTAACGGGTTCCTTTACCTTTTTTTTTGTGTGGGGAAAGGCATTCTGTTAATGAAACGACTACCGAGTCATGGGCGGAGGAGGTGCTAAAACCAGCCATGAGTAGGTATAATTCCGTTGATGTGTTTAATGCTCATGAAACTGGATTGTTTTGGAGAATGCTGCCTGACAAGACTTTTTCCTTCAGAAATGAAAAGTGCCGAGGGGGGGGAGGGGGGGGGGGGGGGGCAATAGAAAGAAAGAATCACAATTGTTGTGTGTACAAATATGGATGGTTCAGATAAATTGCCATTACTTGAAATCGGTAAATTAAAAAATCCACGCTGTTTTAAAGGTTTAAAAAAAATTGTGTGTTGATTATGCAGCTAATTCAATAGCCTGGATGACATCATACATTTTTACCAAGTGGCTATATGAATTTGATTATTCTATGGAACGTCAACATCACAAAGTCCTTTTGGTGCTTTACAACTGTTCAGCCCACATAAATGTTCAAAATCTAAAAGCAACAGAACTTTTATTTTTACCACCAAATGCGACATCCAAACTTCAGCCTTGTGACCAAGGTATTATTCAAAATCTGAAGGTTCATTATAGGTCAGCAATGTTGTCCAAACTTGTAGGTCACATTGATGCAGTACAGATGAAAATTACAGACTTTTTCATTTAAGAGTGCTTTATCATTTAAGAGTGTGCACATTCTAGAGATAATGATAACTGTGGGTTAACGGTACAAATTATTTCACAGTTCGAAGTTTCAAATTGCATGGATAAAACTACCATGTATATAATGCAGGCTGGATTCCAAGATGATTTAATTTATCATTTCTTTGAATTTAAGGATGTCATAGAAAGACATTTTTATTAACTCAAGTACAGGTACTAAGTAAGATACATAGGAAAATTGCAGCTTTTTCATTTCAAAGTGTAAAAAGTGCTGTTATTCTCTAGATATTTGTGCCAACTTTGTACATTAACACTTTTGGTGATTTACATATTTTCTGTGTCATACATCTGTCATATTCAACGCTAATTCATTATGGTATTGTACGTAGTAAATGCATTATCATATGCTTGAACTCTTATCTGGATAAGAGGAATTTCTGATAAGAAGAACTATTTCTTGGGTCCCTGGTGAGTTCTCCTTATCAGGTCTGCACTGTATTTAAGCAAATCAAGAAACAGTTGAAAAAGAAAATTAAAACATCAAAAATGAACAATTCTGTAACAGGAAGGATTAACATGTAGCAGTAAACCTTCGATTGGTGAGTGCACTTCTTTCCTTTATTGACTACAACTGCTGGTAAGAGACCCGTGAATGACTTGAGAGCCGACTGTGAATAATTTATAATTAAAGCATCCGGGGATAGAATATCTTCAGAAGCGGACTTATGAGTGCTTCAGCTCCGTGGTTAACGCACAACCACAGTGGTTTTCTCTGTCACCATCACGTGATAACAAAGGTTCGTGTTTGGTGCTGTTTCATTTTCAGTTTGCTCCATGGATATCTAAGGTAAATACATCACAAACATAAATAAAAATAATGCGACCCGAAATGTAAGTAGCTGACGAACTCGTGTGAAAATGTGGATCAACAAGATGGCAGATGGAACAGATCCCTGGAAATTATTCGTATTTTAACCTAGTCTTTTCTCTTATGCTGTCACAACATATCTCTTTTGATCTCCCTCTTTTTCTTGCCAATTTAAAAACAAACAGCCACTTTTCTTCAGGTTGCATCCAGCTACTTGTGTCTGGCAGAATCATCATCATAATCACAACACTCCATTCCCCCCCCCCCCCCCCCCACACCCCCCCACCCCCCCCCCCCCCCTACCCCCCCCCCCACCCCCCCACGCCACCCCCCCCTCCCCCCCCCTCCCCCCCACCTCTCACCCCCCCCCCCCCCCCCCAGAATGCATAGACTCTTAAAAAATTAACATCAAGCTTTTCTGTCCCACTCTGTCTGTCCATGATACCCCACCCCTTGTCATGTCTGTATTCAGTTCTTTCTCTCTATGTGTATGGCAGAATCACCATTTTCCTTTGTGCTCCTTAAGGAGGATGGCGTTACCACTGTAGTTGGTCCCCATGCTGGAAGCCTGCACCAAGCCTGCACCAAGCCTGCATCAAGCCTGCACCAAGCCTGCACCAAGACTGCGCCAAGCCTGAATTAAGCCTACACAAAGCCTGCACCCCCACCCCCTGTCATGCCTGTATCCAGTTTCTCCCTCTCTCTCTCTCTCTCTCTCTCTCTCTCTCTCTCTCTATGCGTATGATAGAATCGCCATAATCATCTTTTTCCTGTGTACTCCTTAAGGAGGGAAGCCACGGTAGTGACGTCACCACTGTAGTTGGTCCCCTTGCTTGAATCCTGCACCAAGCCAGCCCCAAGCCTGAACCAAGTCTGCACCAATCCTGCACCAAGCCAGCCCGAAGCTTGAACTAAGTCTGCATCAGTCCTGCACCAAGTCAGCCCAAAGCCTGAACTAAGCCTACACCAAGCCTGCACCAAGCCAGCCCCAAGCCTGAACTAAGTCTGCATCAATCCTGCACCAAGGCAGCCCCAAGCCTGAACTTAGTCTGTACCAAGCCTACACCAAGCCAGCCCCAAGCCTGAATTAAGTCTGCATCAATCCTGCACCAAGGCAGTCCCAAGCCTGAACTTAGTCTGTACCATGCTCTAGTAAAATCTGCGAGAATAATCGCTCATTTCAGTAAGATTTTAGTCATAAAATGATAATAAATAAACCCGCCCTATTGTGTCTGACGGTGATACTCTCACACGCCAGCATAGCGCTGAATTTTGTGCCATGGAACGGCTTAGAACGATCCCACGGTAAAAATCTAACACGCGTTTTAGTTTCGGTTTCTAAAACTTACAACTAACATTTTGGCCGCTTGCCAGATCTACTACAGGAGACGGCGGCAATCCTTATAATTAACGATTTGTTAGAAATGTAACGCCAAACTGCTGTCTGAAGTAACGTAATCTGTCAACAGTAACGCAAAATTTAGTAGTCTTTTGGACTTTTTCTAAGTAGCAATAACGAGACGACTGTAATACATTAACGCAAAATGCTACCATCGCCTTGCCAAAACCCGCTTCGTTCTGCCCGCGAGACAACTAGTATATACACGCTGTGGCAAAGCTAACGGATATACACACAGACAGTTTAAATTCTCGACGCGTAGTGGTAGTTGTGACGTCACAGAAACAAGTTGGTTTATTTGAAAAAATAAAAAGTGAACGAACGAACGAACTTTATTTTCAAAGGGTTAAGAATTGGGCACGCAGGCCCGTCTGACATTATGCCCTTCCTCTCTCTCTCATCATGTATACTAATATCCTTTCATCCTCACATTTACTTTAAGCATTATTAAGGCATTTATCATTATAAAAGTAATATTACATTTGCAATAATCATCATAATTAAAGTGTTTTTAAAATAAAATAAAAATAATAACAAAACCAAAAAAAAAAAAAAAAAAAAAAAAAAACATAAGAATCGAATTCTTCGTACTGTAAATTAGTGATTTGAGACATATTCAGAGGTATGTTATGAGAACTTGTAAAATGTTCATATGGTGTTCAACTGAATGACTCAGGGACTTTTTTTTTTTTTTTTAGGTTCATCAAGATGAGGTGGGTTAACAGTTACTTTCCATTTTCCTTTCCATTTCCTTTGCAGGGGGACAAGATGGTAGACTTATGTAAAAAGTTATAATTAACGACTGTAAGTGATAAAACTGAAAATCTAAACGCACATGAATATAGTCATAAAAATTATATATTCGTGTAGCTTAGTGTATTCTGAGCACAAATATGTTTCAATATTAATGGTAGTCAAATTATTAGCCAAGTTATTGAGGAAATATTATTTGTCTGGAAACGCTTAGACGAACGGACTGTTGTCCTTGCTCGTTAACTGTAACGTTATTGGGAACGATAGTTTGAAAGGAGGCATAGGAGTAATTCAAATCTGATTGGAGGGTATAGGAGGGTAGACAGAGAGTATTGGTTGGGCAGAAAAGATAAAATCTATATTTAGAAAAATCACTCCTTGTCACATAGGTTATGATCATTAAATTGCCTATACCCTCTTCTTTGTTTCTCCCACCCGTATCCTCTATATTTCTTTACATTTTCCTGTATTTTTTTCGCATCCATTCGTTTGCGAAAAACATATTTTCTTCCCCATCCTTAACGTTTACCTGTTTCTTTTCTCAAAACTGAGAATCACACTAGTGATGGTATTACGTAGATGTCAGTCTCTGCCTGTCGAACGATAGCTGTGAATATACGGTTCTCGCCAGACATTCGTCTGCAGTTTTCCCGGTCAGAGCGCTGCCTGACCAGATTTCTGGGCCTGGGGTGTGAGAATTCGCTCCGTCGGACATGGCAGGCAGACGGATTGTCTACCTTATGCAGCAACTGCGTGAGTTTTCGTCGGGATAGTCCGGCGAAGTGTGAAAATGCTCTCCGCACTGCAGACGGGTTGTCTAAGATTTGCAACTGACACGCGCACTCTCGGTCACTGATGGCAGTTACGACATGCGTTAAGCTGACGTAAAGTGTTAGGAAAAGGGGAGATGATTTTGAGATTTTCTAAATAGCGTCTCATCTTTGTCCGTTTCATCGATATAACTAGAGTTGGAAACCTGATTTCAGGCACTCAGTAATTTCGCAGTTAGACTAGAACAACCTATGTTCGAGCCCTAAGAATCTCGGTGATAGAAGAAATTAGTTGGTCGAATTGAATGTTCGATTCCTAAGGATCTCTGTTGATGTATGAGGGCATTAGTTGGTCGAAGCGGTTTTAGTTCTTAGTAGTTTCTGTGATTGAGGTAAATATATTGTATCTAGTATTTTGTGAAGTGATAAAGTGTTAAATCGCCCAATATATTTCTCTAGTGCAGAAGAGAAATAAGTTATAGTCTGTTATATTCTCTAGTCGATGAGTTACAGTGGAAAGCAGAATAAATTATATTTCTAGCTTAACAATCATGCAGCTGAAAATGAATTTAATTTAACTGCTGATAACCAGACGAGTATATTTCTAAACTAACGTATAAATGCTAGAAGCCTCATGAATGGTGACGGAATACGCACGTGTTCCTAGTTCATGAGGATTGCTGATTTTTAAATATAACTTACGTCACGGGAATTTAAATGATAAGTCAAGTGGTACAATTCAAATTAATAACCCTCCACTCCCAAAGGAGCATAGGCCTTCAACAAACACATGCCAAGTCCTCCTGTCACGTGTCATCATCTCAAGTTCTTTCCATGTTCTCCTCATCATTTTCACCTCTGTTTCCAACTCTCTTCTCCATGTACTTCTTTGTCTTCCTCTGCCTCTCTTGCCCTGCGGGTTCCAGAACAAGGACTGCCTTGTAATGCTATCAACAGGTTTCCTCAGTGTGTGTCCTATCCATCGCCATCGTCTTCTTCTCATCTCTTGTTCCACTGGCACTTGTCTAGTTCTTGTCATCAGTTCTACGCTTGCAGTTTAAAATTGTAAGTTATATTGAGTACATATTCTGTATAGTATATTTCATGTGTGTTTTTTTCTTCATTCTGTGAATGCTGGGGTAAACCCAACTTGCCGGCGTTTAGTAAAGAGACATACTTGTGAGAAGCATAGACATTTCCTATCTTTAACCACGTGGGTTTTTTTTCAAGTAACACTGGTCTGACAGTGCATGTGCCATCAGAGATAAACAGTAATACCAATCCCACTAACGGTTGCTAAAGACTAATGTTTATACTGGGCTTCTGAGCCAGTTCATATTTCTTCTCAAATTGAAATATACATGCAGCCTGGCGGCGAGAATAAATTTCAAGAAATAACATTAACATTTCCGACATTATCGAAAGAGTGGATAGTGAACCAAGACTATCTGTTGAGAGCAGTTGTCCACTGGTCAACTTTTTCCAAAGTAAGGGAATCCTCGTGTTTTTAGACTCTGTGTGCCCGTTTAAAATCGCTTACCCAAAACTGATTCAAGTGACATTAACAGTAAATCTAAAATTTAAAATGGTAAAGTGAACGCTCCCCGAAGACAGTGGAAGAAAACTGTATTTGCAGAGCTGGGATTCGCTTTATCCAAAGAATCCAGATTCACTGTAGAGAAGTGTTCTAAGGTTGCGCCAGACGGTGATCAACATCAAGTTTTTTAGGTAAGCATGAAAGCCTGGGTACCCGGATGAAAGAACCGAGTGAAAGTGACGGAAGGATGTTCGTTGTTTAATGCACTCACTTTGTAATTTTTCCTTATGAAAGACTTGCTGCTTAATTTAATTGTTCCTTTAGAATAGATACTGCTGTCATAAGTCAGTTCTTACCTTCAAGAAAGGGGACAATATTAGACCCTAACCATATGCATCTATAACTCTTTGGGCCATCATCTGTCATCCTGACGGGGCTGTGGGCTAAACCTAGAGGTAAGATCATAACGGGGCTATCATCCTAGTAGCATTTTCTTGATATTTTATGACTATTTGTATATGCTTTGATGTAATTTCTATGTGTTGTGAAGAAATTTTAGATGATAATTAAAATTTCTCTTGGAATTAATCAGTGCGTTGGTCAGCTCGTTCTAGTATATATATATATTCATTGTTATAGATTTCCCACGTCTGTGTGTTGAACTGTCGTCACGTGTATGTGCGTGCCCGTGAGTAGATAGAAATATATGTTATATATATATATATATATATATATATATATATATATATATATATATATATATATATATATATATATATCTGTGTTTAGACTGTCTAACGCCTTAAAAGCTGTCGTAGAGGATAGGTGAAAGAGAGAAGATTTCCTCGATTTTTCAGAGACAGCCTCTATATCACAGTCTATCATCTCACTTGTGGAAATTCTATTTCTTTTTACTAACTCTCACTGTGTCTATCACCTATTCTAACCTATTCAGAAGGGACCAACCCAAGTCTTAATTCTCCTATCGAAAATCTACGACACTCCTAGAAGTGTGAAGTAGTGTTTTTCTTTTTAAATTTTTGAAAATTGAAATGCTAGACCCTCGCTGTGATTGGGCCGGTCTAGGCATATTGGCAAAAAGCGTTTACAGCTCAGCGCCAGTTGAAAAGAAATATGTTAGAAGCAAGCTGCGTTGTCCTCAGCAGTACCAAGTGTGTTATTAACCATTGGCAGTCTGGACAGAAGGCAAATCTGAATTTAAACTACTATTTATGCTAAAGCCAGTCAACGTACTGTGACAGGGGCTAGATGTACCTCACACCCAAGACCCGTGCACTAAGAAAATTTATAAAGGATCGTTTGACAGGGGTTGCAATTATTGGTTGCTTGCAACCCTCTCAGCAGCAGACTTAACAATTCAAGCAACCCAAAGCCTTATGCAGATCAACATTTAATTCTACCGAACAGAACCGAACACCAAACAAACAATCAAACAAACAATCAAACGAACACCCAGTCAGTGTTCATAGACTGTGTGCTCAAGGCATTTACAGCTTGGCTCTTGTGTGTCTTCTTAGTCTGTTCTCACTGGGCGGCTCTCTCAAACATAGACCGGTTTCGCCGCTTGCTACCCCTTTTTATAGGCCCTGGCCTAACCACTCAATTTATTGCGCGCATAAATCTGCTTGAAGATAACGTGATCAAAAGGCACTAAACCACATAGACAACATGACTGCCCAGATGGGGCCATCGCCGAGAACGACAGATCTCAAGATGGCGCTGTCACAGTACGTTTGTGATATTTCTTTGAATTGTGGTAAGGAAGGAATTTATTCATTTTGTTATTACAATAAAATTGGTGTCTGCGATACTGCTCGATTGGGAAGGTTTTCGACTAAGTACAGGGTCCCCAGCAGAGTTATGCAGGACCTGTGGGGTGTGTTCAAGCAGTAACAGCAGTAACAATTAATGTGTATTGCATAACTGAAAATGATTTCCACAGTTGCCAGTGGGAAAGCTAACCCACGTTATCTTATGGGAGATCATCATTTTGCAGTGTCAGGGGCATTGCAGCCCTTAAGGAACAGAATAGGGGCACTGGTAATGCATTGTCATCTCAGAGTGGTATGGGGTGGTCAGAGAGATCTGACCCTTTTTCTTTATGTCAATTATTACATGTGAAAGAGAATAATGATGTGTTTTAAGAATCATAACGTTGTTTTAGAGGTTTTGTTCTGGTACAGTGTGGGTACCAGAACCCTGGTGGCGTTGTTGCAGTGTACTAAAGTAACCTATTGTTTGGACCCTGAGGTCTAGTTACTGCACCAGGAACCTTGTCAGCGTGGTCATACCAGAGAGCCTGTGAAAATGACAGCAACAGCTATTATCTAGATAAGTGCCATACATGTCGGCACTCAGTTTATCCACTAAAATACTATACTTCTGTATAGAAATAACATAAAATAAATGGTTGGCAAGAGACTTTCAAGATAATTTTAAAAGAGAGAGAGGGAATGATGACAGTACCCCACCCATACTATTAATTACCAGTGTCATTAACTTAGTGAACCTAGATACACATATTTGGTTGTCTTATTATTAATTGAATGGACAGAAGATCCATGGTAGTATTTAAATTGTTATAAATACATTCATAATATCAATTTTTGATTGTTGGACCTGATGCAGAAAATTCTGATCAGGCCAAATAAATTGTAAATAACCATTTTACCAAACTTTTAACACAGACTTCTATAAGATATATTTCATAGAGTGTCAGTGTGTTTGTGGTTGTAGTCTTGACTCAGTCATATATATATATATATATATATATATATATATATATATATATATATATATATATATATATATATATATATATATATATATATATATATATGTTAGTAAATACATGTGTTTGTAGTACTTGTACTTACAATACATCATACACTAATAACCCTAGACATATAGACGTAGCTAACATACATATTAGTCAAGAATAAGTCTGATTGAGGTCGTAAGGTGGTAGCAGAAAGGTGTTCTGATAAATCAACCCAACATTTAGTATAATCAGGGACCTTCACAGCTGACCTCATTCAGTACAATAGGAATAACATCTTATAACATCAAATCCACCACACATGCCTGCACCAAGCCAGCCCCAAGCCTGAACCAAGCCTGCACCAAGCCTGAACGAAGTCTGCACCAAGCCAGCACCAAGCCTAAACCAAGTCTGCACCAAGCCTGCACCAAGCCTAAACCAAGTCTTCACCAAGCCTGCACCAAGCCAGCCCCAAGCCTAAACTAAGTCTGCAACAAGCATGCACATGCAGCTGTAGTTTGTTTGAAATTTTGATTTTCACGATGAGCTTACCAGCCCTTTGCCCTTCATGTTAGTGGCCTATACGACATGTCTAAGGACGCATTAGTCATAATATTCCTTTGTCTCAGCCGAGACCGGCGGGAACTGCACGACGTGTATGGTAGAGTATTTGTAGCTCCAGTTATAACTGACCCTGAGGTGATAGCCCTCAGCTGCTTTGTTTTGCTTAGTGTTCCTTTTGGTGTGTTCTTTTCTTTTCTGCTTCTCTTCGCCTTTTCGGAGGTGTCGCCGTAGAGAGCATCGCCATTTGGTGCGATCGGCGGCTTCCTCCCAGGCTGCTGGATGTCCAGTGCATTTTAATCTATCAAATTTTGATCGCCATTGACCCAGTCGATGTTATGTAACAAATAAAACTATGTTTAAAAAATTGGAAATAACTCCATTATTGTCAAGATTTCAACGTAGGAGAAATAATTAATTGCAAATGTTATTAAAAAAATAAGAGTTTTTGCCTCGTTTTGGCGAAGCGCACTCAGTTCAATCTGTATGCAAGGTCTGTCAATTAGATTAAGCGGAAGTCCAAATATTTAAAAGAAAATTGTGTTTCGGTAAATATAATTATCGTAACTAGCTAGAAATAACTGCAAATATATATTGTGTACCTTATATGAAAAAGTTAAACAAAAAAGAGTGAAAACTTGTAATCTAAGGGATCAGCGAAATCAACGGTCGTATTCAAAGGGAAGACCATCCGATGCGCCAATTAAATCAGTTGTGGTTCTTGAAACAACTAAGTCAGTGACTAAATTTCATGGGATATTTACATTAGATGTTTAAACTGATCAAAGTATAGTTGATTAAATTAGTGTTAAGATATGACATAACATTTGAAAACAGGTAACGGGGAAAAAAACAGGTGTAAGGGATCAACTTTTATTGTTAACTAATGCACTAAAAACAGGTGTAAGGGATCAACGTTTATTGTTAACTAATGCACTAAAAACAGGTGTAAGGGATCAACTTTTATTGTTAACTAATGCACTAAAAACAGGTGTAAGGGATCAACTTTTATTGTTAACTAATGCACTAAAAACAGAAACGAAATAAGTCAATTATTATATTTCATACAATAAAAATGGGTGGCCGGTTATTAGTAATCAGTAATTAAATCAGTTAAGTGAGTAAAAACGAGATACAGAGAGAGAGAAAGAGAGAGAAAAAGCAAGATCTAGAACAGACAAAGAAGGAGAAGGGAGAACAATATACAGACACAGAGAAAGAAAGGGAGAAAAGAACAAGATCTAGAACAGACAAAGAAGGAAAGGGGAGAACAAGGTACAGACACAGAGAAAGAAAGATAAAGAAGAACATATCCTAGAGACAGACGCAGGGAGAAAATAAAGAACAGAAAGAAGAAGAGCCTAAATACGTGTAAATCGTGCAAGAATCTGTAATCTGTAATCTGTGTAGGTAGGGCATGTCTTACTCGTGTCTACACATCTGTAATCTGTGTAGGTAGGGCATGTTTTACTCGTGTCTACACATCTGTAATCTGTGTAGGTAGGGCATGTTTTACTCGTGTCTACACATCTGTAATCTGTGTAGGTAGGGCATGTCTTACTCGTGTCTACACATCTGTAATCTGTGTAGGTAGGGCATGTTTTACTCGTGTCTACACATCTGTAATCTGTGTAGGTAGGGCATGTTTTACTCGTGTCTACACATCTGTAATCTGTGTAGGTAGGGCATGTTTTACTCGTGTCTACACATCTGTAATCTGTGTAGGTAGGGCATGTTTTACTCGTGTCTACACATCTGTAATCTGTGTAGGTAGGGCATGTGTCTACACATCTGTAATCTGTGTAGGTAGGGCATGTCTTACTCGTGTCTACACATCTGTAATCTGTGTAGGTAGGGCATGTTTTACTCGTGTCTACACATCTGTAATCTGTGTAGGTAGGGCATGTTTTACTCGTGTCTACACATCTGTAATCTGTGTAGGTAGGGCATGTTTTACTCGTGTCTACACATCTGTAATCTGTAATCTGTGTAGGTAGGGCATGTCTTACTCGTGTCTACACATCTGTAATCTGTGTAGGTAGGGCATGTTTTACTCGTGTCTACACATCTGTAATCTGTGTAGGTAGGGCATGTCTTACTCGTGTCTACACATCTGTAATCTGTGTAGGTAGGGCATGTTTTACTCGTGTCTACACATCTGTAATCTGTGTAGGTAGGGCATGTTTTACTCGTGTCTACACATCTGTAATCTGTGTAGGTAGGGCATGTTTTACTCGTGTCTACACATCTGTAATCTGTTACTCGTGTCTACACATCTGTAATCTGTGTAGGTAGGGCATGTTTTACTCGTGTCTACACATCTGTAATCTGTGTAGGTAGGGGTAGGGCATGTCTTACTCGTGTCTACACATCTGTAATCTGTGTAGGTAGGGCTTTTACTCGTGTCTACACATCTGTAATCTGTGTAGGTCTGTGTAATCTGTGTAGGTAGGGCATGTTTTACTCGTGTCTACACATCTGTAATCTGTGTAGGTAGGGCATGTTTTACTCGTGTCTACACATCTGTAATCTGTGTAGGTAGGGCATGTTTTACTCGTGTCTACACATCTGTAATCTGTGTAGGTAGGGCATGTTTTACTCGTGTCTACACATCTGTAATCTGTGTAGGTAGGGCATGTCTTACTCGTGTCTACACATCTGTAATCTGTGTAGGTAGGTAGGGCATGTCTTACTCGTGTCTACACATCTGTAATCTGTGTAGGTAGGGCATGTCTTACTCGTGTCTACACATCTGTAATCTGTGTAGGTAGGGCATGTTTTACTCGTGTCTACACATCTGTAATCTGTGTAGGTAGGGCATGTCTTACTGTTGTGTGGGTAGGGCATGTTTTACTCGTGTCTACACATCTGTAATCTGTGTAGGTAGGGCATGTTTTACTCGTGTCTACACATCTGTAATCTGTGTAGGTAGGGCATGTTTTACACATCGTGTCTACTCGTGTCTACACATCTGTAATCTGTGTAGGGCATGTTTTACTCGTGTCTACACATCTGTAGGGGTAGGGCATGTTTTACTCGTGTCTACACATCTGTAATCTGTGTAGGTAGGGCATGTTTTACTCGTGTCTACACATCTGTAATCTGTGTAGGTAGGGCATGTTTTACTCGTGTCGTGTCATACTCGTGTCTACATCTGTAATCTGTGTAGGTAGGGCATGTTTTACTCGTGTCTACACATCTGTAATCTGTGTAGGTAGGGGGCATGTTTTACTCGTGTCTACACATCTGTAATCTGTGTAGGTAGGGCATGTTTTACTCGTGTCTACACATCTGTAATCTGTGTAGGTAGGGCATGTTTTACTCGTGTCTACACATCTGTAATCTGTGTAGGTAGGGCATGTTTTACTCGTGTCTACACATCTGTAATCTGTGTAGGTAGGGCATGTTTTACTCGTGTCTACACATCTGTAATCTGTGTAGGTAGGGCATGTTTTACTCGTGTCTACACATCTGTAATCTGTGTAGGTAGGGCATGTTTTACTCGTGTCTACACATCTGTAATCTGTGTAGGTAGGGCATGTTTTACTCGTGTCTACACATCTGTAATCTGTGTAGGTAGGGCATGTTTTACTCGTGTCTACACATCTGTAATCTGTGTAGGTAGGGCATGTTTTACTCGTGTCTACACATCTGTAATCTGTGTAGGTAGGGCATGTTTTACTCGTGTCTACACATCTGTAATCTGTGTAGGTAGGGCATGTTTTACTCGTGTCTACACATCTGTAATCTGTGTAGGTAGGGCATGTTTTACTCGTGTCTACACATCTGTAATCTGTGCTGTAATCTGTGTAGGTAGGGCATGTCTTACTCGTGTCTACACATCTGTAATCTGTGTAGGTAGGGCATGTCTTACTGTAATCTGTGTAGTCTGTCTACACATCTGTAATCTGTGTAGGTAGGGCATGTTTTACTCGTGTCTACACATCTGTAATCTGTGTAGGTAGGGCATGTCTTACTCGTGTCTACACATCTGTAATCTGTGTAGGTACGGCATGTCTTACTCGTGTCTATACATCTGTAATCTGTATAGGTAGGGCATGTCTTACTCGTGTCTACACATCTGTAATCTGTGTAGGTAGGGCATGTCTTACTCGTGTCTACACATCTGTAATCTGTGTAGGTAGGGCATGTTTTACTCGTGTCTACACATCTGTAATCTGTGTAGGTAGGGCATGTCTTACTCGTGTCTACACATCTGTAAAATATGCCTTGTCAACAAACAAGAACGCGACAGAACATCAAAATACATGTTCTGTTTCGTTGAATGTCCCGGCTGACGGTGAAACATATGCTACATACATTCCAAAAGGAACACAGAGAGATAGAAAGGGAGCAAGAGTGAGATAGACTGAGATAGAGAGAGCGAGAGAGATAAAGAAAGAGAGAGATAGATCGAGATAAAGATAGATCGAGAGCGTGAGATAGACAGAGAGAAAGAGAGATAGATAGAAAGAGGGAGAGATCGAGAGAGAGGCCGAGAGAGATAGATCAAGAAAGATCGAGAGAAAGAGAGGGAGATACATCGAGAGAGAGATACTTAGAGAGAGAGAGAGAGACAAAGAGAGAGAGATTGATAGAGATAGATCGAGAGATAGAGCTAGATCGAGAGAGATAGTGAGAGAGAGATATATATATAGTGAGAGAGAGAGAGAGAGTGAGAGAGTCTATCACCAGCGTCTTCCTGTCATCTTCTACTCCTTCGCTGTGTAACTAACTGTGATATTAAATAAACAAGGAAACAGATTTTACTTAACTAAGATAAAATTGACAAGTCGTTCAAATACAATTTCCTTCTTATTTATTTAGTATATACACTATCTACTCTTGTGCTGAAGGGTGAAATGTTGTGAAAAATGAAATGTAATGAATTTGTAAGTTTACTTATGATTTACATATATGTATATATTGTATATATATATATATATATATCTATATATATATATAGATATATATATATATATATATATATATATATATATATATATATATATATATATATATATATATATATATATATATATATATATATATATAACAACAAGTTTTCCAATTATAGGAACAAAAATTATATCAGCTGTGCTGTTAATTAAGGATATAACACTTATCAGCTATGTTGTTATTTTTGTCTCTTGCTATGCTAATTTCACTTTCTCATCACTGACAGTTTCTATGCTCACAATGCCGACAGAAATGGTACTAATGTGTACTCATCTCTCTTAAGTCTGTTCTGCTTTGTTTGGTTCACACACTCCTGCTGAGGCTCGTTACTTTAGCCCACTCAAGACTGAGGGGGACCAAAGATGTAGAGTCTGGTCAACCTCTATGCTCCTGCGGAGTTCCAGGCAGCGGGATTGACTCGAACATACGACCTCAGGTTTTTTTGGACACAAATAAACCTGTAACAAAGCAAAAATAGGGGCTAATTTCTGTCCTCAAGCCCACCTATTTCTAGTGTGAGTGAAATGTGCGTGTCTCAGATGTATGCATGTAGGATGAATGACAACATGGCTCAGTATGATTTAGCAATAGCGAGACAAGACAGGTGTATACTTGCAAAACATTCTTTCTGATAAACTAATGCATGGATACATTCAATAATATAGATTCAATACATGAATACATTTACTACATTAATACATTCCATAATATAAATCAATACATGAATAAATCCAATAATATGTACACCTAGGTGTGATACAACAATGTCCTTCCCCCTATACTATATCACGCCCTCTCTGACAATAGCTGGTAACATATATCCTAACAATATTGTTATGTTCTTATGATAGGAGTATATGAGACGAGGACTGTTTGGTGAAATATCAGGTTGGAGTTATAGGAGACAATAGATTGGAGTTAGATGCGAC
This sequence comes from Oreohelix idahoensis, assembly GCA_024509875.1. Lineage (NCBI taxonomy): Eukaryota > Metazoa > Mollusca > Gastropoda > Stylommatophora > Oreohelicidae > Oreohelix > Oreohelix idahoensis. The sequence continues at coordinate 247,504 of JAMPIV010009427.1, read as the reverse complement.
AATAGAATGAGTCCTGACAAGGACTGTTTTGGTTATATTGCAGTTGGAGTTAGATGAGACAATAGATTGAGTCCTAACAAGGACTGTTTTGGTTATATTTGCAGTTTGGAATTATCAGAGACAATAGACTGAATATAGGAGACAATAGATTGAAGTATGAGTCCTATTAGTCTTCGTCTATTCACTTAATTCCCCCAAGATACAATCAGTAACCTGATAGGTAGTATAATGACACACAACAAATACCAACGGTTATCGTAAATATATTTACCCTCCTAAGATTTTAAACTGGCCAGGTTTTGACGCGACTTAGTGAAGTAGGTTGCAGGTCGATGCCCTCAGGTAAGTTATAAATCAAAGTGACAGCTTCTTCCCCTTCAGTCAGTCGGTATCTCTGGCGTCAAGTTCGGGAATGCGTGGTTAGCATAAAATCCTCCCGATTATATAGTCAGGTAAATACTTGAGGAAAGCTTTCGGTTGGTTCCTGGCGGAGCAAAATGATTGGTTTCCTCCGGTTTTGTACCTGGTCTCATACAGCCTAATTTTATTCAGTTTTTAGCCGCCATCTTGCGTGAACTGCGTGAACAGTATAATTTATTCTGTCTCAGAGACTGGTGAACGGTGCAAGTTGATTGGTTGAAGCAAATCTGTATCTCGACATAGTGATTAACAAAGTAGTGGGTTACACTTCGTTTCACGACAGTCAACTTGTACCGTTCTACTGTTTTGCGCAATCATCAATTTACGAAAGTCTGATTGGTTGTTGTTCTTCATGTTTTAAAGCCATACAATAGGACTAACTTGATAATTGAGTTGAACATTTTTATTCTTATTTGTCTTGAACTTGATTTCTTCAAATTTTAATATATTGCTCATTCCAATGAAAGATCCACTTGTCTTTTGTATTCCTATGTTATTATCACGGTCTGTTCCTCCAACTGTTTTCAATATTGTTCCAGATATGTGTATATGATTTTACATCTTGCTAGTGTGTTTCTTCACGTGCGTTCTAAAAATATAACATAGAGACATTAAAATAATCCCATTGCATTAAAATAACAGGCAAGCAAACAGGCAGGCGGACAGACAGACAAAGATAGATAGATAGATAGATAGATAGATAGATAGATAGATAGATAGATAGATAGATAGATAGATAGATAGATAGATAGATAGATAGATAGATAGATAGATAGATAGATAGATAGATAGATAGATAGATAGATAGATAGATAGATAGATAGATAGATAGATAGATAGATAGATAGATAGATAGATAGATAGATAGATAGATAGATAGATAGACAAAAATGATTAAATAAGAATCACTAGACAAATACAATTAAAAAGTGATAGCCACAAATCTGCGTTATCAAGAAGAAACTGTAGACCTGCTATTATAAGTATCTTGTTTGCGCCTAAGAACAAAATTAAAAAACAAGCACGCGAAAAGATACCATCTCATGTTGACCCAGTGCTGCAGTAAGGACTCCAGGCAAAACCCACAACTGGGACTTATCAAACACTGTAATTGTCTTGAGGGAATACGCCACGTCGACTCCGATAAATTAATTTGGACTTGATAAGTTTTTTCCCTTGCGTAAAATGTCCAGAAGATGTTGACCAGATCATGACGCCATGACTGTGACGATTGATAACACATTTAGCGTTGGATATTCAAACCCAAAGTTGTTTCTATCTTTTGTTTATTTGATCCCACTATAAAACTATTCAAGTTGCGATCCGAGTTTGGCGACCACCTTTTTATTTCATGTTCGCGCTCTTTGCAAGATTTCCACTTTTATTCTGGTCCCTTTAGCTCATCAAGTTCATTTACTGTGATGGGATGGTCAAGAAGCATTGTCATTTCTAAGATAATGAACCATGACCCCAAAATGGAATGCAGTTCTATGTTAATACGTAACGCTGAACACAATCTTACAAGATCTTCCTTGAAGAGAAAAAGAAGGTGGTAAAGTAAGCCGGATTCTTTTTTTTTTTTTTTTTAAGTCTCTTGAATGTCTTCTGCCTCCATTGACCAAACAGCCACAGCTTCTAAATTTGGAGCCAGAAAAACGTTTTCAGCACCTACAAAACCTTCTGCTGTCTTATGAAGAAGACAGTGTGCCGTGACACTGTAGCTACCTAAGTGGCAGCAATTGACGTCCTATAATTGTTTTTAAGGTAGTAGTATACCCAGAAAAGGTTAAAAAAAAATAAAAATCCAACAATTTTCATTTTCATGCTTTAAATCATCGTCAACATGTTCTTGAACTAAAAATAATTCATAGAAGCTTAGAGATACTCTGGTTTGATAGGAATCAGTGTTTTTCTAGACACAGTGTGGTTTCCCTTGAGTGATTTGCATAGCAACCAATGTTTATAGTTGGTTACCATGTGAATAAGGACCCAACATGAAGGTGCGTAATTGTAAAACTGCGAAATTATATTTATACTGATGCAACAGGAAAAAGATATTTATAATTTTTCCACGGGGAATCACTCAATGATTTCTCATGAATTTTTCAAAAGTGTGTGTCTAGAAAGCTTTGATCGTAAATTTCAACATTTGTTACATGCATTGTGCATTTTCACCAACATCAACTCTATTTATTGCTAGTTTTATACTGATTCTGTATAATAGTAGTTACCAGAGCTTCTTTTGTTCACAATGGGAAATAAGACAAAGACTGGGAGGCATGCACACCAACAAACCGTTGCCTGAAAATGAGACACCTACTGTCGATAGTGACGCTATAAAGCCTCTGTGCTTCTCAGCAAAGAAAATAAAGGTCGTAAAGGTCCAAGAAAGTGAAGGACAAGCTAAAAATGACAACAGAGGAAATGGGTTTATCCTTATGGATGTAAAACTACTGTTTGGGTTTTTATGCGCTAACTTTAGATGTGACAAATGTTATCAGTACTCACTGACCTGTGAGATCGTCGAAGAGACTCGGAATGGCTTTTGTCATGAAATCAGTATCAAGTGCACATACTGTGGCGAATGGAATGCCAATTTCAATACTTCTGATGTTTCATCTTCAGCTACTCACAAACAAAGAAGTAAATGTGCGAATGGTGACATTTGTGCGTTCTATTGGGAAAGGCCACAGTGCATTGCAGAATTTTTCGATATACATGAACACAAGTCAACCCATGGCAAAGAAAGCATACAGGAGAACGCTGCACAGGATCTATTCAGCAAGTAAGGACATTGCAATGGAAAGACCCTGAGAGCACTGAAAAGGGGATTCATAGACAGTGCAGCTGCAGTAGAAGGAGACCTTTATTCAACAGGAGCTCATTAAACTTCATTTTGTGAGTTCTTTTTCTGTTTTTCTTTGTTTTCTCGGAATTGTCTTTTTAGCATAATTGGTGATCTTTGAAACAAGATATCTCTGGATCTGTACATTCAATTGACATGAAAATTAACACAGATTCTGACTTAAAATGGATACAATTGAATTCAAAGTTTTAGTTTTATGACCATCATGCATATATAATGAGGCACAAATATCAAACATTCCAGAAATATAAATTTTGAAAATTCATTTAAAATTAACCTTTCTGTCAATCTCTGTCATTTTAGTTCATGACCTCACGCTATATATAATAATTCAATTTGCCAAGTTTCAGTCAGATCCTTGTACAAATAACATAGTTATGGTGTTTTAAAAAAGGTGTATAATTTATTCACTACGGCGGCCATATTGGATAGCTAATTTGCATAATTAATGAGGTCATTATGTGGACAAACATTTTAAGTCCATACTAACACAATACTCATGGTTGTTTGATTCTGAAAGGAAAATTTGAGTTTTTTACCCTATCAAGGTATCCTACTACCTTAAATGTACAGTTACACACATAATATTTCGTTCGTGTTCAATGTGTCTGATAATTATATGTAGTTAATAAATATTGTTAACTATGTTTTTAAATCCCGTTTTACTTAATTTTGATACAGCTTTCTATGCCTTGGGAACGAATTAATTTGATTTTTTATTAATTCTCATAGGAAATCAATTTTCGTTTTGTGCTTTTTCGGTTAGCACTTGAGTTTTCAAGAACGAATTAACAGCGCTAAGCGGGACATCGCTGTAATATCATAAGAATGTTAATTCTTGATTGTTGTTCTTTATTGTATGTGCCAGCGCATACAATAGGACTGACTTGACATTTGAATTGAAGGTTTTTATTTTGGACTTGTAGGGTTTTGATAGTGTCATATTCTTTTTAATTATAAATATACTTAAAGACTCAAGACCTTTATCGAGACATATATTAAGGGAAAAAAAACAGACAAAGGTGGAAATAATAAAGCGCTAGATAGACATGTGTGCCTCAAAGACCATCTAGGCTACACAACAAAGTTAAGCTTTGGCGCCCCAGTGACATGTTTGATAACATATAATTTTTAATTTATAGCATGAAATGAAAACATTAAAGCTAATAGTGCTTGGCGCCCCCGGGCTGAGTGGGAGAGCCAGTACCTAAAACCGGCCCTGGAAATATCTTTCGTGGATATGTAGTGCAATAAAAATATTAATTATTCATCGGTATAACAAACTGAAAATAAGCAGACATCGGTATAACAAACATGAAAATAAGGAGACATCGGTATAACAAACTGAAAATAAGGAGACATCGGTATAACAAACTGAAAATAAGGAGACATCGGTATAACAAACATGAAAATAAGGAGACATCGGTATAACAAACTGAAAATAAGGAGACATCGTGTGGTAAAATGGGAGGTTATAAATATTTATAGGGGACTTAGTGTACTGACTGAGATCAGCTGTGAAGGTATCTGTATCTAATAAGTGTGGTGTATTACAGATGACCTTACTTGCTACCACATTTATACCTCAGTCAGAATTATTTTGGAATATTGTAATGACTACGTTAAATGTCTAGGGTTATGAAAATGATGAAGTGTAAGTCACAACAACAACAGACAGATAAACAATTTAATTTATTCCACAACACTTACAACACTGTGACACTCACACACCTATAACACTCTATAAGACTATCTTAAATGAGTCAAGTGTTTAAGTTTAAAAATATCTGTATTAATTCTTGTCAATAATGGATATCCTGATTCAACTACACAGTGAACCAGGAATCACAATCAAATGTAATTACAAGTATTATTTAATCGAGGAAGTGGAGGGGAACGTATTCCAAGTATTATTTACACAGTTTATATATATGAACTTTGTATTGACATAGTTTATTATTATTATTCTATGTGTGTAATTTGTGCAGTAGTAATATGAGGTAATACTAGTTTTGTTCAAGCTTGGTTGTTGTTTTTCATCATGACTTCAAGTGTTTGATTATCGGGGAAATAGTATTGGGAAACTTTCACAGTTCCTGTCATTTGAACCAATTAAGTGTCCCTCTGTGGTTAACAAAATGTCAATTTTTGAGGGGGAACATAATGTTGAGCTACTCTGGCCACAGAAGCTTATCTTTCGTGATGGTGGCAGGAAAAGACTCCTCTGCTCGATTGCTTCCTGTGTTCTGGAGACACCTCACTGGTCGCTATCTGGACCAAGGAGTATGCTGTCAGCCTCTGGATTCAGCAAAACCCAGACCAGGTGCTGCTTCAATAACTAGGACCACAGTCCCTGAAACAAGAAGGTTGTACCTTCTACTTCATAACTAATTTATAATCTATTTCCACACTGAACACAATACATAACAAACACTGAGTTCAGAGCGATAGGCCAACTGCTAGCTTCATCTGAAACAATTTACACCAGTATTCTCCTCCTAAATGGTTACTACGCCTCTGCAATTCCAGCATTAGTTCTTTCTAGTCAATAAGATAGGTGTCAGTGTACTGTTTGGCAATTCCATGCAGTTTTAGTTTTCTCCGACACGTCCTGTTCAGGTTGGAGCAATATTTAGGCTTTGCCTCATGTTGGCCACTGAACCACACACATATACAGACATAAATTATCAATTTACATTCAATTTTCATTAAAAAGATATCGAATATATCAAGCTTACCACAATTCATGGAAATAATACACAGATACGTTGACTGGCGATGAATAATGGCACAAATTCCGATCTGCCTCTGTCCCAGACTTTTATTTAGCAAAATATGATCTGGCTCTCAACGCACTGTTTCTTAGTAAGTTTATTTTAAAATGTGGCACTGACCTGACGCTCCTAATTGACTATATTGGCGGGTCTAACCAATCGGGCCATGTTTACACAGCTTTTTAAAAAAGTACCCCTTCTCACGTTTCCCTAACAACAAAAATGTAGTATTTATAGTCCGACTAATCGTGTTTAGCCTTACATTTACTTCTATCCAATCAAATAGGATTTTACATGGTGGCCCATTTCCCGTGAAATAGTGGTTTCAAAACCTGCCACTGCGCAATTCTGATTTTGGTGTTGTTCAGGATTTCAAACGTAAACCAGTATAATGTCATGTTTCCCAATAAGCATTTTTCAGGTTTTTAAACCTAACTCTCGTATGGGTAGTGTTTTTTATCACTGTCCATCTGAAAAAAAGTATTGCTTCTGGCCTTTCGCTTGGGGAGGGTGGCATTAATTGTATATCGCGAGACGCGTGTTAGGGTTGCATGCGTTCCTGCTTTCAGCCCTCCCTTCTCTCTATCCTACGTTCATCTGTCTTTTCATCACGCCGTGTATAAAATGAAATTAATGGAAGTATTAATTTAGGTCATTACGTGGTGTGCCTATCTCAAGGTTTTCTTAGAAATGCAGTACACGTTTTATTGTAGAAAGCGTGTAGTGATGCAGTAGGCTTTACTATCAACGTGAAAGGGTGAAAATATGCAGACGAAGCATAAGACAAGGGGGATTTTTGGTGCGCCATTGTGACAGCACTGTACTTTTACCATTTCTCTTTCCTTTTATTGAATTTATGTGTTAGGCTTTACATTTACCTTTTAATTTATATATGTGGATTTAGAATGTTTCACGACACATCGGTATAACAAACTGAAAATAAGGAGACATCGGTATAACAAACATGAAAATAAGGAGACATCGGTATAACAAACATGAAAATAAGGAGACATCGGTATAACAAACATGAAAATAAGGAGACATCGGTATAACAAACATGAAAATAAGGAGACATCGGTATAACAAACATGAAAATAAGGAGACATCGGTATAACAAACATGAAAATAAGGAGAGATCGATATAACAAACATGAAAATAAGGAGACATCGATATAACAAACTGAAAATAAGGAGACATCGGTATAACAAACTGAAAATAAGGCGACATCGGTATAACAAACTGAAAATAAGGAGACATCGATATAACAAACTGAAAATAAGGCGACATCGATATAACAAACATGAAAATAAGGAGACATCGATATAACAAACTGAAAATAAGGAGACATCGGTATAACAAACTGAAAATAAGGCGACATCGGTATAACAGATTGAAAATTAGTTGTCATCGTATAATAAACTAAAAATAAGTTGTTATCGGTACAAAGAAAAAAACAAAAACAAACTAAAAATAAGTTGTCATCAATAAAACACACTGAACAAAAATGTCATCGGTATAGCAAATTTCATGTACGTATTCATGTTTACGAAACCATATAAGAAATAATGAAACTCACCAACAATAGAAACTCCAGAATGAAGTCTGTACTAACAGAGAATATCTGAAAACTAGATGTCCATATGAAATTTGTAAAAGTAAATGAGATGAATATTGGAAATAAAACACACTTGTCTAAAAGTGACAGAGTTTAACTCCAGAATTTTGCTCGCAGATTTCATTAATTAAAGTAAATTAAAAAGAAAAAAAAAAGCCAAAAGCGCTTTGTTCTCCCGTGAAACTCTTCATAATTTGTTTTTGTTTCCAGTGAAAGATGGAAAACCTGCAGCTGTTTCTATCTGCCAAATTCTATTTTGTTGACCTAAGAAGCTGCTCATTTCTTCCCATTCATTCATTAGTTCGTTCCTTCATTCATTCATGGTTCCCTTTCCCCTTCCTCCCTATGGAGCACAAATTCACGTCTGCAGCTGGTCTTCTTTCAGGACGCCTGCACCAAATCATTCATGTAATTTTGCATCGGTGTTTTATGGAATGGTGACTAAGATGAGGATGTCCTGAAAGATAATGAGGATGTCCTGAAAGAAGAAAATGCACAAAGGAAACGTATTTCACAAGTTAGAAAGAAGCAATCCACTTTTTTGGGGCATGTTATGAGAAGAGGAAAGCTGGAATATATCATAACAACAGGTAAGGTTGAAGGAAAAAGAGATAGGGGAAGACAAAGAGAGCAAATGCTGGACAGTTTGACATCGTGGCATGGAAAGAGGTCATCAATAGAATTGATAAATTGTACTGACGACAGGAAGTTTCGGAGAGACATGATCTCCTACACCACTAGGCATGGTACTTGAAGAAGAAGAAGAATATGATGTGGGGATAGATGGCGTCAGGCAAGGACGAGTCAAATGACCTTGGTGTGGATGACTTAACAAAGGGGTGTGTTTACCACTTTAAATTTCAGTTCGATAACGTGGGTGTTTTATTGAATGCGTGGGCGCCTCGTTTGAATTAGATGAAAATTAGAAGAAAAAAAAGAAAAGAGATGAAAATAATAAAAATAAAAGAGCTTGCGTTTGGAAATCAGGAACTGCAAGTGAATCCGTCCTTAATGATTCACATCTGCGGTTTTCTGCGGCTGCGTTTGTCCAAGAGTGCGTCAATGTATGCGTAGATCTAAATATACGTGCGCGTGTGTGTGTGTGTACTTGTTCATGCACACATGCGTCTATGTGTGAATGTGTTTTATACTGGCGCTAATTTGCGGACATTTTCGGGTACGCGTCAGTGTTTTGGACAAGGAAGGTAAATAGACTAAACAAAAGTCAATAAAATGTGTTCAATAATTCTGGACATGCGGATGGATATTTCTGGAAGCGGAAACAAGAGTGGGCAATTTTCTGCTGTTTGTGAAGCGAATATCCACTCATTGTTTAGCTTCCCACCTACGCATCAAACATTCCCTGGCCGGAAGTCATTGCAGGACCCCCAGAGAACGCTGCGCCCATTCCCGTCTCGTTGGAGCTGCCATTTTCTTCTTGTTATCATCATCATATTTTTTTAAATATTTTAATTGCCACCGTTTTATTTCCTGTCCTGTGATGTTCCCGGGAGGTCTGCTAGAAGAAAAACAAAGATTAGGACAACTGCCTCTTCAGTCTTGTCTTCAGAGCTGACTAATATGAGGTTGTGCCTGGAGCTCGCAAATCTCGTTATGTCAAACAAATTTCTACAGAAACGACTGCGGCAGGAGCATATCATCGCGTTGGTTCATGATTGCTTTATGGGGAGCATCGGCATTGATGGCTGTATGCTTTTTTTTTTCTACCTATCCAACGGCACTTGGGTTTCAGCCCTTCGGCCCAATGTCATGAAACAAATTTCATGACATTGTGAAGCTGGGGTGACTGTGGACTTTCCTCCCCACCGGGTCAGGAGCCAGATGTCCGTGCCATATCCGCTCCTTCCCATCCACAGAAGGTTTATGCTAAGGAGCCACTGATGTTATTGCAGTCCCTGGTCGAAGGCACTCTTTCAAATGTCTTTGCCAGGACTCGAATTTTTCCAGTCCAAGTCCCGGTCGAAGTCACTCCTTCAAATGTACTCGCCAGGTCGCGAACCTGGATCACCCGATCGCCAGCGCAGTGTGGTAACCATTACACCAGCGTGGCTCCCATGGCTGCATGCTCTAAAAGGGGAAATAAAAGGGGACATTAATGAGTTAATCAGTGTCCGTTCATGTTTTCTCTTAGTCTTCTATTATTAATAGGCGTTTTCTGGGATTTTACTTAGAGAGCCAAAATCAAGAATTAAGTTTCTTTGCGAATGCATATCTGTATTGTTTCCATGGTCTCGTAAGAGGAAGAGATAGACCTAAACCACGGCTCTGCCAGGGCAATGTCGTTAGAGACAAATAATGGAAGGTTGGGCATTGTGACGTACGTCTAGTTTGACAAGTGAATTCTCCCTGATATGATGGATGATTTAAAGGGACTTTTAGCTTTTCATAACATTAGAACCCCTGAACATTTGTTGTAACTTTTCGTTTGCCAGAACTCATTCCACCGGGACTCATTTAGTACGCGGCACGAGATCAAAGAGACAGACTGAGGGATTTCAGGGGAGACGATCGGCGTTATCAAAGACAGTAGTGGTCCCTGATACGAGACGCAGTTGCTTGCCGCTAATTTCGCGTCTCGGTGTCAATCGCAACCGAGCGAACGGGGGAAAGCCGAAACGGGCAGCAGCGAACGGAGATACGAAGACCAGGGGGCGGCTTCTTCTCTTGATTTGGCGGTCAGATCCCCAAAAGTTCATGAGATCAAATAAGCTGTCAAGTTTATCATGTCCCACTCAACTTACATTCCATTTTAGCTAAATAGACCATGAAGACTAGACACGTTATCATTCGCTGGCCAGAACTTGATAGTAGCACTAGCGATATTTGAAATCTTGCTAGATTATCCCCTGGATTTTCATTTATATTTGCAGTGAATTCTATTTCTGTGCAAAGCGGTAATATATATATATATTGTGTAAAGTGATCAGTGGTCTAGTTCATTCATTATATTTCATTGGATTTTGTGTTAATTTAAACCTATTAAATTAAACCGTCTCAATAGTTCCAGTTGTAAATATAATGATCTATCTATTATATTATTTCAAAAGATAATAGATGCTTAAATTAACTTTTAAAGTCGCGAAGGAATTTATAATTAATAAATTTAGTTAAGTCCTATATTTATAGATGTGTGATTTTAACCACTAGAATTTGCGCAGTGTTTATTAAATACATAATTAAATACTCGAGTGTATTATAGTTAACGGGAAATTTATCGCACGCTTAGAAGATTATTTGTTTTAAAGTATGATTATGTTGTTATGGGTTTTCTATCTTTTTCTCTAGATTGATCACCTTTTGCAATCCCAGCAATAACGAAATCTTTCAGAGTTTCCATACTCGGTTCTTAAACTTCCAGACAGTTTGATGAGACATTTTTTTAAAGTAAATCTTGTGGTGGTCCGGTACGGCCTAGCTAACATAATTACATGAAAGAAAGCCTACCCAAGATCATTTGATTATTATCATCAAATTAAATCTGTAAGATAAACTGGAAGATGAACAGTGCCAGTAGCGATAGTTTATATATTGCTCTATTGTGAGAGATTACCGATTTACCTGACTGTGACCGAGCAGAGTTTTTCCTCACTGGATTAAAAAAACTTTCCCGGTCAGTGACTATCATCACGCAGTGAAGGATTATACCATCACCTCATTTTTCACCCCTACGTCGAACTGCGTCAGTGCCATCCCATAGACTCGTTTCTTTATAATAAAACACAAGAACTCTTAGAACTTCAAGTCCGGCGATAAGCGGGAATATTTGCTCTCAGTGAATCCTCGCATTATCTGGGGCGGGACATAGAAGGACTAGACAGTTGTCATACGTCAAGAGTTAATTATTGTGTGTATCATTCTAAGGGATTGTCTGATGCTGCAACTCGGTAAGTGTGTGGTGTATATGAGTGTGGATCCGCACAGTGTGTATGAATGACAGGAGATTTAATTTTTTTGCAACAAACCATTTGTTAACTTGCCTACCGGGTAATACGTTTTCTGTATACCCGGCATTGTTCCTTTAGTGGGATAATTTGTTAACTCTGTTTCATCCCCCCCCCCCTTTTTTTTTCTTTGCTTAGTAAAGGGAAGACACCAGTTGGGATAACAGTATTTTTTGTCTACCACCATAACAAATTTGGTAACACCTCTTTTCAGAGTAATTAACTTCACTGTTAGGTTAACGTACCTATGTTCCTGATATTATCTATCTCTGGACTGGGTTTATCTTTGTCTAATAAGCGGGAAGGGCTTAGTCGATACCAATCTTCTTCACCCCTCCCAAACTTGTTATTTGCATTTGTGTACTTATGATAATTTATGTAATACCTGATATTTGTTAGTGATTGATGTTTTAAAGTGAATAAAATCACATAAACTCATTTAGTTCTGTGTTGGATATACCCAAAGCCCAACTTTTCCCCTATTCGTTTAATATAGTTTGTATCTACGTCGTCGGTGTGTTTGAAAACACCAAATCGGTGTGCGCGCAGATGCGAGTCTGGAAAACTGGCAAATAATTGTTTGACCAGGAGAGCGGAAGAGAAGATTGAGAGAAGCGATTTGTCGTAAATAAGTCTGTCTTTACTCTCCTCCAGCACGCTGTGAAGCAACTATATAATATCTACATTTTCATGAACTGGTGACTTATCATGTTAAACAAATTGCCACAGAAACTACTACAACCGGAGTCAAAAAAGATCCTCGGTTCGATTCCCCTGTAAGCCACTCTTGTCTGTTATTTTTCTGTTATCTAGTTTTCTACTTTATTATTCACGAGTGCCTGAAAACATACCTTTATGTCTGTGTAATATTTATTTGAAGTTCTTTGTCGCAGGCTGCCTGCAACTGGATCAACTACAGTATAGGCATGGTCCTACGCGCCTCATGGAGCATAAAAGAAGAGCGTGTGGTGTATATTTTGAAAAATACTCATAGGTCAGCCGGACAGAGGTGGTAAGACAGAGGCACCTTACGACTAACCTTACCTTTAGAAGAGTTAGTATTGTTAATAAATAAAATTATGTTTTAAAGCAATACTTGATGTAGAACAGGGCATCTTAACCCTTTTTGTAGCATGGTACGGTGAAGGCTACGGACTCCTTTTTAGAACAAATTTACATAAACACATAATTCAAAATTTTACATTTTTAATATTGAGCCTGTTCACGGACTCCTTAGAATCCATTCAAAAATCACCAATGGGGCCGCGGATGACAGGTTAAGCAACCCTGATAATTCATAATCCAATACTTGAATTGAAATAAATAGCTGTGTTCTAAGGAGCTATTTTGCTTTAAGAGCATAATCAAAGAATTTTTTTTTTCTCTTGGCATCCAGGTGTATTGGTCTTCCAATTATGGCCATGGCCCAAAGACCCGGACATGTGTAAATTTCCATTAATGAGCCCTCGATGTTATTGACGTATTATGTTGTTTACAGAGCTTCCAGCCATTCATAGATTCAGCCTAACTTTGTCTCATTGATGGAGAAACGAAGCCACCGCTCCCAAATGGAAGTTTTGATGTGACAAGCGTGTTGAAGACGTAACAATGAATGTCGTAAAACTCCTGATTAAACGAAGTAAAATATATGTTCGTTATTTCGGTTTTCTTTTGCAGATCTTAAGAGGAATTTTCAGTATGTTCTTGTTATGTTCTGTGGTCAGCATTTTGCTGATATACTGCGTTCTTGAGTGTCCGATTGGCAGATTGGTTAGAGCGTTGGCCTCTCGCGGCAATGGTAAAAGGTAGTCCCACAGCAGATACTGCTGTAGGGGAATGATGTGTTAGAGACCCCCATCGAACGGTGCGGTGACCAGTTCCCTTCTTCACTGACGTTTCCTTCCCTAACTCAAGTGCAAAGTCAGGGACCAATTTACAGCTGGGTAGACTGAAGAGTGTCGATACCGTGAATCGACCGCGAGAGACCAGCGCTTTAACCACTCTGTCAATCGGATTTAAAAAAACGCGTCACGTTAAAGTCTACACAGCTGTAAATGGATACTTGACTCTGCTCTTTAGTTAGGCAAGGCAAAAGCAGCGAAATGTTCACCTCACCTCTCGAAGCTGGACCTATTATCATGACGTCTCTAACGTAATACAGCCCTACGACATTATCTAACGGACACATTGACCTGGTGATTTTGAGCATTATAGGAAAGAGAGGGGCAAAAAGCAAGCGAAATGTTCACCTCACCTCTCGAAGGTAGACCAAAAAAAACACATGGAGAAGAGCTTCTTAGAAGTCGGTCCACAAAATAGAATTTGGCAGATAGAAACAGCTGCAGGTTTTCCTTGTTTCACTGGAAACAAAGAGAAATTATGAAGAGTTTCACGGGAGAACAAAGCGCTGTGGCTTTTTTATTTCTTTTTAATTTACTTTAATTAATGAAATCTGCGAGCAAAATTTAAAAATTAGAAATCTACCCACAACAAAAATATTTATAGAATGTGTGAATCCTATATAAACACATTGAGATTTTCGCCTGTGCTACGGAGTTCGTGCACTATGCTGAGATCCTCCTTGTGTGAACTAATGGAGGAGATCGGAGCTCTGGTGGAGTAGTCCGTGTGCAATGAATATAGTCCTTAAAACCAAACCAAACCACTGATAACTGTGGTTTAATAACAAATTGTTCAGTTGCTTTAATTTTTTTTTTAATTGTTCATCTGTCACAGATACAATTTCGTGATCTTTACAATTAAAATGAAAGGAAATCAATCAATCAGTCAATACTATTTACCTCTTCAAGGAGTGTAGACCTTCAACAAACACGTGACAATTCCCCCTGTCACGTGCCATCAGCTCAAAGTTCTTCCTCATCATTTTCATTTCTGTCTCCAGTTCTCTTCTCCGTGTGTGTGTTTGTTTTTCCATCTACATCCTGGCACTTCTAGAACAAGGACAGCCTTGTAATGCTATAAACAGGTTTCCTCAATGTGTTCAAATCCATCGCCATCCTCTTCTCAAAATGAGAGGAAAACAGTTTGTGAAATTGTGTGTGACATAAAGAGCAGGTTCAGGCGTAGTAATTGCCAGACCCGATTGGGACCATTCTGACGCTGGGCCCCTAGACTTAAGATTATAGTTTTTTGTTGTACCACTTGTAATGTCAAAATTTCCTTTTTTTTTTAAAAATACAATGTAACCGCATATATTCCTTATCTCTAATTTGCAATAAACTTCGTTCCTTATTTGTTCTTTTTTCAAAGCTGGAGTTGGAAACCCGAGTGTAGGTCCCCTGGGAGTGCCGGGCCCGATTGGGTCAAATCGGTTTAAGGCCAATCCTAAAAAGAGATTGCTTGATATGAAATGTCTCTGCGTCTGTCGAGTTCAGAAACATCCGCTCCAGCTTTTCGGTAATACAGAAACAGCGCTCACAGCCCTGTGCTGTAAATAAAAGTTATCTTAATCATTCATTACGATAATCCCGCATAGAGGCCACTAATTTGTTTTATTCGGATTTCACAGATAAATTCATTACTGTAGGTAAAGCATGATCACAGTGAATTGTCTGAAAGGTTGAAATTAAAGGGAGAATATATAAGATTTCGCCCAAATAGATATTGATATCTTGGCTCAGTAAGCAAGATCCCTAACCACTGTGCCACTCGACACTAAAAAAAAAAAAAATATGCAAATTTTTTTTAAAAAAAAAGACAAACGAACAAGAAAAATGAAACAAAAACAAAAAAACAAACAAACAAAATTGATGCCATAGAAAAAAAAACAGCTGTAAACACAGTTGACAGTACATAACTAAGTGACCGAATTACAACAAATGTTCGTGGGATAAGATTTAAAGATGCAACCGTGCAATACCAACAACACTACTTATATCGTCAGCATAAAATTTTGTATCGGGGGTGAACGATCAGGCGAGTTTATGAATAAGATAAACCAGACCTTGTAAATACTGTTTAATCACAATGCCTATGTCATACGACCATTTGATAACGAACAGGACATGAAAATTACAAAAAGAATTGACCGAAAATTCGAGGAATGCTTCCACCGAGAGACAAATTCCTTCTAGTATACAGACGTCATCAAAATAAGTAGACTATCTTAAACAAGGGAAGAGAATAAGTCACAATGGCCACATAATCATTGCCCAACATGACCATAACAAAAGCAAACAACATTTTTCTTACTTAATAACCAGGGCTACTTGCACGTGAAACCAAGTATAGGTGCTGGGAGTGGGGTGGGGGGTGGGGGAACAAATAAATGAATATAATCTTACTTCACACGACGAGTCTCAAATTATTTAAAGCAATATAGCTGTCACGGGTTGCCTCTCCTTAGCTCTGCAGTAGTGGTCCAACAGTGGCAAAAAATCAAGAGTAACTAATGTGGGCCTTCAAAGGTGTCTATCTTCGCACAAGATTACTCTTGGCAGAGTTGTAGGTAGTTGGATAATGATGCTTCTACCTCAAGATATTCAGAAAAGCGAGAACACTGTTGCATGAGGCTGAGCAAACTGTTAATAATCAATTATGTTTTAACAGTTATAAAAATGAATAGTTCTTTAACAAACAATAGTCATCATCGAGTGATGTTATGGAGTTAAAAATTGGATAGTTCACTTGGCAGCTTTTATGTTTCTACTTAGCTGCCAATGAGTTTCTCTGTTCTGTTCCAGCTAATGTTTGGTTTTTTATAGATAGATGACTGAATCACACTCGTGTTTTTCTCAAAACAGGCTGAAATGTAGATGGAATAAACCAGTATTAATGCGACAATATATGTGATGTATACTTACTCTGTTTTCGTACTCGTAATTTTGCTACCACATTGTGCTAGCTTTTTCAAATGAATGTGTCCGTTACTGACAAGGGAGTACGAGAGCCTGGAACTTATAGAGAGATGTAAGTCAGCACTTTCATGGTTTTTAATTATAATTTCTTGGTGTGAATGAAACATGAATGTTATTTTATAACAATTACTAAGTCCATTTAGGAAGCGAGAAGAAGATCTTGGCGTTGAATGGGACACATACTAAGAAAACCAATTGATAGCGTTACAAG
The DNA here is from genome assembly GCA_024509875.1 of Oreohelix idahoensis. Taxonomy (NCBI): domain Eukaryota; kingdom Metazoa; phylum Mollusca; class Gastropoda; order Stylommatophora; family Oreohelicidae; genus Oreohelix; species Oreohelix idahoensis. The sequence goes on along the minus strand of JAMPIV010009427.1, from coordinate 230,778 downwards.
GCTGTCCTTTTTCTAGAATCTCCTGCGTAAGAGACATAAAGGCAGGAAAAAAAACATGGCGAAAGAAACTTTGAAGCAGACATGACACGGATATATAAAACATGGAAAGACGTTGAATTGATGGCACAGGACAGTAAGGCTTTGCATGTTTTTGTTGAGGACGTGCTCTAGGTGTGCTGAAAAGTGATGATGATGATGATGATGATAAAGTCCCATTACACCTTTGTCATTATTTTTATGAGCAACATCATCATCACTTTCCTTTACGCTCCTTACAGAGCATAGAGACATCGCGGTAGCTGGCCCCATTACAGTTATCCTACATCACTCATTCACTAAGAACTAAGTAGTAGACAGCCGCGAGCCGCACGAGATGGCTGAAAGAGCCGCGGGTTCCCAACCCCTGGCATAGAGCCACCACTGAAGCTGGTCCCCTGACAGTTATCCTACATCACTCATTCACATCATTTTGTACAGCTGGTTTCTGTATTAATGTGTTTTACATAATGAGGTTACCAATCTTATGCCCAAACTCGCATTAATCGCCTTCTACGACACGCCTGATGGTGCAGTAGTCATGTTCTGTCGTTGTCTCAGGGACCCACAGAAACTACACGGGGACATATATTCTTATGCATTATTCATTATACCATCGTCTTCAGTCATCTGACAGATTAATAAATCAACAATCAACGTTAATGTTCAACGTGGGAGAGGGGGGTTTGAAGAGGCACTGTTACCTCTAGATAGTAGAGATCGTCTCGATCATATCAGATGATTTCAAAGCAGAAATGTTGGGGAAAAAAAAGATCAGTGTAGACACATAGCTACCGACACGTGCCCAGGGCAGTATTTGGGCAGGAAGAGGAAAGAACGACAGGGAAGAATAAATAAACAAGCACACCCAGTATAGATATCTAGATATAGAATCTAGGCCATGCCCACGTGCAAACAACTCCGGTTATGGTCTGTTCGTTTGACAAAATTACTGTTTGCTAGTTTCAGTGCATAGAAGGCAGGAGTGAGAGGCATAGTGAGAGAGAGAGAGAGATAGATAGAGAGAGAGAAGGGGTATAAATACAAGCAGCTAATAAAAGGTGTTAAATCATCATCATGTTTCATTGCGCTCCTTACAGAGTATAAAGCCACAACGGCAGCTTGTCCTGCAGGAAGCCAGCACGAAGTAGCACCTATGTTCTTGCCGAGATGGTTTCTGTTGCAACATTATGAGGTTACCAGCCCCATGCACAACCTTACATTAGTCGCCTTGTACGACATGCGTGAAGGAGCAGGGTCGTCTTAACAGCATTGTAGGCCCTGAGCAAAGCAATGCACTAGGCCCCCTGCCAGTCCTACCCACCCAAGGGAATAAAAATGATGTCTTATGAACATTATGGCAGCATCCCAGATTGGGGCCCCTAGAATCGTGAGGCCCCTGGGCACTGCCCAGTGTGACCATGCTTTAAGACGCCACTGTGAAGGAGCAGATGTCGTATTCTTTCTTTGTCTCTTCAGACACCCCCCGGGGGGAACTACACGGGGAAACAATTGTTATTTAACTTAATTCTAAATTAAAACTTGGACTACAAGTTACAAAACTCTGAAAGTTACGTGTACATTCAGAAATATTTGCACCACAAAAAAGCACCACTACCCCTATAGAAACTGGTGCTCGCCCGAGATGGGACGACTATTGTACAATACATCCTACAGCGACATAAATAATAACCGGCGCTGTTTGTCCCCAGGAAAAAAAGTTTACCAACATTTAAAAAAATAAGGTCACTTCTGCAAGTGTCAGAAAATACAGCTTGGCGTCTGCTTCAAGTTCATAAAAATTTACGACATTAAACTAGACAAAGCCGTTGTGATGAAGATGTTGTATACAGCGTCGCCTGTGGTGACATAACGAGTGTTAAAAGTTATAATCTACATATTCTAATCAAGACTGTAAAAGCTTATTTCAAACACACAAGGTGAAAATGTCTCAGTATTACTCATTTCCGAAACGAAATTTCACGGCTTGTCGCTATTATATTTATACATTTACGACACTGAAAACGCTGAAACCGTCTCAAAGGTTGATTAAAGTCAGTGGAGAGACCCCTAAGTGCGGAAATTGTTTAAATTTATGAAATAGATTAAGATCGGGCAATAAAATAACGGTTATACGTAGCTCTGAAGGTTCCCTTCCGAATGTGACTTTTGCCCCAAGTTTGAAAGATCTTTGTGATTAATTTCGTCCATTATAACTTTATATTTGATAAGCTGTCTCTTTGAGATGTCATCACATATTTGAGTATAACTTTATCGCCTTTTCTTAAACAATATATTTTGAGTTAGTTATTCGTGTGTGACCGGAGTCAGAAAGGAGAGCAAAGAATAGTAACACTGTAGTCTTTCGTGAGTGTAGTAACATGGCACTAAGGAGGGTTGGGCATGGGCTTGGGTACATCGTCCTGGAGAACATTTAAGCCACAAAAAACTTCAGCACTCTGTATGGATAAATCAAAAACATGTTCATAGCATTACGAGACAGTCCTTTTTTTCTGAATTCTCCAGGGTAAGAGAAACAGAAGGTAAGGTAGGGTAAAAGATCCCGTTACACACCCATTAAGACATATTGGGAATACGGTTTAAGTCCCGTATTTTCTTGACCATCGTCACACTAGGTGTGATGTGGTCAGCATCACGCCGGCCCCCTTAACCTTCCCAGAAGTTATTCTGATACCCAATTCATGAGGCTGGGTCGACCCCGGAGCCGTTTGCGGTCTAAAAAATCCCACCTTAACTTGGGTTCGAACCATGGACCACCGAGTTAGGAAGCCAGTTCACTAACCACATAAACAAAGGTAGACCGAAAAACACACGGGGGAGATAACTAAACAAGAAAATGTTGAAGAAGACATAGAAAGATGTTGAGGTTATGGTACTTGACAGGAGGAAAAGACATACGTTTGTTGAAGACTTATACGCCTAAGATAGTTGTATGGTAATGAATGAGTGAATTCAGTTTGACTTCAATATTGATAGCAACATTGCCTATACTAGGGGTTATAGCTAAAGTATAGCAGTACTGCCTGTACCAAGGGTTATAGCTAAAGCGAAGCAACACTACCAATACCAAAGGTTATAGCTAAAGTATAGCAGTACTGCCTGTAACAAAGGTTATAGCTAAAGTATAGCAAAATTGTCTGTAACAAGGGTTATAGCTAAAGTGAAGCAACACTACCAGTACCAAAGGTTATAGCTAAAGTATAGCAAAATTGCATTCTCCTCATGGACGATGTCATCAAGGCATGTAAGGAGAGAACAAGAACGTATTCAGTGGGGTACTGGAAGATGTGACAGGTCTGTATTTCAGAGCTGGCATTTGCTGATTGTATTGCCCTGAATGCATAAATCAGAGGCACATCTAACAGTACATGAAGTTCTCAAATATATCTTGGCATTACAAAACAACAATTCAACTGGGCTTGATGGTATCAGCAATACGATTCTTCGTTACGCTGCACCCATCATTTGCGACTCCTTAACCTATGTGTACAACCAATGTATTGCACACAACTACTTCCCCACAGCAATTAAATCTGCCAAAGTGTATCCTCTCTATAAAGCTGGCTCACATAGCGATACCAACAGTTACAAACCAATATCCCTTCTATCATCTCTTTCAAAACCACCAGAGAAACACATTTACAACACCACATTTCAACACTTAACAACAAACAAACTGCTCATTGAGAGCCAGTCAGGTTTCAGACCCAAACATTCCTGTCACACAGCTCTCACCAAAATGGCAGACAACTGGCTGTCGAACGTAAATGATGGAAAATTAGGTGGTGCTGTTTTTGTTGACTTAAAAAAAAAAACATTTGAAATGCGTGACCACACTATCTTGGTTCAAAAGTTGGAAACCCTCAGAATAGGCCCTAATCCACTAAACATCATCAAATCATTCCTGGCAGATCGACAACAGTTAGTGCTTCACAACAACTCGACATCAGATTTCTCGAAGATAGATACAGGAGTACTGCAGGGTTCTATTCTTGGGCCCCTACTCTTCGCAATGTTCATCAACGACCTGCCACTGCATCTAAAATATTCAACATATGACCTCTTTGCAGATGATTGTACTATCTACACTAGTGACAATGACTGCGTGGCACTTGAAATGACTCTTCAATGCGATGTAGACAATCTAACAAAATGGAGTAATATGAATCGTATGCCAGTAAACACAGCAAAAACGAAATCTATGTTGATTACCACCAGACAGAAACTCCTAAACTGCACCAAAAGATCGCTACAGCTACACGCGGAATCAATACAAATTGAACATGTGACAGAACACAAAGTTCTAGGGATCACGATTGACCAGCACTTAACGTGGAACTCCCATGTACGGAATTTAACCAAACACTTAGCTCAAAAGACGTACCAGCTAGCCAAAATAAAACACTTCTTAGATGCAGACACTAGACTATTGCTCTACACCTCACATATACAGACACATCTAGATTACTGCTCTACACTATGGGATGGTTGCCTTGCTTCCACCTCAAAGAGACTGCACTCCCTGCATAAGAGAGCAGTACGTCTGATCACCGATAATCGCACGCTACCACACACAAGGACACGAAAAGAACCCCAAATACTGTCCCTAAAAAAAAAAAACGTTTTCTTTACAACAAAGCCAAGCTGACTCACGCAATTCTATCTAACAATGCCCCGCCGTACCTACGATCATTGTTTCAAACCAGTAGAAGAGAGGGACAACAATTACATCAGTTACGTCTGCCCAAACCTAGGATCGACCTGTTCAAAAAGAGTCTAGCCTACTCTGGAGCCTACTTATGGAACAGCCTTCCACACCACCTAAAAAGCCTACCTACACTATATTCATTTAACAAAGCACTTTTCAAACACTTCCTAAACACTGATTATCTACCCCCATAGAAACAGCATTTGCCTGTCCCCATCTCATCCATAGGTCAACATTTCTTTTCCTCTTCCGCTCGTTTTTAATGTGAATAATTTGTTTTATATCCATGTAATATTATTATATAATGTAATGTATGTGAGAATGTACCCGCATACCACTGTACTTTAGACATTTGAATCGTGAGAATGTACCCGCATACCACCGTACTTTAGAGATGTGAATGTTTTCGTTTGCTTAAATGGGATGATGTATATGAGAATAAGCAGATATACATTTTTATTTATTTATTTTCTTTTTAAACTGCTGAAAGACTTTTCCTGCTACAGAAGTGCATAATAGCCTCTTCAGTCATTACTGACTATGGGAATGCGCCCCTGAGGTAACAGCCCTCAGCTGCTTATTTTCCTGGTGCTCCTTTCGACGTTTTCTCCTCACCTCTGCTTCTTGTGTGAGCCTCTCTTCGCCCAATCTGAGGTGGCGCCGTAAGTAGCATCGCCACTTAGTGCGATCGGCAGCTTCATCCTCCCATGTTGCTGGATCCATGTCCAGTGCCCTCATATCTCTCTTGCACACATCTTTGAACCTCAGCTGTGGTCGCCCAACTGTTCTCTTGCCATCTGCTAATTGTCCGTAGAAGATATCTTTTGGGATGCGACCAACTTCCATGCGGCGAACATGGCCAAGCCAGCGAAGTCTGCGCTGTCTAAGAAGCGTATACATACTTTGAAGACCAGCACGTGACAACACCTCGACATTTGTCACTTTATCTTTCCACGAGATGCCGAGGATGCGGCGTAGACACCGCAAATGGAAGGTATTGAGCCTTCTTTCTTGCTTAGCATAGGTCGTCCAGGTCTCGCTGCCATATAGGAGTGTGCTGGTGACGCAGGCATTATATACCGCAGCTTTGGTCTTCATTGTGAGTTTAGAGTTTCCCCAAACACGCGATGTGAGGCGGGCAAAGGTAGCTGCAGCTTTGCCAATGCGGCTGTCGATTTCTGTATCCAGTGAGAGTTTGTCACAAAAGAGAAGTGCATAAGAAAGTGTTATTATTATTATTATTTCATTTTCCACCAAGAATGTATGAATATAAGCGAGAATGTGTTTATGTAATTTTTGTATTGATGATTGATTACACATTCAAAAATACAGATTACTTGTAGACGTTTTGACCGCATAAGTGAGTGTCGAAATACAGAATTTATTTATTTATTGTTTTGTTTATATTATTTTATTTTATTTTTTATTATTATTATAATTTTTCTTCAGTCACTATCTTGTTTATTAAAAAAAATAAAAAAAACATACTCATTTTTTATTATGATTGCATACTGTAAATGAATGCTGTTATGTTAACTTTATAATGTTGCATGCCTTTAAATTAATGCTTAAAGTAACATGTGGGAATAAAAGGATGTACGTGCAAGATTAATGAGAGTGAATGGGCAGAATGTTAGACGTGCCTGCGAGCCCAATTCTTAACCCTTCGAAAATAAATTTCGTTCGTTCGTTCGTTCCCCCCTCGCACCCCCCTTAGTAGGCCACTGTATTCATTTGTTTTCTATACTTGAGCTCCGTTTTTCTTTTTTTTTTTTTTTTTCCTTCTTCCTTGATAAATTATTAGCGATTCATTTCTAAGCTGTATCCTTCCATTACTTTAATTTATGAAATTTATCATTACTGCATCGGAAGCTATGGCAAAATGCTGCTGGGACAATGACTGATGGGGCCGAGCCACTCTTTATCCACTACTTGTGATAATAGTCAAATGTATTCAAGTGTCCTAGAAGAACGCTTTTCATAATTGTTTTATTGAAGATTGATTATAGCAAAAATAACAAAGAAGCTAAGAGAAAAAAATAATAAAAAAAGGAAATGTTACGCATTGGTGACAAAATTCGTAGTAACTACAATATTGTTGCTCTTTTTAGTATTACATTGTACGTAATGTAATAAATGTAATCATGCTATTACAAATAACGGAATATAGTTTCTTGCTCAACAGAAAGGATGGCTATATCTGTTAAGTCTCTTTTGCTCTTTTCTTCTTCTTCTTCTTCTTCTTCTTCTTCTTCTTCTTCTTCTTCTTCTTCTTCTTCTTCTTCTTCTTCTTCTTCTTCTTCTGCTTCTTCTTCTTCTTCTTCTTCTTCTTCTCCGTCTTCTTTACCCTCTCTCATATAATCACACATAGTGTGCTATATAATGGACTTTCTGTTTTAGGCATCGATCGTTACTGTTCATCAATTCTGTTTTTGGCTTCTTTCCGTGCCATGAAATAAAACTGTTCAATATTTAAAGAAAGAAAGAAAGAAAGACAGACAGAAAGAAAGAAAGAAAGAAATAGAATGCTAGACGAAAGAAACATAACAGAAGTGGTAAGTATTCCAGTGATTTGAGCGTGAGACCATCCGAATTGCGCCATCGCTTCGCTATGAGAGTAAGCCGTGATAGGAAACAAGATCAAATACGCATCCTGCTCCCATTCCCCACCCCCCTCGAAAAAAATTGCATCACCAGTGTCACATAATTTTGGGTCGCTCTCTTGAACACTACTGCCGTATTCTGTGACAGTTGTTGTACTGATTAATTGCGTGCTTTTCAGTGGTCGACACCCTTTTCTTTATCTGCTATGCAGCAGATATTTTGTATTTTAAAACATTCTTACACTCCTCTCAGTGATAAGTCGTCATGTCTGTTTGGTTACCCGTTCCTCCCTGCTGAGAAAAGGAACAGATGAGATAATATTAATCGACAATCATGTTGGTTAATCTCGGGTGTGGCCGAAATCAGACTACATATTAACACTAAAATCGCCCCAGCGACTTTGGTTAAGCAGTGATAAGGCGAACGTGTCGCACTTGCCAAGATGTAAAGAGCCGAATTTTCTTTGCACACGCGACGTATAAAGAGATTACTTGTTTGTGCGACACATTTTGGACAGACATGAATGACATCATCATTTCCTGTCCACTTGTTTCAAAGACATTACTTTAAATGAAAGTAAGATGTTACATCTGAAACACGTTGTCGAAAGAGTGTACGGACTTGTGACTTCCATATTTGCATAGGAGACGGGACCTTTACACACAGAATATTCCATGTCGGAATAATTTTGAATTACCCCACCGAAATACGCAGTTTTTAAACGATTGGCGGGGGTTCGAAATAGATGAACCATCAAATTCCTAATTTGACCCTGCCTAAATTGTAACAAACAAATGCGGGGAAGGCAAAGGGTCATATAATCTGACACTTTAGCCAGATTAGAACACTGTGAGAATCGCTTGCCAAGACGACAACCAGATTGCCAGAGTTAAGACTAGAAACAAGATTCATAAATCGGACCAGACCATTGTTTGAGAATTCTTTGAGGACTTAAGAGCCCAAGAAAAAAAAACTGTACAATTCTAACAAGGAAAACCGGAATCTGAGGAATCTGGAACACTGAGTTAAAGTGGTAACTTATTGGGAAAGTAACGACCCCCAAGAACACGTGTAAAAGGTATCTGCTTGTGCCTTAACCTATTTCTCTGAGCAAACAGTCTGTGAGCCAAGATTGGCTTTCTAGTACCAAATGAGGGTACTTTCTCTGGAATAAAAAGGGTACAAGTGGCCTGAAGTCGAATCTAGACACCATCATCAGGAGAGGCTTAACGACGAGGGACCAACTTTGTAGACACTCCCTGGCATTTCTGGAAACGTGCTGTGTCCTACAACCTTAAGCAGCGATCCAGTCTACCAAGAACCGAAACATCAGAAGAACTTCCTTGACAGCTAAGTAACACATAAAAGCTGCCAAGTTACCTCTTTTACAAACTACCATTACATCACACAGTGATGATAATTTTCTGATAAATAATTATTCATTTTTTTAAACTCTGTTAAATCCTCAGTGATTATGAAGTTTGTTATTTGTAAATATACAAATTTCACGTCGATTTAATCATTTTGAATGTACTGCATGTTTGTCTCAGTCAATTTACTAAATACGCTCTAAACAGAGCTATACCAGAATAATAAGAATTCCACTGAGTAAATCAGAGTGGGGGCTTGAACGAGCTTAAACTAATCATTGCATAATTCTTCATAAAGGAGGTGGATCAGATATAAGTAAACATTTGCCCTGCCCATCGCAGCATTGTTCTTGACGCCTGAAATATCTTATGAACACTCCATTGAGATAGAAGCATCATTATCCTTCTATCTACAGCTCTGCAAAGAGTAGTCTTGTGCGAAGGTAGACACCTTTGAAGACCCACATTAGATAGTATTGGCCACTGTTGGACCACTACTGCAAAGCAGGGGCGGCAATTCCGTGACAACCAGAGATAATTGCTGCCACCATACTACAAGCAACTATGGAATACAGAACGCGGAATAACAAAACTATGTTTATAGAATAGGTTTCACAAACTTTTTTCTTCTCCATTTAGTCATTTTCTTTCGTATTTAAGATTTAAGGAGCTCTGTTCAGTTTCTGCACGAATCAGTGGCGTAACTACATTGTATGAGGCCCCAGGGAAGAAATAAGACTTATAACACGGTCTCAAGAGCTGTAATTAATATAATGAAATCTTTATCAAAAATGTCAGTACGTAATTATCATCATGAGCATAGGCTTTTAACAAATATGTGCCGGGTCCTTCTGTCCTGTACCATTCGCTCTAGAATTGTCGATGTCTTCTTAATCCCTCACATTTGTGTCTGCAGAATCTGGGACATATTATCGCTTTTTCACAAGAACAAAAGAAAATATTACAAGGATATATCTAAAGACAAGGGTAAATTCCGACCTCAACTTTCCAGGGCTCACTCCGTGCTTGGGACCCAGGTATGTGCTCGGCCCTTCAGGACAGTAGTTACGCCACTGACACCTATGCAATAATATGTATCGTTATCTACTCTTGTCTTATTTTTCTTCTCTATTACTTAATATATTGTTTCACTTTTCACTCACACGTGTTCTCTTCTTTATCTTTCTCCCCATCTCTCGCCTTTCTTATAATGCGACTTCATTACAAATGATTAGTACATATGTACACAACTTCCACACCACGTGACACGATATTGAGAAACGATTAAGCATTCCATATCTCAAGGACTTCTTCCTCGTTCGTCCTGAAAAAGACGTTGGTTGCGTTGTGTCTGTTTACAGCGGAGCTGTGATATCTGCGCCTTTCGGCCGGCACATCCGACTTTAGCACGGCATTTTTTGGGACCGGGTTTGCTTTCCCTCTTCGATCCCTACTCTCTCAGCCAGACTGCAGTGATGCAGCCTGTTTCCAGGACCACCACGTGGAGGTGGAGTAGGGTCTTGGGCAGCTCTGGTTCGCTGACCCTGACGCAAACAGTCAAGCTATGAGTCGCTGACTGCATTCTCTATTGCTGCGTCTTTGGGTCCCATACCTCAAGGACAAGGTAGATGAGAATACCAGGTACGTTATCCCATTTAGCGGACAAGAGAAATCCAGATGCCTTGGTCAGACCGACAAGTCGTATCGCCTGTACTTGGGTCTGTCAGTAGTTTCAATTGACGTTTTTTTTTTTTTAAACCTGGATTGGCGGTAACTATCAAGTAAGCGTACTTCAGAACATTCACACCGGTATAATAGGCTCAATTTCCATAAATCATCATCATCACCAATATCATCACTCTACAGTTTCCCCATGTACATATGCCTTTGAAAGGAAGCCAAGTCTTCCTGTTCCATGCCATCAGCCCAAAATCTTCCCAAGTCTTCTTAATAATTATCTATTCATGCCCATCTCCAGCGCTCTTCTTCATATGTTCCTCGTTCTCTCACTACCTCTCATACGCTGCGGATTCCAGAACACAGACGGCCTTGTAATGCTATCAATGTGTGTCCTATTAATCTCCAGCGTCTAATTCTCATGTCTTGTTCTACTGACACCTGTCTAGTTCTTGTCGTAAGTTATACATTGGTGATCTTGTTATACCACTTCAGTACTTTTATTCTACATAAGCATCCATTATCAAAATCTGTAGCTTTTTGTTGTTGGTATTTGCTATTTTCCATGTTTCAAAAACATATTAATTAAAGATTCCTGTAGACATTTTAAGCCACACAGAGCTTCAACAATACGGTACCCAAAGACTCCGGCCTGTCCTTGGCCTTTTCGTTCCTCAGTATTTGCTCTGTGTTAACCCACTGCAATTTGTGGGCTTGTGTCCGACCCAGGAGCCAATTTGCGGACTAACAATATTCCAGCCTTCATCTGGGGATGTGAACCATGGACCACTGACATAGTTGAAGCGCAGTTCACTAACCACTGTGCTACCGCGGCGTCCCATTTGCAGTCCACATGATGAGTTTTGTCGAATCAAATTACAAGTCACTATGGTCGTCTAGGAAAATTTTAGTCAATGAAATTTTTATGCAATGTAAATTAAGGTAAGAAGCTGTTGGAAAAATTGATGGTCTATACTCTGTGCAAGAATCCTTTTGTTTCGCCGCTTTCACCTAGCAGTGATTTCTACAGTGTAGTTTTATATAATAGAGAAGAGATCATGTGTTGTTAACATTTGCAGTTGAGGATATCGCAAAAAAATGAAACAGTGAATAAGTAATGTCTCGTATTGACCGGGGGGGGTGGTACATAAAATCATAAACAGTGATTTATAAATCTTCGTGATGAGTGTGTATGTTGTTAGTTCCAAAATCTTCATTTTGGCCCTATTGCAACTTGTTATACTTTTTAAGTTTCAAAGTAGCAATTATAATCAGCACGCCCCAAAAAACTTTAAAATACCAAGGAATATGTTGGGATATGTTTATACGATTATTTTTCTATCCCGCTAAAAAAAACCCACGTGACAGATCACAGGGTTACGACCATGAATTTAGATGGGGGTTGGGGGTATGGGGGGGCACACAGGTTGGGTTGACGTCCTACCAGTGCACTGTGTACACCCCACTACCCAACACAGGTTCCTCCACCGTCGACAATGCCATCACTGAGGCACGGGCTTGGGTTAGATCCAGCGACTCTGTGTTGGTACCCAATCTACCTATGCCATCCCCATTCAAGGTACGCTCGGCGTATTTTGCTGGATTCCCCCCAGCTTCACCATGCGCGCGATCACATCTAGCCAATCCATGGACCCCCCCGAAACCTATGCGCTCTGTGGGATAAAAAAACGCTGTGAAAAATCTCAATTAAATGGGGGCATTGAGTTAAGTTCGACACTACAGTGGTAGTTCGGGTACAAACAGAAAATATTAACCTTCGTTGCGTAACCGTGCATTATATGTTGTATTGTGCACAGGGCGCGCCTTGTTGTGGGGGACTCTAAAAAGAATCAACGTGCGTTGCAAGGTAACAGTTTTTAAAAAAGTAATTCCGGTCACCAAACCCTAAAGTCATTGCTTTCACCGGGGTGGGGCCATGCATAGAATTTTCGTGTATTTTTCCTTTCCCACTTTATGCGGTCGCCCCCCCGGCTCCCCCCCGGCCGCTCCCCACGTCGGCACACGGCACCAGGAAATGTAAAGCTTGGCTCACATTAACAAACATCCCTCAACATAATATATCAATAGTATATATCCGAGAAATTTTTAACAGTGTTTGCGACAAATTTAACAATGAATAAAGCGCTGAACAGCTTGTATAATAAAAACCAACAAAGTAAAACGCGTTCTCTTCCGCTCCTTCCCACTCCATCCGCCCTTCCCCCAATGACTCCCCAGCACACCATACACTCCACCCGACTGCTACCCTCCCCAACCTGATTTAAACCTTTCTTACACTACCACTTCCCATTTGCTCCCTCTCCCTTTCAAACCCGGCGAATATTCTCCACCCACGTCACACTCCTCATCAGAGTAACAGTGAGCCGCTTTAATACCCTTATGAGTGTCCGTTGAAAGTCAATACAACATCAAAAACCCAAACAACCACTTGCACATCAGCAGCAAGAGTGCGTGAGATTAGAAAAACACCACAACCACCACAACGGCCTCGACGCATCCGCAAGAGGTGTCGCTGTCTATGACAACAGTCCAAGAAGACCAACGCCTTTTGTGGTTGGATTGTAAGGGGCTTCACCCTCATGGTCATTCCGGTGTGACCATTCACATAACTCCCAATACCTAAAGAACTTCTAGCGTTCCCCACAGTGTCCGCTTCACAGCAAGCGATAAAAGACATGTAAACAAGAAATATTATAATATAAAAAAAGAAAGAGGGACCAAGTGAGGTATGGAAGAGGGGATTGATATGGCATGTGCATTGCGAACAATTTATGCAGCAATATAGGTTATTAGACGTTTGATTCATATGGTGACGCACCACAGGTCAACAACTCTAACAAAAAAGATTAATAATAGGTATGCGCTTAAAAGCGTGTAGTAGGTGGGGGACTCTGTGAAGCGTTGTCAAGTAAACCAGTCTCCCAAGATAGTACTAACTATTATCCTTAGTTGTTGAATAGACAGTGGGTTTTTCGGATTGTTGTGTGGTGGTAGAAGCCCAACTAAAGATTGCCAAATATTACCGTCCAAAAGAATGCTATTAAAAGCACCACACCAAAATAAATTTAGTTTAAGTACCTTAGTAGTTTGTCCTGGCAAAAAATACATGTTGTCATTCGACTAGTTACCAACTACAACTGATACACAGGGGACATACTCCCACAATAATTGTAATACACGGAAATAAATCATAGTCAGTATAAGATATTCTATTATAGAACCCCTTAAAATCTAATGTGTGTATCCCAGGAGCGAAAGGATGCTAGTTGCGTCCCCCGTGAGGCTATAATGCACTTATCTTACATTACCGTGGGGGGACAAATAATGTTGTGGCAGAACCTTTAGAGCAGGATGATCATCAGGTGCCATTTTATCATTGTCCCCAGAAACCCTGTACACGTGAAATTGGTGTTTCCCTATCTTAGCTTGTTGAAATATGTGTTATCTTGATCATCTGAGTTGTGTCCAATATGCGGGAGTCTGAAGATAACCACAAGTATCTCTAGCTGTTTGAGTGTCATGTAAGTAAAGCGATCATACTGAGTTGTAGTGCCCAGGGATGTTCTACATTACCGATTTGTTTCAGTAGGACATATACTTATAAAAAACTCTTATTTATATTGCCGTCCGCGTCAGAAAGTTAATTCCAGTCGCAATCAGGCTAGAGGTAGATGGTGGGTACCTTCTTTTGCCATTTCTAGTCGAGGCCTGCGGGTGATCATTTGCCTGTTCGGCTGATACAATTGAGATGGGATCCGCACGTGGAATCACGAACACATTAGTATCGTTGACTGAAAGGTGGTTTTATTTGTGTAGCACAACTAGGATGTGAGATCATCCAGTGTCATGTAATTAATAAGGGTACATTGATCAAAAGACGATGCAATTCCAGAACTGTAGCATGCAATAAAGAAAAAGTCAACCGTGGTTGTCTCTCTGCTCTCCCAGGGTGGCCGTTTCTTCTGTCAAAATAGGACCGATTACGTTCATGGTCCAGTTTTCAAGTGGCCTGCCTTTGCCACGTATCTGCGAGAAGTCGCGCGGAGAAACTGACGCTGGTCGCCACTATGAGCAGCCTTTTTTTGTTCTGCACCAGTGCTTAAAGGTGCGAAAAGATAACCCGGGGACCAATAACCGGGGCCTACCGCCCATGGCCCTCCAGATACTGATGCATGTTGTTTGCATGAAGTGTCCATCTGTGGTATGCAAGGGGTCCAGGTTGTTGGTCGTGGATGAATGTTTCGTTCTCTATGTACATGTTGTCCTAAGATTTTCAAGTCTGTTTGCAGTTTGGCTGCATTTTACATTTCAATTCCAGGAATGATGTTCTATCATTTTAGGAACCGATATTGTGTTATGTGATCCGGAAACTGGAAGCTTGCGTGTCAGTGTAGATGGGGTGTTAACATTGGATTGATAATGTCAACTATGGTACTGCTTCGTCATTTTGGGTTTGTGTGGGTTGATTCCCGGTTTGACAAAAGTAAACATTCGTTAGAGTACTTTGCCATCTGAACGAGCATGTTAGATTCTATGTGCACATTGGGTAGTGTCGAGTTAGACTATTGAATATTTTCGGCCCTGTATATGATGGGAAGGGCCCGGTTGCAGTTACACTTCTATCTGTAATTTGCAGAGGTCATGTTAATCTTGTTTCGTGTAGTATTCTTTTTATAGTGTGTTGACGCGTTCCAAGGCCGTCCCCGTATATAATTCTCATTATGCTATATTTTGGAGTCTGGCTAGTATTTTATTTAAATTTGCGAAGTTATGTCTTTATCTGCTTTTGCCGCGATTGCTGCCATGCCATATTCAAGAACTGGCCACACGTGCGCCCCTGTTGAAGCAACGTTCTTTAAAAGTCACTTTCCTCTTTCTCACCCCAAGTTTGTTCCAGCAAGTTTTTTTTCATAATTGCCCCATTCTTTTGTTCATGCTGCGTCATGTCTATTTTTTGTTTCAACCTGATATTTTCCAAGTCAGACCGGCGATCAAAAATAATTGAAGTGCCGTAAGGTAGTTTCGTGTATTTTCCAATAAAGTAAGAAGATTTGGCTTCCTGTAATAGAAGTCTAGTTTGAAGCTGATGAGGTCTAGTTGAGATGAACATACAGAGAGTAACGTTTGTTTTCTCGTTCATTAATCCATCAATAGGCCATGTTTTGTCCGCACTCGTTACCAGTGATGTTATGCTTGCTTGTCAGCATAATTGGTATGCAGTAGTGATACGTTCTATCAGAGATCCACGAACGTCTAAGGTCATCTGTCAAAATGAAGCATTGGTGTATTGGCAATTAGTTGAGAATATTGTGTCAGATATAGTGTTCATATATGATATGCAATTAAATTGTAGGTGACAGGACCCCCCTTGTGGTACACCCTTTCTGCAAGGATTGTAAAACTAATATAAAACAAATATAGATGCTCTAGGCATAAGAATTATGGAGTAATTAAACTCAATAATGTCTTAAGGAGCGCGAAAAGAAATTACTATTGTCTCCAACCTCACGCGTCTGTCTCAAAAAACTCCACAGTGACCCGGTTCCCTGTCCTCTAGCCATCCTACCTACCCATTTCTAAATACATACTCCTCTGCTAATATCATATACAATACCTCTTGGTACACGTAGAACCACGAGATTCCCCGAACGGCGGCACCTCCCCAGCCCGCTCCATATATCCAGGCATCTCGCAACATCCTCCTTCCAGTGCTTGCAACTCTGCAAATGGATTTGCGTAACCAGACCTCCGTTGTCCCCACCCGCTGCGCTACCCCATACCCATCACTGACCCTACTGGACCTTGAACTCTGAAAAGTCTAATATGATCCTACACGGCATAATCGACATAATAACGAATACGACCTCCTAACCATCCGCACCTAATCCACCAACAACCCTACAACACCTACAACTCCCCTGCTCCAAATACCATACCCATATACCTTAAATCCATACCCGTAAACAGATTGACGTTGAGCACTATCCTCTAGATCCCTAGCCAGATAAAATGTAGCCAATCCCCGAACTGCCAGTATACATATCATCACCGGACCTACTCCCGCACTCATTGCCCCCGCACCTCCGAAAAAAATCCATCCCTACCACACGAACCCCCTACCTCCCGCCAACCCACCCCCTTCCACCTCCGAAATATCCGATCCACCCCTCTTCACCAAGATACTGGGATCCAATGCCCTCGCCCTCTAGTCTCAGTCACCCAACCCACCCCCTCCCACATCCAGCAATTGTGGTAAGCCCCTAACCACCAGGTGTCTCCAACTTTACATCCCCACTGACCCCTTCGAGACCCCCCATTACCTGTCCCTGAAGAACAGGTACATAATAGACCATAGATTACGTTGTAGTAGTTGATGGTGGGTCTTTTTAGTTTGTGATGTTTGGGAGGGGGGAAGTAAATATTACCCTGTGGTGTGTAAAACGCACAGAGACAGTAAGGTACTTACTTCTGACCCTCGGAGTAATTATCGGATCCACTGTGAATGAGACAGTTGTGCAAGTGTTCGTCTGACAACGCTCAAGATAACAAAAAATGGCCCACTGTGAAACACGCGCTACAAGTTATAGTTGATATCGAGTGTGTGAGCTTATGGCGTAACAGGCAGTGATCTTTAGTAAGAAATAGCCCACCATACTTGTCTGCGGTGCTTCCGATGAACACCTGAGACGTTGAATTGTCTAACATCCACCATATAGAGGTACAAAGAAACGAAAATGTAAAGCCTAGACAAAATAAATTAATAAAAGGGAAGAAGGAATGGTAAAAGAACAGTGCTAGTCACAATGACATTAACTGCTACATCGCGGGCCTCTTAGTGTATGTCAGTTGTCCAGCAAATTTGGGTAGGACGTTTCCGTTCCACCTTAAATATAATGCCACAGCAATAATACACCGTTTCCGGACCAACACACATAAACAACGGGGTATTTGCATTTTCTAAGGAAAAACCATCATGAGAGTCTCTACTGCGTATGACCGTAGAAATTAATTAGAGCTACGAATGTGACAATGTTAAGTAGGAATGGAAAAGAAGGTGAGGGGTTCGTTAGAAACAGGTAACGCAATTGCGGGACGACTATCAACCCGGTATGTTTGGGGGGGGGCTGTACGTCGTCAAAAAAAAATCCTACCGAGGGGCGCCAACCCAAGCGAAACGCGATAACAAATTAACTACTTAATCACGGGCGTTGATAATTCCATCCGCACTAGGTCCTAAAAACCATACGTCCCAGATAACAACACACGAACCCATTCCCGAGTAGTAATAATGGATTGATAAAACACCTTTGGAAAACGTCTATTATAATGAAAGAAATACAAAAATGGATTTAACGTTTCCAACCAAGACAGTAACCCCATTGGTTAACAGGCCACATGTTTAAAGAAGAAGAGTAAAACAGTAGGTTTCGTATAGAAAATGCACATATTGTAACGTCAAGCCGACCCCTGGAGCCGCCCGATTATATAAAGCGTGGATAGATAGTTAAAGCCGTAACTGTGCTTGGCTTAACTGACAGAAATCAGAATCCGATTAACACCCCAACTACCATGTCAAAAATAAGCCATTCAACGTCCCCAGGCTTCACCTCCTTGTGCTTTAGGTCCTCCCCCCTCCCACCCACTTCCTGTTGGTCGGTCTCAGATGAGTGGTGTCTGCTCCCAAAAACCCCTCCCCAATTACCTTCACACTTGGCCCCCCAACCTCAAATTCACAAATCAATTCATTCCATCAACATTACCTTCACCCCCCTTCCAAATACTGCCACACCCATGTGTCAACACTAAAATAATAGCCATTTTGGTGCGTTCCTTCCTACCTTCTACCAGAGAAAAACCCCCCTCTATTTACTTTAGTGATGATTGTCCTCATTTTCCTGCATATTTAAGAATTTTGTACATACGACCACACTAACCAATCATGGGCTCCTAACTAAGTACGAGTCCCCCACTATAAACCCAAAATCAATAACAATGTCAACCGATCGAAGAAGGCTCGATCTCATCATTTTGTCAACACCAACCACTCCCGATGAACATAATCCTGGAATTGTAAAAGATAGGGCCAGAATATAGTGGTTCCAGACAACAGTGTCTGAGGTCAACTTATACAGATTTTTAATATATATCCGTTGGAATAATTGTGGGGACTTGTTTACCTAGTATCGTATATGAAAGCCGTGGTGGGGCCGAACCTGGTACTTATCTAGTTGTCTTGAATTCCATAGGGCTAACAACAACACTGATGGGTTGTCCCACACGAAACCGGCAGTTAGTTTGACCTACATCAACAGTTCCAATATCCTCGCAGGGTTGCTTGTGTGGGTTGGGGGTATGATGGACCTATGCCTGCCGCGCCTCGGGTGGAGACGTTAAAGAGTTTATATTCCCGACAGAGTCCAACATACATGCAGCAACACAGATTTACCGCGGCTCCTCGTAAAAGAACACTAACGTGTTAAAATAAAGATTGGTACAAAATTGCATAGATTATAATGTTCTGAACAGAGACCGGGATTTCGTCGCAAAACTAGTTCCAAAACATACCAAACAAGCACAATCAGACATGATGTACAAGATAAGTAAATCCAAACGATTAAGAACAGAAACCAGTATTACCGACTATATAACCCACTCAACACAGACTCACACAGCAAAGTAATACTACAAAATTTAGTGTTCCAAAAATTCCACTACCACAATAGTATAAAACTAGGTGTGAACAAAATCTAGAAGAACAACACAATTATAAGAAAAAAAAAGTCCATGAATCCAGAGGTCGTAGTATGTTAGTTGAAATCATACTCACACTAGTATATAAAGTCAGAATACAGCAATGTAACCATTATCTTGACGCTATATCATAGGAATACTTTTCAGGATCAGAGCATTCGAATGAGTTTTGTGACCATTTGATAGTAGATTCACATAATATGTGTATCCAATGTGATGGAGTAATAATTAAAAATTGTTTAATCTGTTGTTGTTTGTGTTTGACGGTATACACTACATCAATGGTTGCCCATAACTGCTCGTAGACTGATATACCAACGAATTCCAAGCGGTGACAATATTGCCAGAATAAATACTGACTGATATATAAAAGTATGAGGTCAGTGATAATGATAAGGTGGTAATCTGTAGAAAGCAGGGGATCGCGTGAAAGTATTCTAATTGCCAACAATATATAAGAAGTTATATGTCATGTGAAAAATTAAAGCCTACAAATAGAATTTAATATAATGAAGAATAATGGTAAAGGAGAACAGAGCTTGTCCACAATGACCCTTGTACATCTCAATCCCCCATTTTGTCACCTACTTCGTCTTTCAAATTTGTAAACGCTTATCATGCCCACGTTGAAGTAGTAAAAAATCCTAGCTTTATTATTATGCCCCGCGATTCGTTCAGTTTTGAAACGTGTGTCTTGAATTGTTCTAGGACAAACATTGATGATCCGCGAAGCTGATCAAAGAGCCGACCTGGAGGGGGATTTATAATAATTGACAAGTCATTTACGCAAATAATTAAATAACATCGGGCGATATCAAAAGACAGAATGTTACTAAATGAGTAGAGTAGAAAGGAGAGGCCAAAAATCAGAACCCTTTGCCACACAATAATGCCAGCCCGGGGTTGTGGCGACCCCGGCCATTGGGGGGCGTCTCGTGTCGATAGCATCAATAGTGCTGCCGTGGACACGCGTGAAGAGGATTCCACAGGATCATCATCACGCCGGACAATAATTACCAAATCGAACAGTTAAATGAAAATTACACTACCACTATAGCCCAGAGTTTAGTGATAGTTGAGATCAAACCTTGAAAACGGCTTAATAGAAAAGATAACAGCTAAGATTGGATTAGAACGTATAGTAAACATTACAGACTCCGCATGACAGTGCAACTGCTTGGCTGGAAACAGGATGTATAGTGAGAAATTTGCATATTATAGAATCGTCAGACCGACTTAGCTCTTTTAAATTTTGTTAAATTGGGGTTCCTTAGGGTGGCCTTTATGACAAAGAATATGTTAAGATGTTTTATGCAAAACGTGACTATGGAATAAAACAAGTTATATAGCCAAAATAAAAATAAGGGTTGCTGTCAGACGAACACCCAAAATCAAAAGTAATCGTGCTCAGTGGTAGAATTTTTTTAAACCACCATATGTACTTGAAGATGGGCCACGAAGTTAACGATTTGAAACTGGAATGGGCTGTAATTATATGGTAAGGCTACACGGACGATTATAGTATTCCATACTTTTTCATAAATGCTACTCGTCTATGGTGTGTTAAGTGGGGGTAGACGATAGGAAGTGTAAAAATTTTTTTCAAACCTACTGTGGTTAGTCTGAAACGTTGGCTCCAAAGGCCATACACGGCTGATATAAGCAGCACTTAGGGTGATCGTTAGTAGACGGAGACCAGTAGTTCCAAAATTATAGCTTTGATGAAGCAACATAGGGTCGATGAACCGATCTCAAAATTATAGCTTAAATAAAAAAGCCTGGTAACATTAAGCAGTATGTGTGAAATTTATTGGTGGCCAGTATTAGTTTGCCAGAAATTCATTGCTAGTTGATGCAACGGTATCTGTGGTTTTTATGTACCTAAATTTGTTGTAAGCTTGGAAACATACAGTATCATATTGTATTGAAGAATGTGATATGTGAAATTTTTAGATTTATGGCCTGTATATATGTGTAGTTCAGGTATAATCAAACCATGATGTAAAGCCCTAAAATGCTCTCCACCTGAAAACAGAAAGGTGGTCGGAGTAAATGTAAAACGAGGCTGGGAATGCCAAAGCAGAACACGTGACAACCTGTGATATTAGTAGACATTGTGACAGAACGTAATGCTGGAATTGCAGTAGGCGATAGTGAAACCATTAATACGTGTAGGTCAAGGAAACCTTAAAGAGGTAGGACGACTTTCAGATGTATAGATCTTACCGGCGTTTAAGCCAAGCCGCACCAGGAAACTATCAATGTATTTGATGTAATAATTGTAGTCACCGGTTTTAAAAAATATAGACAAAATTATTAAAAGTACTTAGGAGCGTTGAGACATGATCGCATCTAGTTTTCGGAGGTACCCGTGGAACTTACCGTATTATATAGTATCAGGCAACCTTGGTTCACTGGTGGAGCTATGTGCTTGAATCCAGAGTCGGACAGCATACGTCCTTGGTCCATTTAGCTGATCATGTGAGGTGTCCCTTCCAAGCAACAGGGGAGAAAACTGAGCAGGAGGATGTCCTTTTTTCCTGCCGGCCAGTCTTTTAGCAAGATAATGTCTTGAGTGTGTGTGGTCGCAGCTGAGTCTGCAACATAATGTAGCGCCGCATCTTAAAACGACATGTAAAAAAAATAACAAGTAATTAGGTGTGAATAAAATTTTTTTAATATATCCATGGAACTGATAAGCATCTCTCAATACTGGTAGTAACCAATAAAGAACAAACTAAATTGAAGTCATTAGTGACACAATACCATCATAGTCTTGAACAAAACCAAAACCATTATTTACCTCATATTACTACTTGACACACGTAACACACATAGGATAGGACTAATTACAAAAGCTAAAGACACAGTTGTGGGTTGTTACCGCTCAACCAACATACCAGTTCCCAACATACCCCGACTACCCAAATACCAGACCCCATAGCAATATCAAATCATTAGTACTCCAATATACAAAATAATTACACTCTGCCCCCAACAACCAACGAATCCCTCCCATCGTCACCCTCTATTAGACATTATCCGCAGTAATCACACTATCCGATGTTGTTATCCATTCCGCACACCACGACCTATTATAACAGTAATAGTCGGGAGACCCATATAATGGAGCCGTGTATTACTATGACCACCCCATCCCAAGATTAAACACATAGCCATAAATAATAAAAGTTCCCAAAACACAACTCCAAACACAAGGAGCGCCTGTACCACACAACGAATTACGTAATCACCCTGATTACCCGAAAAAAATCTTATAACCTTTTAGTTATACATAAAGTTAGGCCCGTCATAGTAAGGTTATATATAAAGACCAGCAGAGTCAGCCATATTTATTAACAAAATTAAGGGCCTGCTTTATCACGTAGCTGTATGCGACATTCCGAAACACTCATGAGCGCCCAAAAGCCAAAAAAGAACATCGGCCACAATACGGGTGACAAAAAATAGTTGTGTTCGTCTTTATCCTGGATATAGTAATCATCCCAAATACAAATAAGTTTGTTAAGAAACCCTTGCTACATGGAATATACGCAATGTAAAATTAATGCCTAGTTATGAAATAAAAAAGGAATAATTGCACGCTGGTGTTTCCATTATTAGTTTATCCAAAAGGATATAGTATATAATGTATCATTTTACATGTAGGAATAGTGTCACATATAAAACCAAAAACCGATCAAGGGCACAGATTCTTATCGACATGCCAAGCAATGTCGTAACGTGCCTGCGCTTTGAGTTTCAGTGGGGGGGGTGTGGTAAGGTGGTACATCCGCCTCTAATCTTCAACTCTTTTCCCTAAACCATTTGTGATCCAAAGTACCCCGAGACTTCCATATCCACCATAAAAATCCCTCTCCTTGCCCTCCCGAGAATTCCTTGGCCTGTCACTCTCGCTAAACTCTTCCAGCCAACCTCCCAACCTTTGTGTCGTTAATCCGTGTCAATGCTTCATTCGTCAGCCTCCCCAAGGGTTCCTTCCTCCCTTCTCCTCCCCGCCTCCAAGCTGCAGTCCGTTCCTCCTCGCCTCTCCTCCCATTCTCATCCTGCCTCTCTCATGTCTCATACGCGAATCTCATCCGTCCTCGTGTTCTCCTATCTCCTCCCCAACTCATCCTTTCCCTCTCCTCCTCCGCCCAACTCATCCTGCGCTTTCTCCTTCCTCTCGGCACTCCTGTCTCTAACACCTTTGCCCCCATGGCGAGAACCGTGTGTTTACCTTTCCAACTTTCTAGGATTTCTAAAACCTGGTTTCGCAGAGCACCATCACCATTATCCACGACCGGCCCTAATTCTCAGCACATAAGCAAACTGAAATTCACAAGTATCCTCAAGCCGCACGACTATTAAATTTATACATTTATAAGCATTTTGTATGAGAAATGGGAAGACGATTAATAAATAGAGCTAAAACTAACATGATAATTAACATATTATCAACCACGTAAGGTTTAAGATAGAATAAAATGTTGATCAAAAAGATATCTCTAGTGACTACGTGGAGTGTGCAGCTTATTAAGTTTTATTATATTGCAAAAAATATCATAGGTGGATCAGTAAAATAAATGACAAGTCTAACATCATTTCACGAAAATGGAGAACCGTCACAGCGACCCCAGCGCTTCCTGCAAAAAACACTTTCACTCGTAAAACTTTCCTATCACCCCACCAGGGTACCCTTAGAGATGTCCAGCCACTACCCACTGATTTTAAATACCATCATGAAAAGAGTACATACAATGTGAGACCTCTGTGGAAGAGCTACCTCTGTTTGGAAAACCCAAAGATCATACGTAATTGGTTCCTTAAAGAGCAATTAAGAGATACCATTTCTACCAGACCAGGGGATCGACGAAATACGTCGAATTTAGACAGCTTTTGCCGATCTTTCTGGTGGGAGTGGATTTGGCCAAAAATTTGTGCTGAAAGGTATCTCATGCTGTCTCAATGCCAGAGTTAACTATTTAATAAAAATAAAACAATGAGTTATATAAATACTGGTCACCGGACATAACTTTAAATAAAATGTTATATGAACCATAGGTGTATCAAAAGCCACGTAAAACGACCAATATTACAATGCCACGGGAAGATGAAAAAAAAAAAAAAATTCCCGACGACATACTGATGAACGGTGAAAATATATTAAGGAGTAAGAAACTATCACCATATTGCACAAGGTTTTTGTAAAAATTGTGTACACAAGGACAAAGCATGAACACTTGACCGATAGCAGAAGGAAAGCCTGTGTAAATGTGCAAGACCCTTGGTCAGGTCATGGTCGAGAAAAGACCTCAATACAGTAGGTGTAGAAATTATGTTGGATGACCACTGCCATCCGGGGGGATGAGTAATGTTCACGCGGCTTGGGATAGAAACAGCACAAGCTATGTTTTTTCAGTCAAAATTGGTGTACAGACGTGTTTATACCAACCCCCGACCCTTCACTTTTCTAAATAAAACCAGCACCGCCCCAGAAGCATACCACTTCCTTCCTAGGATGCAATAACCCAAGTTCAGTTACATCAGTATTACTGGTCGTCCTACCACTCAAAACGTGCGCCTACCATTAAAAATGGTAGGCGCCAACTGAATGTTAAAGACGCAGATGGGGACCGATTGAGAATGATAGTAACCTGGGATCAATACAAAAGTTAGGCATCACAAAAATTATAGGCGCCATAGCCATGATGTTGGAACAATTGAGGAATTTGTGTAGAAAGTGAGTAGCATAGCACATGATGTGTCAGACGACCCACAAGTATGGGAACAATTTATGCAGGACCAGGACACTGGCCACGTGGTGCAAAAAAGTAATGCGCCGAGAAAAAACAAAGAAAAAAAGAATTTATAAATAAATGTACCAAATGGAATTGGAATTGCCGCCGCACCTTTTATCCACTTGTACAAGCAAATACACGTTCAAACTAACCGATGTTTTACAATGGCCCCTAATCGGATAGATCAAAAGGATGTCCTTACCCCAGATAATGCACGAAAATGCCCCTTCAATCTTACTTAAACAAACGGAGGAAGAGAAGATTGGTAAGTGAGGAAATCTCTCAACAAAGAAAAATTTTAAGGTGTGTTAGAAAAGCCCCCAAAATAAAAATTGGGTATTCGTGGACGTTGTTTATAGTAAATTGAAAATTTCTGGAGGAAAAATCATGCCTAAAAAGAGCTCGAGATGAAAGTGATAACGCATACCGGTGCATTGTATCAAATAGGACCAACACAGTAAAAGTTCCACTCGAAGCGATTTGTTTAAGAACGGTGGTAATCTTGAAGAAAATGGCAGTAGGTTAAGAACAAAGTTACAAATTACAACATTTGGGATCCCAAGAGGGATGAGAAGAGGAGTCTGACCGCCTTACGGGACGTTTTAAAAACTTTGCCTGTAAACTTGCCATGTACGAATTTGAAAAGCAAGCCAGGAATAAACATGCCTGCCTATAATATAACATGAATGGGCTAAGTACATAAATTTTGGCTGTGGGAGAGAAGTGAACATCTGTCTTCTTTATGTTGCGCCGGTAAGAGCATGAATAATGTATACAAATTGGAATGCATTGTCCAAATACAAGTTTTATATAGAAGAATAACTAGAGACAGAATGTATAAGTATAGATAAGGAAGGTGTGGAAAGAAAAAAATCTATCAGGGATGAAAGCTCACCTGAGAGAAAGAAATTTTGAAAGATAACATCAGTGTAATGATATCACACGTTTATACCGTATGTTCCATTCGTGCCTATTTGAGATGAAAAAAATTCACGCACTTTCAGTTCATCATTAGAATATCCATTACACGTGACCAGGCCCCATGTGATAGACAGCAAGGTGCACTGATGTTGAAGACACATTACAGCACAGTATTAACGACACCTGGTCATAAAGGATAAGTTCAGACAGGTTTCAAGACAAGGTCAATCCAGTATGTTTTAAACTAGAGACTGAGCCAGTGCTATTTACAAACCTAGTTTGGAATATGATAAGAAAGAACTTGATAGACTGCGCCTAGCTGATACCTAGTCTGTGAAGAAACCCATATTCGAGAGTTCCGTTGTGCAAAGGATAATAAGCTTTTGTTAGTAATGGATATGATAACGTATACTGATTGATAGTGGAGGAGAAATAATTTCACGACAGTTAGATGCCTCAAATAGTTTACCGTGTGTTGTGCTGCGTCTAACATGGTGCCGTCCCACGAGGAGAACAAGATACACTGTAAAGGGAATACATTAGACATAATAGTCGTATTTACAGAGGAGTGACAGGGAAGTGATCCATTAGCCGTAATGAGCAAATCTAGTCTGTGATGTCCAGAACAAACATAAAGCTAAAACAATATCTCAGATAAGAGATTGTGTATCTGAGAAAAGGTGATGGACTTATCAGAATTCCATTAAAATGCACAGATGTTAGACCATCACCTGATCCTTTTATATGTGACCGGTCAGAAGGACGACAATGAGTTTAGAAGAGAATTGCCATTTGGATTTGAGAAGATTGCGGCCTAAATTGTCTTCCCCTCTAGAATGAAAAAAATATGTTTTTGTAGAGAGTAAACATTTCGGAGGAACCTCCGTAATTGAATGCCTGGATTATAGCCACTTTTGATATGAGGGATATTCCGTGAAAGTTATTCAAACATGTAAATCAGTACTAATTATGTGGAACCACATAGCTGAAAAACTCTGCTAACACCATGTATTAGTGTGTTATGCTGTCATCGGGTCCTCCAATAACGTAACATATATAGAGGTGAGAAGTAATAATAATTCCTCTGTTTACATGGATCATTGGGCGCAGGGAGGGACACAAGGAGAAGAGAAATGTAAGAAAATTACGGGGGATGCGAAGCAGCATTAATAACAAGCCCTCGACACATTGCTGCTGAAATCAGTAGACATAAACCTGAAATAAATATAATTGTGTTATGTAGGAAAGTCTGAGTCAAGAATTCGATTGAGTAGTTGCCTACTCTGAATTGACCGCAGACTTACAGTAAAAGCCAAGAATCTCTACCGACACAGTAGTTAAAGGTCAAGGTAGACAAACATATATCTATGTTGTAATAAAAGAAAATAATGACATTGGACATGTGGTGATGACTGATTTAAGATGGTGGTGAGGTTTCTGGTTGAAAAATACAAGATCCACATTATAAACAGGTTACAGGTAAATTGTAAATCCATAGTTACCCAGAGAAATTTATTTATCAACACCCTCTTTCCGCCTAATAAGGACCAGCCCCTATCGATACCGACATATTACTTTAACTCCGAAAAGCGGCCCTAGATTAATACATACATGCTCGTCTTCAAAAGGATATGTGAAACGCTTGACACGGTTTTGAAACTGTAAAAGCCTACATGAATTATAACCCGGCGATACAAGGGGCAGAAGAGTAAAACTTTATAGCTTGTAATTATATTCTTATGTGTAAAAACGAGTGAATGATAAGGATGGCCAGCTTGAATCATATGGAAACTAATTGATAATAGATACAAACATGTGACCCAAATAAGATTACAGTGTGCTGGCTGTAACTATCAGTACATTGGTTATGTGACTAAAGTTAGTAATACGTATAACGTGGGTGGAGAGGCAAAAAAGCCGTAACGACGTATCAACACACACACGTGCGTTCGGTCGCTATGCCTACAATAGCTGCCATCAGTTTGGGTGCGGGACGTCAAATTAATGTCCACCAGCACAAAGACATATTTATTCGGAAAATCGTGCCACTGATAAATATCAACAGTGTAGGTTGGCGAACGCCTTTGCCCTAGAGTTAGGTTTTATAGATAAAACCGTGAAAACGTCTTGATTAGAAAAATGATAACTATTAGTATGTGGTATTACGTTTGAAAAACATTACATGTACCGCAGACAGCACATCTACGAAACAGGAGGTAAAGAAATTGCATATTATTAGTGAACTCGATGGCCGACTTTATAGCTCATTTAAAATTATTGGTTCAATTAATTGTGTGTACCTGTGTTGTCTATTGATGTGACAATAGAATAATTTAAGTTATTCCAATAGTACAAGGGGGGAATGATAACAATTAGTATAGCCCAAAATATAAATGGTGGTGTATGGCCTGTCAGTACACCACCCCCCAAAACTTCGTAAATCTGCTCAGGTTTGAGAGAGTGAAGAATATATATATAGAAACCTCCCATTGTAAGCTGTAAATATTGGCCACAATTTAAACATATTTAGAGCAGATATGGCTTTGGAAAGAACTTAAGCGTGTTGTCAACGTAGCTTGTCGAATAAGACTGTACAATAAACATCTAACCAATGGTAGATGCGATTCCCGAATTCCGGTAAACCCAAAGAAAAACCCCGCCCCCAAGACCGCCTCCTATTCGAAGCCCAAGTGGTCCAGGGGACGACGTCAGTTCAGCACGGGCACCCAACGTTTATCTTAACTAAACTCTTACCCCTACTAAATCACCAATCTTCAAGTATGTAATAAGTTCCAACCATTATCTAAGCAGCCATCGTCCTGAAAAAAATCTACCAACCAGCGCCATTGCACCCAAAGCAGACAATTGTAATTGGTAATAAGCCAGTACAAAGTTCGCCATAAAACATATGCATGATACAACTGTGAAATTCAACAATATACAACAATCCAAAAATAGTATGAAGATCAAAAAACATTCAGTTATACAATATTAATAGGTAAAAGAATCAATATACATAGTAATAAATGGATAGATCCTTTAAAATTTTGTAGGGGGGTTCCGTTACAGAGGAAACTATATGTAAAATAATCCTATAATGCTCCAACCTGAACGATAATGGGTGATCCTGAGAAATTAAAACGTCATAGTCTATGGCGCAAGGGCCATTTCACACTATGACTCCCAATCAAATGATGAAGTTAATCCCTCACCCAATAGCAGTGTACTAGGTTTCATCGGGTGTGCTAATAAACTCCAAATGTCTTGTCCCACCATTACAGCTTTGGCCGAATTATCCGGCAGGCCAGCAGGGTGACCCAGGTGTTATTCCAAACGCTCTGTCGAACTCAAATGTTATGTATATGTATTTAATTCTCACTTGAATACCTCCCTTCCGTACACTATCCAACTAACAGTTCCGTACTCCTTACCAACGTCAACAATTAGATATAACTGCGTTCCCGGTTGATGTACATACCAGTTAATGAGAGCATCACGCAGTTCAGGATCATGAGCATAAACCGATATGGACGACAGCATACGCGTCCTTGGTGTCCCAAAAAGCAAACATATTGGATGTTTCTCCAAGCACGGAGGGGTAGAAATCAGGCATAGGAGAGGACTTTTCCTGCCTGCCAATCGCGACTCAAGGAGAGAAAACATCTCCAATACAAGTTCCAATAAAGACAAACTATTGAAGTCATGATGACAAATACCAACAGAGCTTGAACAAAACAAAACCAGTATTACCTCATATTACTACTACACAACTAACACACACATATGGATAACTAATTAATAAAATAGATGTCACTACAAGATTCATATTGATAAATTCTGTACATATAACTTGTAATTAAAATTGATTGTGATTCCTGGTTCCCTTTGTATTTGAATCAGGACACATATACATTCATGACAGCACTGAATACATATTGTTATTTGAAAAGTTATCAGAGACTCCTTTAAGATATCCTCGTAGAGTGTTTTATGTATGTGAGTGTCACAGTGTTGTCAAGTGTGGTGGAATAAATTAAATTGTTTATCTGTCTGTTGTTGTTATGACTTACACTTCATCATACACATACCCTAGACATATAACGTAGTCATCACACTATTCCAGAATAATTCTGACTGAGGTATACATATGTGGCAGCAAGTAAGGTTATCTATAATACACTACTCTTATTAGATATAGATACCTTCACAGCTGATCTCAGTCAGTACACTAAGTCCCCTATAAATATTTATAACATCCCACTTTACCACAAAAACACTACACATATTAGATATAGATACCTTCACAGCTGATCTCAGTCAGTACTCTAAGTCCCTATAAATATTTATAACATCCCACTTTACCACATATATTGGGGGTAAATTCCGGTCCGGGATATTGAATCCTTTATGAAGAATATAAATATTGGGGTAATTCACTTCAGGGAATATAAAAAGTTAAAATCCTTGGGTGGAATTAAATAAGGTTGAGCTCTTGGTGCCTGTTTTGTCCATTGGATATATAATTACAGATTATATTGTTTAGTTAGATGTTTTATTTAGTGACCGGATATAAAATTGGGGACCTGGCCAAATTTCGATCGGCGTGTGTACAGACTGCAAACAAGTTAGGAGTAGATGGGCAAGTTATGGTTGCCTATGTCACTACGGAATGTGACAAATTTATTGAACGCGAAGAAAGAAGGTTTGAAGCCGAAAGAAAGTTAGAGGCTGAAAAAGAAATTAAGAGGTTGCAGATTGAGGCTGACAAAGAGGCTAAAGCATTGGAGGCTGATAGGGAGATTAAGAGGCTCCAATTAGAAGAACAAAAGGCAGAAAGGGAAGAGAAGAGATTAGCTGCAGAAAGGGAAGAGAAGAGATTAGCTGCAGAAAGGGAAGAGAAGAGATTAGCTGCAGAAAGGGAAGCAGAAAAGGAGGAGAAGAGATTACAAAGGGAACATGAGCTACGACTAAGGGAGTTTGAGTTTCAGGGCCATGCTCCTGAAAATGGTGCCAGTCCCTTTGCCTCTGATGCTACTGCTACTCAGGGAGCCTCAACCTCAGCTATGAACTTTCATTTAGATCATTTTGTTGAGAAAGACGATGATATTGAGAGCTATATAAATAGATACGAATTATTAGCTACCACATATGGGTTAGAGAGAGAAAGGTGGAGCTTAAAGTTATCTCAAGGACTTCGTGGGGCAGCTTATGAAGTTTTTGCCAAAATGCACAGAGATGATCAGGAAAATTATGACATGCTAAAGCAGGCTCTTTTGTTAAGATATGAGAAGAACGCAGAATTTTACAGAAAAAAATTTAGGAATGCTAAACTACTGTCAGGTGAAACCTATCACCAGTTCTCTGCACGGTTAGAGACATACTTGGAGAAATGGACTTCTCTGGGGAAAACCCAAGATCTTAAGGAAATGGTCCTTATAGAACAATTAAGAGAGTCCATGGCTCCAGACCTGAGAAAGTTTCTCATGGAACAAGGTGCAGAGAGACTGGGTGAGTTGCTAAATGTTGCAGAAAGGTATCAAGCGGCCCAAGCAGAAGTATCAGGTAATAAAAAGAAACAGGTGGATAATTTTAGGGCACCACAGAACTTTAATAAATTTGATCCTAGGGATCAAAACAAAGGTAAGCACCAATTTGATAGGCCACGGTATGAAAATAAAAATAAAAACCCACAATTCGATGAAAGGAAATATGATGAAAGAAAATCTTTCAACCAAGGAAAAAGGTGGTGTAAGAATTGTCAGATGAACAATCATGACACTGACCGTTGCAGAAGGAACCCTATAGTTATGGCAACCCTTCAGGTCAGGTCGACCTCAAGACAGGAGGAGGATATTATGTTAGATACCACTCCAGAAGAGATGAGGAAGGCACAGGCTGGGGATAAGACCCTCAAGCCTTGTTTCAGGAAATTGTCAACTTGTCATACAACTCCAGGCAAGGGAGATTTTTACATGAAAAAATAGTTGATGTATAGGAAGACTGGAGCTAGATCCAAAGGTCAGGGACAGCTGGTACTTCCTAAAAGATATAGGACAGACTTAATAAGGAGCCTACATGTGAAACCAGATGGGGACCATGAGAAAATAGGTACCATCATCCAAAAGGTGGCTCACAATTATTATTGGCCCAAGGCAAGATGGGACATTGAGAATTTTGTAGAAAGGTGTAGCATAGCACATGAGGGAACACCCACAAGTGGGAACATTGATCAGGACCTGGACACGCCAAGGGGCAAAATTAGGCCTGACCATAAAAAGAAATATAAATTTGATAAAGTGGACCAAATGAAATGGGAAGCCCCTTTTCACGGACAAGCTTCACTTAACTGTTTTACAATGGCCACTATGCAGAGAGTGCAAAAAGATGTCTTACCCCAGGATAAGCCGAAAATCCCTCAATCGGACTTAAACAAACTGGAGGAAGAGGATGTAGAGAGGAAATCTCTCATCAAGAATTTTAAGTGGGGAGAAAGCCCCAAAAGGAAAATTGGTAGCGGTCGTTTTATGCATGAAAATTCTGGGAGGAAAAATCATCACTATAGCGCTTCAAGTGGAAGAGACCATACCGGTGCATGGACAAATAGGTCCACACAATTACAAGTCCATATGTAACACTGTTAAGAACGTGGACGGATGAAAAAGCAGAGGAAAATATTACATCCTCATACCAATATGTAAATGAGCTGACCACTCGTTTAAAAACTGGCTGGAAACTTGCCAATGAAAATTTGAAACAAGCCAGGAAGAAACATGCTGCTTATTATAACAGGAAGGCAAAAGACAGAGATTTGGCTGTGGGAGAGAAGGTACTGCTTCTTTTACCCGGAAATCAGAATAAGTTACAAATTGGATGGCAAGGTCCATATACAGTTCTAGAGAAGGTGTCTAGAACCAATTATAAGATAGATAAGAAGGGGAAAGAAAAAATCTATCATGTGAATCTCCTGAAGAAATATTTGGAAAGAGAACATCAGGAAGAGACACACTTGCTAACCTTGTCCATTGCAATGGAAATGAAGAAGGAACCACTTTCATCATTTGAATATCCATTACACCCCTGTGAGACAGCGGCACAGGTGAAAATCAGTACGCATTTAACGAAAAATCAGAAGGAGAGAGTGCAACAGGTTCTAGATAATCATACAGAGGTGTTAACAGATCGACCGGGGCATACAAACTTATTGGAATATGATATGAAACTGATAGACCCCACACCTGTCTGTATGAAGCCTTATTCGATTCCTTTTGCTAAGGAGAAAGCTTTGAAGGAAGAGATAGACTATTTGTTGAAGGAAGGAATTATTTCACACAGTGAATCTTCGTATAGTTCCAGTGTTGTACTTTTAAGGAAACCCTCTGGAGAACATAGACTCTGTATAGATTCCATTGCCGGATACAAATCAGTTGTTTGCCAGGCTAAATAAAGCTAAGTATTTCTCAAAAGTGGATTTGAATAAAGGATACTATCAAATTCCAGTAAAGCCTGAGATCAGACAAATTGTTGGCTGTGAACATTTCGGAGGAGCAGAGTGTCTCCATTGTTACCTTTTGAATTGAGGATAGTCCGAGTGTTTATTAAGGCTGATCCGGAAATTATTGGATCCCCTCCACAACTCAGATAGCACCATATAGATCAACTCCTCATAACGTACAAATTGAGGAACATCTAATATTCTCGGGACATGTCGTTGAGCAGACTCAGCGAAGAGAAAATGGTGAATATTGATTGCTAAGCAGTAGTAAGACAAGCCGTAACACTTGCAGCTGTACAGTAACATATCTGAAATGGATTCTTGGATTGCAGCGGTCTGAGGCAACCTTCGTCAGTAGTGCTTACTTTGACTTGACCCACCTGCATTAATCCATGAGCAAAATAAAATTAGAGAAACGTTGATGCAGATTTTTTTTAGCCGCCATCCGTGCGATGAAAATCAAAGAAATCACCAGGCATGGACATAAATTTCTCTATGTGTATGTAGAATTATAGACTGACGTATAACGTCTGTTTTAAGCGGGGAGGATTTGTCGTGAAATTCTACATCCACATATATAAATTAAAACGTAAATGTAAAGCCTAACAAATAAATTTAATAAAAGGAAGAAGAATGGTAAAGAACAGTGCTGTCACAATGACAGTACTCGAAATCCCCTTTGTTTATGCTTTGTCTGCAAATTGTAACGTTTCCACGTTAAATATAAGCCACTGCATAATACAAGCGTTTCCACAACACATTAAAACGGGTATTGCATTTCTAAGAAAAAACATTGAGAGGCACACTGCGTATGACCTAAATTAATTACACTACGAATGGACAGATGGATGTAGGATGGAAAGAAGGGAGGGCTGAAAATCAGGAACGCATGCAACACTAAACACGCGTCTCGCTATTAATGCCACCCCCAACAAGCGTAACGCGATATACAATTACTACTATCACGCGTGTAAGGCCACATGCACTAACTTTTTTTCAGACGGACAGTGATAAAAACACTACCCTTCCCAGAGTTAGGTTTTAAAAAACCTGGAAAACGCTTATTAGGAAAGATGACATTAGATGGATTTACGTTTGAAAACATGACAGTACCCAGACACCACATGGGGATTGAAGTGAACAGGAGGTGGTAGAAAATGCACATTTTGAACGCAGCCACCTAGCTCCCTTAGATTGAGATATTTGGATTCCTTAGGGCTTGCTGACACAGAATATGTTAAGTGTTACGCAAATAGTCCAGGAATTAATAAATTATAGGCAAAAGAAAATAATGAGGGTGTCAGACAACCTAAAAACTCGGAGTCGCTCAGTGGCAGAATTTTAAACCACCATTGTACGGAAATAGGCCACAAGTTACATTTGAATTGATTGGATGGAATGATATGTAAGGCTAAACACGATTAGTCGGACTATAAATGCTATCTTTTGTTGTCAAGGGAGACGGAAGTAAGAGTACTTTTTTTCAAACGATTGGGTAGAGATGGCCTGATTGGTTAGGTCTGTTAATATAGTTAATTGATAGCGTTAGTTCGAGACCACTAGTTCAAATAAGCTTGATAAAGCAACAGTGCGTTGAAGCCAGCTCATATTTTTGCTAAATAAAAGCCTGGAACATAAGCAGATGGGAATTTGTGCCAGTATTTGTGCCTACATTCAGTGCTAGTCAACGTATCTGTGTTTATTTCCTTGAATTTTGGGACTGTGGTCCTAGTTGTTGAAGCCGCACCTGGTCTGAGCGTTTGCTGAATCCAGAGGCTACAACATACTCTTGGGTCCCTATAGTAACCAGTGAGGTGTCTTCAGAAACAGTGAATAGTCGAGCAGAGGAGTCCTTGCCTGCCGCCCTCACGAAAGTTAAGCCCACTGTGGCCAAAAGAGCTCAACACTATGTACCCCTCGTAAATGACACTAACTTAATTAAAGAGGGGCAATTAATTGTTTTAATGTTCGGAACTGAGACCATCTCCAATACTAGTTCCAAACATACACAAGCACATGCAGTCATGATGTCTAATAAGAATCTATCTTGAAGAACAAAACCAGTATTACCTCATATTACCACATCACAACTCACACACATAGAATACTAATATTGTATGTCAATGCAAAGACCACATTTATATCTGTGTACATAATATTTGAAATTACATGTTATTATATTGCCTGGTTCACTGTGTAGTTGAATCAGGATCACTCTTGTAGAGAAAATCAATACATATGTACATATCTGAAATTTATCATTGAATCTTTTAAGATAGTCTTCTAGAGTGTTGACTGTTTGTGAGTGTCACAGTATTGTCAAGTGTGGTGGAATAATTAAATTGTTTATCTGTTGTTGTTGTGTTGACTTACACTTCATCATTTGCATAACCCTAGACATATAACGTTGCCAACACAATATTCCAGAATAATTCTGACTGAGATATAAATATGTGGCAGTAAGTAAGGTTATCTGTAAAACACTACACATATTAGATACAGATACCTTCACAGCTGATCTCAGTCAGTACACTAAGTCCCTATAAATATTTATATCATCCCACATTACCACACTCCGTAAGGAACGGAAAGAAAAATAGTAATAATTCCTCTAGAGAAGTTGGAGGTCTGCCTGCAGTTAATTAATGAGTGCATATTGTTTCTAAAATTCTCGATTTAAAAAAGCAATTTTGTCGATGACACATTCATTAGGATCGCAAAATGGAAAAAAAAGACAGACTTGTTTTAGATTTGAGCAGATTTATGACTCGGCTGTTCCCAGACCCACTTTCACATTAAAACAGTGAACAAGAACCTGGCTGTGTCATTCTACAATGCAAACAAACTGAGAATAATAAACTATTTTAATATATTTTTCTCTCAGTGGCTGGTTTTTTTTTTTTTTCATTCCGGTGTCTGGACTTGGGTTACGAGTAGGACAATAGTGCTGCATAGGACAAAAGGAGTGACTGTTGTAGCAGCTTGCAGTTAAAACTTCCTTCGATATTCATTTTCTTTATTCGTTCTTCACAGAACATGGAGCCAGAATTTCAGCTGGCTCATTGCCAAAAGCCAACGTCAAAGCACGTGATCATGCAGTAATCATTTCTGTTTCACTTTCCACTACATGATTGTTGTTGCTTACCGACATGCCACAACCTCACATTAATCGCCTCTCACGACTAGCCTAAGCAGTGGGCCTATTATTACTTTGTATCCAGAGACCCCCGGGAAAAAGTAGAGATTTCCTGCGTACTGCTAAATGCCAAAACAATATTGG
Source organism: Oreohelix idahoensis (assembly GCA_024509875.1). Taxonomy (NCBI): domain Eukaryota; kingdom Metazoa; phylum Mollusca; class Gastropoda; order Stylommatophora; family Oreohelicidae; genus Oreohelix; species Oreohelix idahoensis. The sequence continues at coordinate 194,096 of JAMPIV010009427.1, read as the reverse complement.
CTACTATTGTTAACTTCAGTTTTCATTGGTTGCATTATTTGCATAAACGTCAAAGCAAAATAATACCACGTGCAGATACAAGTATTCAAAGCCCAGGCTCGGCGGCTCTCTACGCCATAGAATAGCAGGATACACAAGAAGCAAGTATTGTTTTCCTACGCCGGAATGCTTGCAGAGTAAAATTCTGGGAAGATTGATCCGCAGTCAGAGACAATCGTGGAACCGCCATCAGGCATTGTCCAGTGTCGGGCGTTTGGTTTTGATAACAGTAATTTCTGGTGTCGTAATCGACCAATGATAAATTTTTTTTTTTTTTTTTTTGGGGGGGGGGGGGGGGGGGGGGGGGGGGGGGTGGGGGGGGGCGGGGGGGGGGGGTGGGGGGTATCAAGGGCCACCCCCAGGGTTATCAGGTTTACTGAAACTGCAAAATTCACTTGGCATTGAGGAAGCGATGAATTGAGTTCGTCAAGTTTTGATCTGAAAAATAAGTTGGTTAAGCCTACGAAACATGTTTAGCGTAAAACCGTTTTTGTGTATGTATTATTTGTGTATCGATGGCTATATCTGGGTACCCTTTTCTGTATCAATGATTGGAGTAGGTATTCTTTCTGTAGCAAAGGCTGGAGTCGATAAAACCATCTGGATATTATTTTTGATTTACATGCGGCAATGTTCTTTCCGCCTTTGTCTTCTTAAATCACAGCCATTACATGTTCTCAGAGAGTTCTAATTAATCATAGTAAACTCACACTCTTTACCAACCACGGCTCATTCATAGACTTTGAGCTCGCCAAGGAATATAGACTTTGAGCTCGCCAAGGAACATAGACTTTGAGCTCGCCAAGGAACATAGACTTTGAGCTCGCCAAGGAACATAGACTTTGAGATCGCCAAGGAACATAGACTTTGAGTTCGCCAAGGAACATAGACTTTGAGCTCGCCAAGGAACATAGACTTTGAGCTCGCCAAGGAACATAGACTTTGAGCTCGCTGTGGTGAAGTGGGATGTTATAAATATTTATAGGGGACTTAGTGTACTGACTGAGATCAGCTGTGAAGGTATCTATATCTAATAAGAGTAGTGTATTATAGATAACCTTACTTGCTGCCACATATATATACCTCAGTCAGAATTATTCTGGAATAGTGTGATGACTACGTTATATGTCTAGGGTATGTGTATGATGAAGTGTAAGTCATAACAACAACAGACAGATAAACAATTTAATTTATTCCACCGCACTTGACAACACTGTGACACTCACATACATAAAACACTCTACGAGGATATCTTAAAGGAGTCACTGATAACTTTTCAAATAACAATATGTATTCAGTGCTGTCATGAATGTATATGTGTCCTGATTCAAATACAAAGGGAACCAGGAATCACAATCAATTTTAATTACAAGTTATATGTACAGAATTTATTAATATGAATCTTGTAGTGACATATATTATTAATAGTATCCTGTGTGTGTCAGTTGTGTAGTAGTAATATGAGGTAATACTGGTTTTGTTTTGTTCAAGCTCTGTTGGTATTTGTCATCATGACTTCAATAGTTTGTTTCTATTGGAACTAGTATTGGAGATGTTCTCAGTTCCTGGTATTAAAACCATGGCCACACTCTCTTATCTTTCGTGATGACTGCAGTAAAAGACTCCTCTGCTCGATTACTTTAATGAGTTCTGGAGCCACCCCACTGGTTGCTATATGGACCAAGGAGTATGCTGTCCACCTCTGGTTTCAGCAAAGCTCTGACCAGGTGCTGCTCAATAACTTTAAGACCACGGTCCCTGAAACATGAAGGTTGTACCTTCTACGTCAGAACAAATTTATACTCTATTTCTACACTGAGCACAATACATCACAAACATTGAGTTCAGAGCGTTAGGCCAACTGTCAGCTTCATCTGAAATACTTTATACCAGTATTTCCCTCCCTAATGGTTACTACGCCTCTGCAATTCCAGCATTATTTCTTTCTAGTCAATAATCTAGATGTCAGTGTACTGTTTGGCCATTCCATGCAGTTTTACTTTCCTCCGACACCTTCTGTTCAGGCTGGAGCACTATAGGCTTTACATCATGTTCGCTACTGAACTACACATATATACAGACATAAATTATCAATTTACATTCAATTTTCATTAAAAGATATTGAATATTTCAAGCTTACCACAATTCATGGAAATAATAAAAAGTTTCGTTGACTGGCAATGAATATAGCACAACTCCGATCTGCCGATGTCCCAGGCTTTATTTTATAAAAAAATATACACTGGTGCTCAACGCACTGCTTCTTAGTAGGTTTATTACAAGATGTGGCAAGGAACAGACGCTCTGAATTGAGTATATTCGCAGCTCTACCCAATCAAACCATGTCTACACATCTTTTCAAAAAAGTACCCCTTTTCACTTTTCCCCTGACAACACAAGATAGTATTTATAGCCCGACCAATCGTGTTTAGTCTTACATTTGTTGCGCTCCAATCAAATAGGAGTTAACATGGTAGGCTATTTCCGTAACGTAATGTTTTTTCAAACACGTTATAAAAAAATTTCATGAGCAGAAATGATTTCATGCTGTCAGGCACCCCCACTATTTTATTTTGGTTATAATTTGGTAATTCCTAGACTATTTGCGTAACGTTTTACATATTCTTTGTCAGCAAACCCTAAGGAACCCAAATATACGAATTTAATGGAGCCAATATGCATTTTCTTCTAGGATAGTCGTGCTGTTACTACCTTCTCACTTCCAAACTTGAGGGTGTCTGGGTACTGTCATGTTTTCAAACGTAAACCGGTATAATGTCATAATTCCCAATAAGCGTTTTTCAGGATTTTAAAACCTAACTCTGGTATGGGTAGTGAATTTTATCACTGTCGATTTGAAATAAAGTTAGTGCATGTGGCCTTACACGTGTGATGGCAGCAATTGTGTATCGCGCGACGCGTGTTTAGTGTTGCATGTGTCCTTGCTTTCTGCCTCTCCCTTCTCTCTATCCTTTAGTCCATCTGTCTTTTAGTTACGCCGTGTATGGAATGAATGAAATATTAAATCTAGGTCATTGATCAGCTTGCGTATCTCAAGGTTTTTCCAAGAAATACAGTACACGTTTCATTGAAGAAAGCGGGTAATAATACAGTAGGCTTTTACTATCAACGTGAAAGCGTTACAATTTGCAGACGAAGGAGAACACAGGGGGATTTTGCGTACAGTCATTGTGACAGCACTGTTCTTTACCATTCTTCTTTCCTTTTATTAAATTTATTTTTTTAGGCTTTGCATTTACCTTTTAATTTATATATGTGTATTTAGAATTTCACGACACTCGCCAAGGAACATAGACTTTGAGCTCGCCAAGGAACATAGACTGTCAACAAACTTGGCATAAGTCCTCATCAAGTGTGTCATCAGCTCAAGGTCTTCCTCATCCCTTTCATGTCTGTCTCCAGTAGTCGTCATAGGTGTCTCTCTACCTCTCGTACCCGGGAGATTCCAGAACCTTGTAATTAATTCTCCCAATCTTGATAGCGTCACCTCTTGCTTAACTGGCACTTGTCTGGTTCGTGTCATTAGTTCCACATATATGATCTTGTCGTATCATTTCAAGCTTCATTTTTTTTAAATGAAATTATGTAACCTTTTGGTTGTTGTTTTTGTTGTTCTCCTTGTTTCAGAGCATTACACTAGGGCGGATTTGACGTTTCGGTGGACGATTCTTATTTGTCAGTTTGATTTATTTTTATTAATAAATATTTCCCAGTGCAACGAAAGCTCTTCTTGCCTTGTGTATCCTCCAATTTTGTCAACATTGCTGCCAAGATATTTGTATAATTCTCCATCTTGTAGTTGTGTATCTTCAAGTAAAATCACGTTTTCGTTTCTTACATTTACTCTCATAATCTTTATCTTTTCCCTGTGTATTTTCATACGCATTTTCTCTTACTTCTCATCACTTATGTTCATGTCGTCTTTCATCTGGTTTTGGTTATAGGATAGAATATCGAGGTCATCGGTAAAATCTGGATCGTCATGATTAATCAGACCAAAGTCTTAAGTCCAAATCAGGTGTTAAAGTTTGAACATCATACAGCAGTGATTATTTACTTAACACTTACAAATCTCTCTCTCCCCCACTCTCTCTCTATCTCTCATTCTCTTTCTCTCTCTCCCCCCCCCTCTCTCTCTCTCTCTCTCTCTCTCTCTCTCTCTCTCTCTCTCGCATTAGTCACCTAAGTTTCGTTTCATAAATTCACCCCAAAATCTCTTGGGAATACTGACTCCTGGCTCAGAGAAATAGTTAAGGCAACTTGTTTAAGATGCCTCTTACACGCGGTCTGAGATATTACTTTACTCTAGACTCCCACTCTGACTTTGTGTTCAGATTTCTAGGATTCCGGTTGTCTGTGTTAGTGTAGGTAGGGTTTTCCTGGGATATAAGTCCACAAGATGCTCAAACAAGGTCCGGTCCGATAAATGGAATTCTAATCTTATTCCTTACTCTGGCTAGCTGGCTGTCTTCTTGACGAGGTAAATTTCACAGTGCTCTAAACCGGCGAAAATGTCACGTTATATTGCAACTTTCGTCCTACGCAAGTTGTTGTTACTATCTGACCAGGCTCCATTCAGAAGTGTTGTTTATAACATGTAGAATTGCCAAGCCAATTGCATTCAATCATGCGTGTTATGATGGGGTTTATCCCAACAATGTCCTCATAGGAAAATTCTGCGTGGATTTTTTTTAAAGTCACTTCCCATTTAAGGAATTGCTATTTCCGTCGATTATCCTGTTTGCACTCCGACTTCCTACATTATCACAAATAATGTTTTCCCTGAAACTTTACACAACATTGTGTCTTTCAGGTGCGCGTCTGTAATAGGTCACCACCTGGATAATGTACTGCCCTGTACCTGTGCAAACAAACATTCATCGTGTGACTATCTGGGTTGTATTCTCTCCACAAGAAAAATTAGGAAGTTACAATAGCAATATCAGCGATAACAAAGCTCGCGGGGCGATCTTCATGTTAATCCGGCACGCCAATGTCTGATACACAAGCATTTTACCAACATGACTCGGTCAATATTACATTACCTGCCTACTCTCTCAGCAGGAATGATCAGGTAAACAGACATGACGAATTATTACACGAAGAAGTGTAAACAAGTGACTTAGCACGTGTTTCTGTGTTCCAAAAATGAGAAATAACGTCACATATGCGTCCATTCTGTCTGTCTCTCTTTATGCTACATACTTCTGTGTCAGCAATTGCCGATAATATTTTTTCGTAGGAACTACACTTCCCTAAACCCATCCCAAATTCTACAAGCTCAGCCAGTCGTAAACACCGCTTAGCGAAGAAGTGGAACAATAAAGATTAAACTACACTGACATCTCTTCGCCAGCCTCTTCTTTACTTAAGATGCAGGCAATTGATAGATAAGCGAGTCGATTGCTTCTGTCAAGAAGTATCTGATTAGCAAGGAACCGTGATGTTACGATAACATGTGTATTTTTCCGGGCTTGATTTGCACAGATCGCCCATCCTTATGTCTGATACCGAGATATATGACATAACTATTTCTGGTGCAATCTCTTTTCCTAAATTAGCAGAGACAACAAAATTGTAGAATTAGGGTAAACCATGTGACAAAATGATTGCTGGTAATGCCATATAATAATATTAGTTTCACTACCATATATGGTGAGGCCAATAATTATGATGCTGCGTAGGTCAACATTTTACTAAAATAAGACGTTCAACCTTATGATTGATTTTAAATTTTAAAAAAACTAGCCTGAATTGTGATTGAGTTCCACCAAAATAAACTAACGAAATTAAATTTATAATAGGCGGAATTTTTCAGTATAAGACTTGAGCAGGTTCTGATTCCCGATTCATTTTTCATTCTCACCAGGCGTCAGAATAGGAGTTAGTAATAGGAAATAAAAAGGGTTAAAGAAGTAATTGAGAACTTAACAGCGTAAAACTACTAAAAAAATCAGCAGAATTATATTCAGAGGAAATCTTCCTCACGTGTTAAAGTTAGGAGTAGACATTAACAAGTAACCATAGCTCGCTGGGGAAAGACTATATCTGAACAGCTCCAGTAACTAGAATCGACCAATCTATGCAACATTCTGGTTAATGCCCATTCATAGTGAAGGGGTGAGTTGTAACATGTACTTGTCTTATTTTATATGTGCATTGTACTACTTACTTACTTAGTCGTTCCTCTTCTATCCTGGGGTATAAAGGTGTGCTAGAAAGCGCGTCATACTATCCTTTCGGCAGAAAACAATTACTGACAATCAATCCTGGTGACATCTTGTAGGGCAGCAACAAAATATCTCCATTGTGCTCAGTCGGCAAAGATCTTTCGTGTGGTGCCCCAGCTCTAGTTCATGCATTGTATCTCTGCTTCCGCAGTTCTCAGCCAGGTAGTTATGGCTGGCTTGTCTTCTGTAGTATATATCCTACAGTTCTGTTCACTCAACATTCCTTTGTCTGAGACCACTTCTTCCACTCTTATTCTATGACCTCCTGTCGATCGTTGTTTTCTTTTAGTTTAATTTAATTTTTTGTATTATGTTTTTTTGTCCTCTCACTCTCATCATTTCCCTTTTCATCTTCTCCCTATGAAGCATGAAGCCACCACTACAGAAAGCTCGGTATGAAGCATGAAGCCACCACTACAGAAAGCTCGGTATGAAGCATGAAGCCACCACTACAGAAAGCTCGGTATGAAGCATGAAGCCACCATTACAGTAAGCTCGGTATGAAGCATGAAGCCACCACTACAGAAAGCTCGGTATGAAGCATGAAGCCACCACTACAGAAAGCTCGGTATGAAGCATGAAGCCACCATTACAGTAAGCTCGGTATGAAGCATGAAGCCACCACTACAGAAAGCTCGGTATGAAGCATGAAGCCACCACTACAGAAAGCTCGGTATGAAGCATGAAGCCACCACTACAGAAAGCTCGGTATGAAGCATGAAGCCACCACTACAGTAAGCTCGGTATGAAGCATGAAGCCACCACTACAGAAAGCTCGGTATGAAGCATGAAGCCACCATTACAGTAAGCTCGGTATGAAGCATGAAGCCACCACTACAGAAAGCTCGGTATGAAGCATGAAGCCACCACTACAGAAAGCTCGGTATGAAGCATGAAGCCACCACTACAGAAAGCCCCCTAGCATAGAGCCTGCACAAAACATATACATGCTCTTACAACATTTGTTTATGTATCAATTTAGTTGACATGATGAGGTTGCCAGGGTCATGTACAACTTTATATTTGTTGCCTTGCACGAGATGGCGGAGGAAGCAGTATACTTATTTTTTATGTATGTCATAAGTGACCCCCGGGATCTACAAAGGGCAAATATAAATCATGAATCAACCTGTCATTCTTCATAAACAGGGCCCCAGCCGGATACTCGCATGTACCAGTGGCGCACCGCAAGTACTGTGTGTTAGTATCACTTGAGTTCCCTGACCAATCTTCACAAAAGTCGATCCGGAACGGTTTAATTGTCGATCCCCTGTGACAACGGTCAATCCAGGTTACCGATTAGGTCAAGTACCGTTAACCGCTCCAAAATATCACAAAAATAACGGAAACTAATCAAGTCTGTTTGCAAGATGCCTTCAGCACAGCAGGAAGAAGAAAAACATGCAGAAATTTTTGAGTAAAAAGGGAAGGACCATGTATATTATATTGGGAAGAGTTGTAACACGATCTCCTTCAAAGAAAATTTGTATCGATACAACTACGACTGGTAGTTCTCGCGACGTATGGAGAAACATAATGCAGTATCAGAAAACGTTCCTACCATCTGTAGAGTATGCAGGAGTGGACGGTTGTACGTCTTACTAGGAAAAAGACAAGAAAAAAACCTAGCTTATGGCCACAATGCCTTCGTCAGGGACAGACAAACAAAAACAGAAAGGTCAGAGAATGAGAATTAAGTAGACAACTTAAAAATAAAACTTCCTGATCAGGATCACATGGCCGGGCCAAAAATGACTATACCGTCCACCACCATCCTACTGGAGTCATCCTCATTTCCTCATATTCTACCAGCTGAGGCGTTCATTGGCTGAAAGGTTACAGTGCTTGCCTCTCGCGCAGGGCCGTAGATGGGACTTAATAAGGGGGGTAATACAAAATTTGTTTTTAGTGCACTATTTTGGTACCGGTACAGTATAATTTCCCCCCTAAGGGGGGAGGGGGAGGTGGTTGAACCCCCAAAACCCTACCCGTATCTACGGCCCTGTTCTCGCGGCAATGTTTCCGGCCTTTAGGGCTGAAACCTGTTAACGTCACGCTCCAGTCTACCCAGCTGTAAATGGGTACCTAACACTGTTCTAGAGTTAGGAAAGGCAAAGGCAGCAAGTAAGGGGACTAGTCATCCAACCTCTTTCTTTGTCTCCCGAAGCCCCTGTTGAAGCTCGTCAGCTGCTTCTCAGCCTTCTGGCTCTTCATGTGTAGCATTTGACTCCATGATTAAACATAAAGTGAAACCCGAGGTCTGTGAGCTGTAATTAATAAACGAAAATATGTAAATATAAAACAGGATGAAGAATGACACTTGACAACAGGAACGTAATAGAAGTGATTGGCACTTCGGGGAATCGAACCTGGAACCATCCAAAGGACGCTGTCACTTCGCTACACTTATTCAAAGATTACATAATACATTGTCTATTGCATTACCAAGGAAATTCTAATAAAAAAAAAATGGAAGTCTAATAAGGTCTTTTAGCGTGCCAAATAAATCGAAATATCACGGTCCATTTGTGTGAAATAATCATAAATTATTACTTCCTCTACGGCGCCGAGGGGAATAAAACAAGAACCGTCGAGCAAAAAGCCGAGCGTTTCAATTACGGGTCGTGAAAGAGGCTTAAAGGATTAGTCACGGATTAACTTGAACGGGCCCCGACACGAAGAACTGACTTTGGAAACTATTCACCAAAAGCTTCATTTGATCTCAGCGCCTCTAGCCATCAACTAAAGGATTTGTTTACCAGCCTCCTAATCTGTCCAATCATCTCCGGATAAGACCACAAGGGACTACGATGATGGGGTGGTGGTGGTGTTGATAATGTTATTCATTTATTCCATCAGAGTCCCGCGCGCCTTGACACATTGATGCATCTGCTGGGGTCTTTTCAAGACGGCCGGGCTACCGTATTTTGTACGGACGTTTGTGCTATCTCTCCTGTTCCGGCAAAGTGCCAACATTGCTTTTCGGGACTAGCCCTTTTTAAGACTTCACCAAGCTGGCTCGTACACACTAGAAGTTCTTTTCAAGGCTTGGTATGTATCAAAAGCTGTTCTAGAGTTTAGGCACGGAGTTAACCCTGTCTCCTTTTTAAAAAAAATTAACAATTGAATTGATACTTCTTCTATTTCTTCCTCGTTCGCCCTCATATTTAATAAAGATAGTAGGCAGCTCAAGGTTCCTGACATCTCCAAACAATTTTTCAAGGGGAGAAGTGGGGTGTTGCGGTATGCATCTCCGTTCATTGCTGTATGTTGGGACGGACTGGAGCAGCTGTTCGGCTGTCATGGGGCTGGTGCCGCAGGAGAAAGATATGTTAAACCAATCCTGTACTTGTGATATAGATGGTTCCTCAACCCATTGTGACCAGTGCGTAAGCGGAAAATGATGATCTGGTCTCGCCTAGATAGCTGGTGATAGGAATCATCTTTTATGTCACCTGGGTGTTCTTTGTCCCATTTGGACTTGAAAATGGTTTTTATAGTTTTTGTTAGCCATTTCATAAGTTATCGCTTTATCGGTTTCTTGCATCGCCCCATTCTTTAGCAAGTTTTTCTGCCTCTTCGTTGCCAGGAATGTTGCAATGTGCTGGTATCCACTGGACTGTGCACTTGATGAAGCACTTGGTCAGGCTTTCAAGTGAGTTTATCAGATCTTTCAATCCCTTAGCATGGTGTCTCTTCAGGGCGGTTATTACTCAGAGGGCATCTGTAAAGATCATTATCTGTTTTTCGGCACGTGCTTTGCACTCAGTAAGAGTTTCCGCTGCTTGCTTCAGGGTTTCTGCTTCAGCATTGGAGTTATGCAGTATTTGCCAGCGGCAATAGCTTTAGAATGAATTCTATTCTTTAATTTAATGAGGGTGTCAGCTCCCTCATTCTCACTTGCACTTCGTGTTGATACAACCAAAGGACATCAGTCTATGGTTGAAACCTACATGCCTCGCCATAATACATTTTTATGTATTTTCTAGCAATAACCCGTCAATATTGACAGGTTTTTAATTATAGTGTGTCGTTTCGGTTACATGCATTACAGACGGGACTATTACCACTGTGGTCATTTCATTGCAGGCGACCGTCATTAGATATTTGTAGTGAAAATTATATGGATGTATTAAATATCAAGACATGGAGTTACCTTCCTAAATGACACGCGGAGTAGTGATAATGATCTATTGGACCGTAAATTGACTAAATAACTAATATTTCTTTTATGACAACATGTCTCGTAATTGTTCGTGCATCTTTTTAAAATCTTGACTTTCCATTATCAAACTGTTCATGTACACCGTCATGTTCGAACTTTTCTATTTTCGGGAGAGTACATATAAGGGAAACAATACAATTATTGTCTAACTTTCAAACACAGTTGCACCCTCTTAGCTGTCATTGAAAGTTAATGTACTTTCTCGAAAATAGAAAAAGTGCGCAAATGACGGTGTGCCAAATGTGACTGACCGACCGACATACTTACGGCGGGTATTATGGTATTGATGAATTCATAACTTTATTTTTTGTACAGAAATCTCTCCGCGTAATCTTTGATACAGAAATTAATTTCCACTTGTCCACCCCCCCCCCCCTCCCCCCCCCCTCCCCCCCGCCCGACACATCTCATGGTCTAATTCAGCCTTTCTCAGCCTTTTTACCCTGGAGTAACCCTTGAACAAATTTCTGGTATCAGGGAACCCTGGCATAAAAATTATTATATCTACAACTCACGATACCTTAGCGTGATCAGTAAGTTTTAATTATAATAATCCAATAACAGTTGTCAATGCTCTTTTAAGTAAAGAATGATTTTTTTCTTCTGTGGATCTGTTTATTTTGTCCAACTTATTACTCTATTCTATTTGTTTGGTCTCCTTTCCCAACAAAGGATATCATCTCTAAAGCAAATCAGTATTTTAGGTAGAAGAAACTTCAGTTTTTCTGGTTTTGTTTGTTTGTTTTTCCAATTTGTCGTGAAACGAATGTGTGTAACCCCACTACTTTGTTAAATCATTATGTCGGGATACAAATTTGCCCCAGCCAATCAACGCACAGTTGCTGAGCCGGAATAAATTACCTGAAGTTACGCCAGGAAAAACGTAAGCCCTGTTTTTTTCGGATGTGGGTCGTGGCCATTGTGATGGACGAACTCAGCTGACCCGGATTGACCCTGAATTTTGTTGGATGAAAGAGTACGACCCTTTGTAACGACCCCTTCGTATAGTATCAGTGGCCACGAAAATTGTTGTAATTCTTGTCATACGGGACTTCTTTTCACGTGGATTCATTAGCTATGCAACTGTTCCACACAGAGGGCAAACACGTTTGCTGATTGATATGCGGACAGTTTACCTATCGTTCATTCTGGTCATCGCATTGATTTAAGGAGACATTAAATCACGCCCACTAACATCTCTTGAACAATCATAGGCAGGTATTTTAACTAACTTGGCCAGTGGGGGGGGGGGGGGGGGGGTTGCCAGAATCAAACAGATAATGCGACCACGATCAAAGAGACAGACTGAGGGATTTCAGGGGAGACTATCGGCGCTATCAAAGGCAGTAGTGGTCCCCGATACGAGACGCAGTTTCTTGCCGCTATTTTCGCGCCTCGGTGTCAACCGCAGAACCGATCGCAGGGAAAGCGAACGGGGAAAGCCGAAACGGGCAGCAGCGAGCGGAGATACGGAAACCAGGGGGCGTCTCTCTCTTTGATTTGGCGGTCAGATCCCCCAAATTTCCTGGGATGAAAAAAGCTGTCAAGTTTCTCATGTCCCACTCAACTTACATTCCATTTTAGATAAATAGACCATGAAGAATAGACACTTTATCACTCGCTGGCCAGACCTTTACAGAAGCACTAGCCTTATTGAAATCTTGTTATAGATTTTCCCCTGGATATATATATTGCAGTGATTTCTATTCTGTGCAAAGCGGTAATATATATTGTGTAAAGTGATCAGTGGTCTAGTTCAGTCATACTATTTCAATGGATTTTGTGTTAATTTAAATCTATTAAATTTAACCATCTCAATAGTTCCAGTTGTAAATATAATGATCTATCTATTATATTATTTCAAAAGATAATAGATGCTTAAATTAACTTTTAAAGTCGCGAAGGAATTTATAATTAATAAATTCAGTTAAGTCCTAGTTTCATAGATGTGTGTTTTAACCACTAGAATTCGCGCAGTGTTTATTAAATACATAATTAAATACTCGAGTGTATTATAGGCTTAACGGGAAATTTATTGCGCTTGATTTTTCGGTATGTTACATGTTTTTTTCTTTCATACAGAGTGATCGTAACCTGCGGTCCCAGCTAATTAAAGAAAGAAATAAAGAAATCATCCTATAAACTTCCAGTCATATTGAAGAAACATTTCTTTTAAATATAATCTTTGTGGCGGTCCTTTGCGACCTAGCTGTCATAATTAAATGAAATAAAGCCCACCCAAGAACATTTGAAAGAACAATCGTCAAATTACCATTACAAATCAGTAAGACAAACTGGAAGGTAATCATCGCCAGCAGCGATAATACATTTACTGTTTACTGTGAGAGAGTACATATTTTCCTGACTGTGACTGAGCCTAGTTTTTCCTCAATTGGATTTAATAAAACTTTCCGGTCAGTTACTATCATCACGCATTGAAGGAATTTTACCATAGCGGAAGATTAAAAGAGACCACTTCATTTTCACCCCTGTGCCGAACTGTGTCAGTGCCATCCCATAGACTCCTTTTTTATATAATAAAACACAAGAACTCTTAGTCTTCAAGTCTTGCGATAAGTGAGAATATTTGTTACCAGCAAAACCTCGCAAACATCTGGGGCGGGACATCGAAGTACTAGACAGTTTCAAGGTCAAGAGAATACTTGTTGTGTTTATATAATTTTATGGAACGTCTGAGGCTGCATTCGGTAAGTGTGTGTGTGAATATATGAGTGTGGATCCTCACGCGTGTGCATTCATTCATAACCCTCCACTCCCAAAGGAGCATAGGCCTTCAACAAACACATGCCAAGTCCTCTTGTCACGTGCCATCATCTCAAGTTCTTTCCATGTTCTCCTCATCATTTTCACCTCTGTTTCCAACTCTCTTCTCCATGTACTTCTTGGTCTTCCTCTGCCTCTCTTGCCCTGGGGGTTCCAGAACAAGGACTGCCTTGTAATGCTATAAACAGGCTTCCTCAGTGTGTGTCCTATCCATCGCCATCGTCTTCTTCTCGTCTCTTGTTCCACTGGCACTTGTCCAGTTCTTGTCATCAGTTCCACATTGGTAACCTTGTCATACCATTTTAATCCCTCTATTCTACGCAAGCACCCATTTATGAAAGTCTGTAGCTTTTTGGTTGTTGTCTTTGTTGTTCTCCATGTCTCTGAGCCATACAATAGGACTGACTTCACATTTGAGTTGAAGATTCTTATTTTCATGTTGGATCCTATTTCTCTTGATCTCCATATATTTCCCAATGCAATGAAAGCTCCTCTTGCCTTTTGTATTCTTATTTTGATATCGCTGTCTGTCCCTCCAACTTTATCTATATTACTGCCAAGATATGTGTATGATTCTACCTCTTGTATTGGTGTTTCTTCAAGTTCAACCCTGTTTTCATTACCTGCATTTATTCGCATTATTTTTGTCTTTTCCCTGTGTATTTTCAGACCCAATTGCTGTGACCTCTCATCGAGTGTTTCCAATTTGTCCTGCATCTGATTACGGTTATGGGACAGGAGAGCCAAATCATCAGCAAAATCCAGATCATCCAACTGCTTAGTCAGAGTCCACTGGATTCCATTTCTGTTGTGTGTTGTCGATGATCTCATAACCCAATCTATTGCCAGCAAGAAAAGAAATGGAGACAAGAGGCATCCCTGTCGCACTCCTGTTCTTATCCCAAATGGTTCTGTAAGCTGTCCTTCATGAAGAACTCTGCACGTCATGTCTTCATAGGTTTTCTTTATTAAATTAATGATCTTCAGGGGAAATCCATAATGCCTCATCAATTTCCAAAGTGATTCTCTGTCCACACTGTCAAATGCTTTTTCGTAGTCCACAAATCCGATGTATAGTGGTGAATTCCATTCCAGACTTTGTTCAACTATTATTCTCAAAGTGGCTATCTGGTCTGTACATGATCTGTTTTGTCGAAAACCTGCTTGTTCGTCTCTCAATTTCTTGTCTATGGACTCCTTTAATCTCTCAAGGATAATCCTGTTCAATACCTTTCCTGGCACTGATAGTAACATTATTCCTCTATAATTTGTGCACTCTTGTAGATTTCCCTTCTTAGGCAACTTAACCAGATATCCTTCCTTCCATTCTGCTGGTATCTCTTCTTTTTCCCAGACTTTACCAAGTAATTTATATAACATCTCTGTAGCCGTGTCGATATCTGCTTTGATGGCTTCTGCTGGAATGCCATCAGGTCCAGACGCTTTTCCATCTCTTAGAAGCTTTATGGCTTTCTTTATTTCTTCCTTCGTTGGTCTTTCACCGTTAATTTGTAGCTCTTCTTCTGCTGGCTGGATGTCCGGCGGGTTTTTGTGGAGCTGGTCTATTGAGAAGGTCCCCAAAATATTCTGTCCACCTCTTCATTTGCTCTTGTATATTGCTGAGCAGTTTCCCATTCTTATCTTTTATGAGGCAACTTGTTTGCTTGTATTTCCCTGTTAGCTTCTTTGTGCTGCTATACAGTTCTCTCATATTTCCTTTGGCTGCAGCATCTTCTGCCTCTCTTGCCAACTCCTCAATATACTTCCTCTTGTCTCTTTTGATACTTCTTTTTACTTCTTTGTTTGCTTCTGTGTACACTTCTTGAGCCTTGGCTTTGGAACTTCTGGTTTTGCTTGTGTTTAACTCTGCTTTCTTGTTTTTTTTCTATCTTTTATCTTATTGATGGTTTCTGTTGTTATCCATGCTTTTTGTTGTCTTTCCCTTTTCCCCAGTATTTCTTCACATGTCTCCTTCCATACCGTTTTGACCTGCTGCCAATAGTCTTCTGTATTCTCTACATCTTCCAGCTGTTGGAGCACTTGGAATTTGTTGGATACTGTGACCGCAAATTTGTCTCTTGTTTCTTGATTTCTTAGCTGTCCTACATTAAACTGTTGTCTATAATTTTGCATTGTTGCATATCTCTTGAGTTTCATTTTTACTTTGGCTATCAGAAGATGGTGATCTGAAGCCACATCTGCTCCTCTATATACCTTTACATCCTGCAATGATGATCTAAACTTCTTCTTTATGCATATATGATCGATCTGATTTTCTGTTCTATGGTCTGGTGATATCCATGTTGCCTTGTGTATTCTCTTATGTGGAAACATGCTTCCTCCTATAGCCAGTTGATTTGAAGCACAGAAGTTTGCGAATAGTTCTCCATTTTCATTCATTACTCCTAGCCCATGTTTTCCCATGACTTCTTCAAATCGGTATTGACTGTACCTATCTTTGCATTCATGTCACCCATCAAAATTGTGATGTCTCTTCTTTTTACTTTATCCATAATTTCCTGTAGTTTAGTATAAAATGCTTCTTTCACAGACTCTTCTTTGTCATTAGTTGGTGCATAACATTGGATGACATTGACATGAATTTTCTTTTTAGCTGTTTTGAAAATAGCTGTTATTATTCTGGGTCCCACAGCTTCCCATTCAATGAGTGCTTTCTGTGCTTCTTTAGATAACATAAGAGCTACCCCTTCACTGTGGTGTGAACTTTCGTCTTCGTGTCCTGAGGACAGCACCAATTCACCTGTGATGAGTTTCTTCCTGTCTACCCCCTTCCACTTTGTTTCACACATTCCCAGAACCTCGATTTTGTATTCCCTCATTTCTGCTGCTACTTGTGCCACTTTCCCTTGTTCGTTCAATGTCCGAACATTCCAGGTGCCAAATCTGGAAGTTCTCCTAGAAGAAAGAAGGTTAGTCAGCAACACAGACTCCTTTCGGCTTTCTCTGTGTTGCATCATACGCCTCCCCGCGAGAGGACCTTCCCCTGTCTTGGATGGCTGTGTTTTATTTTCTTTATTTGACTTGTCCATATTTGTTGAAGTTTTTTGTGGTTTAAATTTTTTTTAACAGGATGGGGTAACCGGCCCCATGCCCAACCCTCCTTAGTCGCCTTCTACGACATGCTTGGCAGGGGACAGTGTTACTATTCTTTGCTCCCCTTTCGGGCCCCGGTAACACACGGGTGACGCGTGTGCATGAATGACAGGAAATTTAATCTTTTTTTCTCTTGTAACCCTTTTGTTAACTTTCGTGCCTGGTAATATAATTTTTCTGTACTCCCTGCACTGTTCCTTTAAGGGGGAGGTGATAATTGGTTAACTCCGTTTTAAACCCCCTCCTTTCCATTTGCTTAGTAAAGGGAAGAACAGTTGGGAAGAACAGGTTTTTTTTCTATCACCTATACCTAACTTTGTAACACCTCTTTCAGAGTAATTAACTTCACTGTTAGGTTAACGTATCCATGTTCCTGATATTATCTATCTCTGGACTGGGTTTATCTTTGTCTAATAAGCGAGAAGGGCTTAGTCGATACCAATCTTCTTCACCCCTCCCAAACTTGTTATTTGCATTTGTGTACTTATGATAATTTATGTAATACCTGATATTTGTTAGTGATTGATGTTTAAGGTTAATAAAATCACATAAACTCATTTAGTACTGTGTTGGAGATACCCAAAGCCCAACATTTCCCCTATTCGTTTAATATAGTTTGTATCTACGTCGTCTGTGTGTTTGAAAACACCAAAACGGTGTGCACGCAGAGGTGTGTCTGGAAAACTGGCAAATAATTGTTTGACCGGGAGAGTGGAAGAGAAGATTGAGAGAAACGATTTGTCGTAGATAAGTCTGTCTTTACTCTCCTCCAGCACGCTGTGAAGCAACTATTAAATCTCTACATTTTCTATCACTGAGCTTTCCATCATCATTGTCCACTCTAAACCGGACCACTATTTCTAAGACTCTTTCTCTCAAAATAAATTTACGACACTATTTGGCTGGCTCGCCGGGATCATTTTGAGATACATTTGATGCACACATATTTGTGGGCTGGTCCGGGGATCTTGAGCTACATTTGAGGCAATCGCATAGCCGGGATAAAGATAGTTTGAGTCTGATTTAGTCTGGGTCTAACTAGGTAGAGTGTGAATGATTTGTCTGTGTGAATTAGGGAAATAAATAAATAATTACACCCTTAGACAAACGTTCTCTAAGTATTTGGGTTGTCCACACAGCATATTTACAGGTTGTTTTCTCTCCACAGCAGTAGAAAGTACAGATAAACAAAAATATTTGCTATTTTAATTATCCTCTGGCGGAGATAATTCAATTTCTTTCTTTATAAGAGTTGCTGGGATTGCGTGATTGTTTTACAGTCACTAAAGGTTTTTGAAGTTAAAAGGAGTTGAGCTTAGCTAAAGACGGATTGTTCTGATTTTTAAAAATTAAGTTAACAACGTCTCATCTCAATAATTGACTTCAGGGACGGAGTTTGTTGTCAGAGAATTAAAATTTCAGGGAAAATTTTTTTTTTTCCTTTTAAATTGTCTTAATATAAATTTTTCTCGACTGTTAGTAAAAGTAGATTTTTTTCCAGTGTAACTTACCATTTAGTGGCATAGTCGCTTGCGTTTAGAGCCTTAATTGCCAGATAATAGCAGCGATAAGTTTGCACAGTACAGGTAGGAGGCAACACAGGTAAATTTATACTTGTGTTTTTTTCTCGTAGCGGTTCAGAGTTCCTCCCTTTCGCGTCGCTTCTTACTAGTTCTCTAGGCATACTTCATCTTATTCTTTAACAATGGCAGAGAGGATAAAGATGAGGTCCATCTTGAGGCTGGAAGCGAAAGAGGCAGGATTAGATGCAGAAGCTGCAAACGCGTTTATTAACCAGGAATTGGAAATATATGACGCGGAGCAACAGAGAGCCGAAGCTGAGAGGAAGGCGGAGCAACAGAGAGCAGAAGCTGAGAGGAAGGAAGAGAAAGAAAGAACAGAGAGGAGAGAAGCCCAGGAGAGGGCAGATAAGAAAGAAGCGGAAGAACGTCTTTTGGAACAGAAGAAAATTGAAGCAGAGATTGAAACTCGCAGGGAGAGAGAGGGAGACAAGAAAAGACAGCATCAACTGGCGCTTAAGGCTCTAGAGAGTCGGGGCGCCTCTACTTCGACTAACGGAGAGCCGTCTTCGCCCCAGTCTCAATCAATGGACCTCTCCAGTACTCAATCTGCCCAATTAACTGCAATGTCCTTTTCTTTAGAATCTTTTCCTAGTCCTAACGAAAAAATTGACAGCTTCCTAGAAAAATTCGAGAGAATGGCGAATATTTATGGATTAGAGAGTACTCGCTGGGCGCTTAAACTCTCAATGTCACTGAAAGGCAATGCTTATGACGTGTACACAAAGCTGGGACCGAATCAACATGATTATGACCTGTTGAAGAAGGCCTTACTACAGCAGTTTGAGATGACTGCCCGAAAGTTTCTGCAGTTGTTCAGAAACAGCCGAAAAGAGAGCACGGAAACATTTCCCCAGTTCTCTTCACGTCTCACGGGTTATCTGACAAAGTGCATTGAATTATCTGACCTACCTCTTTCATATGAGGGACTCCTCGAACTTGTTCTTGTGGAGCAGATAAAATCCACTTTGTCGAATGAAACTCGTAGATTTTTGGCTGAACAGGGGGCAGTCAGGCTTGAAGACATACTCAATAAAGCCGAACGCTATAGCAATGCAATGGCCGAACTTCCCAGCACAAACGTAAACCCACAGATGAGCCATCTCGAAAACAGAATCTAGAGCAGTCATCCTATTCGTCCAATTCCTCTCAACATTATAACCAACGAGATAACAATACTCAGAACACCCCCCCTCCCCAGGAAAAAATCGAAATTCTACAAAACCCGATACCCCCCCAACAACAATTCTGATCAACCCAACAAGCCTACGTGGCAGCGCGGCCACCAAGGTCAAGGAAAAGGGAAGACCCCTACACCAGGAACGTCTGATCAGGGCAAACAAACCGGTGCAAACCGCATTGGATGTTTGCATACAGCCTCGAAAGGTAGAGTCAATGTCAGTGATTCTCAACCTGAGGGGGACCGACCCTCAACTCGAGGAACTGTAATTTTGAACGGTACCTCTACTACTTGTCTTTTTGACACTGGATTAAGTTTTGATTGTATCGTCGCTAGGCACCTAGTCAATCCCGGTCAGGAGACAGAGGAAACCGTCAAACTTAGTGGAGTTTTCAGGAGTGATGCACCCAGGACGCTTCCTATCGCATTGGTAGAAATACACTCTGATTTTGTCAGAGGGATTATTAAAGCGACCATTATGGATGATCCTATCTACCCAGTTATGTTGGGATGTAGATATGTGTTCATTGGGAGACCTAAGGAGCCGATTGTGGCAGCGGCAACCACAAGAGGGCAAGCCAAGAAGGAGAGGGAGCCTGCGCCAAACTTGTTGCCGAATGAACTGAAGGAGGCGCAACAAATGGACCCTACTCTGGCGCCCTGCTTTAAAAAACTGCCCATGGCTAAGGACCCCAGACACAACGGAAACATCTTTTCTAAGGATGGCGTATTTTATCGTAGAACGGGCAACCCGGGCACGGGGAATAACCAGCTCCTAGTACCGACGCAGTACAGAAACCAGATCTTAGAAATGGGGCACTCTCTTCCCTTTAGCGGACATATGGGACAAAACGCCACTATTCAGCGAATAAAAAACCACTATTGGTGGCCAGGAATGAACTCTGACATTGTCAGGTATGTGAAATCCTGCGCCCAGTGCCAACGGGTAGCACCCAAGCACTTGACACCCCCAGTACCTATGGGGCAAATGCCAATAGTAGGGACTCCATTTGAACGGGTTGCTGTCGACATTATTGGTCCCCTGGAAAAGACCAAAAGAAGGAACAGGTTCATCCTGACCTTAGTCGACACTTGCACTATGTGGGCCGAAGCCGTACCGCTACCATGCACTAATTCCAAGCATGTCGCAGAAGCCCTTGTGCAAATTTTACACGGTTGGGATTCCCTCAACAAGTTTTGACGGACAATGGATCCCAATTCCGTAGCCTGTTAATGGAGGAGATCTTTAAGATCTTGAGGGCCAAACATATCCACACAAGTCCCTACCATCCGGCCGGAAATGGGCTCGTGGAACGTTTTAACGGTACCCTCACCATGATGTTACGTAAGCTGGGTCAGGAGAAACCGGAAGACTGGGACCAATATATATCGGCTGCCTTATTCGCCTACCGAGAGGTACCCCAAGCGTCTACGGGTTTTGCGCAAGCTATACTTTTATTTGGCAGACCTATTAAGGGGCCACTAGAAGCCTTACTTCGGTCCCTGACAGACCAGAAGGCTGATGAGACAGTTGTCTCTGCAAGCAAGTATGTATCTGAACTTAAGGAAAGGCTAAAGCTAGGATGGGATCTAGCTACTACCAACCTTAAGAAAGCCCGCGCTAAAATTACTAAAAGATACAACAAAGCTGCAAAAGAGAGAGAACTACAACCAGGGGAAAAAGTCCTATTGCTACTTCCAACCGGAAGCAATAAACTTCGCATCGGATGGCAAGGACCGTTTACCGTCCTTAAAAAGATCTCACGTACCAACTACAAGATCTCCATCAAAGGAAAGGAGAAGGTCTTCCACATAAATCTACTTAAGAAATATTTGGAAAGACCAGTGCCATCCTCCGAGCATCTCCTGGCTGTCGCCATAGCAACGGAAGACGAGGAAGATGATGATGGTTGCATGGAGTATCCACTGCAACCCACAGAATCCTTTAAAGATGTCAAGTCGGCGACAATCTCTCACCAGAACAACAAACAGAAACCAGGGCTCTACTAAAACAGTACAGTGCAGTCTTAACGGATGTACCTGGTCGAACAAATCTCATTGAATTTGATATGAAATTAACAAACGAGACCCCTGTTCAAACCAGAGTTTACCCCATCCCGTACGCTAAAGCTGATGCACTTCGCGGAGAAATAGACAAGCTGCGTCAGGCAGGAATTATCAGTGAGTCTACATCTCCTTACAGCTCGAGCGTAGTGCTGTTGCAGAAGCCCAATAAGGAAGTTCGGCTGTGCATTGATTACAGGTTGCTAAACGCTGTAACGGAATTCCAGCCCGAACCTCTCCAAACTGTTTCTGAGTTGTTCACCAAGCTCAGCAAAGCAAAGATCTTCTCCAAGATAGACCTCAGTAAAGGTTATTATCAAATACCAGTCAAGGAGGAAATTAAACCTTTGTTAGCTTTCAGCACTAGCGAAGGACATTACACATTTAATGTGATGCCGTTCGGTTTGCATAACGCACCAGGAGTGTTCACCAGGATGATGAGGAAGCTTCTAGAACCTTTGCAAAGTCCCCATATCCATAATTTCATGGATGACATCTTAATTGCATCGGAAACCTATGAAGAACATATTGCTACGGTTGCTATGCTCCTCAGGAGACTACAGGAAACGGGTCTCACAGCCAGACCTAGCAAATGTCTCATCGGGTTTGAACAGTTAGACTTCCTGGGGCACACTATTTCTCACGGATGCAGTTGGCCTATTAAGAAGAACGTGGAGAAAAAAGTGGCAGCAAAAAGACCCCGAACGAAGAAAGAGGTACGTTCCTTCATATCGCTATGTGCATACTATCAGAAGTACATCCAGAACTTCAACGGACTGACGGCACCTCTGACTGACCTCACAAAGAAAGGTTGTCCTGATAAGGTCATATGGGATCAAAAGTGCGAACACGCGTATAGCACTTTGAAAGGACAGTTGTCTGCATACCCCATTTTGAGGTTGCCTGACCTCAAGAAAACTTTTGTACTGAGAGTCGACGCGTCAGGTCAGGGCATCGGGTCAACACTGCTTCAAGCCGATGACAGTGACCTGAACATGCTATTTCCAGTTGCCTATGGCAGTCGGAAATTAAATAAAGCGGAACGGAACTACAGCGTAGTTGAAAGGGAATGTCTTGCTCTGATTGACGGTATCAGACGCCATCATGAGTTTCTTTATGGTACATCTTTCACGGTGCAAACAGACCACGCTCCGTTAGCATTTCTTGGTGCCAATAAAGAATTTAACGCTAGGATCATGCGTTGGGCCCTCCTTTTAAGCGTTTATTCTTTCAAAGTGGAATATATTCCGGGAAGACAGAACGTCGGGGCTGATTTCCTGAGTAGAAACTGGACTTCAGAGGAAGAGGAGGAAGGTGAAGATACCAATCATCCAAAAGTTACCGATCAGGGCAGCTTCGTCGTCATAAATCAAACATGAAAACACGTTTTCACGTCTCAAAAGAGGGGACGATTGTGATGGACGAACTCAGCTGACCCGGATTGACCCTGAATTTTGTTGGATAAAAGAGTACGACCCTTTGTAACGACCCCTTCGTATAGCATCAGTGGCCCCGAAAATTGTTGTAATTCTTGTCATACGGGACTTCTTTTCACGTGGATTCATTAGCTATGCAACTGTTCCACACAGAGAGCAAACACGTTTGCTGATTGATATGCGGGCAGTTTACCTATCGTTTATTCTGGTCATCGCATTGATTTAAGGAGAGATTAAATCACGCCCACTAACATCTCTTGAACAATCATAGGCAGGTATTTTAACTAACTTGGCCAGTGGGGGGGGGGGGGGGGGTTGCCAGAATCAAACAGATAATGCGACCACGATCAAAGAGACAGACTGAGGGATTTCAGGGGAGACTATCGGCGCTATCAAAGACAGTAGTGGTCCCCGATACGAGACGCAGTTTCTTGCCGCTATTTTCGCGCCTCGGTGTCAACCGCAGAACCGATCGCAGGGAAAGCGAACGGGGAAAGCCGAAACGGGCAGCAGCGAGCGGAGATACGGAAACCAGGGGGCGGTTCTCTCCTTGATTTGGCGGTCAGATCCCCCAAATTTCCTGGGATGAAAAAAGCTGTCAAGTTTCTCATGTCCCACTCAACTTACATTCCATTTTAGATAAATAGACCATGAAGAATAGACACTTTATCACTCGCTGGCCAGACCTTTACAGAAGCACTAGCCTTATTGAAATCTTGTTATAGATTTTCCCCTGGATATATATATATTGCAGTTGTTTCTCTTCTGTGCAAAGCGGTAATATATATTGTGGAAAGTGATCAGTGGTCTAGTTCAGTCATACTATTTCAATGGATTTTGTGTTAATTTAAATCTATTAAATTAAACCATCTCAATAGTTCCAGTTGTAAATATAATGATCTATCTATTATATTATTTCAAAAGATAATAGATGCTTAAATTAACTTTTAAAGTCGCGAAGGAATTTATAATTAATAAATTCAGTTAAGTCCTAGTTTCATAGATGTGTGTTTTAACCACTAGAATTCGCGCAGTGTTAATTAAATACTCGAGTGTATTATAGGCTTAACGGGAAATTTATTGCGCTTGATTTTTCGGTATGTTACATGTTTTTTTCTTTCATACAGAGTGATCGTAACCTGCGGTCCCAGCTAATTAAAGAAAGAAATAAAGAAATCATCCTATAAACTTCCAGTCATATTGAAGAAACATTTCTTTTAAATATAATCTTTGTGGTGGTCCTTTGCGACCTAGCTGTCATAATTAAATGAAATAAAGCCCACCCAAGAACATTTGAAAGAACAATCGTCAAATTACCATTACAAATCAGTAAGACAAACTGGAAGGTAATCATCGCCAGCAGCGATAATACATTTACTGTTTACTGTGAGAGAGTACATATTTTCCTGACTGTGACTGAGCCTAGTTTTTCCTCAATTGGATTTAATAAAACTTTCCGGTCAGTTACTATCATCACGCATTGAAGGATTTTTACCATAGCGGAAGATTAAAAGAGACCACTTCATTTTCACCCCTGTGCCGAACTGTGTCAGTGCCATCCCATAGACTCCTTTTTTTATATAATAAAACACAAGAACTCTTAGTCTTCAAGTCTTGCGATAAGTGAGAATATTTGTTACCAGCAAAACCTCGCAAACATCTGGGGCGGGACATTGAAGTGCTAGACAGTTTCACAGGTCAAGAGAATACTTGGTGTGTTTATATAATTTTATGGAACGCCTGAGGCTGCATTCGGTAAGTGTGTGTGTGAATATATGAGTGTGGATCCTCACGCGTGTCATGAATGACAGGAAATTTAATCTTTTTTTCTCTTGTAACCCTTTTGTTAACTTTCGTGCCTGGTAATATAATTTTTCTATACTCCCTTCACTGTTCCTTTAAGGGGGAGGTGATAATTGGTTAACTCCGTTTTAAACCCCCCTCCTTTCCATTTGCTTAGTAAAGGGAAGAACAGTTGGGAAGAACAGGTTTTTTTTCTATCACCTATACCTAACTTTGTAACACCTCTTTCAGAGTAATTAACTTCACTGTTAGGTTAACGTACCCGTGTTCCTGATATTATCTATCCCTGGACTGGGTTTATCTTTGTCTAATAAGCGGGAAGGGCTTAGTCGATACCAATCTTCTTCACCCCTCCCAAACTTGTTATTTGCATTTGTGTACTTATGATAATTTATGTAATACCTGATATTTGTTAGTGATTGATGTTTAAGGTTAATAAAATCACATAAACTCATTTAGTACTGTGTTGGAGATACCCAAAGCCCAACATTTCCTCTATTCGTTTAATATAGTTTGTATCTACGTCGTCTGTGTGTTTGAAAACACCAAAACGGTGTGCGCGCAGAGGTGTGTCTGGAAAACTGGTAAATAATTGTTTGACCGGGAGAGTGGAAGAGAAGATTGAGAGAAACGATTTGTCGTAGATAAGTCTGTCTTTACTCTCCTCCAGCACGCTGTGAAGCAACTATTAAATCTCTACATTTTCTATCACTGAGCTTTCCATCATCATTTTCCACTCTAAACCGGACCACTATTTCTAAGACTCTTTCTCTCAAAATAAATTTACGACAGCCATCTTGTTCACGCAAGATGGCGGAAGAAAACTGAATAAAATTAGGCTGTACGAGCAAAAGACGAAACTGCAGGAAACCAATCAGCTTGCTCCGCCAGGAACCAACCAAACGCTTTCTTTTACCAGTAGAAGTTATTTTACCTGCCTATATAATCGGGCGAGATTTTATGCTAAACACGCAACCCCGAACACGAAGCCAGAGACGACCGACTGAAGAGAGGAGCTGTCAGCTTTGATTTATAGCTTACCTGAGGGCATCGACCTGCAGCCTGCTTCGCTAAGTCGAGTCAAAAACTGGCCTGTTTGAATCTTAGAGGGTAAATATATTTACGATAACCTTTAGGAAAATAGGCCTTCAGCAGCTATATAATGTTGGTATTTGTTGTGTGTCATTATACTACCTACACCTGTATATATTTCATATAAATTGTTTCAATATGAACGTATCAGGTTACTGATTGTATCTTAAGGGTATTAGGTATAATGATTGTATTTCCTAATATGATTGAATAGACGAAGACTAATAGGACTCATACTTCAATCTATTGTCTCCTATAACTTCAGTCTATTGTCTCAGATAACTCCAAACTGAAATATAACCAAAACAGTCCTTGTTAGGACTCAACCTATTGTCTCCTATAACTTCAATCTATTTTCTCAGACCAACTGCAATATAACCAAAACAGTCCTTGTTAGGATTCAATCTATTGTCTCCTATAACTCAATCTATTGTCTCCTATAACTTCAATCTATTATCTCAGATAAAACCAACTGCAATATAACCAAAACAGTCCTTGTTAGGACTCAATCTATTGTCTCATCTAACATCAATCTATTGTCCCATATAACTCCCACCTGATATATAACCAAACAGTCCTTCTCGCATATACTCCTATCATAAGAACATAACAATATTGTTAGGATATATGTTACCAGCTAGTATAGCACTTGTCAGAGAGGGCCTGGTATATTATAGGGGGAATGGTTGTATCACACCTAGGTGTACATATTATGTGATGTATTCATGTATTGAATGTATTCATGTATTGAATTTATATTATTGAATGTATTCATGCATTGAATTTATATTATTGAATGTATCCATGTATTAGTTTATCAGAAAGAATGTTTTGCAAGTAGACACCTGTCTTGTCTCGCTATTGCT
Source organism: Oreohelix idahoensis (assembly GCA_024509875.1). Classification (NCBI taxonomy): domain Eukaryota; kingdom Metazoa; phylum Mollusca; class Gastropoda; order Stylommatophora; family Oreohelicidae; genus Oreohelix; species Oreohelix idahoensis. The sequence goes on along the minus strand of JAMPIV010009427.1, from coordinate 167,662 downwards.
AAATCATACTGAGCCATGTTGTCATTCATCCTACATGCAGACACTGAGACACGCTCATATCATATACAATAGAAATAGGTGGGCTTGAGGACAGAAATTAGCCCCTATTTTTCCTTGTTACAGGTTTATTCGTGTCATCAAACCTGAGGTCGTATGTCGTGTCAATCCAGCTGCCTGGAACGTCGCAGGAGCACAGTGATTGCACAGGATCAACCTCTTTAGTCCCCCTCAGTCTTGGGTGGGCTAACGAAACGATCATCAGCGGGTGTTTTGTGTCAACCAAACCAAGAAGGACAGACCTTTTAAGAGATGAGTACACATTAGTACCATTTCTGTCAGCATTGTGAGCAAAAGCTAGTGTCAGTGACAAGAAAGTGAATTAGCGTAGCAAGAGACAATAACAAGATTATAGCTGATAAATTAATTATACGTAATTAACAGCACAGCTGATACATGTACTATAATTGAATAACAGCACAGCTGATATAATTTTTGTTCCTATAATTGGAAAACTTGTTGTAATATATTTACATATCTATATAAATATAAATATTTGTAAATCATATGTAAACTTACAAATTCATTACGTTTCATTTTTCAACATTCACCCTTCAGCACAAGAGTAGATAGTGTATATACTAAATAAATAATAAGGAAATTGTATTTGAACGACTTGTCAATTTTATCATTGTTAAGTAAAATCTGTTTCCTTGGTTTTTTAATATCACAGTTAGTTACACAGCGGAGGTGGCACTTTATGTCGGTCTCCTCTCTACTATTGTTTCGAGATCAGATCATTCACAGCCGTAACTAATTTGTGATACCAGTAGTTCTCTCAGACACTGAGACTTCAACATTTTCTGCAGAAATTCTATTTCTGTAATTGTCAGTACTATACTGATCTTAAAGCCAATAAAAACCTCACGCCACACAATTTTACTTATTTTATTTATTTCTTTTATTTTAACCTCATACAGGTAGGCATAAAAGTCTTATCACAAATTTCTTATGCTGATGAATATGGTATGTGCAAGAGTGAACACGGTCCTATTGCGCACTGCCATACAGGGTAGCTCGGTAACTGTCTACATTCTCGACGTGCAATGTAAAAAAAAAAAAACAGTTTATTTTTTTCCGTCACGATCTCTCATGAAAACCCCTAGCGACAATCTCGCGGAACTCTAGGGTTTCATGGAAACTCGGTTGAGAAACCATGGTGTAATTACTGGTTTAATTTATTCATGTTTCATCATGCTCGTAGATTGCTGCTCGCTGTAACCCTCCTTGGAAAGTTCACCAGATCTTTCGTTTCTTGCACCGAGGAAGGATCCACAGCACTATCACGCTGCGAACATCAAGCTGGATTCCGTCAAAGCTTCTGACAATCCGTCAAATTTATATATTATTGTCTTCATTAGTTCCTTGGAAAACAAAATTGAGTGATTAACACGACGACCCGTCGACGCCACGAAAAATTCATTTCCAGCAGACCTGGCTAGTCGGCTGTGTAATATGCCTACAGTAAAATGGATTAGTATATATTATTCTTCTCTCCCAAATGAAAAATTGCGCCAGATGCTTAATTTGCTTTGTGTGTGTGTGTGTCTAAGAATAGGTCTGACTGAGGGAGCGTTACACCATCTTCCAATAAAGAACACTGACACATATTGGTCAATGCGATTTTTGATTATATTTTTGAGGGCTTTAGTTGTAAAAGTGCATGAAATATTTTCATGTCTACTGAAATAAGATATTTGCTGTACGATGCTCAGACTGTCTTAAATTTGTGCTTGTGTTGAATAGAAGGATTGAAGTGGTATGACAAGATCGCAAATGTGGAACTGATGACAGTGGCGTCACTAGGGGGTTGCCGGGGGTGCGGACCGCCCCGGGTGACACCATCAGAGGGGGGACACCAAAATGACTGTCTATAAAATTTTTGTGCAGTGTTTTAGCAGAAATTTATTATTTTTTATAAAAATATCCCTGTAGTTAGTTATAACCACAAAAACATTTTTCATAAGCCCAGTTTACATGTACTGTACCAATATATCTACGTTTTTACTTCGAATTCTATTGTTTTCTTACCGAATTTTCACTTTAACCACATGAAACTATGTAAATGTAAATACATTTAGGCTGTGCGTATGATATTGTAATTTAAAGGTGTAATTTTAATTTTTGCAAGCTGTTTATGTCACTAATATTGCCATTACATTCAGTGATATACGGGAATTACGATTTACGAGTAACATAAGTAAAAAAAAAACATTACTAAGGATTCTGTATGGTCTGGTACGGGAGGAGGTCCATGGGGGTAACACCATGAGTTACCGCACTGGGTGACACCAACCCTAGTGACGCCACTGAGTGATGATAAGAATCTGACTAGTGCAAGTGCCATTAGAAGAAGATGCTGACGATAGATAGTAGGCACATTGAGGAAACCTCTTGGTGTCATACAAGGCAGTCCTTGTTCTGGAATACCCGGGGTAAGACAGGTAGAGAGAGACTAAAGAATACCTGGCGAAGAAGAGTGAAGACAGACATGAAGGGGATGAAGAAAATATGGAAAGATTTAGAGCTGATGGCACAGAACAGGAAGACGTGGCATAAGTTTGTTCACATGAGCTGAATAATGATGATGATTGAAGATAATGATGATTATGATGATGATGATGATGAGGCTTATGTACAATGTTCAGTGAACATTCGCGATCTTGTCACACCATTTCAATCCTACTCTACGCAAGTTCAACTTTCAAGCTACAGAAAATCATGGGCAAGCAAATGTGATCTCATGTTAAAAAGTTTTCGGACTTTTCTTTTTAAACGTAACATTTTAGAAGTTAACACCTTGCAGCAAGTACGTCCCGGGTTTAATGTCCTGATAGAATGTTAAGATTTATTAATGCACGTACAATAACCGTAAATCGACCCCGTTGCTTTTTATGACCCGAGTACGCTTTTGTTTTTAAAGCCCTAAATTATTTCTACACCAAACATAAATTTAAAGGTTATGTAATTTGTATTGTTTGTGACGGTCAGTTGTGGCTGGAGATCACATCTACAGGGGCAGAATTAACCTTAGGCCGATTTAACCTGTTCGACCCAATTGGGATCCCAGCTCACAGGGGTCTTCGCACTTCGGTTCCCATCTCCACCTGTGAGGGGAAAAAAAACCAAATATGTCGTGGACCCACTACCAGATGTCTTATGTTCTTCGGCCAGTTATGTCCTGTGATGACCATACCCGTATCCATTCGTGTTGTCAGCATGATGCATGAACTTTAACAGTACCTCACACAACAAGAACACACATAATATAAAAATAAACAACGCTACAACGGTGTTTTTGCTTTTTCCACAGTTTTCACAGTTTTCATCTTGCAACCCTGGTCACAGCTAAATTATAATCTTAAGTCTGGGAGGTGTGGCAGTATTACCTCCCCTGCTTTGCGGCAGTGGTTCAAGAAAGGCTAAACTCGGAGTGTAATGATGGCGTCTTGAAAGGCACTAACCTTCCCTCAAGGTTACTCTTGGCAGACATATACATAGAAGAATGATGCTTCATTTCTCTTTTAAAGAGTGGTTAGATCGCTTTCCTTAACCGGCAAAGTTACCAGATTCAGGCTTCAGGGTTCAAAATCCAGCAGCATCACTTTCCAGTCTACCCAGCTATAAATGGGCACCTGACTCTGCTCTTGAGTTGGTGAAGACAGAGGCAGCAAGGAAGGAAACGTGTCACCCCCACCTCATAAAGCTGGACCTAACTGGACATATTTGTTTTCCCTCCTTATTTGTTTGGACCTAGTAAAGTGAAGTATCCAACAATTCACCACCCTACGGCAGTATCTACCATTAGACTACCTTTACCTTTATCAGGTTCACAGTTTGCAGTCTCATATTGTTATATGCTTAGATTACGTTTGCAGTCTTATAATGTTATATGCTTAGATTACGTTTGAAGTCTTTTCAGGTTATATGATTAGATTACGTTTGCAGTCTTATAATGTTATATGCCTAGATTACGTTTGCAGTCTTATAATGTTATATGCTTAGATTACGTTTGCAGTCTTATAATGTTATATGCTTAGATTACGTTTGCAGTCTTTTCAGGTTATGTGATTAGATTACGTTTGCAGTCTTATAATGTTATATGCTTAGATTACGTTTGCAGTCTTATAATGTTATATGCTTAGATTACGTTTGAAGTCTTTTCAGGTTATATGCTTAGATTACGTTTGCAGTCTTTTCAGGTTATGTGATTAGATTACGTTTGCAGTCTTATAATGTTATGTGCTTAGATTACGTTTGAAGTCTTTTCAGGTTATATGATTAGATTACGTTTGCAGTCTTATAATGTTATATGCTTAGATTACGTTTGCAGTCTTATAATGTTATATGCTTAGATTACGTTTGCAGTCTTATAATGTTATATGCTTAGATTACGTTTGAAGTCTTTTCAGGTTATATGATTAGATTACGTTTGCAGTCTTAATTAGATTACGTTTGCAGTCTTATAATGTTATATGCTTAGATTACGTTTGCAGTCTTATAATGTTATATGCTTAGATTACGTTTGCAGTCTTATAATGTTATATGCTTAGATTACGTTTGCAGTCTTTTCAGGTTATGTGATTAGATTACGTTTGCAGTCTTATAATGTTATGTGCTTAGATTACGTTTGAAGTCTTTTCAGGTTATATGATTAGATTACGTTTGCAGTCTTATAATGTTATATGCTTAGATTACGTTTGCAGTCTTATAATGTTATATGCTTAGATTACGTTTGCAGTCTTATAATGTTATATGCTTAGATTACGTTTGCAGTCTTTTCAGGTTATGTGATTAGATTACGTTTGCAGTCTTATAATGTTATATGCTTAGATTACGTTTGCAGTCTTATAATGTTATATGCTTAGATTACGTTTGCAGTCTTATAATGTTATATGCTTAGATTACGTTTGCAGTCTTATAATGTTATTTGCTTAGATTACGTTCATCTATCTTTTCTCTCTCTCTCTCTCTCTCTCTCTCTCTCTCTCTCTCTCTCTCTCTCTCTCTCCCTCTAATTGACTAACAGTTATTTGATTCGTTTTCTCAAGGCAAAATACTTTCAGCCTGAGACAAAAACTTTTACTAGTGTGATATTACGACTTTGATTCTGCAGTGAACAGAGCTATATTCTGGAACGTTGAAACATTATCAACACGGGCATCACTTAACATGCAGATATACCTTTTTTCCGGTAGCCTAATATCTGCTGTTTAACCAACTACAATAGTGTTTTCTCCGCAGCAATTATTATTGATGAAAGAGTTTCGTTCATTCTTATTTACGAGGGTCGTTCAAGTCAAACCGGGACTTTTTGTTCTGGAAGTACAGGAAGGAATGCTAGCGTAGTGCTACTACTGACAGTAGTAAGTAACAAGTGCGACCTACTCGTATTACCGTTACCGTTACCGTTATTACCGTTAGGTGGCGTACGCGTCACGGGTCAGTCCCTGACAACAGAGTTAGTGCACGTTAGGTGCCAAGACAGCTTTCCGCTTTTGACCGGCAGAGAAGAGTTCAAGTCTGCACTGAGTTGAAGGATCGTTTTGGCAGGGAAGGCCAGAATTTTCTGAATCGCTTCATTACGTGTGATGAAACCTGGGTGCATCATTTCACTCCGGAATCAAAACGAGCATCCATGCAGTGGAAGCAAATGGACTCATCACCACCCAAAAAATTTCGGAAAATTGTGTCTGCTGGGAAAGTGATGGCGAGTGTTTTCTGGGACAAATGTGGCATTATTCACGTGGATTTTCTACCCCGTGGTGCCACTATCAACAGTGAAGAGTACTGTCGCATTCTAAGTGATGTGCATAACCATCTGCGGAAAAAACGGCCTAGTTTGATAAGAAAAGGCGTCCTGTTTCACAGGATAACGCACGACCACATACCGTTCACCGCACTACGTGGAAATTACAGCAACTCGGGTGGGAGGTATTGCCACATCCCCCTTACAGCCCAGACCTCGCTCCGAGCGACTTCCACCTGTTTGGGCCCCTGAAAGAGTTCCTGGGAGGTCAGCATTTTAGCACTGATGACAAAGTGAAGCAATGTCCTACGATGGTTCAGGAGTACTGACATATCTTTCTACGCTAAAGCTTTTCAAGCATTAATTAAACGCTGGGATAAGTGTATAAATGTTGCAGGGGATTATATCGAAAAATAAATGGCAATTACACTGCTACAAATTTGTTCTTTTAGTTTGTACAAACAAAAGTCCCGGTTTGACTTGAACGACCCTCGTAGAAAGATTACGTATTCCCACGCTTCTCTTTCATGCCACTTCACGTGTAGTTGTAGAATGTAGCATTTAGTGATCACTACTTGGGGCCTTCAAATGTGTGTTACAGGGGCCCTAAAGGGCAGCAAAGAATAGTAACCCAGTATCCTACCATGCATGTCGTAAAAAGCGATTAAGGAGGGTTGGGCATGGGGCTGGTTTCCCCCATCCTGTAAAAAATTGTTTTTCACAAAAATATTCAACAAACAAAATATGGAATACTTGGGGCCTCGAGCGTCTGATTGGCAAGGTGGTTACAGCGCTGGCCTCTCGCGGCAAAGGTACCATATTCACAACTCTTCAACGATGGTGCCTGACTGGACGGCCACGTGGTCATCATTGCTTTAGCGTAGAAATTTCACATCTGCATTCTCGAAATTTATAGAAATACATTTGTAAAATATAATATTTTATCATAGCCAGAATGCCAGCTTAGCTTTTAAATACTGACCAGACTCCACCTGACATCTACCATTGCACTCACTAGAACCAGGACTGAAACTTACAGGAATAGCCCCAAACGTGTTCGATAAACCCCAAACCTGTTCGATAACCCCCAAGCGTGTTGGGTAAGAGAAGGAAATGGCGAAATTGTCCTTTTTTCTCACAATCTGCCTAATGAAAATTCTCCAAATCTTTTGGCTGAATACTATCACCAATCAAGAACTGCTTACGCGGAGCAACCAAGAGAATATGCACACCACCCCAGTCGGCAGACACAGGAGTTTGGTTTGCCACGTCCTAGAAAAGACCCCGATGATATCACATGAACAGCTATGCTATGGGCCCCTGAAGGACAGCGAAAGAGGGGCCGACCAAAAACAACTTGCCGGAGAACTGCGGATGCCTAGATGCAAAGAATGAACCAGAGCTGGGGCACTACACAAAGGATGGCAAAGTGGAAGCAGATTGTTGCTGCCCTACGCCACCAGGCGTGATGGCTACTGACTGCTTTGACATTCGGCAGCTAAGGATCAAAGAAGAAGATTCAGTGTTGAATAAGAATGTCATTTGATGAACACAAGGGCTGAGTCGTGCTTAAAAGTATTGGCACCCGGGGCGGATTCTACCTTGGGCACTCCCGACCCATAAAGAATCACACTTGCAAGTATATTTGTAACAGTAAGTACTATCATAAAAGTGTCCGATGGCACCCTCTCCTAGCCGTCATCAGGGGCGGTTCTGTTCCTCTCGCACTGCGCTTTGTATGCCACTACATAAGGCACCGATTAAACAGGTCAAGGTAGTTCTATAACAGATACTTCTGTGTGGGAATGAAGTGTTAGAGACTTCAGTATACTCGGTCCAGCGTTTTTATGAGATGGGGTGACCTGTTCTTTTCCACGTTGCCTTTGCCTTCCCTAACTGATAAAGATTATACAATCACAATTTCCCCTCCCTCTCCAAAACAATAGATTGTGGAAATTTACTTAAAAAATATATTATCAATATTTTTATGAAATCTAGAAAATTTCCAAATTTAAAGAATTTTCCCCAGACATAGCACCACTGAGCTGTATATACAAATCTCGTTTCAGGACACAATTCTGAAATCAGTAATTCAAGATACGCTGATGGGTGTGACTCCAACTCTCACACTTTGTGTGCGGCCGTCAGTATAAAGAGGCGTGTATCTATGACGTAAATCGTACGCTGACCAAACCCAGACCTCAGCTCATCTAGAAAGTTATCCAACATTTCCCGAGACACCAGTCGACACAGACAAGCGTTACTTGACCTCATTCTGACGATGATCCCCACTTTGCGCGGGATATGTGCGGTCTTGTTACACAGATAGCGCGGCTGAATACTTAAAGCCCTTCTGCGCAAACAAGCGAGTGGTCTAAATGTTTGAGGCTGACACCCTTCTTTTTGAAGATATCGTTTGGCGGCATTGTTTTCATCTTTGGAGAAGAAAATAGATTTTCATGTATTTTAAAACGTCTTGTTTGTGCAAGCATTCAAGGTTGGAATTATGGCTACCTGTTGTATCGGTTTTCTAATACAAAGAACACGGAAATACGCAAGGCCCCCCCCCCCTCCCCCGCCCCAAGGTATTCATAGCTGGACAGAGCCCACTGTAAACTATTGCTTGCTAACGGAGTTGACAAAGGTTCTCATCTCCTTGCATCAGTAGTATTTAATATCCTGATCTGGGCTGCCTCCAAGCAATAGCTTATATGACCACTGGCTCAGGGAGCCGCGGTAGCATAGTGGTTAGTGCACTGGCTTCCTAGCGCAGTGGTCTATGGTTCGATCCCCAGATGAGGTGGGAATTTTTTAGGCCACAAACGGCTCCTGGGTCGACCCAGCCCCAATTGGGTACCAGAGCAACTCTGGGAAGGTTAAGGCGGCCGGCGTGATGCCGACCACATCACCCCTAGTGTGTCGACGGTCAAGATAATATGGGCCTAACACCATATTCCCAATATGCCTCAATGGGCGTGTAACGGGTTCCTTTACCTTTTCAGGGTGCCAAGGCTCAGAGGGCACCAAGGCTCAGAAGGCGCCAAAACTGTCCACAGAAAAATTCAACATAATGAAGCAATCATGTGTGAGAACTAATGTGAGAACTGTCTCCCTCCTTTCTCCTCCTCCTTCCCCCCCCCCCCTTTTTTTTTTTAAAAGCTTGAATGTGTGTCCATACCATGTTTGTGTTCTGCTATTCCACTTGTTTCTTCACTATACAAAAACGAGACAGCACGGCGGATAATCTTTCCTCTTTGGACATGCTCCATAATGTAACCAACAGACTTGTGTTTAGATCGACCGGGGCGCGCCTTGATGAAACTAGGCAACACTCCTAATAAAAATAAAACACACACACAACAAAATAATTGCTGGGGGCGACTGAACCCCTATGGGCTCTGGAGCAACTGTCTTGTCTAGTCTAGCTGTAACAGGCCAGAAATCCGTTGCTAATGAATTAATGACCAGCATGGATAAATGGTAGGCATTTGAAAGAAAGGTTGAGAGAAAGAAAGAAAGAAAGAAATAGACCCTAGGTAACAGAAAAGAAAGAGGTGCAATAGGTATTCCAGAGATTCGACCATGGCCCTGGATCGCATAAAGTTTCAACGATCAACTATAAGTTAGACCGGAGGAATGGTCATGATAACAGACTTAAGTAAATACAAGGGAATCTGGAAAAGCAGCAATGAGAGATATTGAGATGGGTAGCAAGCAGCAATGAGAGATACTGAGATGGGCAGCAAGCAGCAATGAGAGATATTGAGATGGGTAGCAAGCAGCAATGAGAGATACTGAGATGGGCAGAAGCAGCAATGAGAGATACTGATATGGGCAGCAAGCAGCAATGATGGATACTGAAATAGTCAGCAAGCAGCAATGAGAGATACTGAGATGGGCATCAAGCAGCAATGAGAGATACTGAGGTGTGCAGCAAGCAGCAATGAGGGATACTGAAATGGGCAGCAAGCAGCAATGAGAGATACTGAGAAGGGCAGCAATGATGGATACTGAAATGGTCACTCTCCAACTGATAAACTTTGCGCGTTTATTATTTCAATACATCCAACAGGCATTTGTACATTTTCATTATCTTCACGCGTGTAGTAATACTTCCAACTATTTGCCATACCGTATTATTATACTGGATGAAATGTCCAGTTCCTACACTAAATTTATCCCTTAACTGAGGTGTTGAATTAAACACTGCATCCAAGGGACCTAACTTAATTTGGTATCTCTGTGTCATGAAATATTCTAATCCACATATATAAATTATTAGGTAAATATGAAGCCTAACAAATAAAATTAATAAAGAAAAGAGCAATGGAAAAATAACAGTGCTGTCACAAAGAATGTACTCGAAATCCCCCTTGTTTTCTGCTTCGTCTGCTAATTGTAACGCTTTCACGTTGATATAAAAGCTTACTGTATTATTACCCGCCTTCTTCAATGAAACGTGTGCTGCATTTCTAAGAAAAACATTGAGACGTACTGCGTAATGACCTAAATTAATCCTAACATTAATTATATTACGTTACCAAAACGAACGAACAGATGGACAAAAGGATAAAGAGAGAGGGGAGGGCTGAAAATCAGGAACGCATGCAACACGCTTCGCGCGATACACAAATGCTGCCATCACGCGTGTAAGACTACAAGCACTAACTTTTTTTCAGACGGACAGTGATAAAATACACTACCCTTTCCCAGAGTTAGGTTTATAAATCATAAAAAAAACTCTTATTAGAAAAGATAACATTAGATGGGTTTACGGTTGAAAACATAACAGTACCCAGACAGCACATCTTCGAAACAGGAGGTAGAAGAAATTGCATATTTTGAATGCAGCCACGTAGCTCCTTTAAATTTGTATTTTTGGGTTCCTTAGGGCTTGCTGACAAATAATATGTAAAACGTTACGCAAATAGTCCAGGAATTAATAAATTATACCCAAAATAAAATATTGGGGGTGCCTGACAGCCTAAAATCATTTCTGCTCATAAGATTTTTTTTTATAACGTGTTTGAAAAAAAATTTACGTTACAGAAATAGCCTACCATGTAAACTCCAAATTGATTGGAGCGCAACAAATGAAAGCCTAACCACGATTGGTCGGGCTATAAATACTATCTTGGTTGTTAGGGGAAACGGGGAAAGGTAACATTTTTTCAAACACTTGTCGAAACGGGGATCATTGGTCAGACTCGCTGATATACACACTTGGGAGCGTTAGTTCGAAACCACTTGTTTAAATAAGATTGATAAAGCATCAGTGCGTTGAAGCCAGCTTATATTTGGCTAAATAAAAGCCTGGAAGATAAGCAGATGGGAATTTGTGCCAGTTTGTGCCAGAATTCATTGCTAATCAACGTATCTGTGTTTATTCGTATGAATTGTGGTAAGCTTGAACCATTCAATATCTTTTAATGAAAATTGAATGTGAATTGTTGATTTATGCCTGTATATATATGTGTAGTTCAGTGGCCAACGTGAGGTAAAGCCTGTAATGCTCCAGCCTGAACAGAGGGTGTCGGAGAGAAGTAAAACGGCATGGAATGGCCAAACAGTACACTGACACCTGGATGATTGAATAGAAAGAAATAATGCTGGAATTGCAGAGGCGTAGTAACCATTAAGAAGGGTAATACTGGAATAAAGTATTTCAAATGAAGCTGACAGTTGGCCTAATGCTCTGAACTCAATGTTTGTGCTGTGTTGTGATCAGTGTAACAAGAGAGTTTAAGTTAGTTATGAAGTAGAAGGTACATCCTTCTTGATTTCAGGGACAGTGGTCTTGATGGTACTGAGCAGCACCTGGTCAGAGCTTTGCTGAATCCAGTGTCGGACAGCATACTCCTTGGTCCTTTTAGCTATCAGTGAGGTGTCTCCAGAGCCCAGAGGAGAATTCGAGCAGAGGAGTCCTTTCCTGCCGCCATCACGCCAGATAAGCTAACTTGGCCAGCTGAGCTCAACATTATGTCCCCTCATCTTGAAATGACTTTATAAAATTAACATTAAGAGGGGAATTTACTTGTCTTAAAATCAGGAACTGTGAACATCTCCAATACTAGTCCCTAAAGACAAACTATTGAAGTCATGATGACAAATACCAACAGAGCTTGAACAAAACAAAACCAGTATTACCTCATTTTACTACTACACAACTGACACACATAGAATATTTGTAATAATATATGTCACTACAATATTCATATTAAATACATTCTGTACATAACTTGTAATTTAAATTGATTGTGATTCCTGGTTCCCTTGTAGTTGAATCAGGACACATATTCATTCATGCCAGTAATGAATACATATTGTTATTTGAAAAGTTACGATGACTTCTTTAAGATATTCTCATAGAGTGTTATATGTATGTGAGTGTCACAGTGTTGTTAAGAGTAGTGGATTAAATTAAATTGTTTATCTGTCTGTTGTTGTGACTTACACTTCATCATACACATACCCTAGACACATAACGTAGCATCACACTATTCCAGAATAATTCTGACTGAGATATAGAGATATGTGGTAGCAAGTAAGGTTATCTATAATACACTACTCTTAATAGATATAGATACCTTCACAGCTGATCTCAGTCAGTACACTAAGTCCCCTATAAATATTTATAACATCCCACTTCACCACATATATTGGGGTCTCGCTCTTGGGATTTTGAATCTTTCCCTATTAAAAATATTGGGGGTAATTCACTTCAGGGAATATAAGAATTAAAAGGTATCCTTGGGTGGAATTAAATAAGGTTGAGCTCACGGTGCCTGTGTTGTCCATTAGAGATTGAATTGTTGGTTAGACATTGTATAAATTTACATAATAGACAATGGCGGACCTGGCCAAATTTCGATCTGCTGCGGTTCAGACTGCAAAAGAGTTAGGATTAGATGGGCAAGTTATGGTTGCCTATGTCACGACGGAATGTGACAAATTTATTGAACGCGAAGAAAGAAGATTAGAAAAAGAGGCCGAAAGAAAGTTAGAGGCTGAGACTAAGAGGTTGCAAGCTGAGGCTGAGACTAAGAGGTTGCAGATTGAGGCTGACAAAGAGGCTAAGAAATTGGAAGCAGAAAGAGAAGACAAAAGATTAGCTGCAGAAGAGAGGAAATTAGCTGCAGAGAGGGAAGCAGAAAAGGAGGAGAAAAGATTACAAAGGGAACATGAATTACGACTAAGGGAGTTTGAGTTTCAAGGCCATGCTCCTGAAAATGGTGCCAGTCCCTTTGCCTCTGATGCTACGGTTACTCAAGGAGCCTCAACCTCAGCTATGAATTTTCATTTAGATCATTTTGTTGAGAAAGACGATGATATTGAGAGCTACCTAAATAGGTATGAACTATTAGCTACCACGTATGGGTTAGAGAGAGAAAGGTGGAGCTTAAAGTTATCTCAGGGACTTCGTGGGGCAGCTTATGAAGTTTTTGCAAAAATGAGCAGAGGTGATCAGGAAAATTATGACATGCTAAAGCAGGCTCTTTTGTTAAGGTATGAAAAGAATGCAGAGTTTTACAGGAAAAAATTTAGGAATGCTAAACTACTGTCAGGTGAAACCTATCACCAGTTCTCTGCACGAATAGAGACATACTTGGAGAAATGGACTTCTCTGGGGAAAACCCAAGATCTTAAGGAAATGGTCCTTATAGAGCAACTAAGAGAGTCCATGGCTCCAGACCTGAGAAAGTTTCTCATGGAACAAGGTGCAGAGAGGCTGGGTGAGTTGCTAAATGTTGCTGAAAGGTATCAAGCAGCTCAAGCAGAGGTAACAGGTAATAAAAAGAAACAGGTGGATAACTTTAGGGCACCACAGAACTTTAATAAATTTGATCCTAAGGATCAAAATAAAGGTAAGCACCAATTTGATAGGCCACGGTATGAAAATAAAAATAAATTCCCACAATTCGATGAAAGGAAATATAATGAAAGAAAATCTTTCAACCAAGGAAAAAAGGTGGTGTAAGAATTGTCAGATGGACAATCATGACACTGACCGTTGCAGAAGGAAACCTGTGTATATGGCAACCCTTCAGGTCAGGTCGACCTCAAGACAGGAGGAGGATATTATGTTAGATACCACTCCAGAAGAGATGAGGAAGGCACAGGCTGGGGATAAAACACTCAAGCCTTGTTTCAGAAAATTGTCAACTTGTCATACAACTCCAGGCAAGGGAGATTTTTACATGAAAAACAAGTTGATGTATAGGAAGACTGGAACTAGATCCAAAGGTCACGGACAGCTGGTTCTTCCTAAAAGATATAGGGCAGACTTAATAAGGAGCCTACATGTGAAACCAGATGGGGACCATGAGAAAATAGGTACCATCATTCAAAAGGTGGCTCACAATTATTATTGGCCCAAAGCAAGATGGGACATTGAGAATTTTGTAGAAAGGTGTAGCATAGCACATGAGGGAACACCCACAAGTGGGAACATGGATCAGGACCTGGACACGCCCCGGGGCAAAATCAGGCCTAACAATAAAAGGAAAAATAAATTTGATAAAGTGGACCAAATGGAATGGGAAGCCCCTTTTCACGGACAAGCTTCACTTAACTGTTTTACAATGGCCACTATGCGGAGAGTGCAAAAAGATGTCTTACCCCAGGATAAGCCGACAAAATCCCTCAATCGGACTTAAACAAACTGGAGGAAGAGGATGTAGGGAGGAAATCTCTCATCAAGAATTTTAAGTGGGGAGAAAGCCCCAAAAGAAAAATTGGTAGCGGTCGTTTTGTGAATGAAAATTCTGGGAGGAAAAATCATCACTATAAAGCTTCGAGTGGAAGAGACCATACCGGTGCATGGACAAATAGGTCCACACAATTAAAGGTCCATATGTAGCTTTGTTAAGAACGTGGACTGATGAAAAGGCAGAGGAAAACATTACATCTTCATACCAATATGTGAATGAGCTGACCACTCGGTTGAAAACTGGCTGGAAACTTGCCAATGAAAATTTGAAACAAGCCAGGAAGAAACATGCTGCCTATTATAACAGGAAGGCGAAAGACAGAAATTTGGCTGTGGGAGAGAAAGTACTGCTTCTTTTGCCCGGGAGTCAGAATAAGTTACAAATTGGATGGCAGGGTCCATATACAGTTCTAGAGAAGGTGTCTAGAACAAATTATAAGATAGATAAGAAGGGGAAAGAAAAAATCTATCATGTGAATCTCCTGAAGAAATATTTGGAAAGAGAACATCAGGAAGAGACACACTTGTTGACCTTGTCCATCGCCATGGAGATGAAAAAGGAACCACTTTCATCATTTGAATATCCATTACACCCCTGTGAGACAGCAGCACAGGTGAAAATCAGTACACATTTAACGAAAACTCAGAAAGAGAGAGTGCAACAGGTTCTAAATAATCATGCAGAGGTGTTAACAGACCGACCAGGGCATACAAACCTATTGGACTATGATATGAAACTCATAGACTCCACACCTGTCTGTATGAAACCATATTCGATTCCGTTTGCTAAGGAAAAAGCTTTGAAGGAAGAGATAGACTATCTATTGAAGGAAGGAATTATTTCGCACAGTGAGTCTTCGTATAGTTCCGGTGTTGTACTCTTAAGGAAGCCCTCTGGAGAACATAGACTCTGTATAGATTACAGGAGACTGAATGCTATTACAGAAGGACAGGTGGATCCATTGCCGAATACAAATCAGCTGTTTGCCAGACTAAATAAAGCTAAATATTTCTCAAAAGTGGATCTGAGTAAAGGATACTATCAGATTCCAGTAAAGCCTGAGGTTAGACCATACCTAGCTTTTAGTACCTCAGAAGGACACTATGAGTTTAATAGATTGCCATTTGGATTGAAGAATGCGCCTAGTGTCTTCTCTAGAATGATGAGAAAATTATTGGATCCTCTGAATAATCCCTGTATAACAAATTTTATGGATGATATCCTTATAGCAACAGAAACATTTGAGGAACACATTGACTCTCTGAACATGCTGTTTGATCGACTTAGGGAGGCAAATTTAACAGCCCGTCCAACCAAATGTTGCGTTGGATGTAAAGAATTGGAATTTTTGGGACACACAGTTTATCAGGGAAACATGACCCCTGACCCAAAGAATTTAGAGAAACTACAGAAAGCCCCGAGACCACAAACCAAGAAGGACGTGAGATCCTTTGTCTCCTTATGTGGTTTCTACCAGAAGTATATCAAAAACTTTAATTCCATATGTGCACCTTTAACGGAATTGACACGTAAAGGACATCCAGATCGCATTACATGGACACCACAATGTGAAATGACTTACCAAGAATTGAAGGAAAAGCTCACAAGTAAACCCATTTTGAAATTACCTGACTTAAGTCAAGAATTCATTGTAAGGACGGATGCAAGTAATATTGGGTTAGGTGCAACTCTACTACAGAAATCAGATGCATTGGATGGGGAATTAAGCCCAGTGGCATATGCTAGCAGAAAGTTGAATAAAGCTGAAATCAACTACTCAACTAGCGAAAAAGAATGTCTTGCAGTAATATGGGCAATAAAGAAATTCAATATTTATCTATATGGGAAGGCATTTAAGTTGCAAACAGATCACAAACCTTTATCGTTTCTAGCACAGGCTAAGCATGAGAACTCTAGGTTACTCCGATGGTCTTTACTTCTGGCTCCATATAATTTTAGCATTGAGTATATATCTGGAAAAACCAATTTGGGAGCGGATTTTTTAAGCCGCCATCCGTGTGATGAGAATCACCGTAAACACCAGCAATAATAATAAATTTCTCTATGTGTATATAGAATAAAGGACTGACATATAATGTCTGTTTTAAGAGGGGAGGTGTCATGAAATATTCTAATCCACATATATAAATTATTAGGTAAATATGAAGCCTAACAAATAAAATTAATAAAGAAAAGAGCAATGGAAAAATAACAGTGCTGTCACAAAGAATGTACTCGAAATCCCCCTTGTTTTCTGCTTCGTCTGCTAATTGTAACGCTTTCACGTTGATATAAAAGCTTACTGTATTATTACCCGCCTTCTTCAATGAAACGTGTGCTGCATTTCTAAGAAAAACATTGAGACGTACTGCGTAATGACCTAAATTAATCCTAACATTAATTATATTACGTTACCAAAACGAACGAACAGATGGACAAAAGGATAAAGAGAGAGGGGAGGGCTGAAAATCAGGAACGCATGCAACACGCTTCGCGCGATACACAAATGCTGCCATCACGCGTGTAAGACTACAAGCACTAACTTTTTTTCAGACGGACAGTGATAAAATACACTACCCTTTCCCAGAGTTAGGTTTATAAATCATAAAAAAACTCTTATTAGAAAAGATAACATTAGATGGGTTTACGGTTGAAAACATAACAGTACCCAGACAGCACATCTTCGAAACAGGAGGTAGAAGAAATTGCATATTTTGAATGCAGCCACGTAGCTCCTTTAAATTTGTATTTTTGGGTTCCTTAGGGCTTGCTGACAAATAATATGTAAAACGTTACGCAAATAGTCCAGGAATTAATAAATTATACCCAGAATAAAATATTGGGGGTGCCTGACAGCCTAAAATCATTTCTGCTCATAAGATTTTTTTTATAACGTGTTTGAAAAAAATTTACGTTACAGAAATAGCCTACCATGTAAACTCCAAATTGATTGGAGCGCAACAAATGAAAGCCTAACCACGATTGGTCGGGCTATAAATACTATCTTGGTTGTTAGGGGAAACGGGGAAAGGTAACATTTTTTCAAACACTTGTCGAAACGGGGATCATTGGTCAGACTCGCTGATATACACACTTGGGAGCGTTAGTTCGAAACCACTTGTTTAAATAAGATTGATAAAGCATCAGTGCGTTGAAGCCAGCTTATATTTGGCTAAATAAAAGCCTGGAAGATAAGCAGATGGGAATTTGTGCCAGTTTGTGCCAGAATTCATTGCTAATCAACGTATCTGTGTTTATTCGTATGAATTGTGGTAAGCTTGAACCATTCAATATCTTTTAATGAAAATTGAATGTGAATTGTTGATTTATGCCTGTATATATATATATGTGTAGTTCAGTGGCCAACGTGAGGTAAAGCCTGTAATGCTCCAGCCTGAACAGAGGGTGTCGGAGAGAAGTAAAACGGCATGGAATGGCCAAACAGTACACTGACACCTGGATGATTGAATAGAAAGAAATAATGCTGGAATTGCAGAGGCGTAGTAACCATTAAGAAGGGTAATACTGGAATAAAGTATTTCAAATGAAGCTGACAGTTGGCCTAATGCTCTGAACTCAATGTTTGTGCTGTGTTGTGATCAGTGTAACAAGAGAGTTTAAGTTAGTTATGAAGTAGAAGGTACATCCTTCTTGATTTCAGGGACAGTGGTCTTGATGGTACTGAGCAGCACCTGGTCAGAGCTTTGCTGAATCCAGTGTCGGACAGCATACTCCTTGGTCCTTTTAGCTATCAGTGAGGTGTCTCCAGAGCCCAGAGGAGAATTCGAGCAGAGGAGTCCTTTCCTGCCGCCATCACGCCAGATAAGCTAACTTGGCCAGCTGAGCTCAACATTATGTCCCCTCATCTTGAAATGACTTTATAAAATTAACATTAAGAGGGGAATTTACTTGTCTTAAAATCAGGAACTGTGAACATCTCCAATACTAGTCCATAAAGACAAACTATTGAAGTCATGATGACAAATACCAACAGAGCTTGACAAAACAAAACCAGTATTACCTCATTTTACTACTACACAACTGACACACATAGAATATTTGTAATAATATATGTCACTACAATATTCATATTAAATACATTCTGTACATAACTTGTAATTTAAATTGATTGTGATTCCTGGTTCCCTTGTAGTTGAATCAGGACACATATTCATTCATGCCAGTAATGAATACATATTGTTATTTGAAAAGTTACGATTGACTTCTTTAAGATATTCTCATAGAGTGTTATATGTATGTGAGTGTCACAGTGTTGTTAAGAGTAGTGGATTAAATTAAATTGTTTATCTGTCTGTTGTTGTGACTTACACTTCATCATACACATACCCTAGACACATAACGTAGCATCACACTATTCCAGAATAATTCTGACTGAGATATAGAGATATGTGGTAGCAAGTAAGGTTATCTATAATACACTACTCTTAATAGATATAGATACCTTCACAGCTGATCTCAGTCAGTACACTAAGTCCCCTATAAATATTTATAACATCCCACTTCACCACACTCTGTAGCGACAATTTAAAAGGATTTAAGACTTTGACCTAACACAAGAACGCCGATCGGCAGAGTGATTAGAGCTTGCTTCTTGAGCCAAAGTTACCGGGTTTGAGATCTATTAGCGTCAGTCTCCATTCTGCCCAGTTGTAAATGGGTACCCGCCCTGCTCTAGAGTTAAGGAAGGCAAAGACAGCGAGGAAGGAGACTGGTCAACCCACATGATAAAACTGAGGCCTGGAATTGCGAAATTGAGGCGGCATCCGGTATGACACTACTTTATTTTATCTTACACAAATCCCGTTATTGTGGTAGTATTATTAGTAAAAGTAGAATGAATTAATTGTTGCTATAAATATAATAACAGCAATTATAATAGCATGCATGAGCGTTTAAGGGTTAGTCGTGACTGCGCCGCGTGACCCTGGAAGATAACCACAAAGTTGTCCTTCAATATGGAGACCTCCAAAAGTGACACGTTTCGTGTCTAGAAAAGTACCCGACAGTGCTTGTTCAAACTTCTCGGCACGTTCTTCGCCTCTTATTCAAATCACGTTTCAGTTCTGATACCATCTTGTGTTTAGGTATGTGTGAACGTACATCGGTCTGCGTATTTCTGTATTAAGAGGAAGCTTTTGACTGTCCAGTTTATCTGACATAACAGAATCTGTTAGCGATGACACAGCAGATTAAATTGTATTATTATATCACTTGATTATTAGCAAGGCACGAACTGCATTTACATTAGTATTGTTTGGATAATTCTTATTATTTTAAAATTAGTAATTATTGTTTGTAATTCTTCACGTAGCGTGTGTAGTTCAAAAGTGTATGTCATATCTCTTCCCTTGCCTTGTTCTCTTTCGCCGATTGTTGTTTTAATGAATTATGTGTTTTGTGTCATTCTGTCTTTCTTTGTAAATGCCTTTTATTATTAGAAAGAACGAATTGAACACCGCTCCCTCAATGTTTATCGTGAGTGGCAACTAAAATGAGGTTATGTGCATGAGGTTCGTAACCTCATGATGTTAAAAACACATTGCTTCATGAACCACCAGTACAAGAGCACTGACATGTTAGGTGCAGGAGTCGTACGAGGGACCGGTTGTAACGGTGGCTCTACGCTTCTTAATAAGCAGAAAGGGAAATTAATGAATGAAATTTTTACCATTATTATCCATCTTGGTTTTTTTTTTTTTTTCTTATCTGTTATATTTAACAAGGGTGGGGAGCAGGGCTGGTTTTTCCTGTCTCTGACGTCATGTGATCACATGTGCGCACAAGCTACATCTTTGTTGCGGCTATTTGTTTTGTTGTTGTTGTTGTTGTTTTGTTGTTGTTTTTTTGGTTAGCTAAACTATTGAAAGATGCATTACTTCCTCGTTCTTCTTCTGTTTCATTTCTGTATTTGTTTTGTTTATCTCGCTCTACCTTATTTCCCGAATATTTTTCTATGAAACCATAATACGAACATTTCTTATATATTATATAACGCTGTTTTTTCCCCGCTAACGTTTCTGGTTTTGATCCCATACAGACGTGTAGTCACACACAACGTTCAGAATGTGTCCTCTTTGTATAACAAACAACCAGATTGCATTGTCAGTTATTATTTGGACATGCGCCATAATACAACCAAAAGTCCCTGTGTCTAGGCTGGACGGTACGCGCCTTGCCGAAACGAAGCAAAAATTATTATTTTTCTTTTCTAAATCCTCTTTGCGCCGACAGCAACGGAAATAGTAAATGAACAAAAACTGCAGCGCGCTGTGGTCATCCGGACCTGAAAAAGGTGAATGATAAATGATGACGATCATCTTTTATCTTTATTCAAATTCAGATATGACAATATGAGGTTTTAGTTAAATTACTGTATATTGTTTATTCCTTCTGTAATCTTGTTCTTTTCAAGTTGTGAGGTTTTTTTTTTTTTTTTTTTTTGGTTGTGTTATGTTTTGTAATGAACTAGAACTAGAACGGTATCGGAGTAATAATGCACTTTATTTGCACATCAACTTCTTCTCTATGTAAATCTTTTGCCTCGTCTTGGTGAGGCGCGTCCTGTTCAACCTAGTCGGTTATATTAGGGCGCATGTCCAAATATAAAAGACCCTTAGGTCTGGGATTACTACACATCAACTGGTTTTTGCTATATACATGTCGCTTGACTGAACTGGGAACCCGTGTTCAGAAGGGCGGAAGTCCGATTACTGACGCTATGCTCTGCGCCTGCTCTGTCAACATCCGGGTGTCTCTAAAAGCTATTGAAACGGAATCGTTCTGTATGAAAACACAACAGTCCTCCCCAGCAAGTTATGATCAGAGATTAAATATGATGGGTGGACGACGTGTCCTTTCTGGCCGCCTTGGGGGGACTGGAACAACCACTGATCTGTTTTCTGTAATCTGCTCCGGAACAATAAGTCTCAAGTTTGATACTGCTTTATTGACTTGTTCTAAGATTTCTCGGTTTAGCGGAAAGTCATCATAAGTATTATCAGTGGATCTGCAGTGCTTGAGAATACTACCTGGTCTCACCTGACTTTGATGTCGTCTTACAGTCTGGTGACTGTCCACGCGAACAAGCTACATCATGCTTCCTAGTTTGCGTAGGACTTGTCCGTGCAACCATGGATCACCCTTTGACGAAATGTTCTTGACGAACACAGAATCTCCACTGTGGAACTTATATACATTCTTTCCACTGGCCCTACTTTTCGGGGTTGTCTGGGGCATTATCAGTGATAACTGTGTCCTGAGTTGACGGTCGTGCAGTAATTCTGCAGGCGATTTGCCTGAGACTGCGTTTGGTGTTGTCCTGTATGCGAAAAGCAATTCATCTAGCGCACAGTATCGAGTGCTTCCTCCCCAGCAAATCTTTGTCATAGCAGACTTGAAAGTACGAACAAAGCGTTCTGCTTTGCCGTTTGAAACCGGATGAAATGGTGCTGTTGGGAGGTGCTCGATTCCATGTGATGTACAGAAGCTACGGAGCTGATGAGAAGTGAATTGCGTTCCGTTGTCAGATATGATGGTATCTGGAAAACCTTCATGGAGGAAAACTTTTCTGAGTGCACGTATGGTTGCATCTGTTAAAATAGACGCCATGTTCACGATGTATGGATACTTGGAGTATTCGTCTATGATAATTAACCAATGCTCATCCATGAATGGACCGGCAAAATCCACGTGTATCCTTTCCCATGGACGTTCGGAAGCAGGCCATGACTGGTAACGCTGACGATGGCTAGTCTGATTAGCTTTACATGCATCAAAACCAGTCGTTACAGCTTGGATGTCTGCATTGATATTTGGCCACCAGCTGTGTCGCCGTGCCAACTGCTTCATCCTAACAATTCCAAAGTGACTTTGATGCAATATTTGAACAATTTTCTTTTGAAGAGATGCAGGAACTATGACTCTGTTCGCTTCAGCTTGCCATAGGAGTATACCTTCGTGAACTGAAATATTCATACGACGATCAAAATAAGGTTTGATGTCCGTGTCCTTTCGAGACAGAGATTAAGGCCATCCCTGTAATACATACTGTCGAACTCTACTGAGTAACTTGTCTTTGGTTGTTTCGTTTTGAACCAGTTGTGCGTCCAAAGGGATGTATGCTATAGCATCTTCATTCTCGATAGTTATAGAAAAACATGAAGCTTCTGACTTGTCAAACTCTGGATCTGCTCCCATTGGAAGTCTTGAAAGAGCATCCGCGTTAATCAATTTGCCATCGGTACTTGATCTGTCATTTATTTTCTTTGACAATCTGTCTGTGCTGGAACTTCATCTTGAGCTGCTGTAGGCGGAACGTACTGTACACCTTGAGTTACAAACTGAGGAAAAGTGACCCAGTTTTCCACAAACATTGCAAGTAGATTGCCTGTGTCTACACTGTGATCTTTCATGCTAAATGTAACACCCTAGACATGACTTAAGTTTATTGGTATCTAAAGTCTTTTTCGGCCTGATCTATGATGTAGCAGAATGAGTGAGTGACTGCGACCTTGTCTTTTTATACTGGGACTTCATTACATGAATGTCTGTCTGAATTGTGTCATCTCCTCTGAGGGTTTCATTGCCAGAACTTGTAGTTTCATATAACGCTGCTACTTGTGAAATCTTCTTCAGAGATGGATTTTCTTCAGATAAAGCCGCTCTGTGTATAAATTCATGCGGTGTATGTTTTAATACCATGTCACGAATATTTTCATCAACCAGTGACTGGCCACATTCATCTTTAGGACAAATAAATTTGCAATCAATTGCTAGGCCTCGTAATTCTGCAATCCACTGTGAGTATATTTGGTCAGACTTTTTCCTTGATTGCCAAAATTTGTGTCGGACTACAATGAGATGAGTGTGTTGCTTAAAATGTGTGGAGAATTTAGCAGTGAGCTCATCGTATGAGAAAATAGACAAGTTGTCTGTTCCGAAAAACTATTGTGCCAGTTGATATAAGGATGTTCCTATCCAAGATAGAAAAAAATGGCATTTCATCTTGGTATCAGTCAACCCATGTGCATCAAAATGGTGTGCCAGTTAGAGATGGCTACTGTGTGGGTGTGTCGAAACAATGCTTCGAAACAGCGCTGAGTCCGAAGGTCCGAAACACCGCCTGCTTCTTGTTTCGAAACAGTTTCAGTTCCTGTCTGCCTCGCTGTTTTGCAAAGAGGCACACTGTCTCACTATCTCACCTTCCGTGGGCCTTTATAAAATTTGAGTCAAGCGTCCGGGACATTAGTCGTTCATAGATAGTAGGTAAGATCAAACAAGTCATAATTTTTTTTAAAAATAATTCCTCAGGACTGAAAGAGGCTTACTACTACAGTACTAGATGTCTGCTCGGTTTGAGTTGAATCATTATCGCTGACTGTACCTATTCTAGTTTTATATAATGTGTCATTATTACTGTTATTATTATTATTGTTGTTTTTTTTTATTATTTTCACATATACTGCAGCTATCATCATATCTCCGTTTTATTTCATCATAATGAAGACTTGTGTAAAAATATTGAATTGTGGTCACACGAAACGCCATAGATTTTCACACACGCCAGTCCAAGCAGACAACACGTTTTCAAGAAAAATGGCGGAGATTGTCTCACCCAGTTCATGTATCCTGTCTATTGCTAGAGACTTGTCCCGACACGGGCAAAAGTGCCGTTGTGCCATTGTGTCGAAACAGTGTGTCGATACAGTTTAAATCACTGTGCCGAATGTCTCGATACAGCGGAGTGTGTCGATTTGCCCATCTCTAGTGCCAGTCTCTTTAAATATATGTCCCAGTTATCCTTCTTCAGTGTAAATTCTGAGAACGCAGGAATATGTTGATTTAGGACCTGTGAGGAGGTACTTGCTTGGGTGACAGACAAAGAACTAGCTATTTGCTGATTCAATAAGAGCTGCATGATTTGTCTTTGCTTTTCTCTTGATTCGTTCTGTTCTGTTCTTTGTTGTTCTCTTATTTCGTTCTGTTCTTTGTTCTTTTTGCTTCTCAATGAGCAATTTTAGAATCATAGCCATTTCTGATTCTTGATCTGCCATCGTATCAAATGTGGTGAAAAGACAACAAAATCAATAAATGGGTATAGTCCAAAAACGTGACAAAAGACCGGTTCACACGTTTTGTTTTGTAAGTGCCAACTTACCGGGTTGTAAACACACTATGTTCGTCGTAGATACGAAACTCCTCGTTGACAAAAGTTATGTTATGTTTTGTAATGAACTAGAACTAGAACGGTATCGAAGTAATAATGCACTTTATTTACACATCAACTGGTTTCTGCTATATACATGTCGCTTGACTGAACTGGGAACCCGCGTTCATAAGGGTGGAAGTCCGATTACTGACGCTATGCTCTGCGCATGCTCTGTCAACATCCGGGTGTGCCTAAAATCTATTGGAACGGAATCGTTCTGTATGAAAACACAGCATTTTTGTTTTTGTCGCTATGTCATTCCTCATTCCCACTTACGCCCCGTTGACGTTCCCGGGGGTCTATAATGAGACAAATAAAGAATAGGACTACTGCACACTTCAGCATGCCTCGCAAGGCAAGTAATATAACATCGTGCATACGGCTGGCCACCTTATTATGTAAATCACATTGTCATTG